>CM070583.1:37200771-38400900 GCA_036346355.1 Rhipidocladum racemiflorum | reverse complement strand
GGTTGGTGGCGTCGGTAGATCCATGGACTTGGTCACCTTCGGCTCGGGTCTACCGTGGACTCGATCCCACGACTCCGCGTGAGATCGACATGTGGGCCCACTCGGGTGACGCGTCATCGGCGGCGTCGGCCGGGCTCAGCCATGGTGCTGACAGGTGGAGTCCACCGATGGCGTCATGGGTGGCGTCCGCGGTGCGATCGGCCGACCGCGGGCCAGCGTGTCATTAACCACTGCCAGTAGCGGCGTCTGGCCGCGCGTCGGTCCAACTTCCCGACACGTGGCGCAATCACAGCCGTTGGTTTGAAAATCAACGGCGCGGATTAGATCCAGGGTTTAACACGTTGAAACTACTCGTTGATCGTGGGCCGTTCGATTTAGATCGGACGGTCCAGATGTAATCCTATAATAACACTACTACGGCACGTGGCGATTGTGAACCGTTGGATCTTGATCCAACGATCCAGATCTAATCGGGTTTGGCACACGTGAACTCACCTCAACCGCACGATCAAGATCGGACGGTCCACAGAGCTCGCGAGGTCGATGGCGACACGGCAGAGCAAGACCACCGGAGATGAGAACGGCAGCAGCCCGACGGCGTTTGGGGTTGCTTTCGGCGAGATGAGTCCTCCTTCGGGTGCGTCCTCGTCACGGGATTCCAGATCAGGGCTCCTTCTCGGCGGAAGACAGACGGGCGCGGCGGAATCGGCGGTAAACCGGCTGCAGCAGGGTTCCAACTCCGCGAGCTCGTGCATGACAAACGGCGACGGCTCAGGCGAGATGGCTTGGGGAACGGTGCGCACGGATGAGGGCAACCTCGAGGGGCGTCTCACGCTTTAAATACGGCCTCGACGTGCGTGCAAATCGGAACCCTAGCCGTGTCCTGCTCGGTCACGGCGGAGCTCTCCGGCTCGGAGTCGGAGCGGAGACGACGACGCACAGCCGTCCACGTGGCACGATCAACGGCCACGATCGCACGGGCGCGATCGGATCCGGGCCGGATACGGCTCGAAGGCAGAGTCGCGAAAGGCGGATCTCACCGTTGGATCTTGATCCAACGGTTGGGATTGATTAGGTTTTGAGCTGGTTTGATCGAGTCAATTGGCTCGGTCGGACTCGAAGTCGACTTTCGGGTTCGACTCGGTCGGATGAACGATACTTTCGACGAGTTGAATTTCCAGCGATTTAATATTTAAAATAATTCCCGATAATTCATTTTAATTCATTAAAAATAGCAAATGACTCAGAAAAATTCCAGAAAAATTCTGGAAAATATTTTGGATCATTTTGGACTCAAATAAAATATTTCCAACAAAATTTTATTTGCAAAATCAAATTCTTTAATTATTTCAAAATGGAATAAATTCAAATAAATTCCAAATAAATCTAAATAAACTCAGAAAATTCCAAAATTCACCAAAGTGCCAAATCACACATGAATTTAAGAAAAGCAAAATTTTGGGGTGTTACAAACCTCCCCTTAATAGAATCTAGTCCCACGAGATTCAGGGCTCCTCTGAGAATAGGTTTGGAAACTCTTTCTTCAAATCCTCTTCGCTCCCAAGTCGCTTCGCTTTCTTCATGGTTGCTCCACTTTGAACTCTCTGAAACGGGTTGACTTGTTTCTAGTTTCGATCCATTGTGTCCAGAATCCTCACGGGATGCTCCTTATAAGTCAAATCCTCTTGCAACTCAATTGACTCTAGCGGTTCTGCATTTCTCGGGAACTCGGAGACACTTCTTCAACCTGGGACACATGGAATACGTCATGCACTCTCGCTAACGATTGTGGCAACTCCGGTGATAAGCAACCTCGCCTCTGCGGCTCACAATCTTAAATGGTCCAACATAGCGGGTGCGAGTTTCCCTTTGGCATGGAACCTCTTAACTCCCGAGAGGCGTAACTCACGAGGTATACAAAGTATTACAGTTCAAAACTCAAATCTCGGCGACGATTGTCAAGATAACTCTTCCGCCGAGATTGGGCGATCTTCAACCTTTCCCTAATCATAGCGATCTGCTCTTGACCTCTTGAAGAATATCAGGCCCAAAGACACGGCGCCACGGTCTCATTCCAATTCAATGGCGTCAAGCCAGGTCGACCATACAAAGGCCTCAAAAGGTGACATCTCAGAACTAGCACGATAACTATTGTTGTAACTGAACTCGGCATCACGGCAAACTCTTATCCCAAGAGGTAGCATAAGCTAATGCACAAGCTCTCAACATATCCTCCAGAATCTGGATTGACTCTTTCGTCCTGTCCATCCGTCTACGTGGATGATAAAGCATCTTGAAGTTCAAGCGGGTTCCCATGGCTTCATGCAACTTATTCCAGAACCTTGAGGTAAATTGGGTACCTTCGTCTGATACAATCCTCTTTGGCACTCCGTCCAAGCAGACAATCTGATCATGTATAATTACGCTAATTTATCTCGAGTAAGTGGTCTTCACGGGGATAAAATGGGCTACTTTAGTCAAGCGATCCACTATAACCCATATGGAGTCATAACCTCCTTGAGTCTTCGGCAAACCGGTAATGAAATCCATTCCGATTTCCTCCCACTTCCACTCAGGTATTTTCAGCGGTTGCTTAGCAATCCCGCTGGTCTCTCGATGCATTGCCTTGACTCTCCGGCATCACGTCGCACAATGCAACATGCTCGGCAACTTCACGTTTCATACTCGCCACGAATCTCTCCTTGAGATCTGATACATCTTGGCGCTTCCAGGATGAATTGAATACTTGGAGTCATGGGCTTCTTCCGTAATCGATTGCTTTAACTCCTTCTTGTTAGGCACACAAATCCGATCCTTCATCCATAACGTGCCTTGCTCATCCAACTTGAAGTCCTCTGCCTTGCCTTTCTCCTTGATGGACTTAATCCTGCGGATCTTGTCATCATCCTTCTGTCCTTCTTGGATCTGGTCCTCTAAAGTAGGCTTTACTTCCAATGCGGCCAAGAATCTGCTAGGTACAATCTCAATCTTCATCTTTTGAAAATCCTCACATAACTCATCCTGACTTGTGGCTAGCAACGCACTCACGGTATGGCTTTTCCGACTCAGAGCATCGGCTACTACGTTGGCCTTCCCGGGATGGTAATGGATTCCAACATTATAGTCCTTGATCAACTCTAACCATCTCCTCTGCCTCATATTCAGATCCATTGGGTGAATATGTACTTAAGGCTCTTATGATCCGTATATACTTCACATCTGCTTTCCAATCGATAGTGACGCCATATCTTCAAAGCATGCACTACGGCCTAACTCTAAGTCATGTGTCGGATAATTTTCCTCATGCGGCCTCAATCGCCTTGATGCATAAGCGGCGACCTTTCCATTCTGCATCAAAGACACATCCAAGTCCTTGGCGCGATCGTCACAATAAATATCGAAGCTTTGAGCAACATCCGTAGAACTAACACCGGTCTTGATGTCAATCGCTTCTTCGACTCCTGAAATCCTTCCTCACATTCTCAAGCGCCCATGCAAACTTCTTTTCCTTCTTCAGCAATTGCGTAAGAGGTTTCGCAATTGTCGAGAAGCCTTCGATGAAGCGGCGGTAGTATCCTGCCATTCCAAGGAAACTCAGAATGACAGGTCACCGTCTTTGGTCATTCCCAATGTAACATAGCTTCTACTTTGCTTGGATCTCTGGCGACTCCTTCTGCGGTCATTACATGTCCAAGAAACTCCACCTTGTCCTTCCAAAAATCACACTTGCCGAACTTGGCGAAAAGTTGCCGTTCCTCGGCTTTTCCAAAACTCGCCTTAAGTGTTCGGCATGTTCATCCTCTGCCTTGGAGTAGATTAGGATATCGTCTATGAACACGACGACAAACTTGTCCAAATATTCCATGAACACCTTATTCATCATATTCATGAAATAAGGCGCGATTTGTCAATCCAAAGGACATAATCGTAAACTCGTAATGTCCAT
Organism: Rhipidocladum racemiflorum; assembly: GCA_036346355.1. Classification (NCBI taxonomy): domain Eukaryota; kingdom Viridiplantae; phylum Streptophyta; class Magnoliopsida; order Poales; family Poaceae; genus Rhipidocladum; species Rhipidocladum racemiflorum. The sequence goes on along the minus strand of CM070583.1, from coordinate 38,396,954 downwards.
ATCTTGACGAGAATGCAGTCTTGAATATCTTCCGATCGGATCTTCAATCGATGGTATCCCGATCTCGAGATCAATCTTGGAGAAAACTCCGGCTCCTCTCAATCGATCAAACAAATCATCAATCCTGGTAGCGGATACTTATTCTTCACGGTGACTTCATTGAGTGCACGGTAGTCAATGCACATCCTGAAACTTCCGTCCTTTTTCTTGACAAACAAAGCTGGTGCTCCCCACGGCGAACTCGGCGATAAATCCTTTCTCCATTAACTCTTCTAGCTGTTTCTTCATCTCTACCAACTCCTCGGTAGACATCCGATAGGGTCTCTTTGCTATCGGTCTTTGTGCAGTACAAGCTCTATCACAAACTCTATGTCCCCTGCCTGGCGGCATACCAGGGTAGATCTTCGGGAAAAACATCGGGTACTCATTCACTCTTTGGGACATCCTCTATGCTGATTGCCTTGGTATCAAGTTAACCATCAAGCTGTCCATCTCTAATCGCAAAGGGCTTGAAATTCCACTTTCTTCCCACACGGGCTCTCAAGCGAGATAGTCCTTCGTCCACAATCCAATACGGCCTTATGCTTGGATAACCAATCCATTCCCAATATGACGTCTAAGGTGCGGGTCTCCAAAATTATAAGGTTTGCTAGGAACTCTATTCCATCTATTAGTATTCTCACCGGAACATCCTACTTTCGTTCGGAGTTCGGAACCAGGGGTTTGAACTAAAAGCATGCACTTAAGTCTTGCAATCCTCAAATCTTTTCAAGTAGCAAAGCCTTGCGAAACAAGCGAATGCGAAGCTCGAGTCAAACAAAGCTGTTGCAGTCTTGAGTTAACAAGTAACTTACCCAAGACGACGTCCGTAGCATTCGTAGTGCATCTGCGGTGACATGGTTGACTCGGCCTCTCACCACGATGCCTGGGTGTGGCTCTGGTCTTTGGCGTCCTAGCTGGGTGGTTCCTAGATTGAAGCGAACCGGAGTCACTCTCGCTGTCTTCTTTGGACAATTGTTGGCAAAGTGTCCTGGCTCGTTGCGGTTGTAGCAGCGTCTCTTGTTCCTTCTTGTTGCGCTCGAGAAGCGTTTACAGCGGGGGCTGGGTGCGTAGTTTTGATTGACAGGTCTTGGTCTTTGGGGATGGTGTCCTTGTTGCATTCTGTGGTTGGAATGCGAAGAATTGATTTGGTGCAACTCTCAGGCGCTCTTGCGTTCCCTGGCGTGATCCTTGCTGTTGCATCCTGCGCTTCCTGTTCTCATCCAGTTCCTTGCGCTTGTCCTCAAGAATAAGTGCCTTATTCACCAACTCTTGGAAGTCTGGAAAGGTGTGGGTGATCAATCCCACTTGCAATCCTGAGTTGAGTCCCTTCATAAAACGAGACTGTCTGGCCTTATCTGTCGCTACATCCTCAGGTGCGTAGCGTGCTAGCTGTGTGAACTTGTTCAGGTAGTCGGCCACTGGCTGATTACCTTGCTTCAATGCTCTGAACTCCTCCTTCTTAAGGTCCATGATTCCTTCAGGCACGTGATCTTGTCGAATGCAAATTTGTGAACTCTTCCCAAGTGATATCTTGAGGTTCTCTTGCGTGGCACGAAGTTCTCCCACCATTCTAATTTGTCCTTCCAAGCGATGAGAAGCGTAGAGTACCTTCTCATTTCCTATGCATTGAGCTATGTGTAGCTTCCTCTCGATTGATCTTAACCAATCATCGGCCTCCAATGGATTGGCATTCCCGGAAGAAAGTGGGTGGGTGAGTCCTCATGAACTCGATAGTCTTGTATTCAGGCGTGGTCACGATTAACTTGATTAGCGTGGCCTGAGCGATGGACGTGCTTTGCATTTGTTGCATCATAGCATGCATCAATCGAGTCCGAGCACAAGAAATGCTCCAAAATTCTGCATATCAGCTGGCGGTCTTTGGTGCTCCATCATTGGGGTTTCTGTGGCGAGATCTACACCCATTGCTTCCAAAGTTCCCACGGGTGTTCACCATCTGTCTATTTGCTCTAGGTTTAGAGATGAGGGTGAAACAAGAATAGACAAGTAATATGGAACTTATGCGGGGCGATAGGGGTAACTTTAAGGTCCAACTTTATTATTAATAACTTGGTATGGCTGCTTACAATGCCTAAGGGCCTTGCAACACATCTTGCACACTCGACAAACAAAGCAAATCCAAATCAAACTAACTCTGAGTCTAACGCCTAAAGGGTGACTCTTTATTCTATGACGCGACTCGTGAAGGAGTCTCACTATAGAACCTATGCTCACTCATCGAGAAAACCTCCACGGCCTGAGTGCGGATCTTTGCGGCATAGGCGCGAAACGATTGCCATGTCCGGCAATCGTGTCTTACGTGGTAGTCGAAGAAGCGATGTCCTCATCGAGATCGACTCCTCTGGATCCGGCTCGTGTAGCTCGAATCTTGGCTCTGGAGTGCAGTCCGTACAAAGTCATCTCCAACTCGTCAATCCTTCGCAAAAGGTGTGCCACATACTCTGAGCTTCTCGCCATCTCGTTTCTTCTCTGTCGTGACCTCCTTGCGGGCCTTACGTAGCTCCTTGCTTGTATTATCTAGTACGTCCTCTGGCGACAACAAATCGTGCCAAGCTGTGTAACCGTGGCATCCTCATCCTGAATCTCCTTTGGGTCAAGAAGGTTATCGCTGCGCTGGTGATAGCGAACACCGTGCTCTCCAACTCTCTGGCGTAGATACGGGTAATGTGCCGCATTGCGGCGTCGTGATACCTCTTGGATACCCATCTGCATTGTAGATCTCTGGCGGTCAAAGGTATCGGCGATTGCTGGGCCCTTTTCCTAGCGGTACCTCAATCCTCACGTCACAAGCCTTGATCAATCCCGCTTGTCTCGATCACTTCCACTTGGTATTGGGGCTTCTCAAAATCTCCGAGAGTGTAGAGCATATGCCAAAGTTCATGGCGTGACCAACTCCCGAGATCAACGTAGTTGAACTCTTCCTCCATCTGTCACAAGAGTGTTTTACGTAAGAACTCGGAATTTTTAAATTGTGACAAGGTAAGGGAAAATTTCAGCAAGAGACAAGAAAAGAGAGAAGGGGATAAGTCGAGATGTCATTTCTTGTCTTCACAAATTTTTAGCTTTAGAAAATAGGTTTTATCCTCACTACGACCATTCTAGCTAGGGTTGAGCCTACGGTCAAGTATGGCTCTGATACCACCTCTGTCGGGACCCCGAATTTGCAAATCCGGACCCTCTGTGTATTCAGCACTAGTCCAGGAACGCGCTAGTGCACACAGTCTTAACATTGGTAAATATCACAATCATACCACTCGATACCAATAAAGTACTTTATTTAAATAGCCAAACTGGTTACTCGACCTTATAGCCAAGTTACAAATGTATGCCTCGTAAGGCGAAACCTATTCAGAGAAAAATAATAGCAGCGGAAAATCAAATAACTTCGTGGCGCCATCCAGTATACCACAGGCAACTGACTGGGCTCGCTTCCCTAAGTAGACGGATCCTCTTGGAGTTCCTCCTCCAAAGCTGGCGTAATCTCCTCTTCAACTGATATTGTGTTGAGGCAAGGGTGAGTACTTGGTACTCAGCAAGTCATGCACAGAATGCAAGCTAATATACTATATGCATGGCTTAGTACAAAAGAATAGCTCAGGGTATATTTGCGAAGAAATGACTTTTGACAAGTAATATAAGTAGATTCAAAGCGGTGAGAAATAAGTAAAGCGTAAATAACTTTTCAAGAAGTTTAATGAACTTTTTCCCATCCTAAACCACATTTCCATCATCTTCATTGTTAAACCAAACCAACCTTTCAAATCCAAGTTATTTTCAGAAAGTCTAACCCTTGAATGTAATTCCCGAGCGATGTCCAGTACCGTGGACACGGCTATTCGAATAGATTCTAAACTCTGCAGAGGTTATGCACTTTACCCACAAGATACAGTCAAACACCACAAAGGCGAGTTCCCGTAACAAAGCCTTCTAAGCCTCAAACAACACAGGTGGTCCTCTCAGGTTCGTGCTCTACACCATCCCTTCCCTTAGCCAAGGCGAAGTATGGGACCAACACACCGTTAGATGGGTATCGGCCACAGCCACGACACGCTCCCCGCACAATCACACAAACGGTGTAATTGACACCCTGAGGCTCCACAAGTGAGTCCTTAGCGACTTAGTCAACTAGGGCCGTCCCATTCCAGCCATGGGGTTGCAAGTATGACCCAGTTCAAAGGCTTGCAAGGTTAAGTCCTTAGAGTGACCAGGGCAAGACTACCCAAGAACCAAATCAACATCCCCAATGCCACAACTGGCCCACTGATTACTCTTGCCATATGCCCGGCCGAAAAGCTGTTTATCAAACCGATTGATTACCATGCACCACGTGCCATCAACATCACATGATACCTTTCCAAAACAGGTTCAATATATCATTAAGTCAATATTAGCATTTGATTGTCCAAAATCATGTCATGAGCACGTAGCAGGTCTAAGCAGTGTACTACATCGGTCTAAACCCATGTTGGCAATTTAATAATGTCCAACTAGTAAACCACAACTAGGGTGACAAGGGATCATGGCACATACTTAGATAATCAAGGTGTCATACAGCAAATTGGTATTTATCTAATCCCCATGTTTAAGCAAAGTATTTCTCTAATTGAACTAGCATGCAATAGTTTAAATCAAAATAGATTTCGAAATAGGATCAACATGGTCAAAGCACAACTTGCCTTCAAAAAGTACTTGTTCTTGGTCTTGAGTTGGATCCTGAGTCAATACTTCTCCTTCGAATCCTTAGGCACTTCAACGTCTACTCGTAAAAGCGTGCAAATAGCAAATACACAAATAAACAATAGGCAAAAACATCCCAAAACTCCAAATAAAATCCATAAACAGAGAGAACATAATTTTCTGGATTTTTAGAAGCTGGAATAAATCAAATTTGGAGTTAAGGCGCTTAAAAGTTATGATTATTTAAAGTTTAAATAATCAATTAAATAATATTACAGAGAAAAACTTTAGTCCAAAAATTAAATAAAATTCATATTTAGGTAGATCTCAATTTTATACAAATTTAGAAATTTGAATCACTCAAATCGGAGTTGAAACGCAAAAGTTATAAGCGTTTGAAGTTTTGAAATTCAAATCAATTATTAAACCGATTTATTAAATCATTTTCTTTTTCGGAAATTAATTATTGCGCCAGCATGGACACGTGGCAGCCTCTGATTGGGCGGCTGACGTCAGCCCGTCCATGGACTTGGTCCACGCTCGGCTCGGGTCTACCGTGGACCCCGTCCACCACTCCACGTGAGGCCCGACATGTGGGCCCGCTCGGGTAGCGTCATCGGCCCGGCGTCGGCGAGGCTTTCGGCCCATGGTCTTTGGCAGGTGGGTCCACGATGGCGTCATGGGTGGCGTCACGGTGCGATCCGGCCCGACGCGGGCCCAGCGTGTCGATGTACCTGCCAGCAGCAGCGTCTGGCCGACGCGTCGGTCCAACTTCCCGACACGTGGCGCAATCACAGCCGTTGGTTTGAAAATCAACGGCGCGGATTAGATCCAGGGTTTAACACGTTGAAACTACTCGTTGATCGTGGGCCGTTCGATTTAGATCGGACGGTCCAGATCTAATCCTATAATAACACTACTACGGCACGTGGCGATTGTGAACCGTTGGATCTTGATCCAACGATCCAGATCTAATCGGGTTTGGCACACGTGAACTCACCTCAACCGCACGATCAAGATCGGACGGTCCACAGAGCTCGCGAGGTCGATGGCGACACGGCAGAGCAAGACCACCGGAGATGAGAACGACGACGAGCCCGACGGCGTTTCGGGGTTGCTCCGGCGAGATGAGTCCTCCCTTCGGGTGCGTCTCGTCACGGGGATTCCAGATCAGGGCTCCTTCTCGGCGGAAGACAACGGACGGCGGCGGAATCGGCGGTAAACCGCTGCGCAACAGGGTTCCAACTCCGGCGAGCTCGTACAGGCAAACGGCGACGGCTCAGGCGAGATGGCTTGGGGGAACGGGTGCGCACGGATGAGGGCAACCTCGGGGGACGTCTCACGCTTTAAATACGGCCTCGACGTGCGTGCAAATCGGAAACCTAGCCGTGTCCTGCTCGGTCACGGCGGAGCTCTCCGGCTCGGAGTCGGAGCGGAGACGACGACGCACGGCCGTCCACGTGGCACGATCAACGGCCACGATCGCACGGGCGCGATCGGATCCGGGCCGGATACGGCTCGAACCGGTACGGGCGGATCTCAGCCGTTGGATCTTGATCCAACGGTTGGGATTGATTAGGGTTTTGAGCTGGTTTGATCGAGTCAACTGGCTCGGGTCGGACTCGAGTCCGACTCGGGTTCCGACTCGGTCGGATGAACAGTACTCGACCCGAGTTGAATTTCCAGCGATTTAATATTTAAAATAATTCCCAGTAATTCATTTAATTCATTAAAAATAGCAAATGACTCAGAAAAATTCCAGAAAAATTCTGGAAAATATTTTGGATCATTTTGGACTCAAATAAAATATTTCCAACAAAATTTTATTTGCAAAATCAAATTCTTTAATTATTTTAAAATGGAATAAATTCAAATAAATTCCAAATAAATCCAAATAAACTCCAGAAAATTCCAAAAATTCACCAAAGTGCCAAATCACACATGAATTTAAGAAAAGCAAAATTTTGGGGTGTTACATACATCCTCCTGGGCGACAACAAGTCGTGCCAACTGTGTAACCATGGCATCCTCATCCTGAATCGCCTTCGGGTCAAGAAGGTTATCGCTGCGCGGATGATAACGGAACACCGTGCTCTCCAACTCTCTGGCGTAGATACGGGTAATGTGCCGCATTGCTCGTCGTGATACTTCTTGGATACCCATCTGCATTGTAGACCTCTGGCGGTCACGGTGTATCGAGGCGATTGCACAGGCCCTTCTTCCTAGCGGTACCTCAATCTTCACGTCACAAGCCTTGATCAATCACCGCTTGCGATCACTTCCACTTGGTATTGCGGCTTCTCAAAATCTCCGAGAGTCTGAAGCATATGCCAAAGTTCCGCGGCGTGACCAACTCCCAGATCAACGTAGTTGAACTCTTCCTCCATCTGTCACAAGAGTGCTTACGTAAGAACTCGAATTTTTTTTTAAATTGTGACAAGGTAAGGAAAAATTCAGCAAGAGACAAGAAAAGAAAGAATGGGATAAGTCGAGATGTCATTTCTTGTCTTGACAAATTTTTAGCTTTAGAAAATAGGTTTTATCCTCACTACGACCATTCTAGCTTAGGGTTGAGCCTACGGTCAGTATGGCTCTGATACCACCTCTGTCGGGACCCCGAATTTGCAAATCCGGACCCTCTGTGTATTCAGCACTAGTCGAGAACGCAGCTTAGTGCACACAGTCTTAACATCGGTAAATATCACAATCATACCACTCGATACTAATAAAGTACTTTATTTAAATAGTCAAACTAGTTACTTGACCTTATGGTCAAGTCACAAATGTACGCCTCGCAGGGCGAAACTTATTAAGAGAGAAATAGTAGCAGCGGAAAATCAAATAACTTCGTGGCGCCATCCAGTATACCAGAGGCAACTGACTGGGCTCGCTTCCCTAAGTAGACGGATCCTCTTGGAGTTCCTCCTCCAAAGCTGGTGTAGTCTCCTCTTCAACTGGTGTTGTATTGTGGCAAGGGTGAGTACTTGGTACTCAGCAAGTCATGCACAGAATGCAAGCTAATATACTATATGCATGGCTTGGTACAAAGGAATAGCTCATGGTATATTTGCAGTAAACAGCATTTGACAAGTATCATAAGTAGATTCGAAAGCAGTAGAAGCAAGTATAGCATAGATAACTTTTCAAGAGGTTTAATAAACATCTTTCCCATCCTAATCCACATTTCCATCAACATCCTTATTAATTCAACCCAACCTCTCCGAACCAAGTTATTTTTGAGAAAATCTAACCCTTGACTGTAATTCCCGAGCGATGTCCAATACCGCGGACACGGCTATTCGAATAGATTCTACACTCTGCAGAGGTTATGCACTTTACCCACAAGATACAGTCAAACACCACAAAGGCGAGTTCCCGTAACAAAGTCTTTCGGAAACTTCTAACAATACAAGTGGTCCTCCCCGGTTATTGCACACTAACCCTTCCCTTAGCTAAGGCGAAGTCTAGGCCAATCAACCGTTAGATGGGTACTGGCCTCGGCCAGACGCTCCCCCGTACAACTTACACAAAGGGTGTAGTTGACCTCCTGAGGTCCCACAGGTACGTTATTAGCAACTTAGTCAACTAGGTCCGTCACATTACAGACATGTGGTTGCACGTTAGACCCAGTTCAAAGGCTTGCAAGGTGAAGTCCTTAGAGTGACCAGGGCAAGACTACCCGAAGAACCAAACCAACATTCCCAATGCCACAACTGGCCCACCTGATTATTCTTGCCACATGCCCCGGTCGAAAACTATTTATCAAACCCCAGTTGATTACCATGCACCACGTGCCATCAACATCACATGATACCTTTCCAAAACAGGTTCAATATATCATTAGGTCAATATTAACATTTGTTTGTCCAAAATCATGTCATGAGCACGTAGCAGGTCTAAGCAGTATACTACAACGGTCTAAAACCCATGTTGGCAATTTAATAATGTCCAACTAGTAAACCACAACTAGGGTGACAAGGGGTCATGGCACATACTTAAATAACCAAGGTGTCATACAGCAAATTGGTACTTATCTAATCCCCCATATTTAAATAAAGTATTTTTCTATTTGAACTTAGCATGCAATAGGTTAAATCAAAATAAGTTTCAAAATAGGATCAACTTGGTCAAAGCACAACTTGCCTTCGAATCCTTCTGGCACCTCAACGTCTACTCGTAAAGTGTGCAAATAGCAATACACAAATAAACAATAGGCAAAAAGTGTCCAAACATCCAAATAAAATCCATGAACAGAGAGAACATAATTTCATGAATTTTTAGAAACTGGAATCGTCAAATTTGGAGTTAAAATGCAAAAGTTATGATTATTTAAAGTTTAAATAATCAATTAAATAATTTTATAGAGAAAAACTTTAGTCCAAAAATTAATTAAAATTCATATTTAGGTAGGTCTCAATTTTATACAAATTTAGAAATTTGAATCACTCAAATCGGAGTTGAAACGCAAAAGTTATAAGCGTTTGAAGTTTGAATCAAAATCTGAAATCATTATTTCGAATTAATAAATCATTTTCTTTTGGAAATTAATTATGCGTCGGCAAGGACACGTGGCAGCTTACGATTGGCCTGCGGCGTCGGCCGATCCATGGGCGTGGTCCACGCTCGGCTCGGTCTCACTGTGGACTCGGTCCACGAATCCACGTGTCGGCCCGACATGTGGGTCGCCTCGGGTGGCGTCCGCTGCGGCGTCGGCGAGGCTCAGCCCATGGTGCGGACAGGTGGGACCCACTGTGACGTCATTGCTGACGTCAGCGCTTGGCTGGGACAACCGCTGACATGCGGGCCCGCCATGACGTCAGCGTGACGTCATGGTGCAGTTTGGCCGGGCCGCTGACATGCGGGCCCCGCGTGTCAGAGACACGTGCTCACGCGCGCGTGGCGGTGCTGACCACGGCGGTCAATCTCCCGCACACGTGGCTAGATCTCGACCGTTGATATGAAAATCAATGGTCCAGATTGGATCTGGATTCACGCGTTTGGGGTGAACGCGGTTGATCTGGATCGTTGGATCTAGATCTAACGGCTGAGATTGGATCTGGGATTTTGGACGAAATCTCACCGTGAGATGACGTGGCGCAATCTGGGCCCTTGGATGAAGATCCGACGGCTGAGGGAGCTTGAAGTCCGTCGATGGCCCACGGCGGCGCTGGCTTGTCGGAGTTGGAGACGACGACCACGGCAACGGCGTTGCGGGGCCCCTCCGGCGAAGTGAGAGGTAGCTTCGGGTGCGCCTCGACGCGACGAGTCCGGTTCTGGGCACAACGGCGGCGGAGGACGACGGAGATGGTCGCAATCGGCAAAGAACCACGGCGGAGGGAAGAGGCAACTCCGGCGAGCGATTGCGGCTCAACGGCGGCGGCTTAGGCAACGTTGTCTAGGGCTACGGGTGCGCACGGTCAAGGCGATCCTCGGGGTGTGAGCCGGGCATTAAATAGCCTCGGCTTCCGCACAGAAAACGGAAACCTAGTTCCCCACGGCGGCGGAGTCCGGCTCGGACTCGGGCGGAGACGACGACGAACAGCCGTCCGCATTACGCGATCAGCGACCACGATCGCTGCAGCGCGGCCGGGTCCGGTCGGTTCTGGCTCGGGTCGGGATCGGGTCAATCATGACCATTGGATCTCGATCCGACGGTCCCCGTGGGTTTGGGTTCGAACGTGGTTCGGTCGAGTCGACCGGCTCGGGTCGGACTCGAACTCGAGTCTGACTCGGGCTCGGTCGGATGAACAGTACAAACCCACTCGCATTTTCCAAATGATTTAATAATTAAAATAATTCGATAATTCATTTAATTCATTAAAAATAGCAAATGACTCGTAAAAATTCTAAAAATTCTGGAAGATATTTTGGATCATTTTGGACTCAAATAAAATATTTCCAACAAAATTTTATTTGCAAAATTAAATTCTTTAATTATTTCAAAATGGAATAAATTCAAATAAATTCCAAATAAATCCAAATAAATTCCAGAAAATTCCAAAAATTCACCAAAGTGCCAAATCACACATGAATTTAAGAAAAGCAAAATTTTGGGGTGTTACATAGCATGACACTAAAAATACACATTCCAAGGTCCTACAGCCCGCTCTGATACCAACTGTAACACCCCGGCATCTAGTGTGCCCGAATGCTACCAAACCAAGACTAAACAACATCTAAATACCACAATTAAACCTAAATTACAGCAAAAGCGCACATGCTAAAAACCGAAATTTCGGCAGCATCTCCTTTGTTTTAACATGAATTGAAGCAATAGCAATAACAAGGCAGTTCATAGCAAAACATAAGGCATCTAAAACAGCAATATCAATGAATAAAGCATCACTTAAGTCCAAAATAAGGAATTCAACCATTCCAACAAATATAACAAACCAAACGATGAACTCAAGCCCATACACCAAGATTCATGGCACTAATCGTTATTATCATGGCTCCCACTGATTAAACTGTATAATAATGTGAAGCTACGTGTAGAAGTGTAGCTTTCTCCTCGCTTCCGTTCACCGCAGTGAATGGAGGGTGCCTACTCCTCGCTTCCGTTCACCGCGGTGAATGGAATCACGATGTAGGACTTACTCATTGGCTCTCCGGATTAGTCATAACTTTCTCACCGACCTTCCCGGACTAGTTATGACTTTCTCACCGCCCGGGCCATGTATCATGCCATGTATGCAAATATGCCAACATCATGAATAACTTGTACATCAACACATGGCATCATCATAGATAACGTGTACATTAACACATGGCATCATTCACATAATAATCATATTCATCATATCAATGGCACACATTAAAGCATGGCATGTGAACATATCATATATTCAAATCTCAATCTCAATCAATCAAACAAACCACAACCCGCTACCATTCCAATACACTTGCCTCAACCACGTCGACGGATTGGCGAGAAGCAGAAAGCACTCCCGGGGTCACACCACCTGCACATAGGTACCTCACACTCACAATCATGTCCACAAAACAGTACGCAAACCCTCATCTACCCCGACATTGCCAATTACTCGCAATAACCAAAAACAGAGGTTCTGTCCCGTCGGGACAGCAGCCTTCCAAAAGGCATAACTCGGGTTCTAAAACTCCGAATCAATTAAAAGAGTACATCCTCGCATAGCTTAGGAAATTTCCCAACTTTTTCTAGGTATAGGGAAAGACTGATTCAGAATCTAAGGTTGTTTAATCTACAAAATACCGAGATCTGTTCCAATTACGTCACAGATTTTAACATGCTCGGTAAAATAGCCATAACTTTTAAACGGATGATCGGAATTTAACGTTCTTTATACCCACTGAAAGGTATTGAAATTACCTACGACTTCTTCAACAGACGGATGTCAAAATTCGAAATCTAAATTGGAGAAAAATCGAACCCTAGGTCGACTGCTCATGCTGTCTGAAACAGAGGACGTGGCAACATCTAGATCTAATCCAATCTACTCAATTCCAGCACCACCAATTGATCTAAAAACTTGATAAACACCCTTAGAACAGTACCTAGACCAACCCCAATGATTCCCACGGCCATACCTTCGCCCGACGACCGAAAACCCAACGGATCTCCTCCCGGTTCGCGCGATCTCCTTCCTCGCTCTAAATCCAACGGATGGATCTGCGGGGTGGTGAGGTGGAGAACCCCCTAGGGTCAACAAGGGAGGTGGAGAGGGGAGGAGAGGGGTAGTGGTGCCATGGGGAAATATGGAGAGGAAGGGGAAGGGTGGAGGCGCATGGGGGGGCTAGGGGGTGGCGGCTAGGGTTGGGAGAGGGAGTTTGGGGCGCACCAAGGGGTGGGGGCCAGATTTGGCTGCCCAAAAGTCTCCCCCCTTGGGCCAAACCCTTCCACGGGAGGCCCAACTCAACCCCCAAGGCCCAAAGTCCCCGGAGAGGCCCAAAAACACGCTATAAACGGCATAACATAAAGTTTTAACCTCTATTTTCACATTTTATAAAGTTTTTGACCTCAACATTCACATTTTATAAGATACGACACTCTGTGGTGTCACAATGTGCAGGTGGTGTGACCCCGGGAGTGCCTTCTACTTCTCGCCAATCCGTCGCCCGTGGTTGAGGCAAGTGTATTGGAATGGGTAGCGGGTTGAAGTTTGCTAGATTGATTGAGATTGAAATTGAATATATGATATGTTCACATGCCATGCTTTAATGATTGCCATTGACATGATGTATATGCTTATTATGTTATGATTCCATGTTGTCGACGATCTGTTTCGCCGGCAATGAGATTTGTGATTCTAGGGGATTTGTGCGGGATCTGAGCTTGATGGTAACACAGGATGCGAGGGCAATCTGTTTTAGACAGGTTCGGGCTCTCTCGGAGGAGATAATACCCTAGTCCTGTGTTCTTGGATGTATTGTCTCTCTTTTTCTTGTTTCTCCCTCCTCCTTATATCTTGGGGAGAATACATGATAGTTGGGCGCCACCGGGCCCTGAACATGGTGGCCTGAACGACATGTCCCTTGTCCTTATCCGCCTTCACGCTCTACGTCCTGGAGAGGTGGTTATGCTTTCTCCGACCCACGCCTGCCGCTTTGTCAGGTCCCAGCATCCGCAGGCTCTGGCGGTGTCAGGCTGCATGCTTTGTTCCTGGCGGGTTGTTAGGGCGGGGCGCGAAGCTTCCGTGAAGGATCAGGAGTTGTCTTGGGGAGCAAGTCGAAGGTTTCCTCTGGGCCCGCCGTTGCGCTTCTGGGCTTTGGGCTTTCTGTTCCGCCTGTCAGGCCCAGTCGGGTGTAGGCCCCTCTTGTGGGGCCCCTGTCTCTGACATCCCACAGCAGCCCCCAAGTGCTTTAGGATCGACTTTCCGTCCCTTGCCCTGTCATGAGGATTATGCGGGAGAGAGATCATAAAGAACTTGTAGTATGAAGCCACCGTGGTTAGTTAGCTCGTGGCCGAGTGGTACCCGCGGTTCTGATGCGCGGCAACCAGCTGTCGCTCGGTGACCCTCATGGGGCGTACCTTGGTCTTTTTGGCTCGTGGTCGAGTGGTACCGCGCCGGATTACGGTCTTGGCAACCGCTTTGTCGCTTCGGCGACCCTCATGGGGCGTACCTTGGTCTTTTGGCTCGTGGCGAGTGGTACCAGCGCTTGGATTTACGGTCGCGACAACCGCTGTCGCTCGGTGACCCTCATGGGGCGTACCTTGGTCTTTTGGCTCGTGGTCGAGTGGTACCAGCGCCGCTTACGGTCTTGTGACAACCGCTTGTCGCTACCGACCCTCATGGGGCATACCTTGGTCTTTTGGCTCGGGGCGAGTGGTACCCGCGCCCCGTTCTGATCTTGTGACAACCGGCTTGTCGCTCGGCTGACCCTCATGGGGCATACCTTGGTCTTTTTGGCTCGGGGCCGGGCGGTACCCGCGCCCGTTTACGGTGCGCGGCAACCGGCTTGTCGCTCGGCTGACCCTCATGGGGCATACCTTGGTCATACAGAGTAATGCCTGTGCCCGCTTACGGCGCACTGCTTTAGACCCTCATGGGGCGCATTCTCAAGACCGTGTTGGTTGTAGATCCTCTCGCGACACCCAATCGCATTATGAGACAGCGACCAGCAATTGACCCCAAATTATGGGGCGTGCCGTCAGAGGATGTTCGGAAAGTGCCCAGCCCCAAGCTTCCGTGGCGGCCGGCGTTCAGGCCCATCGTGGGGCGCACTTTATCCCAAACTTTGGACCAGATTTGACACCTGGCCGCGTTTTGCGCGACGCAGCTATTGGCCCGTCATGGGGCGTGCCTTGGATCGGCCCAGGTGAACAGGAGGGCCCTCGTTTCTTCCCACCATAAGGTGGAAATTGGGGCCCATTTCTTATAAGTCGAAGGGACCCTCGCTGGAGCAACGGCCTCCTTGCACCTTCCCCACCACGGCTGCGAAACCTTCAAACCTCCTTTGGCGATTTAGGGTTTCCGGTTTCGCGCCCTTGGCTTGCGGCGGTTCCTCCCACCAGGTCTTCTTCTTCGCAATGTCTTCTTCCTCGTCATCGGAAGGTAGCACCGACCACCTGCGGCAGGTGGGAGACCTCCATCACGACGACGTCCCGCTTGGAGGGGATGGTCGCGTGGCGTCCTCCCTCCGGAGTTGATCTCCGCCCGTCCCGCCGCAGGTGACCCTTACCCCACACCTCAGGAGAATGAGCGTGTGGTGTTTGGGGCCTGCTTCTGGCGGGGATTTAGCATCCTGGGAGCGCCTTCCTCAGGGCTCCTCCACTTCTACGAAATTGAGTTGATCAATTTGAACCCCAACTAGATTCTCCACAATGCCATCTACGTCAATCTCTGCGAGGCGTATCTTGGGATACGTCCTCATTTGGATTTGTTCCGCTCCTTCTTCTGGCTGAAGCCTCATCCGAACCGGGCCGCTCCCAACGTCGTTGGGGGCGCCGGACTCCAGCTGCGGGAGGGCTCGAAGAAGCAGTATTTTGTCGTTCCTCTCAAAACCTCCCTCAAAGGTTGGAGGCGGGAGTGGTTCTATTGTGCCAATGTTGATCCCTTCCTCGCCCCCTTTGCCGGCCGTGCTCCTAAAGCTTCCCGATGCTGGAGCGATGCCCCGGACGGAGGAGGTTTGGCGCAAATCCCGAGCTCCTGGCGTTGATAGACGATCTGAAGAACCTAGGCGACGGGTCCCGATATCGCGATCAGTTTTGTGAAGCGCCGGGTGCAGCCCTTGAAGGAGAGAGTCCATTTGGGGTTCCAATACAACGGGCCTCTGGACCCCACGCGGGAGTCGGACGTGGCCCTGTCGATGGAGTCGCTGGCAGCACGGGTAGTTGATTTCTTCGTGCCTGGCACAATAATCACCAACAGGGGCTGCCCTCATAAGTTTTCGACGGCAAGGCCTCCCCCTCCTGTGAGTGCACTATCCTTTCGAAAGGCAGTTCCATGGTTTCTTCGACTGATGTGTGATTCAAACAGGGTGCGATCGTTCCTTTTTTCAGGAACGCGCGTCCTTCATTTCTGATGCTCCGGTTGTCGGCCTCTCTCGGCTGAAACACGCTCAGGCGAAGCGAGTGGCTGACACATCGGTCGACGAACTGCGCCGGGAGTCGGCGGAGGAGGTCGTCGATCTTTCGTCAGCCGGGCCTTCGACTTCCGGTGCACCCGGATCGCAAAGCGCGGGGCATCAGCCTTCTGTCCCAGGGGTAGCCCCGACTGCAGGCGCTAACTTCCCTCCGAGTGGTGCTGGGTCTCGGATGAGACCTGGGATGAAATTCAAGAAATCCAAAAGGTATTCTTTTGGGTGATCCTTGACTTTTTGTTACTGCCTGTGCTGAGGTGTCTTCCCTTTTTGCTGATTCAGGACCCCTGCTATGGACGTCCCTGTGGAGGGGTCTCCTGAAAAGGAGCCCCAGGCGGAGGCTAGGTCGCCGTTGCCGCCGACTGCCGGGGCGTCGCCACCGGGCGCCGGTGGGCCAACGGTCGAACCGTCGGATGGTCCGTCCGTCGACGAGATCGACCCGGCACCGTCTCCCGTCGTGGAGGAAGTGCTTCGAGAGCCACCGCCGCTCGGCCCTCTGCCGAAGCCCCCGAATCGGACCGTATGGTGGGAAGGGGTTCCACCGAAAGGGATGGAAGAGGACGACGAGATGGAGAGAGCGGCTCGGACGGAGCTTTATGAGCTCACCGTCAGTGTAGCACGCTTCGTCGAGGTGAGCTTCTTGTCTTCCATCTGTTGCTCTTGACTTCTCCTCGAGATTACGCCTGTTACCCAGGACATGGGGGAGCGCTCGGAGCAAAGATCGCGGTTTTTCCAGAAGGTGCTCCCGAAGCTCAAGGAGCAGAAGCAGTACCAGGACAAACTCAGCGAGATCAGCGCGGACAGGTGGAAAGAAGTCCACGAGCTTCAGGGCGAGTGTATGAGGATCCGGGAGGAGAAGACGGGGCTTGAGCATATGCTCGAAGGTGAGATTCTCCCCTGGATTCGGTTTGGATGTCTTTTTGGGTGGTTGGAGAGGATGATGACACTCTCGTGTTTCAGAGCGACTCAACCGCTGCTGAGCCGAGGGGCCCGATCGAGGTTTCAGAGAATTGCGGCCTCGAAGCTCGAGTCAGCTTGGAAAGGATGCAGCGGGAGCTGAAGGGTAAATTTATTTGACTTGGGTTGAACATACTTGGCGTCGGGTGTGCTCTTGATGGCCGTTTGACTTTGTTGCAGAATGCAAGGAGAAGATGGTCGCTGTCGAACAGGGCCGGACTGAACTGCGCGTCGCCTGCGAGCCAGTCCTGCACCTTCTGCGTATTGAAGGAGTCACGCCGGGCCAGGGGGACGATGCTGTTCCACTTCTTACGGGAGGAGCCGACAGGATCAGAGCTTACGCCAAAGAGTCCGCAACAATGAGTGCGAACCAGGCATTGGCGGTGGTCAAGTCTCATTATCCGAGAATTGACCTCGAAGCTGTGAAAGAAGGCTTTGCCTGTGATGAAGACAAGGCCAACGCGCTCCTTGAAGAGGTGTCTGGTGCATCGCAGGCCTTGTTGGAGAATCTAGAATTCTGACTTCGATGTAGGCCTTGATGCCGAGTGCTCGCCCTCCTTGTCTGAAATATTGTGTCTTCTTACTTCAATATGATTTGCCTGTATTGTCTTCCGCTGAGTGGTCTTCAGACCTCTTCCACTTTCTTCTCTGGCTGAGTTGTTAGAATATATGCCCGCAGCCTTTTGGATCCTGTCGCGCCTTTCCGGGTGAGTTTCAGCCGACTGGTATGGCTCCCAAACGCCAGGGCCTTGGCCCTTGGCTTTCTTGCCCCAGACACGCTTTTCCGAGAGGCTGGCGTGCAGCTCTCAAGCGTCGGGACTTACGCTGTGGCCACCTGGCTGAGTGGTTTAGCCCCCGGGCTTGCATCGCTTGCTAGCTCTCCAAACGCCAGGGCCTTGGCCCGCGGCTTTCTTGCCCCAGACACGCTTTTCCGAGAGGCTGGCGTGCAGCTCTCGAGCGTCGGGACTTCCGCTGTGGCCACCTGGCTGAGTGGTTTAGCCCCCCGGCTTGCATCACTTGCTAGCTCTCCAGCCCCCGGGCTTTTGCGCTTAATCTGGTGTAATTAAGCGAGGAAGCCGAATGGGCTTGAACTGCTTACAACACGTGTCTGGTGAAATTCTCCTTGATTTTGTTCAATGCGCCGATCTTCTTCGGTATTTGCACTGCCGCTTTGTTTTTCGCGCTTCATTGATTGCGGGGTGGCGCATTTGATTGCCTTTGGAGACGCTTCGATTTCCGGGGCTGGGGTGGCTTATAAATGGGGCGTCACCGCTAATGAGCGATCGCCCGTTTCTTCTTGCCTTGTCCTTCGTCTTCCTCTTCCAGTTTCCTTCCATGTCTATTACGGGGAGGTTCGTTGGTCCCTTCGCGGCGTTGTTTCGCCATCGATTCTTCGGGATGTTGCACAACTGGGAGGAGGCGGAAGCATGGGAAGACCTTGACTTTTTCACACTGGAGGCGGAGGCGGAGGACGGAGCGGCGAGGGACGCCGCCGCCGTGGCCACCTTGTTGGAGGTCGCACCGGGGCTCCACGAGGTGGCGGAGATCATCCTCGAGATGGTTGGTCGCGATCGTCGCGACGACCTTGCCGTCAGGGCCCTCGTCCGCCTTGTACCCCCCTTGTGGGTGGTTGACGAGGAGATTCTGGCGGCTTTGGGTCGCGTGGGTCGCGACTAACCTCAGCGATCTCGCCTCCGGGTCTCCCAGGCCAAGACCAAAGAAGACAAGACAAAGACAAAGACGGCAGGAGTACCAACAAAGACCAAGAAGACCAGTAGTTTTTTTTTTTTTTTTAGCGCGAGAAAAAGAAAAAAGAAAATTAGCAATGTAAATTATTAACATTATGGAATGAAATGCGAAATTTTATCCAGTTCGTGCCTATCACATTTAACCCGAACTTAGTGGTTCCGCCTGATCAACTCATTCTAGTCAGTTGCTCGATTACCCGACAGCGAGGGGGGCTCGAGCTTTTGACGGTTAGAAATTCGCGACTGTGCAAATCTTGGTTAAATTCTGGCTGCGAATTGCAGTCCCGAGTGGTTAGTGCTTTCTACCCGTTCCAGCGCTACCGGGTATAAACCGCCGAGGCTTTGTGCTCATCGCGGCTTGTTATTTCCGTGCATTCTATATCGGCACGACCAGAGTTAGGCGCTTCTGGCCGATCGGGTAATAACCACTCGGGGCTAGCATTACACAACTTCAGAAAATAAGACGAACCACTATTTTATTTAATGTGTAAGAGTGGGATACATAACTCATGCGTAGAAGCGACGGAGCTGTTCGGCGTTCCAAGTATTCGCCAGAACCTCGCCGTCTTCTCGTCTGCAGTCGATAAGCACCGGCCGGGTTGTCTTACGGGCGATGTATGGACCTTCCCAAATTGGAGAGAGCTTGTGCTCGCTTTTTAGTTCCTCCTCGGGACCAGATCTCCTTACGAAAAGGTTACGCTTCGGCGTTGCGAGTGGTAGCGCCGAAGTCCCTGGAGGTACTTAGCCGACTGGAGGGCGGCAACGTTCCGAGCCTCCTCGAGTTGATCAAGCTCCACCATTCGGCTTCCCTCGGACTCGGCTTCGTTGTAGTTCCGAACCCTCGGGGATTCGAATCCCAGCTCAGTCGGCAGAACCGCCTCTGCGCCATAGACCAGGAAAAAGGGGGTTTGGCCAGTCGCTCGGCTGGGAGTGGTTCTGAGTCCCCAGAGTACTGACGGTAGCTCCTTCACCCATCGGGCGGCGTATGGTTTGAGGCGGTCGAAGATCCTGGCCTTGAGGCCTTGAAGGACCAGACCGTTAGCTCGCTCGACCTGCCCATTGCTTCGTGGGTGAGCCACCGAGGCGAAGCAGATCTTGATCCCGACGCCTTCGCACCATTCTTGGAATTCTTCACTCCTGAACTGGGTGCCGTTGTCCGTGATGATCCGGTTGGGCACTCCGAATCTGACTACAATATCCTGGAAGAACTCCTTGGCCTTAACTGCAGTGATAGTTACGACGGGCTCGGCTTCGAGCCACTTGGTGAACTGGTCAATGGCCATGAAGAGGGTTTAAACCGCATTGAGCCTTCTTGAGCGGTCCCACTATGTAGAGAACCCAGTCTGCAAAATTACAAGAAATGGGTATAGTCTGTAGCTTTTGTGGCGTCAAGTGTGTCTTTCTTGAATAGAATTTGCAGCCCTCGCAGGTTCGAACTATCTCCTTGGCGTCCGTTACCGCCGTTGGCGAGAAGAAACCTGTCGGTAGGCTTTCCCGACCAAGGCGCTTGATGCCGCGTGATGGCGCACATCCCGAATGGATTTCTTGGAGCAGCTCTCTTCCGCTTGTCCCGAACGCACCGCTCGAGGACACCCGAGGCACTTTTCGGAAGAGCTCGCCGCCCACCACCACGTAGGATTTGGCTTGTCGGAGATGCGCTCTGCGAGTGGTTGCTTCCGGGAGTTTGTCCTTCAGGAGATAATCAAGGTGCAGGGTAGTCGATCTGGATCGATGAGCAGGACCGGTTCAGGACCCTCGCTTGGCTTTTGCCGCTTTTGTAACGGTTGGCTCGTGAAGATCCTTGCGAAGATATCACTTGGGACATCTGCCCGAGTGGCTCCCATCTTAGCCAACTCGTCTGCTGCCTCATTATTGCGGCGGAGGACATGAACCACTCAGACCATCAAACTTGCCTTCCAATTCTCGGACTTCTTTGGCGGTATGCCGCCATATTCGATCCACGACAACCAGTCCTTCAGACTTGATTCACCACCAATCGAGTCGCCTCGAACCGCCGGCCGTCGGATTCGAGTGATGTGGCGTCTGAAGCCCATGGATGAGGGCCTCGCACTCGCGGCATTGTTTGAGGCCGGAAGTGAATCCGAAGGACATACTTCAACCTGTCACCTTTAGGCGAGATAAGGAGGATTCCCGCCCCTGCTCCTCCAAGCATGAGAGATCCGTCGAAGTGCATGACCCAATATTCTGGCTCTTCTTCGGTGCAGGGAGTCTGGGATTCGGTCCACTCGGCCGTAAAGTCAGCCAAAGCCTGGGACTTGACGGCGGTGCGCGACTTGAACGAGATGTCGAAAGCTCCAAGCTCAGCTGCCCACTTTGAAATTCTTCCAGTAGCTTCCCGATTGCGGAGGACCTCTCCCACGGGGAAAGAAGTGACTACTGAAATCGAATGTCCTTGGAAATAATGCTTCAGCTTCCGTGACGAGATCAAAATGGCGTCTGGCGGCTTACGGATTGGAGGATATCTTGTCTTGGATTCGCCCGATGCCGACGAAATAAATCGGTGTTGCACGCCGTAGCGGTGTCAGATTCCTCCGCTCCACAACTATCACGGCACTTACTACATGAGATGTTGCCGCTATGTAGAGCAGAAGAGGTTCACCTGGCGCCGGCGATACTAAGACTGGGGGAGTGGAGAGAAACACCTTGAGTTCTTCGAAGGCCTGCTGTGCCTCTGCCGTCCAATCAAAGCGATCTTGCTTCTTAAGGAGCTTGAAGAAAGGCATTCCCGGACCCCGATCGTGAGATAAACACGCCAAGCGCTACCATGCATCCGTTGAGCTTTTGGACCTCCTTTTGGCTGGTAGGCGGGGCCATTTTCATAATGGCTCCAATTTTCTCCGGGTTCGGCTCGATCCCACGACGGAGACGATGAACCCGAGTAGTTTCGGAAGACACTCAAAACGCACTTCTCGGGTTTAGCCTCATCCGAACGCCCTTAGACTCTCGAGCGTCTCGGCAGGTCGGAGATAAGGCTATCTTGTGTCTGCGTTTTAACTACCACATCATCCACATAAGCTTCCACGTTGCGCCCGAGCCGATGGTGAAAACACTGCACGGGCGCTACCGGTACGCTTGGCGGCATTCTTGAGCCCGAGCGGCATGGTGATATAGCAATATGCTCCGAATGGAGTGATAAGCGAAGTCTTCTCATGATCTTCCTCTCGGCCGAATTTGATGATAGCTGAATAGGCGCCCGTAAAGCTGAGTAGCCGAGATCCGGCAGTGGAGTCTACCACCGATCAATACGAGGGAGACCAAAGGGATCTTTCGGACAAGCCTTGTTGAGGTTGGTGTAATCAACACACATGCGCGGCTTTTATTCTTCTTACGGGCGAGTACAGAGGTTCGCCAACGATCGGGATGATACACTTCTTTGATGAAGCCTGCAGCTAGCGGCTTTGTGATCTCCTCTCGATGGCTTCTCGGCGATCTTGAGCAAACCGTCGTAACCTTTGCTTGACGGACCTGGCGGATTGGTTTACATTCGATGCGTGCTCGATCACCTCCTGGGACCCGGGCATATCAGGCGGCTTCCAGGCAAAGACGTCTTGGTTTGCCCGTAGAAAGGTGACGAGCATTTTCCTATTCATCCTCGAGCCTTGTCCCGATCGAGGCGGCTCGCGCCGGATCGGACGGGTCGAGGAGAATCCTCTTGGTGCCCTCCTCGGGCCGATCCGGAGTTCTGCGGCTTGCGGGTAGGGACACCGCCTTCCGGCTTGTCGAAATCCGCCTCTTGGCGAATCCTTTCCGCCCCTTGGCGCCTCCAAAGACTTCGGCCATTTCGCAACTCTCTCTGTCGCAAGAGAAAGATCGCTTAACATCGCGCGTAGAGTGATAATACCACTCGGACCCGGCATCTTCATCGATCAGTCGCACCGCCATGAACTTGGCCGCTGGTCTCCCCAAGATGGCGTGATCTGTTGTCGCGAAGTCTGCCACCTCGAAGCTAAGGCTCTCAGTCCGGTAGTTGTCCCTTGCGCCGAACGTGACTGGTAGAGTGATTTGTCCGAGTGGTACCGCCGACGTTCCGGGTATCACTCCATGAAAAGGCGACGACCCGCGTTTGAGGTCAGACCGCGGGATTCCCATATCGTCGAGTGTCTTCACGAAGAGGACGTTGAGCCCACTCCCACCGTCAATCAACACCCTTTTGAGCTTGATGCCGCGGACAACCGGCGCCAGGACCAGCGGGTATCTGCCGGGGAATGGGACGCGATCTGGGTGATCCGTGCGGTCGTAAGTTATTGCGACCTCGGACCACCGGACATATCGGGGGGTCTCCGGCTCTACTGCATAGATGTCCCGAGCGGTGAGCTTTTGCTTCCGCTTGGACTCATATGCGGCTGAACCCCCGAATATGTAGTTAAGCTCGAGGTCGACTTCCTGATAGTCTTCCTCAGCTTCAGGGGGAGGCGGTTTGCCGGCGGCATGACCGCTCGGACCTTGTCCAGCCTGCCTCTTGCTCTCGCGGGCGAACCTCTTTAGGGTGAAACAATCCTTGGCGGCATGCCTCCCCTTTGGATGGAAAGGGCAGAGTGAGTTCATGACCTTATCATATCCATCCTCTTTGAGAGCGAGGATGAGTTGGCGCGGCGACGCCACTAGCTCTTCGCCCTTGCGCTTCTTTTCTTTCCGCCGAGGGGTTCAGACCGATCCTTCCCTTCATCACGTCGTTCGCCAGAGCCTCGGAGGCTGAAGCGTAACGGTCCGCTAGAGGCGAACAGCTCCTGACCGACGTGGGTGGCTTCCGGGACATCTTCTTGATGAGGTCGGGTCGCCGACTCCTTACGGAAGGCAGCTATCACAACCGCATCTGTGACGTCGAACGGTGCTTTTCCTGTTCATGAAGCGCTTGGCGAACTCCGGAGGGATTCGTTCCTCCT
Source organism: Rhipidocladum racemiflorum (assembly GCA_036346355.1). Lineage (NCBI taxonomy): Eukaryota > Viridiplantae > Streptophyta > Magnoliopsida > Poales > Poaceae > Rhipidocladum > Rhipidocladum racemiflorum. The sequence continues at coordinate 38,373,550 of CM070583.1, read as the reverse complement.
TTGGTGTAGCTGATATAGGTCCCAAGGGGTGCTTGGCGCTCGTAAGTGCCTTGGAAATTTGAGATGAACTGCTCACCTGCAGATCTCCCGAGGAATCTATAGAGTTATTTGGAAGTCCGGTGAGCCATGCTTGGGCCAGGGCGAGAGGGTAGCAAGTAGTTTGCCATTACTGATCCCCTGCTGCCACATTTGCCCGTGAGCGTATACTTGTAGCCAAGCCTGCGGGTCTCTCTCACCGTCAAACCTAGTGATGCCTTTAGGATTAAATCCATCAGGCCAAACCACTCGGCGTAGGTGAGGAGTAAACGCACGGACCCCTTCGATGACTCGCGATACCCCGGGAGGTGATCGACGCGGAGGGATCGCACTTGGCGTATTCGCGGCCTCGCGGAAGGATGCCGGCGCTCATATTAAATCGGCTTGGCGGCGTTGTTCCTCCTTTCTCCGATCGCGGCGCTGGCGTCGAGGTGCGAGCAGGTCACGGTGATGCTATGTCGCAAGTCATCTCGCGGGTAGAACATGATGTATCGGCGGGCTTCCCGACCTGGCCGGCTTTGGCTGTCTGGGTCCTCGCCGGACCACGTGGCGGCTCCTTCGCCGGCTGGTCGGTTTGAGTATCTTTGGATAGCTGCCGCCCGTCACCATGGCCTTTACTTGGGCCATGATCGGGCAAGCTGGATCATCTGCCCCGGCATAGAAGTCGGGGTATCGGGAGTGTCTTGGAAGCGGCGATATTCTGTGGGGTACGAAAAACAGCCTGGTCCCCATCTTGGCTTGCGAGAATGTCTTCATTGACAGCCGGCGCGGTCCCGGAGTACGCGCGCCAGCGTCAGGCTCGATCACTCGGCCTCCTTCCAAATCGGCGGCGGCGAGGTGTCGGCGGCTGCTGCGAATCTGCCATGAGCCTTCGATCACACAGACTCTACGGAAATTCCAGCAGCTCTCTAGGCTTTCTTCGACTCGGCGGCCGAGGTGGGTGAGTCCGGAGAAGACAAACCTAGGTGCTCGGGGTGCCGAGTGGCTTGGCGGTGAGAACTCCCACCCTTCGTGCCTCGGCGTCCTCGAGCGACTCGTGGGTGAACGGGTCTTCGGATCCCCGCTCGGTACTTTAGAGTGCGAGGCAGGGGACCTTCCGATCGGCGGAAGTCGTGACGATGGATCGCCGAAAACCTCACCGCTTTGTAGCGGTTTCCCTTGGAGAGAGAGGCTTCCGAGGTCGTTGGAGATGAAGGTCAGGGCTTAAAGCGGAAGACTGGCCCGGGCGAAGACTGTGGAGACTTCGCTCGTCGCGACCATCAAGCTTGACGAAGATGTTGACACAAGTCCCCTACTGGGCGCGCCAACCGCCGACGATCTGTTTCGCCGGCAATGAGATTTGTGATTCTAGGGATTTGTGCGGGATCTCGAGCTTGATGGTAACACAGGATGCGAGGGCAATCTGTTTTAGACAGTTCGGGCTCTCTCGGAGGAGATAATACCCTAGTCTGTGTTCTTGGATGTATTGTCTCTCTTTTTCTTGTTTCTCCTTCCTCCTTATATCTGGGGAGAATACATGATAGTTGGGCGCCACGGGCCTGAACATGGTGGCCTGAGCGACATGTCCCTTGTCGTTATCCGCCTTCACGCTCTACGTCTGGAGAGGTGGTTATGCTTTCTCAGGCCCACGCTGCCGCTTTGTCGAGTCCCGGCATCCGCAGCTCTGGCGGTGTCAGTGCATGCTTTGTTCTGGCGGGTTGTTAGGCGGCGGTAGCGAAGCTTCCGTGAAGGATCAGGAGTTGTCTTGGGGAGCAAGTCGAAGGTTTCCTCTGGGCCCGCCGTTGCGCTTCTGGGCTTTGGGCTTTCTGTTCCGCCTGTCAGGCCCAGTCGGGTGTAGGCCCCTCTTGTGGGGCCCCTGTCTCTGACATCCCACACATGTGTTAATGTACAAGTTATTTATGATGTTGGCATGTTTGCATACATGGCATGATACATGGCCCGGGCGGTGAAAAAGTCATAACTAGTTCGGGGAAGGTCGGTGAGAAAGTTATGACTATTCTAGAGAGCCAATGAGTAAGACCTACATCGTGATTCCATTCACCGCGGTGTATGGAAGCGAGGAGTAGGCACCCTCCATCTTCGGGATGGAAGGGGGGAGAGGGTGCACACCGACGGGTGTGTACTCAACCATACCGGTATGAGTTTCCAGGAGATATGTGCATCGCATTGCATTGCATTATATGAGGATGATTATATGATGATGATATATGATGATGTCAATGGTAAGCTTATGCTATGAATATGAGATGTGTATGATGTCGTATGTGAAAAGTGGTGATGAAGGTGTTAGAATGTATTTTCTTGTTCCATTGCAATATACTTGCTGAGTGATGAACTCACGCTTGTGTTTATGTTGTTTTCTTAGGTACCATGAAACCGGCATGCAGGAAAGGGAGCTAGTCACACGTCATCACTTAGTATCACACATATAAACAATGACATGTTCCTTCCTTTAAATTGTGATGGTTAATTTGTGTGCTTGGTTTCCTCATTTACTTCGTTTGGCTCATTAGATGGTTGGAATCTTTATTCTAGTCTTATACTGCTGCTAGAACCTTTATTATCGATGATTTAGATGTCATTCTTTATACTATATCCTGTGATCGTATTGTTGTTGCTTCAACTCATGGATAAACAAAGGAGATGCTGCCGAAATTTTCGGTTCTAGCATTTACTCCTTTGTTGTAATTTATCTTAATTTATGGTATTTAGATGTTGTTTAGCCTTTGTTTGGTAGCATTCGGTCATATTAAATGCCGGGGTGTTACATTGTTATTCATGTTGTTGCAAAATATTAGCATGATTGGTAGTACGCAGTCGTGTCCTTAAAATGCTAGTATCGAGGCCAATGGGAAAGGTATAGGTTGTGTTGTTTGATGATATTGTAAGAGCTTCATGATGGTCTAACTTATTAAAATTTATTTTAATGGCTGGAGTATGCTGTGTAGTGACAATTTGTTATGATATATGAATAGAGTAATTAAAAACAATGCAGTTGTTCTTATGATTTTGCTCATTTATTGATATTGATGGCTTAGTAGTGGTGGTAATTGCTTAGATTAATTGTTGAAAATCCTTGTTAAAATGGAGGTTATTGTAACATGTTGTGATGGAGTGAACCATGGATAATTAACATGACGTAGAATTTTATCCTTAATGCATGTATGTCTTAGAATCATAGTTACGAACTTTGTCTTGTAAATATAATATTTACATGTTGAAGTCATTGGTTAACTGAATAAGTTTCGATTATCGAGACGTGGACATATGGGCGGTATGAAATTGATAGGTTGATCATGCTGAAAGATTTGTTGAAGTACTATGTTTCAAATTTCGAATAAGATGTATTATGATTTGGTGATCCGTGGGGATCATGTCAATGTAGTCTTGGTTGGGTGCCCTTTTGATAAGCATCATAAACCTTAATTAAAAGTGTTGGGAATGGTACCTAGAGAAAGAAATGGTACCTAGAGAAACTTGTCTCACCACCTCCTGATTTTAATGTTATTGGAACTAGATAGGTTTTCAAAAATAAACAAAGTGAGGATGGTGTTGTTGTTAGAAACAAGGCTAGATTGGTTGCTCAAGGTTACACTCAAATTGAAGGCTTAGATTTTGATGAAACCTTTGCTCCTGTTGCTAGAATTGAAGCTATTAGAATTCTTTTAGCTTTTGCTGCATCCAAAGGTTTCAAATTGTATCAAATGGATGTGAAAAGTGCTTTTCTTAATGGCTACATAAATGAGGAGGTTTTTGTAAAGCAACCACCTGGTTTTGAAAATCCAAAGTTTCCAAATCATGTGTTCAAACTATCAAAAGCTTTGTATGGTTTGAAACAAGCCCCTAGAGCATGGTATGATAGGCTAAAAACCTTTTTACTTGAAAGGGGGTTTTCAATGGGAAAGGTTGAAAAAACTCTCTTTTTACTCAAGCAAGGCAATGATCAACTATTTGTTCAGATTTATGTTGATGATATTATCTTTGGTGGTTCCTCTCATGTTTTAGTGTCTGAGTTTTCAGAAACAATGAGGAAGGAGTTTGAGATGAGTATGATGGGTGAGTTGACATACTTTTTGGGATTTCAAATCAAGCAAACGAAGGATGGTACTTTTGTGCATCAAAGCAAATACACAAGAGACTTGCTACATCGTTTTGGGATGGAAAACAGCAAACCAATCATGACACCTATGGAAAGCAATTGCACGCTTGATCCGGATGAAAATGGTGAGCCAGTTGATCAAAAGGAATATAGAAGCATGATAGGTTCAGTTTTGTACCTCACTGCATCAAGGCCGGATATACAATTTGCTGTGTGCTTGTGTGCTCGTTTTCAAGCTTCCCCACGTGCTTCACATCGACAAGCTGTCAAGCGAATTTTCAGGTATCTTCATGGAACTCAAGATTTTGGCATTTGGCTTTCTGCTTCCTCATGCATTAGTTTAAGAGCCTTTTATGATGCTGATTTTGGAGGATGTAGAATTGATAGAAAAAGTACATCTGGTACATGTCATTTCTTGGGCAATTCTCTTATTGCATGGTCATCTAGAAAACAATCTTCTGTTGCACAATCAACTGCTGAATCTGAATATGTGGCTGCTGCTAGTTGTTGTTCTCAAATTCTTTGGATAGTAGCTACACTTAAAGATTATGGGGTTAATTTGGATAGTGTTCCTCTTTTGTGTGATAACACTAGTGCAATTTGCATTGCTAAGAACCCCGTGCAACACTCTAGAACAAAACACATTGACATCAGATTTCACTTTCTTAGAGATCATGTTGAAAAAGGCAACATTGTGCTTCATCATGTGGATACTGAACATCAATTGGCAGACATTTTTACAAAACCTTTGTCTTCTTCTCGTTTTGCTTTTATTCGGGGAGAACTTGGGATTGTTCATCCAATGGGTTTGTTTTGAGGGGGAGTTTCTTTGCCAAGTTCTTTCACTTGATGAGCTCACTTTATCATATTTCTTTATATATTATGTAATTGAGCTAATATATGATAATATAATTGTCTCACTTGAACTAAAAAGGACATTGTGGAATTCTCTGGACTGATTGCCTATAGCTAAATACTCTGTGATATCTCACTCTTCTAGGCTTGATATTGAATCCTCTTGACAAATTTGGGCTATGAAGCAAGTGTGGTTTCAACTTTACTCTTTCATAAGACCTTTTAATCACTTTTGCATGTTTATAATCAAGAAAAATGAAAAAAAGGGAATTAATAAAAAGGGTTGTTAAAAGCAAAAAACCTCAAGTTATGTGCTTCAGGGTGCTTTCCCTAGAAGATAAGATGTATGCTTCAAGCATGCCATTCCCTCAAAAGACAAGATGTATGTTTCAAGCATGCCACTCCAAGGAAATAAAAGAAGTATGCTTCAAGCATGCCACATGCAGTTTACTGTTTAAAGATTAAATTGGTCCACTAGATTGGAGTTGAAACTACTTGCTCGCCCTGATTTGTTATTTGCTTCAACTTTGAGCCTTTGTTTTTCTACTAATGGTTTTGCTTAGTACTTGGCTATAGTTGATTGAATTGAGGTTGTGACACTACGAAATGGTGTGACATTATAAAATGTGAATTGGGAGATTTAAAACTTTACGGTATGCAATTTAATCGCGTTTCCGGGCCGATTTCGGGAGTTTGGGCCTTTCCGGGGCGAATTGGGCCTTTGGGGGAACCCACTTGGGCCAAAGGGGGAGTTATTAGCCCATGTGGGGGAGGGGGGCAGCAAACACCTGCCCATGCGCCCCTCCCCATGCCCTAGGGCGCCCCACCCCCTTGCTCTCCTCCCCAAGCCGCCGCCCCACTCCCTCCCCTCCTAGCTGCCCCATCTCCTTCCCCTTGTGGCGCCTCCACCTTTAGCCAAAGACCTTGGCTGTGATCCAACCCCTCCCCTCGCTGCCACGACACGTCTACGTGCTGCCCTCGCTGTTTGGAAGAACCGCGATGAGGGATCCCGAAGGATTTGGCGCGTGGGAGCGAGATCGGGTGATCGAGAGACATTCTTCGTGTTCGTCGTTCGTCGGACTAAGGTATGTCCATGGGGAAACCTTTGGGAAGGTCTAGGTGCTGTTCTCATGATAGATTTGGAGTTTTTAGATCAAGAGGACGTGCTGCCATGGAGTAGATCTGAAAAGAACTAGAGTTCGTATTGTACTCAGTTTCGGGCAGATTTGGAGTCCGTTTTAGGGGGTGCGATTTCGAAATTTTAGATTCGGAATTTGGCCGACCTCCTGTTGAAGAAGTTGTAGGTACCGTCAAGACCTATTTTGTGTATTTTTTTGAGAATTTTTGGAGTTACGGTCTGAAAGTTATGGCCGTTTTGGTGGGTGCTGTCCAATCTGTGTCGAGGTTGGGACAGTCTGTGTTCATCATTAGATTAAACTAATTTAGATTTCGAATATGACCGTACGGAATTCTAGTAAGTTGTAGATAATTTCAATACCTTTCAGTGCATATAAAGAAATTGAAATTCCGCCCAGCCGTTTGGAAGTTATGGCCGTTTTACCGAGCGCTGTCAAATCTGTGACGAGATTGAGACAGTTCGTGTTCAACGTTAGATTAAACAACATTACAGTCCGAATCAGTCTTTCCCTATAACTAGAAAAAGTTGGGAAATTTCCTAAGCTACGCGAGGGTGTACTCGTTTATTCAATTTGGAGTCCTAGAACAGAAGTTATACCCATTGGAAGGCTGCTGTCCCGAAGGGACAGATTTGCCGTTTTCTGATTTTAGGAGTTGTAAGCGAAGTCGGGGTAGTGGGATTTATGTGTGCTGTTTTGTGGACTCGATTTTAGTGTATGGCACGTGTTTGCAGGTGGTGTGCCTCCAGGAGTGCCCTCAACCTCTCGTCACTCCGTTGCCCGTGGTTGAAGGCAAGTGTGTTGTAATGAATAGCGGATTGTAGGTTGTTTGTTGAGATTAGATGAAGGATTGAATACTTGCTATGATCACTTGCCATGCTTGCTGATTTCCAATGATATGTTGAGTATGATTATCATGATATGATGCTATTTGTTTATGTTTATCATGATACGATGCCATGTGTCTATATTTGTCATGATATGATGCCATGTGTTATGTGTACCATGATATGATGCCATATGTTTATGTCCAAATGAGATATGATAATTGGCATAGTTGCATGCATGGCATGAGATAGGGCGAGGGCGGTGAGAAATTCATAACTAGTCCGGCAAGGTCGGTGAGAAAGTTATGACTAGCCCGGAACGCCATTGAGTAAGACCTATATCGTGATTCCATCCACGTGGTGAATGGAAGCGAGGAGTAGGCACCCTCCATCTTCGGGATGGAAGGGGGAAAAGGGTGCACACCGACGGGTGTGTACTCAACCATACCGGTATGAGTATTCCAGGAGACATGTGCATTGCATTGCATGAATGAAATACATAAATGAAGATGTTTATGAGATGATGATGAGAGTACTCATGAGATGCTCATGAGATGAATATCATGTTGTTTTAAAGGATGTATATAATGTTAAATATGATGTGTTGTGATATAACTGTGGAGACTGGGATGATGGTTTGTTGTCTTGATCCTTGTTGTTCCATTACAATACACTTTGCTGAGTTATAAACTCACGCTTGTGTTTTATGTTGTTTGTTTATTTAGGTACAATGAAATCGGCGCGCGGGAAGGGAATTTAGCTACACTTCCTCACGTAGCACTCATAATCTAGATAATTCACCCATTTCTATGGAAACATGGCAATAAGTTATGTTGATTTTGGTGTATGGATATTATGTGTGTTGGTTTCCCTCATGTGTGCCATGTGGGTCTTGGAGCGATTTACTTTATCACCCTAGTCTTAATTGATGCTTATTCCATGATTATCATTGCTTGTTGTTATTCTAGTTGAGGCTCATCTATTGTTGTCGATGCATATTGATATCCTGATTGAGATATATATTGATATGATATTGTGATGCTCAAATTTATGCTAAAACAAAGGAGATGCTGCCGAAATTTTCCATTTAATCATGGTATTAATTGTTGTATGGTCTTTGTTGGTGACATTCTGGGCTTAGTAGAATCTGGGGTGTTCTGATTGGTATCGTGAGCGGGCTGTAGGTCCTTGGAATGTGAATTTCTAGTGACATGCTGTAGGGTACAACTAAAATGTGATGTGGAATAACTTAGAAACATGGCTTAGGTCTTAAATAAAATTTTGTTATAGGATAGCAACATTAAAACTTGCAAAAGTGGTATAACTAATCTAAAATTTGACACACAATGGATGCACAGTAGGAAAAGGGTATGGGTATCGTTTCCTTATGCTTAAATGTTGTATTTAAGCCTTGTTGCTAAATGCTATATTTGATATAGTACATTGCTATGTCTATGAGATAAATGATTGAATTATTCCTGTTGTGGTGATAAAAGTGGGGTTGTGGTACCGAAGGGTTTCGGTCACCTTTTTGTTTATAGTAAGGTTGTGGTTTGACGGTATGGTCGATTAAAGCCATCACCGAAGAACTATTAACCCTTGTGGGGAAAGAATGCTTACCATTTCTGTCGTAGATCGGGTAGTTGATTGGAGTCAAAAAGAAGAGCCAATGGTGGATTCCTTTGTATGTTTTTTTCACCGTTCTGACGGTCAGTGTCGGTTGGTCTTCTTTGTGTTTAGTCGATTGAAATCAAAAGAAAAGTGTTTGGTCTTGGATTTTCGCGGATCGATTCACAGGCAGTTTGTGGTTTTGTCTTCTTTGATTGAAGACAAAGAAGAAGAGTTTTGTGTGCGTGTCGTTTGGTAGCAACTTTTGGCTTTGACGTCGGTTTTATCGGTTGCCTTGCAAAGAAAAGTATCGTTTTGTTCTTGCGTGTCTTACTCTGAGTTTAAAAGAGGTTCTTGAAGTTGTGTGCAAAAATTTAAGATGTGTCGATTTATGTTTTGTGCCTTTGACCGCAAAGGTTTCTTGATCGCTTGGTTCCCTCCTATGAGAGTCTTTAAGATCGAAATGTGCTTTGGAGGTCTTTTGCATGGTCAAGTGTGAGTCATGCCCCATTGCAATTTATGTGAGACAAGTTTCTTTGTGAATCTTGGTTGAGTTTTAAAAGAAAATGATGTAATCAGAGTAAGTAGTTTTTTGACTGAAGTTATTTGTTAATAGTGAGAATTGTTGTTTAGCATGTTAAGTGGTGTGTAATAATGTGGTTTATGGAAATGATGTACTCCTAGGTTAAATTGTGAGTTGAATCAATCCAATGTGGTTGTTATCTTAAGCTTAAGATTAAATAAACGTCTTGAATTGTAGATTAGTCTGTAGCGAGAATGACTAAAGGTATCAATGTGCATGCTTAGAATCTATTGCTTTGTTTTAAATGCTCATGACCATTGACAATGTCTGAAACTCTAAAATCTTATTGCGCAGTTGGGATATCGAGATGATGTAGACTATTAACATTGTTATAGAAACCTGGTTGGTTGTTTAAAGCTGGTTTAAAGCTGTTGTAACTTCATATGTTAGTACAGAAATTTAACTGCGCTGGTTGGTGACCTTAACTTGTAAGTTGAATAGAATTGTTATTCATGTTGTTGCAAATTTTTAGTATAGTTGGAAGTACACAGTTGTGTTCTTGAAATGCTAATACAATTGTCATTTGGGAAGACATAGATATGTTATGTGATGATGTTGTTAAGAGCGTTGGATGGTCTAACTCATTAAATTTATTTTAATAGTTGGAGAATATTGTGTAGTGGCAACTTTATTATAACCTATGGATAGGGTAACTAAAAGCAATGCGGTTGTCTTTAGGATTATGCAAATTATTGATATCAATGGTGAGTAGTGGTAATGCTTGTTTAAATTACTTGTTGAAAAATCATGGTTAAAAAATAGGGGAAAACATAACATGTTGAGATGGAATGAATCTTGGACAATTAACCTGATGTAGGATTTTATTCTTAATGAATGTATGTTGTAAAATTCTACTTACGAATTTTGTCTTGTAGAGATAATATTTACTTGTTGAAGTCATTGATTAACTGAATAAGTTTCGATTGTCGAAAAGCTGACGTACGGATATTATACAATTGATAGGTTGATCATGCTTAAGTATCTGTTGAAGTATTATGTTTAAAAGTGAGAAAATGATGTTATATGATGGGTTTGTCTGTGGGGATCAGGATGAGGTAAATCCTGGTTGGGTGTATTTTTGATAAGCATCATAAACCCTTATTAAAAGTGTTGGGAATGGTAACTAGAGGAAGAATTTGTTGTGAAGTTTCTGATTTAATTGTGTTGGGGTTTCTCAGGAAGTAGATAGTAATTATTGAAGTCTTTTAATGGAAAGCGTAGTGGAGTACTAGAGATGGTTCTTTTTATGCTGAGATTGTGTTTAAAAGCTTTTGGACTGGTTTGGTTGTTTGCCATTTTTGGTTGAAGAGTTTTCGGTCCAGGTGTTCCATATGCTGTGTTTCAGAGTTTCCCCAAAAACTCGTAGCGTGTGGTATCGATATTTGGATTTGGCTAATTTGTTTAGTCGGTGCTATGAGTATGGATTTACACCCCCAAAAGTTTTTGAGTGGATCGCGCCCTTTCGCGTTCGCACTGAATTATCTCTGGAATTAATTTTAAAAAGGAAGCAGATGGTCATAACGGGTTGTGTTGGAAAACTTTTTGAGTCAAGCATTTAATTTGTAACTTTATTTGACTAGAGTTGAATTTATTCGGAAAGTGTGTGTGGTGTTGTGAGTGCTTCACAAAGTGGATTTCATGAATGTTTCATAAGTGATTTTGTTAGTGAAGTGTTTCCTTTTGAAATGAGTTTCCCTTTCTCTCTGAGAAAATTTGTGGTGGTTGTGTGTGCAGATGTTTGACTTTGGAGTCGATGTTCTTTTCCAAAATGCTGATTTTGGTTAAAATGCGAGGTTTTGCAAGTTTAGCTTTCAAGTAATGGAGGGTTCTGTTATGACGTGGTGTTTTCCTGCTAACGGTTTGCAGTCATGGTCTATCTGAATTTCTGCAACCTTCGATGTTAATGGTGTTTCAATTCTTTGATACCAAAGAAGTCGTTTGGTGAATGACTATTCGGTATTGGTTGTTACATGATGAATGAATGGTGGAAAGGGAAACATGACATCATTTATCGATGTTTAATGATAAAGGAGCCGTTGAGCCAGGTCGGTGAGAAAGTCATATATGGATACATGACTAATCCGGAGTGCTCTTGAAAAGTTTGCATTCATGTTATGAATCGAGATGTCCATTTCTTTCTAGTATGAAAAGAAAGAATAAAGGATTTCTGGTATGATGGTTGTGATGAAGGAGATTTGTGTTTCCTTTGCATCATGGTTTAGAAAGTTAAACTGAATGCTCTTTGGTTGTTGTCGAATCCTTTCCAAAGTGATTGTAGTGCATTGGATTCAAGGTTAAGCTTGGGGACCAATTGGGTTCATGGTTTGTGGTTGAGTTTATCCAATCGTTGTGTCCTTGTTTTAGTCCTTGGGTGGAAAGCTTGAGGGCGAGACCCGCTTGGATGAGAAATCCAGTTTGGGTTGTTATCGACCTAAGCATTAGGTGTTGTTAGTAGTGGATCGTAAATGGTTTAAAGGTGATGAGTAAAGGAAGGTTGAGTTTGACTCAATTCAAACCTTCTTGGAGAATTGTGCCGTTGATGTGTTCCTCGATAGGGTTGATTAAGTACTAGTGGACCACTTGGTGGTTGCTAGTAATTGCTTTCCTTTTTCGAAGTGCATTGGATCTTTTGTCGCTGATCTATGATCGAGTTGAGTCAACTGTAGCATTTTTGTTCGGTTGTTACTGCTCTTGCGGGTTTTAAGAACTTTGGGTTTTAAACCCCGTTTGTTCAAACAGTGGGTTGTCTTGGAGTGTAGTGTCTCTCTTGGCTCGCGTCGTCTTGATTACGGCGAACCATAGTAGAGAGGTTGAGGTGTGAAAACACTTTTGTGCGTGAGAGCTGAAGAGGGTTCTAGCGGTTGAAGCCGTGTTCTTCTGGAGAGTAGCATTGCTTAAGGGATCAAGCACTTTAGTGCCAAGGAATGTATCGAATGAGGAGTGTGAAACCGTTTACTTTCGTGGTCTTTTTGGCAATTGAGGTGAAGGAGGAACTGTGCAAGGTTGCACTTTGTTGAGCTAAATCAACATTTCCTCGCCAAGGGTTGGTTTTGAGAACTCGTTTGTCGTTTGTTTCCGGTTCTAGCCGTTGTGCGAATGTTTTGTGCTGCAGAGAAGCCTTTTGTCCCTTGGGGACTTTGTTGTTGATTTTGGCGTCCTTCGGATTCGAGGTCGAATCCTGTTGAAGGGGGGAAGAATGTGACACTACGAAATGGTGTGACATTATAAAATGTGAATTGGGAGATTTAAAACTTTACGGTATGCAATTTAATCGCATTTCTGGGCCGATTTCGGGAGTTTGGGCCTTTCCGGGGCGAATTGGGCCTTTGGGGGGAACCCACTTGGGCCAAAGGGGGAGTTATTATCCCATGTGGGGGAGGGGGCAGCAAATACCTGCCCATGCGCCCCCTCCCCAAGACCTAGGGCGCCCCACCCCCTTGCTCTCCTCCCCAAGCCGCCGCCCCACTCCCTCCCCTCCTAGCTGCCCCATCTCCTTCCCCTTGTGGCGCCTCCACCTTTAGCCGAAGACCTTGGCTATGATCCAACCCCTCCCCTCGCTACCACGACACGTCTACGTGCTGCCCTCGCTGTTTGGAAGAACCGCGATGAGTGATCCCGAAGGATTTGGCGCGTGGGAGCGAGATCGGGTGATCGAGAGACATTCTTCGTGTTAAATCGTTAAATCGGACTAAGGTATGTCCATGGGGAAACCTTGGGGAAGGTCTAGGTGTTGTTCTCATGGTAGATTTGGTGTTTTTAGATCAAGAGGACGTGCTGCCATGGAGTAGATCTGAAAAGAACTAGAGTTCGTATTGTACTCAGTTTCGGGCAGATTTGGAGTCCGTTTTAGGGGATGCGATTTCGCAATTTTAGATTCGGAATTTGGCCGACCTCCTGTTGAAGAAGTTGTAGGTATCGTCAAGACCTATTTTGTGTATTTTTTTTGAGAATTTTTGGAGTTACGGTCTGAAAGTTATGGCCGTTTTGGTGGGCGCTGTCCAATCTGTGTCGAGGTTGGGACAGTCTGTGTTCATCATTAGATTAAACTAATTTAGAATTCGAATCTGACCGTACGGACTTCTAGAAAGTTGTAGATAATTTCAATACCTTTCAGTGCATATAAAGAAATTGAAATTCCGCCCAGCCGTTTGGAAGTTATGGCCGTTTTACCGAGCGCTGTCAAATCTGTGACGAGATTGAGACAGTTCGTGTTCAACGTTAGATTAAACAACATTACAGTCCGAATCAGTCTTTCCCTATAACTAGAAAAAGTTGGGAAATTTCCTAAACTACGTGAGGGTGTACTCGTTTATTCAATTTGGAGTCCTAGAACAGAAGTTATACCCATTGGAAGGCTGCTGTCCCGAAGGGACAGATTTGCCGTTTTCTGATTTTAGGAGTTGTAAGCGAAATCGGGGTAGTGGGATTTATGTGTGCTGTTTTGTGGACTCGATTTTAGTGTATGGCACGTGTTTGCAGGTGGTGTGCCTCCAGGAGTGCCCTCAACCTCTCGTCACTCCGTTGCCCGTGGTTGAAGGCAAGTGTGTTGTAATGAATAGCGGATTGTAGGTTGTTTGTTGAGATTAGATGAAGGATTGAATACTTGCTATGATCACTTGCCATGCTTGCTGATTTCCAATGATATGTTGAGTATGATTATCATGATATGATGCTATTTGTTTATGTTTATCATGATACGATGCCATGTGTCTATATTTGTCATGATATGATGCCATGTGTTTATGTGTACCATGATATGATGCCATATGTTTATGTCCAAATGAGATATGATAATTGGCATAGTTGCATGCATGGCATGAGATAGGGTGAGGGCGGTGAGAAAGTCATAACTAGTCCGGCAAGGTCGGTGAGAAAGTTATGACTAGTCCGGAACGCCATTGAGTAAGACCTATATCGTGATTCCATCCACGTGGTGAATGGAAGCGAGGAGTAGGCACCCTCCATCTTCGGGATGGAAGGGGGAAAAGGGTGCACACCGACGGGTGTGTACTCAACCATACCGGTATGAGTATTCCAGGAGACATGTGCATTGCATTGCATGAATGAAATACATAAATGAAGATGTTTATGAGATGATGATGAGAGTACTCATGAGATGCTCATGAGATGAATATCATGTTGTTTTAAAGGATGTATATAATGTTAAATATGATGTGTTGTGATATAACTGTGGAGACTAGGATGATGGTTTGTTGTCTTGATCCTTGTTGTTCCATTACAATACACTTTGCTGAGTTATAAACTCACGCTTGTGTTTTATGTTGTTTGTTTATTTAGGTACAATGAAATCGGCGCGCGGGAAGGGAATTTAGCTACACTTCCTCACGTAGCACTCATAATCTAGATAATTCACCCATTTCTATGGAAACATGGCAATAAGTTATGTTGATTTTGGTGTATGGATATTATGTGTGTTGGTTTCCCTCATGTGTGCCATGTGGGTCTTGGAGCGATTTACTTTATCACCCTAGTCTTAATTGATGCTTATTCCATGATTATCATTGCTTGTTGTTATTCTAGTTGAGGCTCATCTATTGTTGTCAATGCATATTGATATCCTGATTGAGATATATATTGATATGATATTGTGATGCTCAAATTTATGCTAAAACAAAGGAGATGCTGCCGAAATTTTCCATTTAATCATGGTATTAATTGTTGTATGGTCTTTGTTGGTGACATTCTGGGCTTAGTAGAAGCTGGGGTGTTACAGAGGTTGAGATGCATGTCATTCCCTAACTTGTTAAAATCACATCAATATCATGTATTTTGCATGTTATGTGATATATAAGGTTATATGATCGAATGAGCTCATCTTTTCCTATCTTGGCACACCCTTGTTTCTCATTGTGAAATCATTGCTGCAGGAAATTTTTTGAACAAATTCTCTCTTTTGTACTCTTGATGAATCCATTGTCAAAGGGGGAGAAATTTTGGGAATATTTGAGAAGTTCAAAGAAAAAAGGGAAAAAGTTTTTTTTGGAAATTTGAGCTTTTTGGGAGAAGTTTGGAGAATTTTGGAATTCTTGGTTCACACACATTTTCATTCTCAGGGGGAGATTTTGTTTTGCCTTTTTGTCAAAGGGGGAGGTTCTGTGTTTTGGTGTTAATCCTTTAGATCTCAAAATCTTTTGTAAAAGAGAATGCCAATGTTCAAATCTAAAGTGGTGTTGCCAATGTTTTCATCAAGGGGGAGATTTGAATCATGTGATGAAAAATTGGCTTGATTTTGTGC
Source organism: Rhipidocladum racemiflorum (assembly GCA_036346355.1). Taxonomy (NCBI): domain Eukaryota; kingdom Viridiplantae; phylum Streptophyta; class Magnoliopsida; order Poales; family Poaceae; genus Rhipidocladum; species Rhipidocladum racemiflorum. Next base: position 38,358,150 of record CM070583.1, on the reverse strand, counting down.
TGAAAAATTGGTTAGGATTAATCTTGCAAAATTGCTTGCATGAAGGACCAAACATTCAAACATCCAAAAACAGAGACTTTGCATTTGCGCCAGACCAAACATCCAAAAACAGTGAGTTTCGCATGTATGACAGACCAAATTTTTTGGTCTGTCATAAACGTGATTTTGATGCTTTTACGCTTGTACAAGAAATCTCATTTTTCCCATGTATGACAAACCAAATTTTTGGTACATCATACACATGCTGGCGAACTCGTTTTCCCATGTATGACAAACCAAATTTTTGGTACATCATACACAAGCTTTTGGCGACCTCGTTTTTCCCATGTATGACAAACCAAATTTTTTGGTCTGTCATACACATGTTTTTTTGCCGCCGAACCTAAGTCTCATAAAACCAAGCGTAGTGCATGTATGACGGACCAAACTTTTAGTCCGTCATAAACGTGCTTTTCGGCATGAACTGATTTCTTTGCCGGGTTCGAAGGCATGTGTGTGACGGACCAAAACTTTGGTCCGTCATGAACGTAAGTTTCTGGAATTTGTCTTGGGGTGGTTTTTGGTCTGTGTGGATGTTTTGTGCACGGTTAAGGGTTTTGAGCTAATGTGGACTTTATGCAATGCTCGTGTGAGTATTTGCATGGACTAATGTTGAGTCAAGTCGTGGACTTGTGCTCGGATTTGTTTTTGCGGTTTGTTCATGTGCAGGTATTGCTTGAAGACGAACGTGGTCGATGACTGGACCGGAACTAGGTTCATGGAGGAACTGAGGTTCGGGACTAGGTTCAGGAGGAACTGAGGTCTTGGTGGTCAAGGATGTCATGCGGGACGTTCGGGCTAAGAGAATGGTGCACATGAAGAATGGTTAGTCACGTGAGAATGGCAGGAGGTCATTCGCGTGCAAAGTGTTAGTCACGTGAGTATGGTAGGGTTGCCATACGCGTGCCAGAGTTGTACTCGGCCAGGTTGGGCCAAGAGGAGTTGTATACGTACTCCTTCTTGATTAGGAATTGTATTCAGAACTCCTTGTGTTTTGCTCCTTTAAATAGGAGGGGTTGTCTCCTGTTGAAGGGCATCGAATCAAGTAGAGCTGAGCGCATTGAGAGCTTGGGCACAGTTTTTAGGGTTTGTACTCTTTTGATGAGAGTAGTTTAGACAAAAGAAATAAAGATCAATTCTTCCAGTTCCTTGCGTGCTACAAAGAATCGCGTTGCTCTGATGTCTCTGTTTTGGTTTTTGGTTGCATGCTTGTTCTGGTTCTAGATTGGTTTTTGTTCTTTGAGGTTCATCTTGATTTGATTCATCAAAACCTTTCTAGAGAATTGATTTAGGGTTTCTCTAAGTTTAGTTGATTAAACTTTTGTCGTTCTTGTTTAATCTTGAAGTTTTGGTTAGATTAATTCTCGTCATCTTCTGTTATAGCAAGCTTGTGAGGTTCATAACTTTTGATCCGTAAGTCCGATCGAGCTGATTATTTTCGAGTTAGATTCGTATTGGAATCTAGTTTCTTGTGTCCAAATTTCAGATCGTTTCGACGGTTGGATCTCTGGGAATTCGCGTTTTACCAAACCTCTGTCATTCTGTTTTTGTCGAAAACGAGGCAATTATTTGGTTCTGTTTTGGGGTGAACTTTTAATAGATCAAGATTTTGGTTTTAGCTTCTGCACAATTATTCACCCCCCTCTGATTGCTATATTCGTATACTTCGATCCTACAAGTGGTATTAGAGCGAGGTTTTTCTAATCTATCTTAACCGGTGATTAGATTAATGGATCGTTATTCGACAAAACCATGTGTGTTCGATGGTGTTGATTTTCAGTTTTGGAAGGCCAAGATGGAGGCGTTCATCCAAGCACAAGGCTTCACAATTTGGGAGAAAGTCTACAAGCCATATCAAGTCCCTGCTAACAACAACGTCAACGACACCAATCGCACACATGTTGAAGCAAACAGCAAGACGCGCAACTTGAACATCCAAGGTTTGGGACGCAGCGACTTTGACCATGTGATCCATCTCAAGTTCGCATATGAGGTATGGAAATCTCTTTGTGATTACCATGAGGGTTCTAACACTATTAAAGAGGTTCGTCAAGATCTTTACAAAAAAGAATACATGCGATTTGAGATAAAACCCGGTGAGTCGCTAGATGACTTCTTTGCACGTTTCAATAAAATTCTTAGTAATCTTCATGCTGTTGGAGTTTGCTTTGATGATGCTGCTAATGCTAGACAATTGCTTGGTGCTTTAGACATGTCTATTTGGGAGATGAAAGTTACATCCATTAGAGAATCTACTATCATGAGTACACTTACATTAGATGTTCTGTATTCTAAATTGAAAACTCATGAGTTGGATGTTCTTGCAAGGAAAGGTAATATTAAATCAATTGCTTTGATCTCTAACCCTAACATGTCAAATGCAAATTCTTCTTCTAGCTTTGCCTTGTCTTCCATGTCTTCTTTAACAGATGAGCAACTTGAAGAGTTTCCTGAAGAAGATCTGGCACTACTCTCTTCTCGCTTTAACAAAGCTTTGCAGAATGTGAGAATGAGAAAGAGAGGTGGTCCTCCAAGATGCTATGAGTGTGGTGACCTCAACCATATTCGCACAAATTGTCCTAAGCTTGCAGGAAAAACATCAAAGGAGGAGAAGGACAACAACAGAAGGAATGAGAAGAAAAGGTTCTCGTCCAATGATAGGAAAAAGAAGAGCTTCATCAACCGCAAGGTGGTTCACAGAGTTCTTTCCGCTCTTGAACAAGTCAATTTGAGCGATGTGGACTCGGAGAGCAGCGAAGATGATGCAACTCCAAGCAAGTATGATTTGATGGGATTGTGTCTCATGGCAAGCAGCAAGGATAGCTTCACCGAGGACGGCAATGACAGCGACTTCAATGAGGTAGATCCTTCTTATGATGAATTAGCCAATGCTGTTGCCCGTCTTGGAAAATTACTTGACAAACGTGATAGAAAAATTAAGAAACATGATATTCTTGTGGAGTCATTGAATGCTGAAATTGATAGACTTAAGAAATTGATTCCTGATGATGATACTTGTAAATCATGTGACTTAATTTACAATGAGCTCACCTTGCTTAGGAAAGAACACGCTCTTCTGTTGCATCTAAATGAGAAACATGTTAAACATGCTAGCTGTTCCACTGATGATTTGCATGGTTCAACTTCTTGTTCTAAATGCTCAACTCTTGAATTAAAATTGAAAGATGCAAATGCTAGGGTTTCTCAATTGACTGATAATCTGCTTACTCATGAGGTTCTTTCATGCTCTACTTGTCGTAAATGTGAAAGGGAAGGTCAATATTCCTTGCAATAATTGTTTAACTCTTGCTAAGAAAGTTGATTACTTGCAAAATTCTTTGGAACGTTTCACTAATGGCAAAAAAAAGTTGAACATGATTTTGGATCAATCTAAGGTTAGCACAAACAAGAGAGGTTTAGGTTTTGATCCTTATGCCACATATGAAACTAAACCTCGCACTGTTGTTCAGGCTCCTTGCAAAATTGAGTTATCTAATGAGCCTAAGAAAATTGCTTTTCAATCTGCTGGTTTTTTATCTTCTACTATGATGAATGCAAAATGTGCTTTTACTGTTAAAGCTAAACATCATATCAAGTACACTTGCACTCATTGTGGTAGAGATGGACACTTAGTAGATTTTTGCTTTAGACTAACCAAACAGCAAAAGAAGGAAAGAACTAAGGCTAGGTCAAATTTCAGCAAAACACATTTTTATGCGGCTAGAGTGATGAAAACACCTTCTGTTCCTAGAAACATGGGAAAAGGCAAATCTGATTTTGTGCATAAAAATTATCGTGTTGTACCCTCTTGTTGTGCGTCGTGTGTCTCAAGATCTTTGGATTCCCAAAAATCTCATTCCTAACCTTGATTGAGACCTCGACATGTTTTGCTATGTAGGCTTCTCGCGCAAGGAAGGAGAACATATGGCTAGTGGATTCGGATGCTCACGCCACATGTCCGGTGATAAGAATTGGTTCTCCTCCCTCACTCGTGCATCTCGTCTTTGAAAGTGTTACTTTTGGAGATGCTTCTTCCTCTTCTGTTGTGGCAAAAGGTACAATAAAGGTAAGTGACAAGTTTATGTTCAAAGATGTGGCTCTTGTTGAAAATTTGAAATATAACTTGCTTTCTGTCTCACAAATGCTCGATGAAGATCTTGAGATAAGCTTTAAGAAAAATGAATGCAAAGTGCTAGATGCTTCAGGTGATCTTGTGTTCAAAATTTCTCGTTTTGGAAGAGTATTTAAAGCTAATTTTGATGCATCACCTTCTTCTAAGCATAGGTGTCTAATTGCCAATGTTTCTAAAGATTTATTCTTTTGGCATCGTAGACTTGGTCATGTTGGTTTTGATCATCTTACTCGTGTAAGTGGTTTAGATCTCATACGTGGCTTGCCTAAGCTTAAGGGTGATAACAATCTAGTATGTTCTTCTTGTAGACATGGTAAGATGATTGCAGGTTCACATCCACCTCTTACCATGGTGATGACAAACGCTCCAGGACAACTACTACATCTTGACACTGTTGGACCATCTCGAGTTCAATCTTTTGGAGGCAAGTGGTATGTGCTTGTGATTGTTGATGATTTTTCTAGATACTCTTGGGTATACTTTATGGCATCTAAGGATGAGGCTTTTAGTCATTTTAGAAGTCTTGTTCTTAGGCTTTCTGTTGATCATCCAGGGGCTCTTAGAGCGATTAGAAGTGATAATGGAACTGAGTTTAAAAATTCTTCTTTTCATCTCTTTTGTGCTGAAAAAGGAATTGATCATCAATTTTCATCACCTAGAGTGCCTCAACAAAACGGTGTAGTCGAAAGGAAAAACAGAATGTTGGTTGAGATGGCTAGAACCATGTTAGATGAACATCACTCTCTTAGAAATTTTTGGGCTGAAGCTATTTCAACTGCTTGTTATGTTTTAAACCGTGTGTTTTTGAGATCAAAATTGGGTAAGACTCCATATGAGCTTCGGTTTGGACATAGAACTTCTGTTTCTCACTTTCGAGTTTTTGGATGCAAATGTTTTGTATTGAAATCTGGAAATCTTGATAAATTTGAAGCTAGATCAACTGATGGCATTTTTCTTGGATATCCTGCTCATACTCGTGGCTATCGTGTGCTTGTTTTGGAGACTAACAAAATTGTGGAAACTTGTGAAGTTACTTTTGATGAGGCTAGTCCAGGCACTAGTCCAAGTGATGCAGGTACAGGCGCATACATTCAGGGGGAGAAAATCTTTGAAGATAATGATGATGTTGAAGATGAGGTCTTGACTCTTCCTAATGCACAACAAGCTGTAGCACCCTTGGCACGTACTACTACATCACCTACAGCTAACCATCCTCAAGCTACAACATCATCTGTACATGCTGAAAATGAAGAAGGAGAAGGAGAAGTCTCAAAAGCCAATGCTCCATTGCACATTCAAAAAATGCATCCATCTGAACAAATGATTGGAGACCTAAATGAGAGAGTCACTCGATCCAGGTTTATTCATTCTGACACTCATGCTCATTCTGCTTTAGTTGCTTCTTTTGAACCCAAAGATATATCTCATGCATTATCTGACGAATCTTGGATCAATGCCATGCATGAAGAATTAGAGAATTTTGAACGAAATAAAGTTTGGAAACTTGTCTCACCACCTCCTGATTTTAATGTTATTGGAACTAGATGGGTTTTCAAAAATAAACAAAGTGAGGATGGTGTTGTTGTTAGAAACAAGGCTAGATTGGTTGCTCAAGGTTACACTCAAATTGAAGGCTTAGATTTTGATGAAACCTTTGCTCCTGTTAATAGAATTGAAGCCATTAGAATTCTTTTAGCTTTTGCTGCATCCAAAGGTTTCAAATTGTATCAAATGGATGTGAAAAGTGCTTTTCTTAATGGCTACATAAATGAGGAGGTTTTTGTTAAGCAACCACCTGGTTTTGAAAATCCAAAGTTTCCAAATCATGTGTTCAAACTATCAAAAGCTTTGTATGGTTTGAAACAAGCCCCTAGAGCATGGTATGATAGGCTAAAAACCTTTTTACTTGAAAGGGGTTTTCAATGGGAAAGGTTGACAAAACTCTTTTTACTCAAGCAAGGCAATGATCAACTATTCGTTCAGATTTATGTTGATGATATTATCTTTGGTGGTTCCTCTCATGTTTTAGTGTCTGAGTTTTCAGAAACAATGAGGAAGGAGTTTGAGATGAGTATGATGGGTGAGTTGACATACTTTTTGGGATTTCAAATCAAGCAAACGAAGGATGGTACTTTTGTGCATCAAAGCAAATACACAAGAGACTTGCTACATCGTTTTGGGATGGAAAACAGCAAACCAATCATGACACCTATGGAAAGCAATTGCACGCTTGATCCGGATGAAAATGGTGAGCCAGTTGATCAAAAGGAATATAGAAGCATGATAGGTTCACTTTTGTACCTCACTGCATCAAGGCCGGATATACAATTTGTTGTGTGCTTGTGTGCTCGTTTTCAAGCTTCCCCACGTGCTTCACATCGACAAGTCAGCTTAATTTTCAGGTATCTTCATGGAACTCAAGATTTTGGCATTTGGCTTTCTGCTTCCTCATGCATTAGTTTAAGAGCCTTTTCTGATGCTGATTTTGGAGGATGTAGAATTGATAGAAAAAGTACATCTGGTACATGTCATTTCTTGGGAAATTCTCTTATCGCATGGTCATCTAGAAAATAATCTTCTGTTGCACAATCAACTGCTGAATCTGAATATGTGGCTACTGCTAGTTGTTGTTCTCAAATTCTTTGGATAGTAGCTACACTTAAAGATTATGGGGTTAATTTGGATAGTGTTCCTCTTTTGTGTGATAACACTAGTGCAATTTGCATTGCTAAGAACCCCGTGCAACACTCTAGAACAAAACACATTGACATCAGATTTCACTTTCTTAGAGATCATGTTGAAAAAGGCAACATTGTGCTTCATCATGTGGATACTGAACATCAATTGGCAGACATTTTTACAAAACCTTTGTCTTCTTCTCGTTTTGCTTTTATTCGGGGAGAACTTGGGATTGTTCATCCAATGGGTTTGTTTTGAGGGGGAGTTTCTTTGCCAAGTTCTTTCACTTGATGAGCTCACTTTATCCTATTTCTTTATATGTTATGTAATTGAGCTAATATATGATAATATAATTGTCTCACTTGAACTAAAAAGGACATTATGGAATTCTCTGGATTGATTGCCTGTAGCTAAATACTCTGTGATATCTCACTCTTCTAGGCTTGATATTGAATTCTCTTGACAAATTTGGGCTATGAAGCAAGTGTGGTTTCAACTTTACTCTTTCATAAGACCTTTTAATCATTTTTGCATGTTTATAATCAAGAAAAATGAAAAAAAAGGGAATCAATAAAAAGGGTTGTTAAAAGCAAAAAACCTCAAGTTATGTGCTTCAGGGTGCTTTCCCTAAAAGATAAGATGTATGCTTCAAGCATGCCATTCCCTCAAAAGACAAGATGTATGCTTCAAGCATGCCACTCCAAGGAAATAAAAGAAGTATGCTTCAAGCATGCCACATGCAGTTTACTGTTTAAAGATTAAATTGGTCCACTAGATTGGAGTTGAAACTACTTGCTTGCCCTGATTTGTTATTTGCTTCAACTTTGAGCCTTTGTTTTTTTACTACTGGTTTTTCTTAGTACTTGGCTATAGTTGACTGAATTGAGGTTGAGATGCATGTCATTCCCTAACTTGTTAAAATCACATCAAGATCATGTATTTTGCATGTTATGTGATATATAAGGTTATATGATCGAATGAGCTCATCTTTTCCTATCTTGGCACTCCCTTGTTTCTCATTATGAAATCATTGCTGCAGGAAATTTTTTGAACAAATTCTCTCTTTTGTACTCTTGATGAATCCATTGTCAAAGGGGGAGAAATTTTGGGAATATTTGAGAAGTTCAAAGAAAAAAGGGAAAAAGATTTTTTTGGAAATTTGAGCTTTTTGGGAGAAGTTTGGAGAATTTTGGAATTCTTGGTTCACACACATTTTCATTCTCATGGGGAGATTTTGTTTTGCCTTTTTGTCAAAGGGGGAGGTTCTGTGTTTTGGTGTTAATCCTTTGGATCTCAAAATCTTTTGTAAAAGAGAATGCCAATGTTCAAATCTAAAGTGGTGTTGCCAATGTTTTCATCAAGGGGGAGATTGTGAATCATGTGATGAAAAATTGGCTTGATTTTGTGCTGAAAAATTGGTTAGGATTAATCTTGCAAAATTGCTTGCATGAAGGACCAAACATTGAAACATCCAAAAACAGAGACTTTGCATTTGCGCCAGACCAAACATCCAAAAACAGTGAGTTTCGCATGTATGACAGACCAAATTTTTTGGTCTGTCATAAACGTGGTTTTGATGCTTTTACGCTTGTACAAGAAATCTCGTTTTTCCCATGTATGACAAACCAAATTTTTTGGTCTGTCATACACATGCTTTTGGCGAACTCGTTTTTCCCATGTATGACAAACCAAATTTTTTGGTCTGTCATACACATGCTTTTGGCGACCTCGTTTTTCCCATGTATGACAAACCAAATTTTTTGGTCTGTCATACACATGTTTTTTTGCCGCCGAACCTAAGTCTCATAAAACCAAGCGTAGTGCATGTATGACGGACCAAACTTTTAGTCCGTCATAAACGTGCTTTTCGGCATGAACTGATTTCTTTGCCGGGTTCGAAGGCATGTGTGTGACGGACCAAAACTTTGGTCCGTCATGAACGTAAGTTTCTGGAATTTGTGCGCTGGACTGGTTTTTGGTCTGTGCTGGATGTTTTTGTGCACGGTTAAGGGTTTTGAGCTAATGTGGACTTTATGCAATGCTCGTGTGAGTATTTGCATGGACTAATGTTGAGTCAAGTCGTGGACTTGTGCTCGGATTTGTTTTTGCGGTTTGTTCATGTGCAGGTATTGCTTGAAGACGAACGTGGTCGATGACTGGACCGGAACTAGGTTCATGGAGGAACTGAGGTTCGGGACTAGGTTCAGGAGGAACTGAGGTCTTGGTGGTCAAGGATGTCATGCGGGACGTTCGGGCTAAGAGAATGGTGCACATGAAGAATGGTTAGTCACGTGAGAATGGCAGGAGGTCATTCGCGTGCAAAGTGTTAGTCACGTGAGTATGGTAGGGTTGCCATACGCGTGCAAGAGTTGTACTCGGCCAGGTTGGGCCAAGAGGAGTTGTATACATACTCCTTGATTTGGAATTGTATTCAGAACTCCTTGTGTTTTGCTCCTTTAAATAGGAGGGGTTGTCTCCTGTTGAAGGGCATCGAATCAAGTAGAGCTGAGCGCATTGAGAGCTTGGGCTCAGTTTTTAGGGTTTGTACTCTTTTGATGAGAGTACTTTAGACAAAAGAAATAAAGATCAATTCTTCCAGATCCTTGCGTGCTCTGATGGCAGCGTTGCTCTGATGTCTCTGTTTTGGTTTTTGGTTGCATGCTTGTTCTGGTTCTAGATTGGTTTTTGTTCTTTGAGGTTCATCTTGATTTGATTCATCAAAACCTTTCTAGAGAATTGATTTAGGGTTTCTCTAAGTTTAGTTGATTAAACTTTTGTCGTTCTTGTTTAATCTTCAAGTTTTGGTTAGATTAATTCTCGTCATCTTTTGTTACAGCAAGCTTGCGAGGTTCATAACTTTTGATCTGTAAGTCCGATCGAGCTGATTCTTTTTGAGTTAGATTCGTATTGGAATCTAGTTTCTTGTGTCCAAATTTCAGATCGTTTCGACGGTTGGATCTCCGGGAATTCGTGTTTTACCAAACCTCTATCATTCTGTTTTTGTCGAAAACGAGGCAATTATTTGGTTCTGTTTTGGGGTGAACTTTTAATAAATCAAGATTTTGGTTTTAGTTTCCGCACAATCATTCACCCCCCCTCTGATTGCTATATTCGTATACTTCGATCCTACAACAACCAATATAACAGAAATTCTTCATTGTTTCTTTTCATACTGGAAAGTTAGGGAAATCTCGTTTCATGACATAAATGCACACTCTTCAAGAGCACTCCGGATTAGTCATATCTCCATATATGACTTTCTCACCGACCTGGCTCATCGACTCTTTTATGATTGAATAAACATAAATGATGTCATGATTCCGTTTCACCATTCATTCACCATGTAACAACAATACCGAGTAATCATTCACCAAACGACTACTTCCTCGGTATCACAGGTTTGAAACACATATAACATTGACGGTTGCGCTAAATCATATAACTATGATGGCAACACCGTTAACAGCAAAACACCATGATGTATAGGAACCCACGTCAATTGAAAAACTAAACTTGCAAAACCTCGCACCTTAACCACAATCAACATGTGAAAAAGAACATCGGCTCCAAAGTTAAACATCTGCACATGCAACCACCACAAATTTTCTCAAAGAGAAAAGGAAACTCATTTCCAAAAGAGGAACACTTCACTAAAAAGAAACTTTATGAAACATTCGTAGAATCCACCTTGTGAAACACTTGCAAACACCACACACAATTTCAAGAATAACTCCAACTCTAGCCAATTAGAGTTACAAATTAGATCTCAAGAATCTCCATCACACCCCGCTATGTCCATCTGCTTCCTTTAAAATTTACTCCAAAGATGATTCAGTGCGAACGCGAAGGAGCGCGATCCACTCAAAGACTTTTGGGTGTAAAACCATACACATAGTACAAATTAAACAAAATAGCCAAAACCAAAGATTGGCACCAAAAGCTACGGGTTTTTTAGGGAAACTCGGAAACACAACACAAGGAATACCTTGACCGAAGGCATTCAACCAAAATGGCAAACAATCACACCAGTTCAAAAGGTTTTAAACACCCATTTCAAAGATGAATCCCACCATAACTTGTATTCCACTACACTTACCATTTAAGCATTCAATAATCACTATTTACTCATCAAGAGAATCCAACCAGATTTAACAAGATTTACATAACAATTTCTTTCTCTAGTTACCATTCCCAACACTTATAAATAAAGTTTACAATGCTTATCAAAAAGGCAACTAACCAATAATACCTCATAAAGATCACCACAGACCAACCCATCATATAACAACGTATTCTCTATTTCAAACATAGTACTTCAACAGATACTTGAGCATGATCAACCTACCAATTTTATACAATCCATACGTAAATTTCTCGACAACAAAACTTACTCAATCAATAAATGACTTCAACACGTAAATGTTATCTCTACAAGACAAAATTCGTGAGTATGATTATAGGATATACATTCATCAAGAATAAAATCCTACATCATGTTAATTCTCCTTGGTCCACTCCATCACAACATGTTACAATAACCTCCATTTTTAACGAGGATTTTCAACAATTAATCTAAGCAATTACTACCACTACTAAGTCGTCAATATCAATAATTTGCATAATCATGAATCAACAACATTACCTTTAGCTACCTTATTCATCGGTTATAACAAAATTTCCACCACACAACATACTCCAACTATTTAAAAATAGATTGAATACTAGCATTAACACAGCCCTTAACAACATCATTAACAATATGTCTTATGTCTTCTCAATTGATATCAATACTAGCATTGTATAGATACAACTGCATACTTCCAAATATACTAGTAGTTTACAACAACATAAATGGCAACTCTAATCAACTTCCGAGTTAAAGTCACTAGTCAATACGATTACATTTCTCTATTAACATGTAAAATTAGAGCATCTTTTAACAACCAGCAAAGTTTCTTTAACAATATCAGTAATTCACATCATCTTAATGTTCTAACTATGCATCAGGGTTTAAACTTTAAACATTATCGGGGGTCATAAGCACTTTTATAACAAAGCAATGGATTCTAAGCATGTACATTAATACCTTTAATCATTCTCGCTATAGAGTAATCTACAACACTAGAAGTTCATTTAATCTTAAGCTAAACACAAATATTACATTTAACTAATTCAACTCACCAATTAGCTTAAGAACAAATCATTTCCATAAACCACATTATTACATACTACATGACATGCTAAACAACCATTTTCACTTTCGACAAACAGGATGCAACTCTACTTTTAAAGATAACCACAACTCAAGAACCAGAACAAACACCGATAGACAATTTCTCCTTTTCCAAGCAAGGAAGAAAAACAAAACTCCAACATAAATGCAGGAGAGCTCAACTCTCAAATTCCCAAATTTGCCCACAAAACTCTTCAAGAAATCTCAAGATCTATACTTCCAAGAAGGAAGAAGGATGCACTAGGGAAGACCAAATGTTCAACCAAACCTTTTCCGATAAAGATTCAAAACTTAGCTCCACCCAACCTAAGGTCGGCACTAGGAGAACTTCAACTCTTTTCTTAGATAGGGAGGACAACAACCACATGTTTCCTCCCTAAGACAATCCACAATAACCAGCAAAACCGGGTGTCAAAGCAAAAATTATGACCAACTGACGCGCAACTCAAAACTCTTCTTCTTCGTCTTCAACCAAGGAAGACAAAACCACAAACCGCCTACAGAACAATCTGCGAAAACCCAATACTAAACACTTTTCTTTTGATTTCAATCGACTAAAACCAAGAAAACCAACTAAACCGACCGTCGGGACGGTAAAGAACATACGAAAGAATCCACCACCAAACTCTTCTATTTGATTCCAGTCAACTACCCGATCTACGACAGAAAGGATAAGCACTCTTCTCCTACAGGGGTTAATAGTTCTTCGGTGATGTCGTTAACCGGCCACACCGTCAAACCTCACCCTTACTATGAAATAGGAGAGGTGGTTGAAACCCTTCGGCACCAAAACCCCACTTTATCACAACAACAAGAACAATTCAATCATTTATCTCATAGACATAGCAACATGCATTATCAAATGAAGCATTCAACATCATAACTTAAATACAACATTTAAGCGTAAAGAAACGATACCCATACCCTTTCCTACTGTGCATCCATTGTGTGTCAAATTTTAGATTAGTTATACCACTTTTGCAAGTTTTAATGTTGCTATCCTATGACAAAATTTTAGTTGAAACCTAAGCCATGTTTCTAAGTTATTCCACATCATATTTTAGTTGTACCCTATAGCATGACACTAAAAATACACATTCCAAGGACCTCTGACCCGCTCGATACCAATCAGTAACACCCCGGCATCTAGTGTGCCCGAATGCTACCAAACCAAGACTAAACAACATCTAAATACCACAATTAAACCTAAATTACAGCAAAAGCGCACATGCTAAAAACCGAAATTTCGGCAGCATCTCCTTTGTTTTAACATGAATTGAAGCAATAGCAATAACAAGGCAGTTCATAGCAAAACATAAGGCATCTAAAACAGCAATATCAATGAATAAAGCATCACTTAAGTCCAAAATAAGGAATTCAACCATTCCAACAAATATAACAAACCAAACGATGAACTCAAGCCCATAAACCAAGATTCATGGCACTAATCGTTATTATCATGGCTCCCACTGATTAAACTGTATAATAATGTGAAGCTACGTGTAGAAGTGTAGCTTTCTCCTCGCTTCCGTTCACCGCGGTGAATGGAGGGTGCCTACTCCTCGCTTCCGTTCACCGCGGTGAATGGAATCACGATGTAGGACTTGAAGGGAATATGCCCGAGAGGCAATAATAAATTGTTTATTATCATATTCCATGTTTATAATAGATGTTTATTTCTCATGCTAAAATTGTATTAATCAGAAACGTTAATACATGTGTGTTTAATAAACAAAAAGGTTCCTAGTAAAGCCTCTTTTTAAACTAGCTCGTTGATTAACTAATCGATGATCAAGGTTTCGATCATGAACATTGATGTTATTAATAACGGGGTCATGTCATTAGACGAATGATGTGATGAACACACACCCAAGTTGGTATAGCAAATACGATCAAGTCATTTAGTTTGTTGTATCAAACACATTCAAATAGCTCTTTTCCTTAGACCATGAGATGATGTCAATCACTAATTAGGAAGAGTACTTTGATGACATCAAACGCTACCCGCATGTAACAGTGACTATAAAGATGGATTTGGGTACTATGAAAGTATTAGTTCAGGCTCATGCATCAAGAGGATGGTTGTCCATCCGGATGAGCGGAGAGATATATCAGGCCCTCTCGGTGATATCACATTGACATCGCTTGCAAGCATGTGACTAGGTCACAAGAATGTTATATCACGGGCGAGTAAAGAGTACTTGTCGGGTAAAGGGATCGAATTCAGGTATAGTTGATCACGATGATCGGATCCCGGACAAGTAAAATATCGTGAGACAAAAGGAATTGGTTATGTCGTTTTGCCGGTTTACGCGATCACTAGTTCATCGTTGAGTGAATGGGAGTCATTATGGATCTCGTGATCCATGATTATTGATCCGAGAGGAGTCTCAATCATGTCCATTTATTCACGAACCGTAGGGTGACACATTAAGGTTCATCGATGCATTTGAGTGGATACTTAAACAACAGGAGAAAAATATGGATGATCTGAGGATTGCTTTGTGCACGGAATAGTTTGGGATATCGGAATAGTTAAAGGGGTATATGTTAATGTTTGTTAATTAAAAGAATTAACAAATATTAAATCTGAAATAAAAATGTTTATGGAGAAAACCTTTCATTTTCTTGAGTGGGGTTTTAATGGAAATCAAAGTGGTTAATTTGTGAGTGGAGAGATCACTCACATGAAGAGAGAGGGAGGGCAAGGGCCCCCCCATGCGCAAGCCACCCCACCCCTTGGCATGCCTCCTCTCCTCCTATAAAAGGGAGGAGGAGCTCCTCTCTTTTGGTGTTCATCCATGACCCTTTGGTTGGTCCATTCTCCTCCTCCCGCCGATCCGCTTTTCGAGCCGTTTTTATTGTGGCTTAAGCATTTGCCAATTATTTCTTCACCACCACCACTAAGTGTGTAGTGTTGTTGGAGTTTCAGGATCCACTACTTCGCTGCCCGGCTGAACGAGGGATTGGAGGTCATCGTTGATCCGCACGTGACCAAGTACTGAGGCGCCGCTTGTGGCGCTCATCTTCGCGACTTTGAAGTCGGAGTGTACCTCTACATCAACCACGTTTGTTTGGCGGAGCGTTATTCCCGCTTCGCCTAGGGTGAGTCATACGAAACTGCTTACTTGCATCTCCTAGATATGATCTTGGTGTTTGGTTGCAATCGACGGAAAAATTTTTGTTTTCCATGCTACGAAGAAACCCTTGGTGTATCGAGAGCGTGTCTATGCGTAGATGTTTTGTAGGTTTTAAAACACATGTGGATGTGGGGCGTTGATGATCATGTTATTGCATACTGCGTGTATTTTGGATCATGGTGGCATAGTGGGATTTGAAGGCGGCCCGGACTAACCTTACATGTCCTGCATGAGACTTGTTCCGCCTCGACATGCAACTAGTATTGCATAAGTGGCTGCGGTGTCGGTTTCTCCACTATAGTCATGATCTAATTTACAGCGGTTGCTAATAATGTTTTTATCACCCGTTGTGGTTCTTGTTCAGGTAAGAATAGTTTTTCCTAGAAGCCCAAAACCACGTAAAATATGCAAAAATAAATTAGAGGCGTCTAACTTGTTTTGCAGGGGCTTATGATGTGATATGGTCATTGATACAAAGATTGTTGTATGAAATGAAATTTATTGTAAATTTAAACAACCGGCAGGAGCCATTTGGTTATTTTTCTTTTTATAGCCTCGTGCTAAATATATGTCCATGTGATATATTGTAATGGAGGAAGACAATCAAGATGGCAAGACATCATGGACCTTGGTGCCATGCCAGGGAATGATGGAGATCATACCATGTCGCACAAGATGGAGATCAAGTCTTTGAAAGGACCATATCATATCACTTATATTGATTGCAGGTGATGTTGATATTTTATTCATCTTATCTTGCTTGATTATGATCAATGATAGCACTATAAGATGATCCCTCCAAATTAATATCAAGATAATAATGTGTTCTTCCATAGTATGCACCGTTAAGAAAGTTCGTCGTTTCAAGCACCACGTGATGATCGGGTGTGATAGACTCTCGTCGATACAGCAGGTGTAAGCCAGATTTACACATGCAAATACTTTGGTTCTACTTGCATGAGCCTAGCATGTCTGAGACATGGCGCAGGAACACGAGCGAAAGGTAAAGCATGAGTCATATGGATGATATGATGAACATATTGATGTTAGCCTTTGAAACTATGCCGTCTCACGTGATGATCGGTTTTGTGATAGTGAATTTGGTTCATGTAATCACTAAAGATGACTAGAGGGATGTTGTTTTTGAGTGAGATTCTCGTAATGACACTTTGAATTAACATTGAACTTAATCTATTATGAACTTAGTCTAAATAACTTTGCAAATATGTTGTAGATGGCACCCCTATTTTCAATTTCAATCTGTTCATGGAGAAAGAGAAACTATACCAATGGTAGCAACTTTACCAATTTGGGCCCTTAACTGTACAGGATTCTCCTCGGGCTGCTCAAAGGAGCTTTATGTGCTAGAAGCACCGCTTAGGTGATCCGCTGATGATGCCAGGAGGAGAAAAATGTTTTCTTGACTGCAAGGAGGACCACAGATTTAGTTCAATCGGCATTTTGTATGGCCTTGAGGCACGAGCTGCAGCGTTTGAGCACGGCAATGCTTTTGATACAATGAGGAGTTGAAAATGATCTTGACACCCATGCATGAGAGAGTTATGAAGCTTAGGAAAAGTTCTTTAGGCGCATGATGGAGGAAAACAACTCAGTTAGTGAGCACGTACTCAAATGTCTGGTACGCCGATAAACTCCAGCTTGGGAATAACGATCCCCATTGAGCTAGGAATTCATCGTGTTCTCGATCTCGCCACCAAGCTAAGAGCTTTGGTGATGAACTACAACATGCGAGGGCATGAAGAAGTCTCTCGAACTTCGATGCTAAAGCTGAAGTGGAGATCAAGAAGGAACATCAAGTGTTGATGGTCCAAAAGACTATCGATTTCAAGAAGAAAGGTAAGTCTAAGGAAACTTCAAGAAGAAGGGCAAGTCCATGCTACATCCGAGAAGAAGACCAAGCTGGCGCCTAAGTCGAGATCTTGAATGTTTTTATTGAAACCTTTGAGCATAGCGCAATCCAAAATATCTGATAGAAGGCGGGAAAGTGAGCAAAGGTATATATGATATACATGTTATTGATGTGTACCTTACTAGTATTCGGTAAAGAGTGCACAGGGTATTTGATACGATTCGGTTGCTAACATATGTAACTCAAACAGAGGCTAAGGAATAAGCGACACTAGCAAGGGATGAGGTAATGATGCGCGTCGGCAATGGATCAAAGTTGATGTGATCGCCTTACGACGCTACCTATCCAATTACCATCGATTAGTTATAAACCTAAATAATTGTTATTTAGTACTGCGTTGAGCATGAACATCATATCTGGATCTTGTTTAATGCGCGGTTATTCATTCAAGTCTGAGAACAATGGTTGTTCAATTTATATGAATAATATCTTTTATGGTCATGCACACGAAAAGAATGGTTTGTTTATTTTGAATCTTGATAATAGTACATGTTCATAATGTGAATGCCAAAAGAATTAAGTTGAATGATGATATTGCTGCATATATGTGCATTGCCGCTTATGTCATATTGGTGTTAAGCATGAAGAAGCTCCATTCCGATGGACTACTAGAATCACTTGATTATGAATCATTTGAGACATGTGAACCATGCCTCATGGGCAAGATGACTAGAACCCTGCTTTTCGGTACAATGGAGCGGGCAACCGACTTATTGGAAATCATACATACCATGTGTGTGGTCCAATGAGTGTGTGTAGCGTGGTGGATATCGTTAAGCCGTTACTTTACTGGATGATTTGAGTAGATATGGATATATTTACTTAATGAAACACAAGTCTGAAACATTTGAAAAGTTCAAAGAATTTGAGTGAAGTAGAAAATCATCGTAACAAAAGATCAAATTTCTACGATCTGATCGTGGAGGAGAGTATCTTAGTTACGAGTTTGGCACACACATGAAACAATGTGGAATAGTTTCACAACTCACTCTGTTGGAACACCACACGGCGTAATGGTGTATCCGAGCGTCAAATAAATACTTTATTGGATATGGTTCGATCTATGATGTCCCTACAGATTTGCCACTTTCATTTTGGGGTCATGCACTAGAAACAAGTATTCACTTTAAATAGGGCACCATCTAAATCCGTTGAAATGACACTGTATGAATTATGGTTTGGCAACAAACCTAGGTATCATTTCTAAAAGTTTGGGGATGCGATGTTTATGTGAAGAAACTTCAACCTGATAAACTCAACTCAAAGCGGAAAATGCGTCTTCATAGGATACCCTAAAGAAACAATTGGGTACACCTTCTATCACGAGATCCGAGGGCAAGGTTTTTCGTTGCCAAGAATGGATCCTTTTTGGAAAAAGAGTTTCTCTTAAAGGTGTGAGTAGTAGGAAGGTAGAAACTCGACGAGGTTGTTGAACCTTCTCTTCATGGAATGCTTAAGTGCAGCAATAGGAAGTTGTTTCCCGGAGTTGACTTCACCAAATGAAGAGGGAACTAATGATAAGGATCATGAAACTCCGAAGAGAACACTACCGCACCTCAGAGTCAACAAGAGCGCATATCTGCTCCCGACTTTTATGTTCCTACTATGAATGTCATGGTAGTTGAGAATAATGACCTGCGATATGATGAAGCGATGATGAGCCCAGATTCGACAAATGGTTAGAAGCCATGAAATCCGAGATAGGATCCATGTATGAAAACCAAGTATGGACTTTGGTGGACCTACCCAATGACCGTAAGGCCGTTGAGAACAAATGGATTTTCAAAAGAAAATAGACGATGGTAATGTGACCGTCTATAAGCTCGACTTGTCGCAAAGCGGTTTCGACAAATTCAAGGAGTTGACTACGATGAGACTTTCACCGTAGCGATGCTAAAGTCTGTTAGGATTATGTTAGCAATTGCTGCATTTTTCGATTATGAAATCTGGCAGATGGATGTCAAAGCTGCGTTTTTAATGGAAACATTGAGGAAGAGTTGTATATGATACAACCCAAAGGTTTTATTGATCCTAAGGATGCTAATAAGGTATGCAAACTTCAGCGATCCATTTATGGACTGAAGCAAGCATCACGAAGTTGGAATCTCCGTTTTGATGAGGTAATCAAAGGTTTTGGATTTGTCCAAACTTACGGAGAATCTTGTGTTTACAAGAAAGTGAGTGGAGCTCTATAGCATTTACGATATTATATGTGGATGACATATTGTTGATAGGAAATGATATAGAACTTTTGAAAAGTGTAAAGATTACTTAAATAAGAGTTTTCAATGAAGGACAGCAGGTGAAGCGGCATATATTTTAGGCATCAAAATCTATAGAGATAGATCGAGGCGACAATTGGGCTATCACAAAGTACATATCTTGACAAGATTCTAAAGAAGTTTAGAATGGACGAAAGTAAGAAAGGGTTCTTACCTATGATGCAAGGCAAGACGTTGAGTAAGACTCGAGTCCACCTACAGCAGAAGATAGAGAAGTAATGAATAAGATTCCCTATGCTTGACCAGCCATAGGCTCTATCATGTATGCTATGTTGTGTACAAGGCCAGGATGTGGCACATGCTATTAGTTTGACTAGTTGTGCACCCGATCCAGGTTTTGAACAACGGGCGTGATCAAGAATATCTTTAAGTACTTAAGAAGAACTAAGGATATGTTTCTCATATATGGTGGTGAAGAAGAGCTCGGTCCGCCAAAGTGTTACGTCGACGCTAGCTTTGACATCGATCCGGATGACTCTAAGTCTCAATCCGGGTACATTTTGAAATGAATGGAGGAGCAGTGGTGGAGAAGTTCCAAGCAACCGTGGTGGCGGATCTTCAACAGAGGCGGAATATATTCTGCTTGACAAGGTATGAGCGGTTTGGATGAAGATGTTCATATCCGAACTAGGTGTGGTTCGAGTCGTTGGACCCGATGGCTATCTATTGTGACAACAATGGTGCCATAGCCAATGCTAAAGAACCAAGGTCACACAAGAATTCCAAACATATTAGCGTCGGTTTACTCCATCCGTGAACATGTCAAGGATGGCGATATAAAGATTTGCAAAGTGCACACGGATCTGAATATGTGGGACTCAAGTGACTAAAGCTCTCCCAAGGGCAAAACATGATCAACACGTAACTCAATGGGTGTTAGAATCATCACAATGTAATCTAGATTATTGACTCTAGTGCAAGTGGGAGATCAAGGAATATGCCCGAGAGGCAATAATAAATTGTTTATTATCATATTCCATGTTTATAATAGATGTTTATTTCTCATGCTAAAATTGTATTAATCGAAACGTTAATACATGTGTGTTTAATAAACAAAAGGTTCCTAGTAAAGTCTTTTAAACTAGCTCGTTGATTAACGATGATCAAGGTTTCTACGATCATGAACATTGGATGTTATTAATAACGGGTCATGTCATTAGAAGAATGATGTGATGAACACACACCCAAGTTGGTATAGCAAATACGATCAAGTCATTTAGTTTGTTGCTGTATCAAACACATTCGAAATAGCTCTTTTCCTTAGACCATGAGATGATGTCAATCACTAATTAGGAAGAGTACTTTGATGACATCAAACGCGTCACTCCGTAACACGGTGACTATAAAGATGGATTTGGGTACTATGAAAGTATTAGTTGAGGCTCATGCATCAAGAGGGATTTGTCCATCCAGGATAGCGGAGAGATATACTGCAGGCCCTCTCGGTGATATCACATTGACATCGCTTGCAAGCATGTGACTAGGTCACAGAATGTTATATCACGGAACGAGTAAAGAGTACTTGTCGGTAAAGGGATCGAACTAGGTATAGTTGATACCGATGATCGGATCGGACAAGTAAAATATCGTGAGACAAAGGAATTGGTTGGTGTAAGTCGTTTACGTTTCCTGATCACTAGTTCATCGTTGAGTGAATGGGAGTCATTATGGATCTCGGATCCGATGATTATTGATCCGAGAGGAGTCTCAATCATGTCCATTTTATTCACGAACCGTAGGGTGACACACTTAAGGTTCATCGATGCATTTGAGTGAATCTGAAACACCAGGAGAAAAATATGGACAGACAGGGACTCGCTTTGAGTATCGCCCGAATAGTTTCGGGATCTCGGATTAGTTAAAGGGGGTATATGTTAATGTTTGTTAATTAAAAGAATTAACAAATATTAAATCTGAAATAAAAATGTTTATGGGAGAAAACCTTTCATTTTCTTGAGTGGGGTTTTAATGGAAATCAAAGTGGTTAATTTGTGAGTGGAGAGATCACTCACATGAAGAAGAGAGGAGGGCAAGGGCGGCCCCATGCGCCGGCCACCCCACCCCTTGGCATGCCTCCTCCTCCTCCTATAAAAGGGAGGAGGAGCTCCTCTCTTTGGTGTTCATCCATGACCCTTTGGTTGGTCCATTCTCCTCCTCCTGGCGATCCGCTTTTCAGCCGTGGCTTGCCAAGCGGCGCTGAATTATTTCTTCACCACCACCACTAAGCCGTAGTGTTGTTGGAGTTTTCCCAGGATCCACTCGCTGCCCCGCCGGAACGAGGGATTGAGGTCATCGCTGATCCGCACGTGTGACCAAATGCGGAGGCGCTGCCGCTTTGTGGCGCTCATCTTCGCGACTTTGAAGTCGGGAGTGTACCTCTACATCAACCACGCTTTGTTTGCGGGAACGCGTTATTCCCGCCGGTCCTACGAGGTGAGTCATACGAAACCGTTTACTTGCATCTCCTAGATATGATCTTGGTGTTTGGTTGCAATCGTAGGAAAAATTTTTGTTTTCCATGCTACGAAACCCTTCAGGACTTACTTATTGGCTCTCCGGATTAGTCATAACTTTCTCACCGACCTTCCCGGACTAGTTATGACTTTCTCACCGCCCGGGCCATGTATCATGCCATGTATGCAAATATGCCAACATCATGAATAACTTGTACATCAACACATGGCATCATCATAGATAACGTGTACATTAACACATGGCATCATTCACATAATAATCATATTCATCATATCAATGGCACACATTAAAGCATGGCATGTGAACATATCATATATTCAAATCTCAATCTCAATCAATCAAACAAACCACAACCCGCTACCATTCCAATACACTTGCCTCAACCACGGCGACGGATTGGCGAGAAGAAGAAGGCACTCCCGGGGTCACACCACCTGCACATAGGTACCACACACTCACAATCATGTCCACAAAACAGTACGCAAACCCTCATCTGCCCCGACATTGCCAATTACTCGCAATAACCAAAAACAGAGGTTCTGTCCCGTCGGGACAGCAGCCTTCCAAAAGGCATAACTCGGGTTCTAAAACTCCGAATCAATTAAATGAGTACATCCTCGCATAGCTTAGGAAATTTCCCAACTTTTTCTAGGTATAGGGAAAGACTGATTCAGAATCTAAGGTTGTTTAATCTACAAAATACCGAGATCTGTTCCAATTACGTCACAGATTTTAACATGCTCGGTAAAACAGCCATAACTTTCAAACGGATGATCGGAATTTAATGTTCTTTATACCCACTGAAAGGTATTGAAATTACCTATGACTTCTTCAACAGGCGGACGTCAAAATTCGAAATCTAAATTGGAGAAAAATCGAACCCTAGGTCGACTGCTCATGCTGTCCGAAACAGAGGACGTGGAAACATCTAGATCTAATCCAATCTACTCAATTCCAGCACCACCAATTGATCTAAAAACTTGATAAACACCCTTAGAACAGTACCTAGACCAACCCCAATGATTCCCATGGCCATACCTTCGCCCGACGACCGAAAACCTAACGGATCTCCTCCCGGTTCGCGCGATCTCCTTCCTCGCTCTAAATCCACCGGATCTCCTCGTCGCGGAGCGCTTCAACGGATGGATCTGTGGGTTGGTGATGTGGAGAACCCCCCTAGGGTCAACAAGGGAGGTGGAGAGGGGAGGAGAGGGGTAGTGGTGCCATGGGGAAATATGGAGAGGAAGGGGAAGGGTGGAGGCGCATGGGGGGGCTAGGGGGTGGCGGCTAGGGTTGGGAGAGGGAGTTTGGGGCGCACCAAGGGGTGGGGGCCAGATTTGGCTGCCCAAAAGTCTCCCCCCTTGGGCCAAACCCTTCCACGGGAGGCCCAACTCAACCCCAAAGGCCCAAAGTCCCCAGGAGATGCCCAAAAACACGCTATAAACGGCATAACATAAAGTTTTAACCTCTATTTTCACATTTTATAAAGTTTTTGACCTCAACATTCACATTTTATAAGATACGACACTCTGTGGTGTCACAATGTGCAGGTGGTGTGACCCCGGGATTGCCTTCTACTTCTCGCCAATCCGTCGCCCGTGGTTGAGGCAAGTGTATTGGAATGGGTAGCGGGTTGAAGTTTGCTAGATTGATTGAGATTGAAATTGAATATATGATATGTTCGCATGCCATGCTTTAATGATTGCCATTGACATGATGTATATGCTTATTATGTTATGATGCCATGTGTTAATGTGCAAGTTATTTATGATGTTGGCATGTTTGCATACATGGCATGATACATGGCTCGGGCGGTGAAAAAGTCATAACTAGTTCGGGGAAGGTCGGTGAGAAAGTTATGCCTATTCTAGAGAGCCAATGAGTAAGACCTACATCGTGATTCCATTCACCGCGGTGTATGGAAGCGAGGAGTAGGCACCCTCCATCTTTGGGATGGAAGGGGGGAGAGGGTGCACACCGACGGGTGTGTACTCAACCATACCGGTATGAGTTTCCAGGAGATATGTGCATCGCATTGCATTGCATTATATGAGGATGATTATATGATGATGATATATGATGATGTCAATGGTAAGCTTATGCTATGAATATGAGATGTGTATGATGTCGTATGTGAAAAGTGGTGATGAAGGTGTTAGAATGTATTTTCTTGTTCCATTGCAATATACTTACTGAGTGTTGAACTCACGCTTGTGTTTATGTTGTTTTCTTAGGTACCATGAAATCGGCATGCGGGAAAGGGAGCTAGTCACACGTCATCACTTAGTATCACACATATAAACAATGACATGTTCCTTCCTTTAAATTGTGATGGTTAATTTGTGTGCTTGGTTTCCTCATTTACTTCGTTTGGCTCATTAGATGGTTGGAATCTTTATTCTAGTCTTATACTGCTGCTAGAACCTTTATTATCGATGATTTAGATGTCATTCTTTATACTATATCATGTGATCGTATTGTTGTTGCTTCAACTCATGGATAAACAAAGGAGATGCTGCCGAAATTTTCGGTTCTAGCATTTACTCCTTTGTTGTAATTTATCTTAATTTATGGTATTTAGATGTTGTTTAGCCTTTGTTTGGTAGCATTCGGTCATATTAAATGCCGGGGTGTTACATTGTTATTCATATTGTTGCAAAATATTAGCATGATTGGTAGTACGCAGTCGTGTCCTTAAAATGCTAGTATCGAGGCCAATGGGAAAGGTATAGGTTGTGTTGTTTGATGATATTGTAAGAGCTTCATGATGGTCTAACTTATTAAAATTTATTTTAATGGCTGGAGTATGCTGTGTAGTGACAATTTGTTATGATATATGAATAGAGTAATTAAAAACAATGCAGTTGTTCTTATGATTTTGCTTATTTATTGATATTGATGGCTTAGTAGTGGTGGTAATTGCTTAGATTAATTGTTGAAAATCCTTGTTAAAATGGAGGTTATTGTAACATGTTGTGATGGAGTGAACCATGGATAATTAACATGATGTAGAATTTTATCCTTAATGCATGTATGTCTTAGAATCATAGTTACGAACTTTGTCTTGTAAATATAATATTTACATGTTGAAGTCGTTGGTTAACTGAATAAGTTTCGATTATCGAGACGTGGACATATGGGCGGTATGAAATTGATAGGTTGATCATGCTGAAAGATTTGTTGAAGTACTATGTTTCAAATTTCGAATAAGATGTATTATGATTTGGTGATCCGTGGGGATCATGTCAATGTAGTCTTGGTTGGGTGCCTTTTTGATAAGCATCATAAACCTTAATTAAAAGTGTTGGGAATGGTACCTAGAGAAAGAAATTGTTATGTAAGTTTTGTTAAATCTGGTTGGACTTTCTCAATGAGTAAGTAGTGAATTTTGAAGTCTTTAATGGAAAGCGTAGTAGAACACTGGAGATGATTGTATTTATGCTAAGCTGGTGTTTAAAACCTTCTGGACTGGTTTGGTTGTTTGCTATCTTGGTTGAATGCTTTTGGTCAAAAGTGTTCCTTATGTTGAGTTTCAGAGATTCCCTAAAACTTGTAGAAATTGGTGCCAATCTTTGGTTTTGGCGAATTTGTTTAGTTTGTGTTGTGAGTATGAGTTGACACCCAAAAGTCTTTGAGTGGATTGTGCTCTTTCGCGTTCTCACTGCATTACCTTTGTAATAAATGCTTAAAAGGAAGCAGATGGTCATAATGGGTTGTGTTGGAAACTTTTGAGTTAAGCCCTTGATGTGTAACTCTATTTGGCTAGAGTTGGAGTTATTTGGAAAATGTGTCTGGTGTGCGGATGCTTCACAAGGCTGGATTTTTATGAATGTTTCATAAGTGATTTTGTTAGTGAAGTGTTCCCTTTTGAAATGAGTTTCCCTTTCTCTTTGAGAAAATTTGTGGTGGTTGTGTGTGCAGACGTTTGACTTTGGAGCCGATGTTCTTTTCCAATTGTTGATTGTGGTTAAAATGCGAGGTTTTGCAAAGTCTAGTTTTTCAATTGACGTGGGTTCTTTTACGACGAGGTGTTTCCCTGTTATTGGTGTTGCCGTCATAGTTTATATGAATTTCGCAGCCATCGATGATATTTGAGTTTTAATCATGTGATATCGAGGAAGAAGTCTTTTGGTGAATGACTTTTCGGTATTGTTGTTATATGATGAGCGATAGGTGAAAACGAAGCATGGCATCGTTTATAAATGTTCAATGATAAATGAGTCGGTGAGCCAGGTCGGTGAGAAAGTCATTGTCGGGACCCCGAATTTGCAAATCCGGACCCTCTGTGTATTCAGCACTAGTCCAGGAACGCGCTAGTGCACACAGTCTTAACATCGGTAAATATCACAATCATACCACTCGATACTAATAAAGTACTTTATTCAAATAGTCAAACTGGTTACTCGACCTTATGGTCAAGTTACAAATGTATGCCTCGCAGGGCGAAACTTATTAAGAGAGAAATAGTAGCAGCGGAAAATCAAATAAATTCGTGGCGCCATCCAAAGATACCACAGTGCAATCGATCGGGCTCGCTCCCTAAGTAGACGGATCCTCTTGGAGCTCCTCCTCCAAAGCTGGTGTAGTCTCCTCTTCAACTGGTGTTGTATTGTGGCAAGGGTGAGTACTTGGTACTCAGCAAGTCATGCACATAATGCAGGCTAATATACTATATGCATGGCTTGGTACAAAGGAATAGCTCAAGGTATATTTGCAAAGAAACGATTTGACAAGTAACATAAGTAGATTCGAAAGCAGTAGAAACAAGTATAGCATAGGTAACTTTTCAAGGAGTTTAATAAACATCTTTCCCATCCTAATCCACATTTCCATCAACATCATTATTAATCCAACCCAACCTTTCAGATCCAAGTTATTTTTGAGAAATTCTAACCCTTGATTATAATTCCCGAGCGATGTCCAATACCGCGGACACGGCTATTCGAATAGATTCTACACTCTACAGAGGTTATGCACTTTACCCACAAGATACAGTCAAACACCACAAAGGCGAGTTCCCGTAACAAAGTCTTTCGGAAACTTCTAACAATACAAGTGAGCCTCCCCGGTTATTGCACACTAACCCTTCCCTTAGCTAAGGCGAAGTTTAGGCCAATCAACTGTTAGATGGGTACCTGGCCTCAGCCCTGGTACGCTCCCCCGTACAACTTACACAAAGGGTGTAGTTGACCTCCTGAGGTCCCACAGGTACGTTATTAGCAACTTAGTCAACTAGGTCCGTCCCATTACAGACATGTGGTTGCACGTTAGACCCAGTTCAAAGGCTTGCAAGGTGAAGTCCTTAGGGTGACCAGGGCAAGACTACCCGAAGAACCAAATCAACATCCCCAATGCCACAACTGGCCCACCTGATCATTCTTGCCACATGCCCCGGTCGAAAAACTATTTATCAAACCCCAGTTGATTACCATGCACCACGTGCCATCAACATCACATGATACCTTTCCAAAACAGGTTCAATATATCATTAAGTCAATGTTAACATTTGATTGTCCAAAATCATGTCACGAGCACGTAGCAGGTCTAAGCAATATACTACAACGGTCTAAACCCATGTTGGCAATTTTAGTAATGTCCAACTAGTAATCCACAACTAGGGTGACAAGGGTCATGGCACATATTTAAATAATCAAGGTGTCACACAGCAAATTGGTATTTATCTAATCCCCCATATTTAAATAAAGTATCTTCTAATTGAACTAGCATGCAATAGGTTAAATCAAAATAAGTTTCAAAATAGGATCAACATGGTCAAAGCACAACTTGCCTTCAAAAAGTACTTGTTCTTGGTCTTGAGTTGGATCCTGAGTCAATACTTCTCCTTCGAATCCTTCCGGCACTTCAACGTCTACTCGTAAAGCATGCAAATAGCAAATACACGAATAAACAATAGGCAAAAAGTGTCCAAACATCCAAATAAAATCCATAAACAGAGAGAACATAATTTTATGAATTTTTAGAAACTGGAATAGTCAAATTTGGAGTTAAAATGCAAAAGTTATGATTATTTAAAGTTTAAATAATCAATTAAATAATTTTACAGAGAAAAACTTTAGTCCAAAAATTAAATAAAATTCATATTTAGGTAGATCTCAATTTTATACAAATTTAGAAATTTGAATCACTCAAATCGGAGTTGAAACGCAAAAGTTATAAGCGTTTGAAGTTTGAATCAAAATCTGAAATCATTATTTCGAATTAATATATCATTTTCTTTTTCGGAAAATCAATTATTGCGTCAGCCTGGACACGTGGCAGCCTCTGAATGGTCTGCTGACGTCAGCCGGTCCATGGACTTGGTCCACGCTCGGCTCGGGTCTACCGTGGACTCGGTCCACGACTCGCGTGTCGCAGTGGGTCCCCTCGGGTAGCGTCATTCTTTGGCGTCGGCGGGGCTCGGCTTTATTCTTGGCCAGGCGGGCCATACTGTCAGTGGCTCGGGCTCACGCCGGCGCGGCGCGGCTGACACGGGGACCCCACATGTCAGTGGCGTGCTCCCACGCGCACGGTGCGGCGGCTAGAGCTACGTGGCATGATCCGGGCCGTTGATTTGGAAATCAACGGTCCTGATCGGACCTAATGACGCACGTTTGGGGCGAACGTGGTCAATCCGGGCCGTTGGATCTAGATCCAACGGTTGAGATTGGATCTGGGAATCACACGTGGTTCTCACCGTGGGATGACGTGGCGCAATCCGGGGCGTCGGATCTTGATCGGACGGTTCACGGAGCTCGCGGGGCGGCGATGGCGCGCGGTGGAGCGGAGTGTACCGGAGACGGGGATGAAGACCAAGGGCGCGGCGCTACGGGGCTCCTCCGGTGACGTGCGTGGTCATGTTCGAATCGCCCTGGCTCGGGGATCCTGGATCTGGCCTCCTTCTTCTCAGGCGACGGCGGACAGCGGCGGAAGGTGAGAAAAACCAACACAAGGCCCTAAGCTACTACGGCGAGCAATCCCGGGCAAGCGGCGGCTGCTAGGGTTTAGCGAGCTAGGGCAAAAGCAGCGCGGGGTCACGGCGGTCCTCGGGGCAGGACCCGGGCTTTAAATAGCCTCGGCTTCCGCGCTCAATCCGTAACCCTAACGGATGCGGCGGAGGACGCGGCGGCGCAGTCCGATCCGGACTCGGGCGGAGACGACGACCCGCGGCCGTACACGTGTCCGATCAACGGCCACGATTGCCAGGCGCGCACGGGTCCGAGCCGGACCCGGTCGAATCGGTGCGGCCCAATCCTGACCGTTGGATCTCGATCCAACGGTCGGGATCAATTAGGTTTAGGGCTGGTTCGGTCGAGTCACGTGGCTCGGGTCGGACTCGAGTCCGACTCGGGTTCCGACTCGGTCGGATGAACAGTACTTGACCCGACTTGATTTTCCAGCGATTTAATATTTAAAATAATTCCCAGAAATTCATTTAATTCATTAAAAATAGCAAAATACTCAGAAAAATTCCAGAAAAATTCTGGAAAATATTTTAGGGTATTTGGGACTCAAATAAAATATTTCCAACAAAACTTTATTTGCAAAATTAAATTCTTTAATTATTTTAAAATGGAATAAATTCAAATAAATTCCAAATAAATCCAAATAAATCCCAGAAAATTCCAAAAATTCACCAAAGTGCCAAATCACACATAGATTTAAGAAAACAAAATTTTGGGGTGTTACAAACCTCCCCCCCTTAATAGAATCTCGTCCCCGAGATTCAGGGCTTACTACAGAATAGGCTTGGAAACTCTTTCTTCAAATCCTCTTCGCGCTCCCAAGTCGCTTCGCTCTCTTCATGATTGCTCCACTGAACTCTACAGAAATGGGTTGACTTATTTCTGGTCTCTCGATCCATAGTGTCCAAAATCTTTACGGGATGCTCCTTGTAAGTCAAATCTTCTTGCAACTCAATTGACTCTAGCGGTGTCTGTTCCTCAGGTACTCGGAGACACTTCTTCAACTGGGACACATGGAATACGTCATGTACTCCTGCTAACAACTGTGGCAACTCCAGCTGATAAGCAACTTCGCCTCTGCGGCTCAAAATCTTAAATGGTCCAACATAACGGGGTGCGAGTTTCCCTTTGGCATGGAACCTCTTAACTCCCCTGAGAGGCGTAACTCTGAGGTATACAAAATCTTCTGGTTCAAAACTCAAATCCCGGCGACGATTGTCAGCATAACTCTTCTGTCGTGATTGGGCGATCTTCAACCTTTCCCTAATCATGGCAATCTGTTCTTCATCCTCTTGAAGAATATCAGGCCCGAAGACACGGCGCTCGCCGGTCTCATTCCAATTCAATGGCATCCGACAGGGTCGACCATACAGTGCCTCAAAAGGTGACATCTGTAAACTAGCTTGGTAACTATTATTGTAACTGAACTCGGCATACGGCAAACTCTTATCCCAAGAGGTAGCATAAGCCAATGCACATGCTCTTAACATATCCTCCAGAATCTGGTTGACTCTTTCGGTCTGTCCATCCGCCTCGTGGATGATAGGACATCTTGAAGTTTAAACGGGTTCCCATGGCTTCGTGCAACTTATTCCAGAACCTTGAGGTAAATTGGGTACCTCTATCCGATACAATCCTCCTTGGCACTCCGTGCAAACAGACGATCCTGATCATATACAACTCTGCTAACTTATCCCCCGAGTACGTGGTCTTCACGAGGATAAAATGGGCTACTTGGGTCAAACGATCCACTATAACCCATATGGAGTCATAACCTCCTTGAGTCTTAGGCAAACCGGTAATGAAATCCATTCCGATTTCCTCCCACTTCCACTCAGGTATTTTCATTTGTAGTAATCCTGCCGGTCTCGATGCATTGCCTTGACTCTCTGGCATACGTCGCACAATGCAACATGCTCGGCAACTTCACGCTTCATGCTTGGCCACCAGAATCTTTCCTTCAAATCCTGATACATTTTGGCGCTTCCAGGATGAATTGAATACTTGGAGTCATGGGCTTCCTCCAAAATCAGTTGCTTTAATTCCTTCTTGTTGGGCACACAAATCCGATCCTTCATCCATAACGTGCCTTGCTCATACAACTTGAAGTCCTCTGCCTTGCCTTCCTCCTTGATGGTCTTAATCCTGCGGATCTTGTCATCATCCTTCATCCTTCCGGATCTGGTCCTCTAGGGTAGGCTTTACTTCCAATGCGGCTAAGAATCCGCTAGGTACCACCTCAATCTTCATTCTCTGGAAATCCTCACATAGCTCATCCTGACTTGTGGCTAGCAACATGCTCACAGTATGGCTTTTCCGACTCAGAGCATCGGCTACTACGTTGGCCTTTCCAGGATGGTAATGGATTCCAACATTGTAGTCCTTGATCAACTCTAACCACCTCCTCTGCCTCATGTTCAGATCCGACTGGGTGAATATGTACTTAAGGCTCTTATGATCCGTGTATACTTCACATCTGTTTCCAATCAGATAGTGACGCCATATCTTCAAGGCATGCACTACGGCAGCTAACTCTAGGTCATGTGTCGGATAATTTTCCTCATGCGGCCTCAACTGCCTTGATGCATAAGCGACGACCTTTCCATTCTCGTGACAAAGACACATCCAAGTCCTTGGCGCGATGCGTCACAATAAATATCAAAGCTTTGAGTAACATCCGGTAGAACTAACACCGGTGCTGATGTCAATCGCTTCTTCAGCTCCTGAAATCCTTTCTCACATTCTGACGTCCATGCAAACTTCTTCTCCTTTTTCAGCAATTGCGTAAGAGGTCTCGCAATTGTCGAATAGCCTTCAATGAAACGCCGATAGTATCCTGCCATTCCAAGGAAACTCCGGATCTGGGTCACGGTCTTCGGTTGCTCCCAATGTAACACGGCTTCTACTTTGCTTGGATCAACGGCGACTCCTTCTGCGGTCATTACATGTCCAAGAAACTCCACCTTGTCCTTCCAAAAATCACACTTACTGAACTTGGCGAAGAGTTGCTTGTTCCTCGCCTTTTCCAAAACTCGCCTCAAGTGTTCGGCATGTTCATCCTCTGTCTTGGAGTAGATTAGGATATCATCTATGAACACGACGACAAACTTGTCCAAATATTCCATGAACACCTTATTCATCATATTCATGAAATATCTTTGGCGCATTAAATCGATCCAAAGGACATAATCAGTAAACTCGTAATGTCCATATCTTGACGAGAATGCGCTTTTGAATATCTTACGATCGGATCTTGGTGATGGTATCCCCATCTCAGATCAATCTTGGAGAAAACTCCGGCTCCTCTCAGCTGATCAAACAAATCATCAATCCTGGGTAACGGGTACTTATTCTTCACGGTGACTTCATTGAGTGCACGGTAGTCAATGCACATCCTGAAACTCCCATCCTTCTTCTTGACAAACAAAACTGGTGCTCCCCACGGCGACGAGCTCGGTCTAATAAATCCTTTCTCCATTAACTCTTCCAGCTGTTTCTTCATCTCTATCAACTCCTCGGTGGACATCCGATAGGGTCTCTTTGCTATCGGTCTTTGTGCAGTACAAGCTCTATCACAAACTCTATGTCCCTGTGCAGCGGCATACTGTAGATCTTAGGGAAAAACATCTCGGGTACTCATTCACTCTTGAGACATCCTCTATGCCGATTACCTTGGTACTTGTTAACCATCAACTGTCCTTCTCTAACGCAGTAGCTTGAAATTCCACTTTCTTTCCACACGGGCTCTCAATCGAGATAGTCCTTCGTCCACAATCCAATACGGCCTTGTGCTTGGATAACTTGATCCATTCCCAAAATAACATCTAAGGTCCGGGTCTCCAAAATTATAAGGTTCGCTAGGAACTCTATTCCATCTATTAGTATTCTCACCCGGAACATCCTACTTTCGCTCGGAGTTCGGAACCAGGGTTTGAACTAAAAGCATGCACTTAAGTCTTGCAATCCCCAAATCGTTTCTAGCAGCAAAGCCTTGCGTAAACAAACGAATGCGAAGCTCCGTGAGTCAAACAAAATCAAGCAGGTGCATCGAGTTAACAAGTAACTTACCCAAGACGATGTCCGTAGCATTCTCGCAGTTGCATCCGCGGTGACATGGTTGACTCGGCCTCTCACCACGATGCAGGATGTGGTTCCTGGTCGGCGTCCTAGCTGGGGTGGTTCCTAAGTTAAAGCGGCCGGGTCACTCCTGCTGTCTTCTTTGGACAGCTGTTGGCAAAATGTCACGGCTCGTTGCAATTGTAGCAGCGTCTCGCTTGCTCCTTCTTGTTGCCTCGAGCAGCGTTTCTAAGCGGGTGGGGTGCAGTAGTTCGATTGACGGGTCTTGGTGCTGGTGACGGTGTCCTTGTAGCATTCTGTGGCTGGAATCTGAAAAATTGAATTGGTGCAACTCTCGACGCATTTATGCGTTCATGGCGTGATTCTGTTTGTTGTATTCGCGCTTCTGTTCTCATCCAGTTCCTTGCGCTTGTCCTCAAGAATAAGCGCCTTATTCACCAATTCTTGGAAATCTGGAAAGGTGTGGGTGATCAGTCCTACTTGTAGTCCTGAGTTAAGTCCCTTCATGAAGCGAGACTGTCTGGCTTTATCTGTCGCTACATCCTCAGGTGCGTAGCGTGCTAGCTGTGTGAACTTGTTCAGGTAGTCGACCACTAGCTGATTACCTTGCTTCAGTGCTCTGAACTCCTCCTTCTTAAGGTCCATGATTCCTTCTGGCACGTGATCTTCTAAACGCAGTGTGAACTCTTCCCAAGTGATATCTTGAGGGTTCTCTTGCGTGGCACGAAGTTCTCCCACCATTCAATGGTTTGTTCCTTCCAACCGATGAGAAGCGAGAGTACCTTCTCATTTCCAATGCATTGAGCTATGTGTAGCTTCCTCTCAATTGACCTTAACCAATCATCGGCTTCCAATGGATTGGCATTCGGGAGAAAGTGGGTGGGTGAGTCCTCATGAACTCGGCAGTCTTGTATTCTGGCGTTGTCCCTGATTAACTTGATTAGCAGTGGCCTGAGCAGTGACGTGTTGCATTTGTTGCATCATAGCATGCATCAACTGAGTCTGAGCAGCAAGAAATGCTCCAAAATTCTGCATATCCAGTGGCGGTGCTGGTGCTCCATCATTGGGGTTTTCTGCTGGGCGAGAACCACTTCCATTGCTTCCAAAGTTTCCGCGGGTGTTCACCATCTGTCGATTTGTTCTAGGTTTTAGAGATGATGGGGAAACAAGAATAGACAAGTAATATGGAACTTATGCGGGGCGAAAGGTGTAACTTTAAGGTCCAACTTTATTAATGATATCAATAACTTGGTATGGCTGCTTACAATGCCTAAGGGCCTTGCAACACATACTGCACACTCAGCAAACAATGAAAATCCAAATCGAACTAACACTGGAGTCTAACGCCTAAAGGTGACTCTTTATTCTATGATGCGACTCGGCGAAGGAGTCTCTCTATAAAACCTATGCTCACTCATCGAGAAAACCTCCACGGCCTGGGTACGGATGCTGCGGCATAGGCGCAAAACGATTGCCATGTCCAGCAACTGTGTCATCCGTGGTAGTCGAAGAAGCAGTGTCCTCATCGAGATCTAACTCCTCCGGATCTGGCTCGTGTAGCTCGAGTACTGGCTCTGGTTCTGGTCCGTACAAAGCCATCTCCAACTCGTCAATTCTTCGCAGAAGGTGTGACACATACTCTTAAGCTTCCCGCCATCTGTTCTTCTCTGTTGTGATCTCCTTGCGGGCCTTCTGTAGCTCCTTGCTTGTATCATCGAGTACAACCTCCTGGGCGACAACAAGTCGTGCCAACTGTGTAACCATGGCATCCTCATCCTGAATCGCCTTCGGGTCAAGAAGGTTATTGCTGCGCGGGTGATAACGGAACACCGTGCTCTCCAACTCTCTGGCGTAGATACGGGTAATGTGTCGCATTGCTCGTCGTGATACTTCTTGGATACCCATCTGCATTGTAGACCTCCTGGCGGCAAAGGTTGTATCGGGCGATTGCCTGGGCCCTTCTTCCTAGCAGGTACCTCAATCTTCACGTCACAAGCCTTGATCAATCCTGCTTGTCTGATCACTTCCACTTGGTATTGGGGCTTCTCAAAATCCCCGAGAGTCTGTAGCATATGCCAAAGTTCTGCAGCGTGACCGACCTCCAGATCGACGTAGTTGAACTCTCCCTCCATCGGTCATAAGAGCGCTTACGTAAGAACTCGAAATTTTTAAATCGTGACAAGGTAAGGAAAAATTCAGCAAGAGACAAGAAAAGAAAGAATGGGATGAGTCGAGATGTCATTTCTTATCTTGACAAATTTTATTCTTTTAGAAAATAGGTTTTATCCTCACTACGACCTTTCTAGCTAAGGTTGAGCCTACGGTCAGTATGGCTCTGATACCACCTCTGTCGGGACCCCGAATTTGCAAATCCGGACCCTCTGTGTATTCAGCACTAGTCCAGGAACGCGCTAGTGCACACAGTCTTAACATCGGTAAATATCACAATCATACCACTCGATACTAATAAAGTACTTTATTCAAATAGTCAAACTGGTTACTCGACCTTATGGTCAAGTTACAAATGTATGCCTCGCAGGGCGAAACTTATTAAGAGAGAAATGGTAGCAGCGGAAAATCAAATAAATTCGTGGCGCCATCCAGTATACCACAGTAACCGATCGGGCTCACTCCTAAGTAGACGGATCCTCTTAGAGCTCCTCCTCCAAAGTGGTGTAGTCTCCTCTTCAACTGGTGTTGTATTGTGGCAAGGGTGAGTACTTGGTACTCAGCAAGTCATGCACAGAATGCAAGCTAATATACTATATGCATGGCTTGGTACAAAGGAATAGCTCAAGGTATATTTGCAGTAAACAGCATTTGACAAGTAACATAAGTAGATTCGAAAGCAGTAGAAACAAGTATAGCATAGGTAACTTTTCAAGGAGTTTAATAAACATCTTTCCCATCCTAATCCACATTTCCATCAACATCATTATTAATCCAACCCAACCTTTCAGATCCAAGTTATTTTTGAGAAAATCTAACCCTTGACTGTAATTCCCGAGCGATGTCCAATACCGCGGACACGGCTATTCGAATAGATTCTACACTCTGCAGAGGTTATGCACTTTACCCACAAAATACAGTCAAACACCACAAAGGCGAGTTCCCGTAACAAAGTCTTTCGGAAACTTCTAACAATACAAGTGAGCCTCCCCGGTTATTGCACACTAACACTTCCCTTAGCTAAGGCGAAGTTTAGGCCAATCAACCGTTAGATGGGTACCTGGCCTCAGCCCGATGCGCTCCCGCACAACTTACACAAAGGGTGTAGTTGACCTCCCGAGGTCCCACAGTGCACGTTATTAGCAACTTAGTCAACTAGGTCCGTCCCATTACTGGACATGTGGTTGCACGTTAGACCCAGTTCAAAGGCTTGCAAGGTGAAGTCCTTAGGGTGACCAGGGCAAGACTACCCGAAGAACCAAATCAACATCCCCAGTGCCACAACTGGCCCACCTGATCATTCTTGCCACATGCCCCGGTCGAAAAACTATTTATCAAACCCCAGTTGATTACCATGCACCACGTGCCATCAACATCACATGATACCTTTCCAAAACAGGTTCAATATATCATTAAGTCAATGTTAACATTTGATTGTCCAAAATCATGTCACGAGCACGTAGCAGGTCTAAGCAATATACTACAACGGTCTAAACCCATGTTGGCAATTTTAGTAATGTCCAACTAGTAATCCACAACTAGGGTGACAAGGGTCATGGCACATATTTAAATAATCAAGGTGTCATACAGCAAATTGGTATTTATCTAATCCCCCATATTTAAATAAAGTATCTTCTAATTGAACTAGCATGCAATAGGTTAAATCAAAATAAGTTTCAAAATAGGATCAACATGGTCAAAGCACAACTTGCCTTCAAAAAGTACTTGTTCTTGGTCTTGAGTTGGATCCTGAGTCAATACTTCTCCTTCTAATCCTTCCGGCACTTCAACGTCTACTCGTAAAGCGTGCAAATAGCAAATACACGAATAAACAATAGGCAAAAAGTGTCCAAACATCCAAATAAAATCCATAAACAGAGAGAACATAATTTTATGAATTTTTAGAAACTGGAATAAATCAAATTTGGAGTTAAAATGCAAAAGTTATGATTATTTAAAGTTTAAATAATCAATTAAATAATTTTACAGAGAAAAACTTTACTCCAAAAATTAAATAAAATTTATATTTAGGTAGATCTCAATTTTATACAAATTTAGAAATTTGAATCACTCAAATCGGAGTTGAAACGCAAAAGTTATATGCGTTTGAAGTTTGAATCAAAATCTGAAATCATTATTTCGAATTAATATATCATTTTCTTTTTCGGAAAATCAATTATTGCGTCAGCCTGGACACGTGGCAGCCTCTGATTGGTCTGCTGACGTCAGCCAGTCCATGGACTTGGTCCACGCTCGGCTCGGGTCTACCGTGGACTCGGTCCACGACTCCACGTGTCGGCGGTGGGTCCCCTCGGGTAGCGTCATTCTTGGCGTCGGCGAGGCTCGGCTTTATTGGCCGACAGCGGGCTCGCCCTGTCAGTGGCTCGGGCTCACGCCGCCGCGGCACGGCTGACACGGGGACCCCACATGTCAGTGGCGTGCTCCCACGCGCACGGTGCGGCGGCTAGAGCTACGTGGCATGATCCGGGCCGTTGATTTGGAAATCAACGGTCCTGATCGGACCTAATGACGCACGTTTGGGGCGAACGTGGTCAATCCGGGCCGTTGGATCTAGATCCAACGGTTGAGATTGGATCTGGGAATCACACGTGGTTCTCACCGTGGGATGACGTGGCGCAATCCGGGGCGTCGGATCTTGATCGGACGGTTCACGGAGCTCGCGGGGCGGCGATGGCGCGCGGTGGAGCGGAGTGTACCGGAGACGGGGACGACGACCAAGGGCGCGGCGCTACGGGGCTCCTCCGGCGACGTGCGTGGTCACGTTCGAATCGCCCTGGCTCGGGGATCCCGGATCTGGCCTCCTTCTTCTCAGGCGACGGCGGACGGCGGCGGAAGGTGAGAAAAACCAACACAAGGCCCTAAGCTACTACGGCGAGCAATCCCGGGCAAGCGGCGGCTGCTAGGGTTTAGCGAGCTAGGGCAAAAGCAGCGCGGGGTCACGGCGGTTCGGGGCGGGACCGGGCTTTAAATAGCCTCGGCTTCCGCGCTCAATCCGTAACCCTAACGGATGCGGCGGAGGACGCGGCGGCGCAGTCCGATCCGGACTCGGGCGGAGACGACGACCCGCGGCCGTACACGTGTCTGATCAACGGCCACGATTGCCAGCCCCGCACGGCTCCGAGCCGGACCCGGTCGAATCGGTGCGGCCCAATCCTGACCGTTGGAGCTCGATCCAACGGTCGGGATCAATTAGGTTTAGGGCTGGTTCGGTCGAGTCACGTGGCTCGGGTCGGACTCGAGTCCGACTCGGGTTCCGACTCGGTCGGATGAACAGTACTTGACCCGACTTGATTTTCTAGCGATTTAATATTTAAAATAATTCCCAGAAATTCATTTAATTCATTAAAAATAGCAAAATACTCAGAAAAATTCTGGAAAATATTTTAGGGTATTTGGGACTCAAATAAAATATTTCCAACAAAACTTTATTTGCAAAATTAAATTATTTAATTATTTTACAATGGAATAAATTCAAATAAATTCCAAATAAATCCAAATAAATCCCAGAAAATTCCAAAAATTCACCCAAGTGCCAAATCACACATAGATTTAAGAAAACAAAATTTTGGGGTGTTACAGTCATATATGGATATATGACTAATCCGGAGTGCTCTTAAAAGGTGTGCATTCTTGTCATGTATCGAGATTTCCATTCCTTCCTAGTATGAAAAGAAAGAATGTATAAATTGTGGTATTTTGGCTGTGGTGTTAGAGGTTTGAGTTTTCTTTGCGGTTTAGCTTAGAAGAATAAAATGTGTGCTCTTTGGATGTTGCCGAATTCTTTCCAAAGTGGTTTTTTTAGCGCTTTGAGGTTTGAGATGTTTTCGTGGATCAATGGGGTTCATGGTTTATGGTTGAGTATGCTAAGGATGTATACTCTTGGGCTTGGTTGGTTGCGTGAAAAGTTTGTAAGGGCGACACCCTCTTGTGAAACGCACCAATGGTGGTTTGGTAAGGTTCTACGGTCCTAGCTTGGGCTAGGTATTGGACATTACTGGTATAAAGGGTGGATTTTGATGGAGGTTGTTGATGTCGTTGTTCAGTTTTGTATTGAGAGTATCGATGGGTGGTAGATAAGATGAAGGTAATTCTGAGATAAATGCCCTGTCGTGAGCAATTGTCTTAGCTAGTTGTCTCTAGGTATGAGATTTGCCTGGGAGTGGATGGAATGAAATGTTAGCGTGATTGTGTATCGAAAAGGCAGATGTGCTGTAGTGAGTCATTTCGTTCGGTGGCATTTCTCAGGAATGGTCCGCTCGGTTTAAAGGGCGCCCAATTGCAAGAGTTGAGAACCAGTGTTTTCTTGGTTCTTGATTGGTGTTTGGTGGTAGCGTTGTCGTTTGCGATAATTGTATGAAATGATTGATGTGAGGTTTTGGGCATATGTAGTATTTTCAATTGAGCCATTTAATGGGTGATATCGAGGAATTCGATTGAGGAAATTGGAAGTAAAGGTGGAACCGTGAGAGGTTGCACTCTGTTGATCTAAATCAACATTTTCTCGCCAAGTGTTGGTTTTGAGAACTCGCTTGTCGTTTGTTCCGGTTTAAGTCTTTGTGTGAATGTTTTGGTGTTGCAAAGAAGTCTTTTGTCCCTTGGGGACTTTGTTATTGATTTTGGCGTTCTTCGGATTCGAGATCGAATCCTGTTTAAGGGGGGGAGAATGTGACACCACGGAGTGTCGTAATGTTATAAAATGTGAATGTTGAGGTCAAATGTGACACCACGGAGTGTCGTATCCTTATTTATTGAGCATGATGAGGTCAAAAACTTTATGAAATGTGGAATTTAGGTTAAAACCATAGGGTATGGAGGTTAATAGCGTTTTCGGGCCGTTTCCGGGGTTTTGGGCCTTCCCGGGGGAGTTTGGGCCTAAAAGAGGGGGTTGTGGGCTTTGGTGGGATGGAGTAGGAGTCCATTTAGGATTAGGAACAGGTTTGGGGCCGGTACAAGGGGGCTCCCCTGCCCCTTGTGAGCCCACCCCTCCCATTGTGCGCCCCCCCACTCTCCCTTGGCCCTAGCTGCACCCCCCTCTCCTCCCCTTGTGGCTGTGCGCCCCTCCCCTTGTCCCCCTTTGCTCCCCACCTCTCCACCACCTTTCCTCCACCCCCCTTGCTGCACTAGGGTGGCCTCCCCACCCCCTGCACCTCGAGAATCCATCCATTGGAGCGAGGAGCAAGGAGCGAACCGGGAGGAGATCCTTTCAGTTTTCGTGCGTCGGGCAAAGGTATGGCCATGAGAATCCTTGGGGTTGGTCTAGGTACTGTTCTAAGGGTGTTTATCAAGTTTTTAGATCAATTGGTGGTGCTGGAATTGAGTAGATTGGATTAGATCTAGAAGTTGCCACGTTCTCTGTTTCGGGCAGCATGAGCAGTCGACCTAGGGCTTAGGTTTTCGCCAATTTAGGGTCGGAATCTGGTCGTACAGCTGTTGAAGAAGTTGTAGATAATTTCATTATCTTTCAGTGGATATAAAGAACTTTAAATTCCACATAGTCGTTTGAAAGTTATGTCTGTTTTACCGAGCGTGTTAAAATCTGTGATGTGATTGGAACAGATCACGGTATTCTGTAGATTAAATCACTTTAGAGTCCGAATCAGTCTTTCCTTATACTTAGAAAACGTTGGGAAATTTCCTAAGCTACGCGAGGATGTACTCGTTTAATTGATTCGGAGGCCCAGAACCCAAGTTATGCCTTTTGGAAGGCTGCTGTCCCGACAGGACAGAACCTCTGTTTTTGGGTTTTGCGAGTAGTTGGCAATGTCGGGGTAGATGAGGGTTTGCGTACTGTTTTGTGGACATGATTGTGAGTGTGTGGTACCTATGTGCAGGTGGTACGACCCAGGGAGTGCCTTCTACTTCCCGCCAATCCGTTGCTCGTGGTTGAGGCAAGTGTATTGTAATGGATAGCGGTTTGTATGATTGCTAGTTGAGACTAGATGAACTTGATTATATGACATGATCACTTTCCATGCTTTAATGATTTCCTATGATATGATGAGTATGCTATGATGCCATGTGTTAAATGTACAAGTTTATTATGATGATGGCATATTTGGATACATGGCATGTTACATGGCCCGGGCGGTGAGAAAGTCATAACTAATCCGGGGAAGGTTGGTGAGAAAGTTATGACTAATCCGGAGAGCCAAATAGTAAGTCCTACATCGTGATTCCATTCACCGCGGTGAACGGAAGCGAGGAGTAGGCACCCTCCATCTTCGGGATGGAAGGGGGGAGAGGGTGCACACCGACGGGTGTATACTCAACCATACCAATATGAGTTTCCAAGGCGACATGAGCATCGCATTGCACTTCATAGATATTGATGATG
Organism: Rhipidocladum racemiflorum; assembly: GCA_036346355.1. Lineage (NCBI taxonomy): Eukaryota > Viridiplantae > Streptophyta > Magnoliopsida > Poales > Poaceae > Rhipidocladum > Rhipidocladum racemiflorum. The sequence continues at coordinate 38,316,677 of CM070583.1, read as the reverse complement.
ATGATAATATGTGACCATGAATGAGATGGTTTACATGATGTGAGATATTATTGCTATGTAATTGTTCTTGTTGTACCATTGCAATAAGCTTGCTGAGTTTTGAACTCACGCTTGTGTTTTCTTGTTGTTTTAGGTACCATGAGAACGGCATGCGGGGAAGGGAAATAGTCACACGTCCGCACGTAGCTTCACTCATTTTGATTCCACAAGTCATTCAATTAGCTTTGATAATAAACTGCGTGTGATGATTATTGCTTTAAGGTTTAGCTTTGCTATATGAGAGTTTTATCGTTCGTTTGACTCTTGGAGACATTAAGTGCTTGATAATAGACTTATATTGTCGTTAAGTCTTTAATTATTGCTGTTTTAGCTATCTCTCATATTGCCTTATATTGCTTAACTGTGTTAAACCTTCAAATCATGTTAAAACAAAGGAGATGCTGCCGAAATCTCGGTTGTTAGCATGTGCACCCTTGCTGGAATTTATGTTTAATTGTGGTATTTAGATGTTGTTTAGCTTATGTTTGGTAGCATTCAGGCATATTAAATGCCGGGGTGTTATATCAAAACATTATAAAATATGAAATCGGAGGTTAAAACGATACGCTGTGAGGTTTATTCGTATTTCCGGGCTGTTTTCGGGAGTTTGGGCCTCTCCGGGGGAGTTCGGGCCCAAGGGGGATGTGTCGTGGGCCTTGGTGGGAGGATTTTTGGGCCCATGAGGGAGGGGGAGGTAGGATAACATGCCTTGGGGGCATCCTCCCCCTGCCCACATGCGCCCCACAACCCTAGCCGCCACTCCACCTCCTCCTCCCACCACCCAAGCCGCCACCCCCACTTTGGGCGCCTCCTCTCCCCCTTGTGCCATCCCCTTCCGTCTCCACCACCCCTTGCTGCCCTAGGGAAGCCACTCCACCTCACCACCCCGAAGATCTGTCTGTTGGAGCGCTCCGCGACAAGGAGATTCGGTGGATTTGGAGCGAGGAAGGAGATCGCGCGAGCTGGGAGGAGATCCGTTGGTTCTTCGTTCGTCGGGCGAAGGTATGGCCATGGGAATCCTTGGGGTTGGTCTAGGTACTGTTCGAAGGGTTAAAATCATGTTTTTAGATCAATTGGTGGTGCTGTAATTGGGTATATTAGATGGAATCTTGAGTTTGCCACGTTATCTGTTTCGGGTAGCATGAGCAGTCGACCTGGGTTTTGGTTTTTCAGCAATTACCATCGGAATTTGGTCGGCCGCCTGTTGAAGAAGTTGTAGGTAATTTCAATACCTTTCAGTGAGTATAAATAACGTCCAATTCCGCCCAGCCGTTTGAAAGTTATGCTCATTTTACCGAACGTGTTAAAAACTGTGACGTGATTGGAACAGATCACGGTATTCTGTAGATTAAACCACTTTAGAGTTCGAATCAGTTTTTCCATATACTTAGAAAAAGTTAGGAAATTTCCTAAGCTCCGCGAGTATGTACTCATTTAATCGATTCGGAGTCTTAGAAGCCGAGTTATGCTCGTTGCAAGTCTGTTGTCCCGACGGGACAGAACCTCTGTTTTGGGTTGTGCGAGTAGTTTGCGAAGTCGGGGTTGAAGAGTGTTTGCGTATTGTTTGGTGGGCATGATTTTTAGTGTGTGGTGCCTATGTGCAGGTGGTGTGACCCCCGGGGTGCCCTCTACTTCTCGCCAATCCGTCGCCGTGGTTGAGGCAAGTGTATTGGAATGGGTAGCGGGTTGTAGTTTGCTAGATTGGTTGAGATTGAAATTGAATATATGATATGTTCACATGCCATGCTTTAATGATTGCCATTGATATGATGAATATGCTTATTATGTTATGATGCCATATGTTAATGTACAAGTTATTTATGATGTTGGCATGTTTGCATACATGGCATGATACATGGCCCGGGCGGTGAGAAAGTCATAACTAGTCCGGGGAAGGTCGGTGAGAAAGTTATGACTATTCCGGAGAGCCAATGAGTAAGTCCTACATCGTGATTCCATCCACCGCGGTGTATGGAAGCGAGGAGTAGGCACCCTCCATCTTCGGGATGGAAGGGGGGAGAGGGTGCACACCGACGGGTGTGTACTCAACCATACCGGTATGAGTTTCCAGGAGATATGTGCATCGCATCTCATCGCATTGCATACATGATGAATAATGATATGTGAGCATGAATAAGATGATATGCATGATGTGTGGTGTTGTAGCCATGAAATTGTTCTTTTGTATCATTGCAATATACTTGCTGAATGTTGAACTCACGCTTGTCCTTTCTTGTCGTTTTAGGTACCATGAGAACGGCATGCGGGGAAGGGAACTAGTCATACTCCTACACGTAGCGTCACACATTTGTTCCCACAGTTATTCATTTGGAATCTTGATAATAAATTTAGTGTGATGCATGTTGGTTTATGATCTAGTTTTGCGTTAAGAGAGCCTTATTGTTCGTTTGGCTCATGAAGACTCTAAATGTTTAAAATTTGACTTATACTGCTGTCATAACACTATTTATTGCTGTTTTGGATGTCTCATATATTGCCATAAATTGCTATGCTATTGTTGTTGCTTCAATTCATGGAAAAACAAAGAAGATGCTGCCGAAATTTTCGGTATTAGCACTTGCTCCTTTGCTGTAATTTACTTGTAATTATAATATTTAGAGGTTGCTTAGTCTATGTTTGGTAGCATTCGGCCATATTAAATGCCGAGGTGTTACAGTGAGTGTGACATTACGGTATGGTGTGACATTATAAAATGTGAAATTAAAGAATAAAACCTTACAGCTTGAGGTTTACTCGCGTTTTTGGGCCTTATGAAGTGATGTGTCACCACGGAGTGTCGTAACCTTATAAATGGTGCATGATGAGGTCAAAAACATTACGAGATGTGGAATTAAGGTTAAAACCATAGGGTATGGAGGTTAATTGCGTTTCCGGGCCGTTTCCGGGAGTTTGGGCCTTTCCGGGGAGTTTGGGCCTAAAAGAAGGGGTTGTGGGCTTTGGTGGGATGGAGTATGAGTCCATTTAGGACTAGGAGACTTGTGTGGGCTGGTAAAAGGGCCTCCCTCTGCCCTTGTTGCGCCCCACCCTGCCCCTTGGGCGCCCCCACCTCTCCCTCCATGCCCTAGCTGCCACCCCCACCTCCCCCTCTCCCTTGCATGCGCCTCCACCTCCCCCATTGCTCCCCTTTGCTCCCCACCTCTCCACCACCTCTCCTCCACTCCCTTGCTGCCCTAAGGTGGCCTCCCCACCCCTGCACCTCGAGGATCCATCCATTGGAAGCGAGGAGCGTGGAGCGAGGAGCGATCCGGGAGGAGTTTCGTTGGGATTTCGGTCGTCGGGCGAAGGTATGACCATGGGAATCCTTGGGGTTGGGATAGGTACTGTTCTAAAGGTGTTTATCAAGTTTTTCGATCAATTGGTGGCGCTGAAATTGAGTAGATTGGATTAGATCTAGATGTTGCCACGTTTCTGTTTTGGGACAGCATGAGCAGTCGACCTAGTGTTCAAGTTCTCGCCAATTTAGATTCGCAATTTGGACGTCCTCCTGTTGAAGAAGTTGTAGGTAATTTAATTATGTTTCAGTGGACATAAAGAAAGTTAAATTCTGATCAACTGTTTGAAAGTTATGGCTGTTTTACCGAGCGTGTTAAAATCTGTGACGCGATTGGAACAGATCACGGTAATCTGTAGATTAAACAACTTTAGAATCCGAATCAGTCTTTCCATATACCTATAAAAAGTTGGGAAATTTCCTAAGCTACGCGAGGATATACTCGTTTAATTGATTCGGAGTCCCAGAACTCAAGTTATGCCTCTTGGAAGGCTGCTGTCCCGACGGGACAGAACCTCTGTTTTTGGTTATTGCGAGTAGTTGGCAATGTCGGGGTAGATGAGGGTTTGCTTACTGTTTTGTGGACATGATTGTGAGTGTGTGGTACCTATGTGCAGGTGGTGTGACCCCGGGAGTGCCTTCTACTTCCCGCCAATCCGTTGCCCGTGGTTGAGGCAAGTGTATTGTAATGGATAGCGATTGTAGGTTGTTTGATTGATTGAGATTGAAGTTTGAATATATGATATGTTCACATGCCATGCTTTAATGTTTGCCATTGATAGGATGAGTATGTTTATTATGTGATGATGCCATGTGTTAATCTACAAGTTATCCATGATGATGCCATGTGTTAATGTACAAGTTAAATATGATGTTGGCATAAATGCATACATGGCAAGTTACATGGCTCGGGCGGTGAGAAAGTCATAACTAGTCCGGGGAAGGTCGGTGAGAAAGTTATGACTAATCCGAAAAGCCAATGAGTAAGTCCTACATCGTGATTCCATTCACCGCGGTGAACGGAAGTGATGAGTAGGCACCCTCCATCTTCAGGATGGAAGGGGGGAGAGGGTGCACACCGATGGGTGTGTACTCAACCATACCGGTATGAGTTTCCAGAAGACATGTGCATCGCATTGCATTACATTGCATTGCATTATATGAGGATGTTATATGAGGAAGATTTATGATGATGTCAATGGTATGCTTACACTATGAATATGAGATGTGTATGATGTTGTATGTGAAAAGTGGTGATGAAGGTATTGGTATGTGTTTTCTTGTTCCATTGCAGTATACTTGCTGAGTGATAAACTCACGCTTGTGTTTATGTTGTTTTTCTTAGGTACCGTGAAACCAGCATGCGGGAAAAAGGGTTTAGCTACACATCTACACGTAGCTCCACACAAATTAGACAGTGTTATCATTTGGAGTCATGATAATGAAAGTATTGCCATGAAACTTGGAGAATTGCTTAACTGTGTGCTCGGTCTTACTATTTGATTCGTTAAGCTCATGAAGTGGTTGAATGCTTTATCCTGGACTTATATTGTTGCTATGTCACATGTTATAGCTTTTTAGATGCTTTCCATTATGATATAACTTGTGATGCTTTGTTGATGCTCCGAATCATGGAAAAACAAAGGAGATGCTGCCAAAATTTTCGGTATTAGCATATGTCCCTTTGCTGTAATTTACTTGTAATTGTGGTATATAGAGGTTGCTTAGTCGATGTGTGGTAGCATTCGGGCATATTAAATGCCGGGGTGTTACAGTGAGTTCATCAGTCAGCAAGTATATTGCAATGGACTGAAAAGAACAATTCAATGGCAACATCACTACAAACCATGCTTAACATCATGATCAAGTCATAATTCCATATACAACTTCTTCTCCATGTCTCAATCTCATTGTACTCATTTCATTATCATCATCATGTATGCAATGCAATGCAATGCACATGTCTCCTCGAAGCACATACCGGTATTGCCGAGTGCACACCCGTCGGCGTGCACCCTCTTTCCCCTTCCATCCTGAAGATGGAGTGAAGGATCATTGTTTTTTGATCCATGTGTTTTTGATGATGAGTATTTGAATATTCGAAGAGATTTGAAAAGATTTGAGTAGATTTGATTTTGGCTCAGTATTTGAAAAAGATTTGAAACCAATTTGAACCTATTTATTTATTTTTCGTTTCTTTATTTGAAAAAGACCTGAAACCAGTTGGTTGTATGGATTAACTTGAGTCAAGTTGTGGACTTGGTCTCGGAAATTGTTTTTGTGTGTTTTGTTCACGTGCAGGTGTTGCTCAAGGTCGAACATGGTCGATGACGGGACCGAGACTAGGTTCAGGGAGGAACTGAGGTCGTGAGTGTCGAGGGTGTCATGCGGGACGTTTGGACTAGAGGACAGTGCGCGTGAAGTCGATCGTTGCAGCGTGACGGCAGGTGGCCGTACACGTGTATACGAATTTTTCATACATGCATATGAATACATGTGTGTGCATGCAAGTGTACGTGCATGCAAATCATGTGTGTGTGCATGTGAGTGCGTGGTGTAGCATGCGTGGTGTGTGTGCATGCTGCATGTGTGCGTGCGTGGTGTGTGTGTGTGTGCTGCATGAGTGCGTGCGTGGTGTGCTGCATGTGTGTGTGCGTGAGTGCCGTGTCGTGTGTGAGTGCGTCGCGTGTGTGCAGGACGCCGTGTCAAAAAGGAGAAAGCCAGCTGAGTCCGAGAAGAATTTTGCTATCCGAGTCAGCCGGCGTGAGGTGAGATTGACATGGAGACTGCTTGCTCAATCCGAATACAAAAAGGAATAGGTGGTTGTGGAGTCCTTTAAATAAAGAGTTCTAGGGGCTTAGAATTCATCCAATGCAAAGGGCAAGAAGCAAAAGGTGCCTACAACAAAGAAGAGCTTTTGTGCTCTCTTTAGTTTGTTTAGGGTTTTCTAATCTTGTGAGATTAGAGATTTTGTTTAGGGTTTTCTAATCATTGAAGATTAGAAGATTTTTTTGGTGTCATCTTGTTGAAGATGGCTTTGGAATAAAAAGATAAGTTTATGCAATATTCTCTTTTTTTTTTGCTTTGATTCTTGATTAGAAGGTTTGTTCGATTTTTGATAGAACTAGTTTTGATTTATGTTCGACTTGTCTCGCTAATTAATCTAGGGTTTTGATCTCTACGATATTAGATATTCTTCCGCTATTTAGGAGTCTTTAATTTTCCGAAAGAAATAGTTGAATTTTATTCGGCATCTATTCACCCCCCCTCTAGTTGCCTACTCGGTCCTACATGGAGGGTGCATACTCCTCGCTTCCATTCACCACGGTGGATGGAATCACGAGGTAGGTCTTACTCAATGGCACTCCGGACTAGTCATAACTTTCTCACCGACCTTACCGAAATCTTCAGCGAAGATCCAAATAGAATATAGAAGGAGGTGAATGTGAATCACTCAAGTCAAGAACAAAATCCAGCAATCACAAATGTAAATACGGGAATGTAAATGCTGAATTTAATACATGAAAGTAAATGCTGAAAGTAAAGACATAATGTAAATTGCAAGAATTAAATTGCGAGAAAATAAATTTGGCTCTTGGAACTTCTATTTCATTCAGAGATGTGTGATTACAAAGCCTCACTTCATGTGGGCAAAGCTCAAATGAGCAACACAACAACTCAAAGAATGAATGGGCATGGAGGCCTCCCTCCACCCCTCTATTTATACTACTCTTGGGCCACCTACTACCCTTGGATGAGTCCCAAACCCTAGAGCACTCCACCAAGGGCTAGGATTAACCCACTCACTCCACCATGCAAGGGACACCCAAAACCCTACACACATAATGGGTTTTCTTTGCACGTTTTTCAAAGCATACTACTAGACCCGCTATCCTATCAACTAGACCGCGATCCAACGGCTCTCATCGATCCTCGTGGCATCTAGCTAGTATCATCCCCTTTCCTTATCTTCTTTGACTTGCCTAGACTCCGTCTCCGATCATCTTCTGGCGATCTCGAACCGTCTGGACCTCTGACGCACCTTGCCTAGTCCCGATCATCATCCGCCTCACCATGACCTAGCACCGTCGTCCTGCAACCATCAAAAATAAGGAAAACCATCACATAGCATTGTCCAATAATATGCAATAAACATCACAAATGCTCACAATTAATCATGTCTCATTCATCTGTTGGTTCTACCGCTAGCCAAAGGCCGGTAGTACCACAAGAGACCAACACAACCCAAATTGCTTCCTTTTGAATTCTGATTCAAATCAAACTCAAACATGAGCACACCTTCCTCAAATAAAGTCAAATACTCATCACAAATATGGATGGATCTCCACATGGTCCTTCAATCTCCCCCTTGATGAGTATATTGACAAACCACACAAAAGGCATAATTTGAGTTCGAAAATAAAAGAAGAAAAGCAATTTGATTGCAAATATCATATTTGGTCCAACTAAAAGAGAAAGCAAGCTCATGACCAAATAGATGAGAAGATTTCTAGAGCTCAACACAATAAAGAACAATTTTTTGATGATCCTTTCAGCATGATCAACATATAACTTTCATACAACCCATAAGTCAGCATTTCAATATCCCCAATTCCTTCAACCAATAACTAACTCTCACAATTAAACATCATCTTTCGAGATGTTTTTCACCAATAAGGTTCCAACACACCCATTGGCCAAGGACAAAACCCAAGTACCAATACAATCATTTCATATATATATATATATATATATATATCCATTCTTTGATTACACATTGATTAAGTCATTTTGTTGATTCATAATTTAATTGACCGATAAACAACATATACCAACCACTCCCAATAGTTTACACCATTCCCTTCCTATGGTAAGTTCATCAAGCAGTTCATGATCCATACTAGCCTTATCAAAACTATAAAACTCTAATCAGCTTTCACCTTTGAATCTCCTATGAACTCGATTAAATTTCTCTATCAACGCATTACCAAATTGAATTTAATCAACTATCACAACTACCTTAACCCAATCGGTTGCTTGCCTCCTTGCAAAGTCCTAACTATGCATCAAAGATTAATGTTAAGAGCTCTATCTTTGGTCACTACCTGTGGGGGCTCCGGTCTTTGTAACAGTGATTCGGTTACTCACTGTTGCATCGGACTGGAATTAACGCAACCCGTTAGTAAACCGAATCCCAATTACAAACCGTACCCGGATTGAGGCCAATCAATTGGCACGACACAATCGGCACGTGGTCATATGCCAAATGATTGATTCCAACACGAGCTTCCCCGAGATATGTGTCTAGTGCTAGTTCCCTGGATCAGTAGCCTAGCACCCACATATTGCCACAATAAGTTACATCAAAACACTTACATTAACAAAATGGTTACAGTAGTACAGGTTTGATTACATCGAGATAGTAATACAAGAAAGAAATTCTGCCAAAAGGCTACAAAAGCTGAAAAGAGACTTAGAGTACAGCAACGGCAGCAGAATGCCTTCCCAAACCCAAAGGCAGTAGCCGAGTTGCGACCGAGAGGAAAACATAAACTACAGCTGCAAAACCCGACGATCTCTGAATCGAAGCGATCCTCGCCTAGCTCGCCCTTTACACACTTGACTCCGTCTTCTGAGCTTGGTAATCAGATTTAAAGCAAACGGTGAGTACACGTATGTACTCGCAAGACTTTAGTGTTTGCAAGTATAATAAGTATGCAGGTTATCCAATGAAAAAGGTTGCTAATCCAGTTCCAAGTTGCATAAAGCTAAATTTATTTGCATTAGAATAATATATTTCAGAAGATGCTCGATTTACAAAAGCAATTGATGAAGAATGTAATTCAATACATAATTGTATAATTCATTCAGTATCCACATTCATTTCCTCCAAATTATCCAACACCACCATCACATGGCATCATGAATCACCACCAGCACAATCGAATTTCCACCATACCATCGTATGGCATCAAGAATCACCACCAGCACAACCGAATTACCAATCCAATCAGTCTCTGAGTCCAACGACTCAACATTTTGCATGATATAACCCAACATTTAAAAGATCTACCGGTGCCAAAATGTTTTCCAAAACAAAACCAAAAATACTATACTTGACAATAATTATCCAAGCTGCTCGTGACCGTGAGCACAGCTAATCGATTAGATTTATTCCCTGCAGAGATTGTACACTTTACCCACATGACACACTCTAGCAATCATGTCAACCATGCCACGCGATACGAAACGTACCCGTTTTGCTAGATTGTGACGGAACTGTTCCACTTGCGAGTTTCTACTCTTGCGTCAGCCCCGGTGAAGTGCACCCCTTGCTATGGCAGGTGATCAGCCCCACACACAAAACATTTACAACAGTTCACGATGGTTTACGATTACCGTCCATCGCCTCACAACCCATAGCAAGGGCCTCACCGTTGTAACGGTACCGTATTGGGACGGTATACTCCAACACCTGTGCGAGGTGAGGGAGACCCTTAGACAAAGACCGATCTGGCTTGACTGTCCAACTACTTCGACCTACCACGGCGCAAGATCAGTCATTCACTCCTGTACTACGTTCAGGTCATCCCATACTAACACATGTGGTTGTATGATTTGACTTAGTTAACAACATCAAGTTCGGTCCTTAATGTTGCACAGACGAGACCTCCACCCGTCCGTTCGGCATAAAACCACCTTTCACCTTTTTCCTTTTTATCTTTTTACCAACACAGCTTTTTCCACCAAAACCACCATTTCAAAACCCTAATTAAGTTTCCAAAAGAATTTGATTGACTGGGTCCACCGATCAACAATCAATTGTACTAACGCTGGGCTAAGCGTATGCAATTATTAGACATATACCCCAATTGACACGTAATATGGTGCCTACCATTATCCTAGGGATTTACAAGGATCACTACGTAACTGATAATCGAGGAAAACCATTCAATCCAGGTTTAACTACCAAAGCCCACAATTTATCATTTGTACCAATTCTAAAGCATGCATAATAGTTTTGTCAATTCAAATTAAATTTGCAAATATGGGATCAATATGGTCAAAGGAGGTGCTTGCCTGTTTGCTTTGTACTGATTACACTTCCGGGAAAGAGATCGAGAACCGCGCAGGCGCCCACCACCATGTCAACGTCTACGCGAACGAGCGACAACAAAACGACAACAAAACGATCAAACTCGGAACAAACAGGGCGATCAAGAATCAAATAAGACAACCAAGAAGCAAGGACAACGACTAAACCAATTGGAGAAACAACGGAGAAAATGGAATTAAAGGAGACCTAACTCGGTCAGTGAAGTCGGCAGTACCGGCGGTACAACCACGGTAGTGCCGCCCTCAAGCCCGGCAGTACCGGCCATAGGGCCTGGTAGTGCCGGCGGTCGACGACCCAAAAGGGCGCTCTATGGAAAAAAGGTACCGACGTTAAACACGCGGTAGCACCGGCTACCCGGCAGTACCGGCCAGGGAGGGCGGTAGTGCCGGCCTCAGCGAGAAATTAGGGTTTCGCAAAATGGGATTTTGCGCAAACGGATTCGAAACTTCGCGACGATTGCATGGTTAGGTTCCCGGTGATGCCAGGGACCCATCCATGCAGGTCTCACCAAGTTTCGAGTTCATTTAACCTAATTTACACCTTTTCGAACTCGATAACCCTAATTACCGTTAGAATTCGACTTTCGATCCAAATCAAGTCGACTTCTAATGACATCAGATATATTCTAGAGTCATATCCTCAGCTTTTGGAGCTAGGGTTCAAGGAAAACTCCAAAACTCGAGAATTTGACTCGGCTTGTGAACAAATCCGATAAACTCTAAATCAGGGTTATTGACTCGATCTTTTTCCAGAAATAGAACCATTAGGGCACTAAGAACCAATACGAGTCACTCTCGGGATTTTTGGAGCTTCGAAACTCGAAGACGTCCCAAAAAGCTCGATAATGCACTTTTCGCAAATCGAATCGAAATGAAGGATTTGCGACTGACGTATTAATTCTTTTTGCACGTAAGGGTTCCACAGGGCCTAACTCGCACTCAAAAACTCTTCGCACGACGATCGAACCATCCGAACTCAAAACCCTCAATTGGAACTAAATTCGATTCCAGGTCCGGATTGAGTTCAAACTCGAATCTTTTCATAGGAATCGAACTCAGACAACGTCAGATGTACTCGAAGGTCAATTTCTCGACTTTTCGAAGTTAGGGTTCAAAGGAACTCCAAAAATTTGGGAAAACGACTTTTGGGAGAATAAATCCAACAGAGAACCGATTAGGGTTTTCAGATCGAATCGTCCACTCTAACTTAATCTACTGAGCTAACTTAGGTCTAGCAACAAGAAACACGTTGAAGCAGTTCTAGGGTTAGGGTTTCAAGACTAAATCAAAAGAGAAACCAATAGAGATGAGAGGGGGACTTAGGGTTTAGCTCAAAACCTCGGGGATCAGACTGGAACACGATTCCTCCGGTCTTGAGGCTGCTCTAGGGCTTGAGGAAGATCCTCCACATCTCGCGGCTTGTCCTCTTGCGGCTCCTTGAACTCCTCATGCACCAGAGAGGAGGAGGGAGAGAGAGAACCGAAGGGAGAGACAGAGCTCCTGAGGGGGAGAGAACGAGTGAGGGAGTGAGAGAGGGAGAGGGGTAAGCCGGCTAGGCTTTAGAGGAGAGGAAGAATCGAGAAAGAGGGTGAGGTGGTCGGGCAACGGGCAGCGATGGCCGCTCCAACCCCTACCCGCACGACTCGGCCGGCAGTACCGCTCCTGCCGAGCGGTAGTGCCGCCCGACCGGCAGTACCGGCCCCAGCCAGCGGTACTGCCGCTCCTGCAGCAAAACTCCGAGTGACTCCACAAACTTCTCTCCAATCTTTGAGTTTACCCTCGGGAAACTTGAGGGAAGAATTTTGGGACCACAAAGGAAGGTTTTAGATCTTAGGCTCCTACGGATTTCGAAAGATTTCGACCGGCTTCGAACTCAAAGTTTCGAAACAAAATTAGTCGAAACTACTCGAACGACGAAAGACCGACGTAACCAAAACAAACTAAGGGCCAAATTGAGATCCAATAACACTCAACACACAAACAAGCATACAAATAGCTTAATTAAGCTTAGTTAATCCTAATTAATCTTAATTACAAATTCCAGGATGTTATAGTTCCACCCCCCTTATAAAAATCTCGTCCTCGAGATTTGCCAGACTCGGCAAAGGAGGAAAGAAATTCACCCTGGGAAATCTTCACGCTTCCAGGTGGTTGCGTCCTGGGCATGGCTGCTCCATTGGACTTTAGTCAACTTGACGATGTGACTGCGGATATAGCGCACCGCATCATCAAGGACACAAACATGACGTTCGCAAAAGATAGATCCGACCAAGGATCCATCATGTCCAACAGAGTTAGGGCAATGGGACTCTGAAGATACTTCTTCAGCAGTGGCACACAGAATACATCAGGTACCTTCGAAGATCAAGGGGGGTATCTCCGAAAAGGAAAAACTTCGGTACGATTCGACGCATTTCGATGCCAGCGTCCCACGAAATTGCAATCGCCAGATGCCACACAAGTTGAGACCTCCAAGAATATGGAAACGTCAACTTCGAAGCTCTAAACACGGCGACGATTGCCGAAGAAGTGATCAATTGATTGACCACCAGACCGATTCAGAGATTAGAACAATTAGCATAATCGATGCTCTCCTGATCCGTTGAACGCTGATTCAAACCAAGGATTACATCGAACCCTAGGTGTCTATTCAAATCATTCGCTACGGGAATTAACTTCCCTGATGAACAATAAGAATTTCTCCTAGGCAAAGGTGCTAAGTTCCAAAATGGTTCTAAGCAACACGGGCAAAGAGATGTCAATCTGGTTGTTTAGTCCGCGGTCCTCAACTTCTGTTTGCACAGAACTCGAGAACTAGAACGATTCGGAAGCTCTAGATTCAACCTAAGCCAATGCGAAAGCTGAATGTACGGGAACGTACCAGGTACTACACCAGACACAAAGTTTGTATCTTCAGCTGTCACAAGGCTAGGCCAACAACGATTAAGACTCTGGGCTGAAATAAGACTTGAGCAACCACTTCGGCGTCCTTAGCGTCCACTGACGGAACTTTGCGGACAAACTAGGGCACTCAGGTCTTAAACACGGGTTAACGCAGGTTGTAAGTTCAAACAGTCCTTGACAAGAAAGACATTTCTCACGACAAGCGTAACCAGTTAATTTAGCCATCCAGTCTTGTCTCCCACGAGATCACTTTTCGCGGTTAGAAGACTAACCCGCAAATATGGAAGGTCAGGAGACATTCCCTTGGGATTTTAAACGTGGAGAAACAACTGACCGAGCGTTAGCGGTTGGTTCCGCACGCGACTAGGAAAGATCGGCTCTCACTAACTTCTAAGCCAACCACCTTCGCTTACGGCTTTTCTGGACTGCCTTTGCGTTGTCTTCAACGCGAATCGCCTTTTCGACCAACATTCGCATGCTGGGGATAACGGAAGTTGTGAGTGAAAACTTGATCTCTTCATTGAGATTTTGCCGAAAGAGAAAGGCTTTCTGGGTTTCACTCGGAACCTCGATTACGGCATAGCGGACCAGGTGATTAAACTTGTGGAGATAGTCCATATCTGACATGGTCCCTTGCTTGAGATTAAACTCTCACTCCAAAATCTCCAACAAGCTAAGATGATACGTGCTGCACAAGAGACTCCACTGAAATCTTTCCAAGAAACGACTTGGCTAGGTGGACGAATAGTTTTAAGGCTATCCCACCACGCAGCAGCAACACCTTAAGGACAGAATGCAGCAAATCGCACTTTCTCATCGTCTATGCACTTCACGAGATCGAGTTTGGACTCAAAGTCGCTAAGCCAATCATCAGCATCCAAAGGATCGGCTACTGACGACAAACTCGGCAGACGAGTTCACTGGAACTCCAACAAACGAGATCTTGGATACATAGCTGCCACACTATCTGAAATTGCAGCCTTGGAACTCTCTGCACTTGGTACCAGCCTTCCTAGCAGAAAGTCAGCGTGGACAGGACTTGTGCTACCGACAGAGAAGACTGCGATTCTACCTTCAGCGCTTCTTGCCAAACTTGCGATCCACTGGAACCACACAATGGCGCGCTAAAAAAAATACTAAGCTTCAAAGTTTGCGACACCCGAGTGCGATAAAACAAAACGCATTGGATCGACGCTTCAACGGCTCGATCATGGCGTCCTTGAACAGGGTCACTCGCTAATGGTGCACTCTTGGCATCTCGTTGCACACAGGTGCCAAACCGTCATGCACAACAAAATGACCAAGCCCGCAGGCAAAGCAGAATCAAATCTGCACAAGGGACTTGTATTCGAAACAAAAGCAATCTGAGAATACAATTACAAGGATAGATTTGCCATTGCGATATATTTTAAAGATGACAACGTAGTACAGCCTGGCGTACTACAACAGGTTTAATTTACAACCGTCATCCACAACCATCGCACGATCCCATTAGGTTCTTTACAAGGCAAAAGTACAAAGGCCACTGGCTCAAATTTACAACAAAATGAGCACTAAACTACTTTTCCTCATAATGAACATTGGGGTTGAACTGGCTTTTCAGATTTCGGATCGAGCAACAAACGGACAGTCTCTAGCAATATGCCCCTTCTGGCGGCAGGCATAGCAAGTGACTGAAGCAGCTCGGTCCCGAGCTCCAGAAGTTCTTCTTTTGTGACTACGCGACTAAGCCACTTGAGGAGAAAGACGACGAGGAGCAGGCGGCGAAGCTGAATCAACTGGCATCATCAACAAGTACTCCTGGTTCTCGAAGATGATGTTCCGCCCGCGATTCACACTCGAGGATGCGCTGGGATAAGTCATCGCAGAGCGAGACCCATTACTTTCCACTGGCGTCCGAGTGCGACGAGCAACCCGACGGTAATTACCATACGGCTGCGGGAGTTCTTCTGCTGGCTCAAGGGCATCGTGCTCCCCGTACACGATTTCTGTCGTGAAGAAGCCGTGATTGAGGAGTGGCGCCATATGACTCTCAAGCACAAAGTTACGGCGACGAGCAGACAACAACTCATGCCGGAGACGTCGAAGATATCGGTCAAGAGGCCCCACTAGCCTGATCTGCCAAGCAGATGCAGGATCCATTGACGCATCCAATGTCACATATGTGCTCTTCGAGCTGTCCGACTCAAGAGAGGGACAGTTAGGAAACAACTGAGCCATTTTCGGAAGATCATGACGGAGACGAAAGGTGGCAACGTAGGCTCCGTCAAGCACTGCAGCTAGCGGACTGGAAGCCAATCCGACATAACGACGAGTCGGCTCCCCACCATGGCGACCATGGATAGACACTTCATTGCAAGCAGCGAAGAAGGCTGGGCTAGTTCGGCGCGAGAGATCGAGATACTCGGTCGCTCAGAAAAACCCGACAAGTTGTATCATCTCCCAGAGGGCTGCTTGAACAGAACCCTCCAAAATCGCGCTAGTGAAATAGCACGGCTCCCAACGACCTGACATCTAAGAATGAAGAAAAGACACAGTTAGCAAGACCTTAGGAGGATAGGATTCAACCAACCCTCAGATGAACAATCAACACCCACCAAACACGCCTAACACACCAACTCCTATCTCCTTACCTTAACTTCTATTCCATACGTATCAAGCATTTGAAAGTGGATGAGCCTTCCAAAATTTATCTCAGAAGGAGATTGTTCAGAGGAGATAAGAAACAAGACCTTTAAACCAATCCTTAACCCTTCAGGTTTTAGCTTTTCTTTTGTCAAAATGCCTCAGGTTTCAAAAGTTACTCCCAAAATTTTGAATAACAAAAGGAATAGAATAACTCATTTTCCAGACCTCTATTCTTTTTTTTTTCAGAGAACCACCGTTTGAAGTTTAAGGTAAGTCCAAATCATTTTGAAGAATAAATAAAATAAGGAACTACAGACAGATAAGATCAGCAATCTACATTTTCACAATTAAGAGTTTTATAGTAAACATACTTTTTCAAAGAAAAGCATGTCCTTAGTCTTATCGACCCATCTATCTAAGCCTTCCCTACAGTCGACAACTCGAGCCTGCTCTGATACCACCTCTTGTGGGGGCTCCGATCTTTGTAACAGTGATTCGGGTACTCACTGTTGCGTCGGACTAGAATTAACGCAACCCGTTAGTAAACCGAATCCCAATTACAAACCGTACCCGGATTGAGGCCAATCAATCGGCACGACACACTCGGCACGTGGTCATATGCCAAATGATTGATTCCAACACGAGCTTCCCCGAGATATGTGTCTAGTGCTAGTTCCCTGGATCAGTAGCCTAGCACCCACATATTGCCACAATAAGTTACATCAAAACACTTGCATTAACAAAATGGTTACAGTAGTACAGGTTTGATTACATCGAGATAGTAATACAAGAAAGAAATTCTGCCAAAAGGCTACAAAAGCTGAAAAGAGACTTAGAGTACATCAATGGCAGCAGAGTGCCTTCCCAAACCCAAAGGTAGTAGCCGAGTTGCGACTGAGAGGAAAACCTAAACTACAGCTGCAAAACCCGACGATCTCTGAATCGAAGCGATCCTCGCCTAGCTCGCCCTTTACACACTTGACTCCATCTTCTGAGCTTGGTAATCAGATTTAAAGCAAACGGTGAGTACACGTATGTACTCGCAAGACTTTAGTGTTTGCAAGTATAATAAGTATGCAGGTTATCCAATGAAAAAGGTTGCTAATCCAGTTCCAAGTTGCATAAAGCTAAATTTATTTGCATTAGAATAATATATTTCAGAAGATGCTCGATTTACAAAAGCAATTGATGAAGAATGTAATTCAATACATAATTGTATAATTCATTCAGTATCGACATTCATTTCCTCCAAATTATCCAACACCACCATCACATGGCATCATGAATCACCACCAGCACAATCGAATTTCCACCATACCATCGTATGGCATCAAGAATCACCACCAGCACAATCGAATTACCAATCCAATCAGTCTCTGAGTCCAACGACTCAACATTTTGCATGATATAACCCAACATTTAAAAGATCTACCGGTGCCAAAATGTTTTCCAAAACAAAACCAAAAATACTATACTTGACAATAATTATCCAAGCTGCTCGTGACCGTGAGCACGGCTAATCGATTAGATTTATTCCCTGCAGAGATTGTACACTTTACCCACATGACACACTCTAGCAATCATGTCAACCATGCCACACGATACGAAACGTACCCGTTTTGCTAGATTGTGACAGAACTATTCCACTTGCGAGTTTCTAGTCTTGCGTCAGCCCCGGTGAAGTGCACCCCTTGCTATGGCGGGTGATCAGCCCCACACACAAAACATTTACAACAATTCACGATGGTTTATGATTACCGTCCATCGCCTCACAACCCATAGCAAGGCCCTCACCGTTGTAACGGTACCGTATTGGGACGGTATACTCCAACACCTGTGCGAGGTGAGGGAGACCCTTAGACAGCACCACTCTGTCGGTGACTGTCCAACTACTTCGACCTACCATGGCGCAAGATCAGTCATTCACTCCTGTACTACGTTCAGGTCATCCCATACTAACAGATGTGGTTGTACGATTTGACTTAGTTAACAACATCAAGTTCGGTCCTTAAGGTTGCACAGACGAGACCTCCACCCGTCCGTCCGGCATAAAACCACCTTTCACCTTTTTCCTTTTTATCTTTTTACCAACACCGCTTTTTCCACCAAAACCACCATTTCAAAACCCTAATTAAGTTTCCAAAAGAATTTGATTGACTGGGTCCACCGATCAACAATCAATTGTACTAACGCTGGGCTAAGCGTATGCAATTATTAGACATATACCCCAATTGACACGTAATATGGTGTCTACCATTATCCTAGGGATTTACAAGGATCACTACGTAACTGATAATCGAGGAAAACCATTCAATCCAGGTTTAACTACCAAAGCCCACAATTTATCATTTGTACCAATTCTAAAGCATGCATAATAGTTTTGTCAATTCAAATTAAATTTGCAAATATGGGATCAATATGGTCAAAGGAGGTGCTTGCCTGTTTGCTTTGTACTGATTACACTTCCGGGAAAGAGATCGAGAACCGCGCAGGCGCCCACCACCACGTCAACGTCTACGCGAACGAGCGACAACAAAACGATCAAACTCGGAACAAACAGGGCGATCAAGAATCAAATAAGACAACTAAGAAGCAAGGACAACGACTAAACCAATTGGAGAAACAACGGAGAAAGGGGAATTAAAGGAGACCTAACTCGGTCAGTGAAGTCGGCAGTACCGGCGGTACAACCACGGTAGTGCCGCCCTCAAGCCCGGCAGTACCGGCCATAGGGCCCGGTAGTGCCGGCGGTCGACGACCCAAAAGGGCGCTCTCTGGAAAAAAGGTACCGACGTTAAACACGCGGTAGCACCGGCTACCCGGCAGTACCGGCCAGGGAGGGCGGTAGTGCCGGCCTTAGGGAGAAATTAGGGTTTCGCAAAATGGGATTTTGCGCAAACGGATTCGAAACTTCGCGACGATTGCATGGTTAGGTTCCCGGTGATGCCAGGGACCCATCCATGCAGGTCTCACCAAGTTTCGAGTTCATTTAACCTAATTTCCACCTTTTCGAACTCGATAACCCTAATTACCGTTAGAATTCGACTTTCGATCCAAATCAAGTCCAAACTTAATTCTTTTCACGAGGGTCGACTTCTAACGACATCAGATATATTCTAGAGTCATATCCTCAGCTTTTGGAGCTAGGGTTCAAGGAAAACTCCAAAACTCGAGAATTTGACTCGGCTTGTGAACAAATCCGATAAACTCCGAATCAGGGTTTTCGACTCGATCTTTTTCCAGAAATAGAACCATTAGGGCACTAAGAACCAATACGAGTCACTCTCGGGATTTTTGGAGCTTCGAAACTCGAAGACGCCCCAAAAAGCTCGATACTGCACTTTTCGCAAATCGAATCGAAATGAAGGATTTGCGACTGACGTATTAATTCTTTTTGCACGTAAGGGTTCCACAGGGCCTAACTCGCACTCAAAAACTCTTCGCACGACGATCGAACCATCCGAACTCAAAACCCTCAATTGGAACTAAATTCGATTCCAGGTCCGGATTGAGTTCAAACTCGAATCTTTTCATAGGAATCGAACTCAGACAACGTCAGATGTACTCGAAGGTCAATTTCTCGACTTTTCGAAGTTAGGGTTCAAAGGAACTCCAAAAATTTGGGAAAACGACTTTTGGGCGAATAAATCCAACAGAGAACCGATTAGGGTTTTCAGATCGAATCGTCCACGCTAACTTAATCTACTGAGCTAACTTAGGTCTAGCAACAAGAAACACGTTGAAGCACTTCTAGGGTTAGGGTTTCAAGACTAAATCAAAAGAGAAACCAATAGAGATGAGAGGGGGACTTAGGGTTTAGCTCAAAACCTCGGGGATCAGATTGGAACACGATTCCTCCGGTCTTGAGGATGCTCTAGGGCTTGAGGAAGATCCTCCACATCTCGCGGCTTGTCCTCTTGCGGCACCTTGAACTCCTCATGCACCAGAGAGGAGGAGGGAGAGAGAGAACCGAAGGGAGAGACAGAGCTCCTGAGGGGGAGAGAACGAGTGAGGGAGTGAGAGAGGGAGAGGGGTAAGCCGGCTAGGCTTTAGAGGAGAGGAAGAATCGAGAAAGAGGGTGAGGTGGTCGGGCAACGGGCAGCAACGGCCGCTCCAACCCCTACCCGCACGACTCGGCCGGCAGTACCGCTCCTACCGAGCGGTAGTGCCGCCCGACCGGCAGTACGGGCCCCAGCCAGCAGTACTGCCACTCCTGCAGCAAAACTCCGAGTGACTTCGCAAACTTCTCTCTAATCTTTGAGTTTAGCCTCGGGAAGCTTGAGGGAAGAATTTTGGGACCACAAAGGAAGGTTTTAGAACTTAGGCTCCTACGGATTTCGAAAGATTTCGACCGGCTTCGAACTCAAAGTTTCGAAACAAAATCAGTCGAAACTACTCGAACGATGAAAGACCGACGCAACCAAAACAAAATAAGGGCCAAATTGAGATCCAATAACACTCAACACACAAACAAGCACACAAATAGCTTAATTAAGCTTAGTTAATCCTAATTAATCTTAATTACAAATTCCAGGATGTTACACTACCCATGCAGCAGCAGGATGTGACCCCAACCTTTAAGTAAACACCAACTATTCAGAAATTGGACTATTCAGAAGAACCCGACCAAAGAAACTCGACTCTCAAACCTGGTCGTGCAAAAGATCTCCGAATTAAAAGCCAAACCCTAAACTTCCACGAAGGAAGAGGGTTACAAACATGACCTCCCAAAGGAGAATGACGAGATCAAATACCCCTTACTCTTACAAAGTCACAAAACTTCAGTCCACACAACCAGGCCTAATACAAAACAACAATAACTCTTTTAAACTCGGAGAGTGACAAACACAAGAATAAATCGATAACTTTCTCTATAAGCAACCAACAAAACCTGCTACCAAAACCGCCGAAAGAACAACCAGTAGAGACTCGTACCAGACACCTTTCCTTTGTCTCCAACCAATAAACACAAACAAAACCAATCAAACCGAACACCAGAACAGTAACAGCAATACGGAAGGATTCATCATGAATCTTCTTCTCTTTGACTCTTTCTATCGAAGACAAAAGAAACCGACCCTTTTCCGATCTATGACGTAGTGGATACTAACTCTTCCCTACCAACACCGTAAATTAGGTTGCTTTTATACAATCAACAATTTACTTTAACCAATCCGGTGGTGCGCCCCAACTCAATATTTCGATGAGACATCAAAGACTTAAGGTTTTGAACATCCTCATCGGTCACCTACACACTGAAAAACAAGATGCGACCCCGACAGTTTAAATAAAATGAAAAGTCACAAATAAGAACAGCACCAATAAACATCGTCTTTTTTTTCACCAAGAAAACTTCAATAACCCCTCTTAAATGGAGAGAACAACAGTCGCAAGAACAATACCTTACCTTCCTCTTCAAAACAACCAAGACCCTTAACACGATCAAAAGTACGAGGACAAAAACATCATGATTCAAACAATCCTTTTATAATGAAACCAATATGCAACAATAATTTAACATTCAACATCAAAGCTTAAATACAACATTTTAAGCGTAATGTAATGATACCGATCCCTTCCCACTGTGCACCAGAGTGTGTCAAGTTTAAAATTAATGAACCACGCTATTCCAGATTTTTAAGGTTATTCCCCTGAGGCCCAATTTTAAAAGTAGACACCTATGCCATGTTTCTAATTCCACACACAGCAACTTTTAGTTTACTCTAGAGTAAATTATTAAAATCACATACAACGGACCTAAAGCCTGCTCTGATACCAATTGTAACACCCCGACACCCCGTACCCCGAATGTTACTCTCTAGCACCAACAATTTCAAAACACTAGGATAAATTTTTAACTAAGCAAGCAAGCAAATAGGAGGTTGCCGAACTTATTAAAAATTTCGGCAGCACCTCCCCAAAAACTAGGACATCCACTCAACAAACAGAAGACAATAACAGATATATAAACATAATAAGCACAACCAAAGGGGTCATGGTATCGAGCAACCATCATGACCCACCACAGGAATAAGCACCACACAACCAACAACTGAAGGAAGGTAAAACAACATGGCAACCACTACTTACAACCTAATTACCCAAAATCAAGTTCTCTACAACTAGCACCAAATCCAAAAGTAACGTTGTTGCGCTATTTTAACTAAGTGAAGCAGTTGTGAGTGAAGTGCTGGCCTGGTTTCCAAAATGCCATCCTAGGGGTACCAAAATAAAACAACAAAGTACAAGCGTGAGTTCACACTCAACAAAGTGTAAAACGATAAGGAAACAAGGCATGTTGAACATCATGAATATATATATACAACAAGACTTAATCCAACCAAGTCAAAACTCATAAAACCACAAGTTCCAATCCTTTTCTCCATACGATGCAATAATAATGCTCATAGATGTAACCTGTCGGGACCCGAATTTGCAAATCCGGACCCTCTGTGTATTCAGCACTAGTCCAGGATCACGCTAGTGCACACAGTCTCAAAATCGGTACATATCACAATCATACTCAACGAATAATTAAGTACTTTATAGAAAGAAAATATAACGGGTTGCTCAACCTTATGGTCAAGTTACAAAAGTACGCCTCGCAGGTCTAAAGTCTTATTCAAATAGAATCTGCAGCGGAAAAATAAAAAAATCGCTTAGCGCCAACCAATATGCCACAGGCAACTAACTGGGCTCTCCCCCTAGCTTGTCAGCTCTTCCTGGAGCTCCTCCTCCAGTGCTGGCGTTGATTCTTCTTCAACTGGTGTAGTATTGTGGCAAGGGTGAGTACTTGGTACTCAGCAAGTCATGCACAGAATGCAGCTAATATTCTCTATGCATGGCTTAATACAAAGGATAGGTTAACAGGTTCATTTGCAGTAAAGCAGCAATTAGCAAGTAACATAAGTAGATTCGAAGGCAGTAGAAGCAATGTAGTATGAATAACTTTTCCAGGGGTTAAGTAACACTCTCCCTTTTTCCTAATCCACATTTCCATCAACGTCATCATTAAACCCAACCAAACTTTCCATGTCCAAGTGGTTTTCATGAAAGTCTTACCCTTGACTGTAATTCCCGAGCAATGTCCAATACCGCGGACACGGCTATTTGAATAGATTTTACACTCGGCAGAGGTTATGCACTTTACCCACAAGATACAGCCAAACACCACAAAGGCGAGTGTCCATAACAAAGTCTTTCGGAAACTTCTAACAGCACAAGTGAGCCTCCCCGGTTTTTGCACACTAACCCTTCCCTTAGCAAAGGCGAAGTCTAGGCCAATCAACCGTTACATGGGTACTGTAACACCCCCGCTTCTACTAAGCCCAGAAGGTCACCAAACAAAGACCATAACACATTTAATACCATAATTTAAGGTAAATTCCAGCAAGTAATCATTTAGATTAATTGAGAATTTTGCCAAGATCTCCTTTGTTTTTGTAATTTAAAAACTTAACAACATAGCATCATATCAATATGTAGAATCAACAAGATAATCATACGCAGCGATAATGATAGCTAGTCATCAACTAAAACATCAATAGGCATCAATAGCGAAAAGAATAAGCATCGCTTTAAGCTTAGGCGATTAAAACAACTCATTCTCTAACCCCCACATGATCCACATGAGGGAAACAATCAAACATAAAGACCATACATTAAAGGTTATTGCAATACTTAATCTTTGGTTCCAAAACGTGAATTAGCTAGATTATGATACTACGTGAGTGGTGTAGCTAGTTCCCTTTCGCACGCCGATTTCGTGGTACCTAAAGAAACAAACAACGAAAGCACAAGCGTGAGTTCAAAACTCAGCAAAGTGTATTGAAATGGAACAACAAGGATCAAGACAACAAACCATCATCCCATTCTCCACAGCTTATATCACAAGACAACATGGTTGACATTATATACATCCTTTAAAAGGGACATGATAATCAACTAAAGTGCATATCATCATCATCTCATAAACATCTTCATTTATGCATTCATTCATGCAATGCAATGCACATGTCTCGAATACTCATACCGTATGGTGGAGTGCACACCCGTCGGCATGCACCTCTTTCCCTCTTCTATCCCGAAGATGAAGGGTGCCTATCACTCGCCTCCATTCACCTCGGTGAAGGAATCACGACGTGAGGACTTACTCAAAAGAATAGCCCCGGACTAGTCATACGGTTCTCACCGACCCGCCTGAATAGTTATGACTTATCTCACCGTCGACCATGAACATATGCCATGTATGCACAATGAACAACAACGTATACATAAATGGAAATATGGCATATCATCACATTTCATCTCAACATGTAGGACCGTATTCAACAATCGACGGTAGCCGCTCAAAACATGGCATGTAAATCATTTATCAACAACAAGCACATTTAAATCATGGCCTAAAGACATCATATCAATCATAACCTGTAATTCATGGCAAGACAACAGGTTATCTATTTCAAATACTGTCAAGAAGTTCTAGCAACACATATAGCACACAATCCACGCAACACACTTGCCTTCAACCACGGGCAACGAAGTGATGAGAGGTTAAGGGCACACCCGAGGACACCACCTGCAAACACGTACCACACACTCAAATCGAGTCCACAAAACAGTACACATATATCCCACTACCCGACTTCGCTTACAACTCCTAAAAACAGAAAAACAGCAAATCTGTCCCTACGGAACAGCAGCCGCCTTCAAAGGGCATAACTTCTGTTCTAAGACTCCAAATTGAATAAACGAGTATACCATCGCTGCTTAGGAAATTTCCTACCTTTCTAGGTATTGGGGGAAAGCCAATTCGGCCTCTAAAATTGTTTAATCTAACGTTGAACACGAACTGTCTCAATCTCGTCACAGATTTGACAGCGCTCGGTAAAACGGCCATATCTCCCCAAACGGCTGGGCGGATTTTAACTTTCTTTATATGCACGGAAAGATAAAGAAATTATATACAACTTCCTAAAAGTCCGACGGTCAGATTCAAACTCTAAATTGGCGAAAACTCCTGCCCAAGATCGGGTTCCCAATCTGCCCGAACAGAACGTGAATACAATCCAAGTTTTCAACAATTCTACCCCATTGCAGCACCTCCCTAGATCTAAAAACATGATAATCCCTCTCTACAGCAGCAAGAGATCTACCCCACAGGATCCCCCCATTACCTTCTTGGAGAATCACCAATCGACGATCAAACCTTCGCTGCTCCTCCCCCGACTTCCTTCCACGCGCTGCTTCCACCAATCCTCCTCATCGCAGCCCCTCCCAACAGCTTGGACAGCGCCTTGGCAGCGAGGAGAAGACCTTGGGATGCGCCCACAAGGTAGGAGAGGGTGGGCGGCAGCACCTAGGGAAGGAGCGGATGGGAAGGGAGAGGAGAGGTGAGAGGAGATGAGGAGAAGTGGGGAATGAGGGGAGAGGGGATGGGGCTGCGCATGGGTGGTGGGGAGGGCTAGGGCAGCAGGATTTTCTGCCCTCCTCACCCCCACATGGGCCAAGTGAGTCCCACCAACCGCCCACTAAGTTTCTCAAGCCCAACACTTCCGGGCTGCCCAAACGCCCAAACGCCCAAACGCTGGGTTAAAACGTGAAGTCTCATGTTCTGAAGGCGAAGCCCCAACTGAACACATTTTACCATATTTTATAACCTATTATCACAAATTATAAAGTCTCGACATTCCATAGTATCACATTCTTCCTTAACTCGGATTCGACTCAATCTTACACGCCAACTCTAAAACAATGTCCACTAGTGACTCATCTTCTTTGCGAACTCAACACACCCACGCAAAGACTCAAACAGTAGCAACGCATAACTCAATTCTCCAAATCCATGTATTAACAAGAGTGACTTGACTTAGCTTAACTAAGTACAACTTGACATGCTTCCTCATTTACTTCAATCTCTAACATAATTCACAAACTCGGAATGACACAATCATCATGAAACACATCTTTTTTTCACCATTAGTATTAAACGGTCAACCGAGGTTCCAAACTTGAACCCCCAAAAGACCATTTACGCAAACCCCATCTCTTCCAATTATTTGCCCCCTTTTCACAAGGAATCAAAATTTACTAATGTTATCTTCGCTTCATAGCCTACATCGACCATACTTTCCTTTACATCGCCAACCACATTACACTTTTCATTATAACCTCTCTCGGGCATAACGCACACCTGTGTGGACGCCTAGCTAAGACAATGTCCACGACAAAGCATTTTACATCACAATTTCTATAACATTCGCTTCCACCCAACGATACTTTCAACCAAATTCAAACCACGACATCAACAACCTCCATCATCATCCACCTCACTAATCGTCCAAAGACTCCAGCCCAAGCTAGGACCATCACTCACTACCAAATCTCAAGTGGCACTTTTCCCAAGAGGATGTCGTGACTCACAACCAAATCACACAAACAAGCCCACGAGTATAGCTCTTAGATTATACTCAACAATAACCCGAGGCCCTCTTATTCTCGCTCCTATCAATAGTGCAAAAGAAGTACGATTCTTTGAATCCAAGTAGACCACATACAACAACTCAAACCTCAAAGCGCCACAAACCACTTTGGAAAGAACCCTATAACATTGAAAGACCACCCTTTTTGCTTTTCCTAAGTCAAGCCGCAAAGGAAAACTCAGATCTCCAATCAACACGATACAAATCTCGTGATCGGGGAGCACTCAAACAAATAGAGACTCTCACAATTCTCTTGAAGTTCTCAACAACTAAAGACAACTCGACTGCCTTACACCCAAACTTTTCATTTTTAACTAAAATAAAAAAACTTGGAAGAGAACTGCCACAAAAACTCAAGAGAAAGGGAAACTCAAATCCCTTGCATAACATAACCAAAATACCAAAGATTTATCCATTCATTCCTTTTCATGCTAGAGAGCAATGGAAATCTCGATTCATAACGAATGCGATTTCTTCAAGAGCACTCGGATTAGTCATATATCTCTATATGACTTTCTCACCGCCCTGGCTCAACAACTCTTTTATGCTTATAAAACGATGTCATGAATCTTTTCACCATTTATTCGTCATGTAACCACGATACCCATTAACCATTCACAAAGAGACTTCATTCTCTTTGTCACATGATTGACACCCAACAACATCGATGGTTGCTCAAATTGCGATAAACTACGACGGCAAGTAATAAAAAAAAAAATACCATATCGCATCACAACTCAACAACCATCTGCACGCAATGGTACAAAACATCGATTTAAACCAAAGTCAATAAAGAAGATAGCATCAACTATCAAATCAAACATCTACGCCTAATAACCGCTACCAATTCTCTTTAAAGAGAAAGGAAACACATTCCCAAAGCAGGGAACACCTTACCAACAAAATCACTTATGAAACATTCGTAAGATTCACCTTTTGAAACACTCAAAACACCACACACGATTCCCAAATAAATCCAACTCTAGTCACGATAGAGTTACAATTTAAGCGCTTAATTCCAGGGTTACTAAAGATAAATCAGTTGAACGCTAAAGAGAGCGCCCCACTCAACGCTTTGGTGTTAATCCATACTCATAGCATAGACTAAACAGATTAGCCCAAATCCAAAGATTGACATGGTTCAATACCACACCACATTTGGAACCCATAGTTTGCCATTTCAAATACTACTCTTTCATCCATATTTCCAATCATCGGAATCAAGTTTGTAACTTGACAAAATGCCACTTAATCAGGGGAGATTTTATTGCACACTAATCAAGACGCCTAACAAAGAGGCGTGCACTCCTAGGAAATTTATATATTCATTTGAATCAGAACCTTCAAAAGAAAGTTCACTCAAATCCCACCATTATTTGCATTCCAATACTCTTAGCCAATACGGATGTCATAATCACCCAAACTGAGAAGTTCAACACTATGTTGCACACAAGCTACAACATCCGCTTCTTGATAAAATCACTTTTCACCTGCTCATAGAACTACAATTGATTATATTACCAACTAACCATAGACCATATCTACCGTATGACAATCAACAAGGAGAACCACGTTCTCACAACTCAAAGACGATTAACTTATCGCCACCCCAACATAAGACACATATCAACAACTTCTTTTGGTCTACTAACCATGACGAACCATTACTCATGCAACTTATTATCCCAAGCGTAGCACACATCTCTTCACAATTAATCCCAAATCAACCATTACCTTGGGTATAATCCTAAGTCACATATTCCCTATCACCGCTTCATTCCCTCCAATAATTAATACTAACCACGCTGATACAATCTCTACTAGACATCCCTCGTAAATACGGATCCCTACTGTATAGTTATCAAGAATAATTCAACCTTTCCTACAATCATTCCATATATCCTCATTAATTGAGTACACGTATTTTAAGTCATATTGTTTGACCCACAATATTAATCGACTCCACCACAATAGGCAGAATTTCACACCATCTTCTTGCTATAACAAGTTCATAAACCGAGACATCCTATGCTCGCTTAATCTCAAACATCCATTAGATTCCATAATCCGCATCAACTTTCACTTTGGATCACCTAACGCCTCGCTTAATCATCTCTTATCAACACAATATTTTAATTTATCTTTAAACAACAACAACTTCACTTTAACCGAATCACTAGCTCATAACATCCGAAAACTCTAACTTCTCGTCATACACTTAACTTCTTAAACATCCGCATGAATTACGCACCCAACTCTTAAAGAAACCATAATTACTCCGTAAAAGAACAACACTAAAACACCTTTCCTTCCTAAAGCTCAACCATAAATCACAAGAGAGGTCAACTCATAAATTCCTCGAATGCCGACACGCTGACTACTCCACCACTCTCGAGATCAACAACTTCCATGAAGGAAGATGGTTGCAAGAGGAAAACCAAGTGATTAACCAAATCCTTCACTAAACAAACTTCAAACCTTCACTAAACAGACGATTTTTCAAAGATGAATTCCCAAGCAAGTCATCATTAAGTGATCAAACACCAATTAGGCCCCGACAACGAGGTCCGGCACAACACCGTAATAACTCTTTTAAACTCCTGGCGAAGACAAACACAAGAATAAATTGAAAGCTTTCTCAGAAAAGCAACCGATCAACCACATTCTTTTTTCGACAAACCTTGACACCTAAATCCATGCGACTTAGATAACTTCTTTTCAAATTGAGAATGGTAACCCAAGAATCAATCTATAAGTTTCTCTATAAGGCAAACAACAAATCCAAGGCCAAAACATAAGGCGACCAAAAGAGGCGCAACTCCTAAATTATTCTTTTGTCTTCAACCGTAGAACACAAAAACCAAAACCACCAAAAGAACCATCGGTGAGTAAACCAACCAACACTTTTTTTTTCAACCAACCAAAAACCAACAAAAACCGTCACAACCGGCAAAGGAAATTCAAGGGTCAATCCACAACTCTACTACTCGACTCCAACCAACTACCCAATCTAATGCATGAAAGGATAAGCACTCTCCCAACAGAGGTTAAAGTCCTTCGGTGATGGCACTAACCGCCACACCGCCAAACCCAACATTACTACAACAGAAGGTGACCGAAACCCTTCGCACCACAACCCACATAATCTCAATTGTATCAACACAATCAATTCTTTAATAGACATAGCAACATATATTACCAAATGTAACATTCAACATCAAAGCGTAAATACAATATTTAAGCGTAAAAGCAACAGCATCTATACCCATTCCTACTTTGTATCAATTTGTGTGAAATTTTTAGATTATTTATTACACTTTCACAATTATTATTGTTGCTATCCTATGACAAGTTTTATTTATATACTAATCCATGTTTCTAGGTTATCCCAGATCTATATTTTTAGTTAATCCTATGGTATTTCACTAAATTCATACACCACGGACCTCAAGCCCGCTCGATACCAATTAAGTACCCCGCTTCTACTAAGCCCGAAGGTCACCAAACAAAGACCATAACACATTTAATACCATAATTTAAGGTAAATTCTAGCAAGTAATCATTTAGATTAATTGAGAATTTTGCCAAGCATCTCCTTTGTTTTTGTACGAAAAACTTAACAACATAGCATCATATCAATATGTAGAATCAACAAGATAATCATACGCAGCCGATAATGATAGCTAGTCATCAACTAAAACATCAATAGGCATCAATAGCTTAAAGAATAAGCATCAGCTTTAAGCTTAGGCGATTAAAACAACTCATTCTCTAACCCCACATGATCCACATGAGGGAAACAATCAAAACATAAAGACCATACATTAAAGGTTATTGCAATACTTAATGTCGTGGTTTCCAAAACGGGTGAATTAGCTAGATTATGATACTACGTGGGAGTGGTGTAGCTTAGTTCCCTTTCCTACGCCGATTTCGTGGTACCTAAAGAAACAAACAACGAAAGCACAAGCGTGAGTTCAAAACTCAGCAAAGTGTATTGAAATGGAACAACAAGGATCAAGACAACAAACCATCATCCCATTCTCCATGCTTATATCACAAAGACAACATGGTTGACATTATATACATCCTTTAAAAGGGACATGATAATCAACTAAAGTGCATATCATCATCATCTCATAAACATCTTCATTTATGCATTCATTCATGCAATGCAATGCACATGTCTCTGGAATACTCATACCGGGTATGGTGGAGTGCACACCCGTCGGCATGCACTCCTTTTCCCCCTTCCATCCCGAAGATGAAGGGTGCCTATCACTGCCTCCATTCACCTCGGTGAAGGAATCACGACGTGAGACTTACTCAAAAGAATAGCCCCGACTAGTCATAACGGTTCTCACCGACCCGCGGGAATAGTTATGACTTATCTCACCGGGTCGGGCCATGAACATATGCCATGTATGCACAATGAACAACAACGTATACATAAATGGAAATATGGCATATCATCACATTTCATCTCAACATGTAGGACCGTATTCAACAATCGACTGTGAGCCGCTCAAAACATGGCATGTAAATCATTTATCAACAACAAGCACATTTAAATCATGGCCTAAAGACATCATATCAATCATAACCTGTAATTCATGGCAAGACAACAAAGGTTATCTATTTCAACATCTGTCAAGAAGTTCTAGCAACACATATAGCACACAATCCACGCAACACACTTGCCTTCAACCACGGGCAACGGCGATGAGAGTTAAGGGCACACCCGAGGGACACCACCTGCAAACACGCGCTACACACTCAAATCGAGTCCACAAACAGTACACATATATCCCACTACCCGACTTCGCCATAACTCCTAAAAACAGAAAAACAGCAAATCTGTCCCTACGGAACAGCAGCCGTCTAAAGGGCATAACTTCTGTTCTAAGACTCCAAATTGAATAAACGAGTATACCATCGCGAAGCTTAGGAAATTTCCTACCTTTCTCTAGGTATTGGGGAAAGCCAATTCGGCCTCTAAAATTGTTTAATCTAACGTTGAACACGAACTGTCTCAATCTCGTCACAGATTTGACAGCACTCGGTAAAACGGCCATATCTCCCAAACGGCTGGGCGGATTTTAACTTTCTTTATATGCACGGAAAGATAAAGAAATTATATACAACTTCCTAAAAGTCCGTACGGTCAGATTCAAACTCTAAATTGGCGAAAACTCCTGCCCAAGATCGGGTTCCCAATCTGCCCGAACAGAACGTGAATACAATCCAAGTTTTCAACAATTCTACCCCATTGCAGCACCTCCCTAGATCTAAAAACATGATAATCCCCCTCTACAGCAGCAAGAGATCTACCCCACAGGATCCCCATTACCTTCTCTTGGAGAATCACCAATCGACTGATCAAACCTTCGCTCCTCCCTGACTTCCTTCCACGCTGCTTCCACCAATCCTCCTCATCGCAGCCCCTCCCAACAGCTTGGACAGCGCCTTGGCAGCGAGGAAGACCTTGGGATGCGCCCACAAGGTAGGAGAGGGGTGGGCGGCAGCACCTAGGGAAGGAGCGGATGGGAAGGGAGAGGAGAGGTGAGAGGAGATGAGGAGAAGTGGGAATGAGGGGAGAGGGGATGGGGCTGCGCATGGGTGGTGGGGAGGGCTAGGGCAGCAGGATTTTCTGCCCCTCCTCACCCCCCACATGGGCCAAGTGAGTCCCACCAACCGGCCCACGGTTTCCTCAAGCCCAACACTTCCGAGCGGCTCCAAACGCCCGAAACGCCCGAAACGCTGCTAAAGCGTGAAGTCTCGTGTTCTGAAGGCGAAAGCCCCCAACTGAACACATTTTACCATATTTTATAACCTATTATCACAAATTATAAAGTCTCGACATTCCATAGTATCACAGGTACCTGGCCGCAGCTCCGGTACGCTCCCCCGTACAACTACACAAAAGGTATAGTTGACACCCCGAGGTCCCACATGTACGTTATTAGCAACTTAATCAACTTGGTCCGTCCCATTATAGACATGTTGTTGCATGTTTGACTCAGTTCAAAGGCTTGCAAGGTTAAGTCCTTAGGGTGACCAGGGCAAGACTACCCGAAGAATCAAATCAACTTCCCCGGTGCCAACCATGGCCCACCATGTCATTCTCGCCACATGCCCCGGTCTAAATCTATTTATCAAACCCCAGTTGATTACCATGCACCACGTGCCATCGATAACAACATCAATAACACATGGCACTTCTCAAAAACATGTTCCATATGTCATTAAGTCAATGTTAACATGTAATTATCCAAAATCATGTTGTGACTACGTGGCAAGTCTAAGCAATGTACTACAACGGTCTAATTACCCATGTTGGCAATTTAATAATGTCCAACTAAATAATCCACAACTAGGGTGACAAGGGTTCATGGCATACAATTATATATACATCAAGGTGTCATACAACAATTAGGTATTTAACTAATCCCAGAATTAATCAACTTAAGTTCTAATTAAATTAGCATGCAATACTTTGAAACAATATAATTTCAAAAGAATGGGCTCAACATTGTCAAAGCACAACTTGCCTTCAAAGAGTACTTGTTCTTGGTCTTGAGCTGGCTCCTGGGTCAACACCTCTCCTTCGAAGCCCTCGGGTACTTCAACGTCTACCCGTAATGCGTGCAAATAGCAATAAATAAATAAAACAATACAAAAAAGTGTTCAAAACTTCAAATAAGATTCATAAACAGAGAGAGCATAATTTTACAAATTTTTAGAAACTTGAATCGCCCAAATCGGAGTTGAATTGCAAAAGTTATAATTATTTAAAGTTTAAAGAATCTATTAATTAAATACAAAACAGAGAAAATTTCATATTCAAAAATTAATTAAAATTCATATTTAAATAGATCTCAATTTTATAAAAATTTAGAAACTGGAATCGCTCAAATCGGAGTTAAAATGCAAAAGTTATAAGCGTTTGAAGTTTGAAAATCCAAATAAATCATTAAACCGAATTAACTCATTTATTTTTCTATTGAAAAATTCGATTAATGACGTCAGCACGGGATTTGATTTTCCACCGAATTATTTTTCTATTGAAAAATCAAATTATTGCGTCAGCCGGTCCATGGACTCGGTCCACGGCCCGGGCCTGGTCCACCGTGGACTCGGTCCATGGGCGCGCGTGACACTGACATGTGGGACCCCTCGGGTGACATCAGCGTGACATCACCGTGCCTCGGCCACATGGTACTGACACGCGGGCCCCACCGTGACGTCAGCATGACATCACGGATGACGTCATGGAGCCGTTGGCCAGCCGCTGACACGCGGGCCCCATGCTGACGTCACGGGTGACGTCAGCGGCGACTACGGCTGACCGCACCGGTTCGGATCCCGCACACGTGGCTTAATCTGAACCATTGATTTGAAGATCAATGGCCCAGATTGGATCTGCTCCCGCACGTTGCGGTGCGACGCGGTTAATCTGGGCCGTTCAATTTGGATCGAACGGTCCAGATTCGATCGGGTTTCGCCTCACCGTGGGGTGGCGTGGCATGACCCGGGTGGCGACACGTGGCACAACGTACGCCATTCGATCTCGATTGAACGGCTGGGGTTGCATCTAACGCTTCAACGTGGGTTAACCCTAACCGTACGATCTAGATCCAACGGCTGAGATCTATCCAAGCACGGTGCGGTTACGGATATGTGGCTTGATTTAAACCGTTGGATCTAGATCCAACGGTTGAAAACATATCTAAAAACTAAAATGTGGGGATTACCTTCAGATGACGTGGATGAATCTGGGCCCTCGGATCTTGATCGGACGGTTCACGAAGTTTGCGGGGTCGGCGATGTCCACGGCGGAGCTGGTTGGCTGGAGACGGAGACGACGACCACCCGAACGGCATTTGGGCGCGAATCCGGTGATGTGAGTGGTACTCCTAGGTGCGTCTCGTCGCGGCGGTTCCGGATCTGGGCTCGGCGACGACGGTGGAGTTGGCAGCAAACGACGGAAAATCGCGGCGGAACCCTAATCCAACTACGGCGAGCTCTAGCGGGGGAACGGCGGTGGTTCAGGCGCGAAGGTCCAGGGCTACGGGTGCGCACGGAAGAGGGCTATGGGATGGCGGCAATGGCACTTTAAGTAGGGGCCTCGGCTTCCATGAAAATCGCAGAAACCGAGGTCCACCCGGCTGCGGCGACGGAATACGAATTGGATTCGGATTGGGCGACGTGGTGCAATGGTGGCCGTTGGATCAAGATCCAACGGTCACGCGGCTAGGCTCGTGCACGACGCGGTTGGGCACGAACGTGGTCCGGGTCGGGCTCAAGTCGGACTCGGGTCCGGCTCGGTCGCATGAACAGTGCAAACCCACTCGGTTATTTCCAGCGATTTTAATATTCAAAACAATTTCTAGAAATTCAAATAATTCAAGAAAAAAGCAAAATAATCATAAAAATTCCAGAAAAATTCTGGAAAATACTTTGAAACATTTTGGACTCAAATAAAATATTTCGAACAAAATTTTATTTGCAACTTTTAATTCTTTAATTATTTCAAAAGGGAATGAATTCAAATTAAATCCAAATAAATTCCAGAAAATTCCAAAAATTCACCAAAGTGCAAAATTTCATTTAAATTCATGAAAAGCAAAAATTAGGGTGTTACAAACCTCCCCCTTAACAGAATCTTGTCCCCGAGATTCAGGGCTTACTAAAGAATAGGTTCGAAAACTCTTTCTTCAAATCCTCCTCGCGCTCCCAAGTTGCTTCGCTCTTTGCATGGTTGCTCCACTGAACTCTGCAGAAACGTGTCGATTTATTCCTCGTCTCTCGATCCATGGTGTCCAGAATCTTGATGGGGTGCTCCTTGTAGGTCAGATCTTCCTGCAGCTCGCGATTCCAAGGGTGTTTGCTCGTCTGGCACTCGGAGACACTTCTTCAGCTGGGACACGTGGAATACATCATGCACTCCGGCTAATGATTGTGGCAACTCCAACTGGTAAGCAAGTTCGCCTCTACAGCTCAAAACCTTAAATGGCCCAACATATCGCGGTGCGAGTTTCCCTTTGGCATGGAACCTCTTAACTCCCTTGAGAGGTGTAACTCTGAGGTATACAAAAATCTTTCGGTTCAAAACTCAGATCCCAGCGGCGATTATCGGTGTAGCTCTTTTGCCTCGATTGGGCTATCTTCAATCTTTCTCTAATCATGGCAATCTGTTCTTCAGCATCTTGAAGAATGTTCGACCCAAAGACACGGCACGGCGTTCACCCATCTCATTCCAGTTCAATGTCGTCCGACAAGGTCGACCATACAGTGCCTCATAAGGTGACATCTGTAGACTGGCCTGATAATTGTTATTGTAGCTGAACTCGGCATAAGGCAGACTCTTGTCCCAAGAGGTTGCATAGGATAATGCACAAGCTCTTAACATGTCCTCTAAAATCTGATTAACTCTTTCGGTCTGTCCATCCGTCTGCGGATGATATGTTGTACTGAAGTTTAGACGGGTCTCCATGGCTTCATGCAACTTATTCCAAAATCTCGAGGTAAATTGGGTACCTCGGTCCGAAACAATCTTCTTCGGCACTCCGTGCAAGCAGACGATCTTGGTCATGTACAACTCTGCTAATTTATCTCCCGAGTAAGTGGTCTTTACTGGGATGAATTGGGCGACCTTAGTCAAGCGATCCACTATAACCCATATGGAGTCATAACCTCCTTGAGTTTTAGGCAAACTGGTAATGAAGTCCATTCCGACTTCCTCCGATTTCCAATCAGGTATCTTCAATGGTTGCAGCAATCCTGCTGGCCTCTGATGAATTGCTTTGACTCTCTAGCATATGTCGCACAATGCATCATGCTCAGCGACTTCTCGCTTCATGCTTGGCCACCAGAATCTTTCCTTCAGGTCTTGGTACATCTTGGCACTTCCTGGGTGAATGGAATACTTGGAGTCATGGGCTTCCTCCAGAATCAACTATTTCAGCTCCTTTTTGTTCGGCACACAGATGCGGTCCTTCATCCACAATGTGCCTTGCTCATCCAACGTAAAGTCTTTTGCCTTGCCTTCATCCATCTTGGACTTAATCCTGCGGATCTCGTCATCATCCTTCTGTCCTCCTCTGATCTGATCCTCCAGAATAGGCTCTACCTCCAATGCGGCCAAGAATCCCTCGTGTACCACCTCGATCTGCATCTTTTGAAACTCCTTGCATAGCTCATCCTGACTTGTGGCTATCAACATATTCACGGTATGGCTTTTCCGACTCAAGGCATCCGCCACCACATTGGCCTTCCCGGGATGATAACGGATCCCAACATTGTAATCCTTGATTAATTCCAACCATCTCCTCCGCCTCATATTCAGATCCGATTGGGTGAAGATGTATTTAAAACTCTTATGGTCCGTATACACTTCGCATCTATTTCCAATCAGGTAGTGTCGCCACAACTTCAAGGCATGCACTACAACTGCTAGCTCTAAGTCATGCGTCGGATAATTCTCCTCATGCGGACTCAACTGTCTTGATTCATATGCAACAACCTTTCTGTTCTGCATCAACACACGTCAAAGTCCTTAGCGCGATGCATCACAATAAATATCGAAACTTTGATTGACGTCTGGTAGAACTAACACCGGTGCTGATGTCAATCGTTTCTTCAGCTCCTGAAAACCTTTTTCGCACTCCGGCGTCCATGTGAACTTCTTCTCCTTCTTCAACAATTGCGTAAGGAGTCTCGCAATCGTTGAAAAGCCTTCGATGAAGTGGCGGTAATAACCTACCATCCCAAGAAAACTTCTAATTTGGGTCACCGTCTTCGGCTGTTCCCAATGTAACACAGCTTGTACTTTGCTTGGATTAACATTGACTCCTTCTGCGGTCATCACGTGTCCAAGAAACTCCACCTTGTCTTTCCAAAAATCACAATTACTGAACTTGGCGAAGAGTTGTTATTCTCTCAGTGTCGGGACCCGAATTTGCAAATCTGGACCCTCTGTGTATTCAGCACTAGTCCAGGAACGCGCTAGTGCACACAGTCTCAACATTGGTAAATATCACAATCATACTCAACGAAATAATAAGGTACCTTAAATAGTTAACCAAGCTGGTTGCTCGACCTTAAGGTCAAGTTACAAATATACGCCACGCAGGGCAAAAACTCAGTAAAAGAGAAATATAGCAGCAAAAAATAAGATAACTTCGTGGCGCCATCTAGTATACCATAGGCAACTGACTGGGCTCGCTCCCTAGTCAGACGGTTCCTCTTGGAGCTCCTCCTCCAAAGCTGGTGTAGACTCTTCTTCAACTGGTGTTGTATTGTGGCAAGGTTGAGTACTTGGTACTCAGCAAGTCATGCACAGAATGCAAACTAATATACTACATGCATGGCTTAGTACAAAGGAATAGCTCAGAGCATAATTGCAGTAAAACAGCATTTGACAAGTAGCATAAGTAGATTCGAAATCAGTAGAAACAAGTATTACATCAATAACTTTTCCAGGGGTTAAATAACATCCTTCTCATTCCTAATCCACATTTCTATCAACATCATTATTAAACCAACCCAACCTTTCAAGTCCAAGTTATTTTCAAGAAAGTCTAACCCTTGACTGTAATTCCCGAGCAATGTCCAATGCCGCGGACATGGCTATTCGAATAGATTTTACACTCTGCAGAGGTTATGCACTTTACCCACAAGATACAACCAAATGCCACAAAGGCGAGTGTCCGTAACAAAGTCTTTCGGAAACTTCTAACAGCACAAGTGGTCCTCTCCGGTGATTGCCCACCCCTTCCCTTAGCGAAGGCAAAGTTTAGGCCAATCCACCGTTAGATGGGGTACTAGGCCGCAGCCCCGGTACGCTCCCCCGTACAACTACACAAAAGGTATAGTTGACACCCCGAGGTCCCACAGGTACGTTATTAGCAACTTAATCAACTAGGTCCATCCCATTACAGACATGTGGTTGCACGTTTGACTCAGTTCAAAGGCTTGCAAGGTTAAGTCCTTAGGGTGACCAGGGCAAGACTACCCGAAGAACCAAAACAACGTTCCGAGTGCCACGACTGGCCCGCCCGATCATTCTTGCCACATGCCCCGGTCGAAATCTATTTATCAAACCCCAGTTGATTACCATGCACCACGTGTCATCAACAATCATAACACATGATACTTCTTTCAAAAACAGGTGCAATATCTCATTAAGTCAATATTAGCATTTGATTGTCCAAATCATTTCACGTGGCAAGGCTAAGCATACTACGTCGGTCTAACTACCCATGTTGGCAATTTTAATAATGTCCAACTAATAATCCACAATTAGGGTGACAAGGGGTCATGGCCCATATTTAATTAACCAAGGTGTCATACAGCAATTTGGCATTTATCTAATCTCCCATAATTAAATAAAGCATTTTCTAATTAATCTAGCATGCAATAATTTAAACCAAGTTAATTTGAAAATGGGATCAACATGGTCAAAGCACAACTTGCCTTCAAAGAATACTTGATCTTGGTCCTGAGGTGGCTCCTGGGTCAACACTTCACCTTCGAAGCCTTCGGGCACCTCAACGTCTACTCGTAAAGCGTGCAAATAGCAATAAATGAATAAAACAGTAGATAAAAAGTGTCCAAACATCCAAATGAAGTCCATAAACAGAGAGAGCATATTTTTATGAATTTTTAGAAACTGGAAACGTCCCAATCGGAGTTAAAATGCAAAAGTTATGACCGTTTAAAGTTTAAAGAAAACATTGATTAAATATAAACAGAGAAATATTCATAGTCAAAAATTAATTAAATTTCATATTTGAGTAGGTCTCATTTTTATGAAAATTTAGAAATTTGAATCACTCAAATCGGAGTTGAAACGCAAAAGTTATAAGCGTTTGAAGTTTGAATCTAAATTTGAAATCAATAAACCGAATTAAATAAATAATTTCTTTTTCAGAAAATGATTTATTGCGTCAGCATGACACGTGGACCAATCAGAGGCCACCACGTCGCCTCGGGTCCATTGACCCGGCACACGGTTTGGCTCGGTCCACAGTGGACCCGGTCCACGGCGCACGTGTCTCACTGATAGGTGGGCCCCTCGGATGACGTCAGCAGTGACGTCATCACGCACGGCTGAGGATAGCTGACAGCTAGGCCCCACCGTGACGTCACGGTGACGTCATGGTGCGGTTTGGCTGGGCCGCTGACACGCAGGCCCCATGCTGATGTCACGCGTGACGTCAGTGGTGACCGGGCGGCGACCGCGCTGACCGCGACGGTCAGCCTTCCGCCCACGTGGCTGGATCTCAGCCGTTGATTTGAAAATCAACGGCCCAGATCGGATCTGGGTTTCACGCGTGTAAAACGGCTCGATCCATCTGGACCGTTCGATCTTGATCGGACGGTCAAGATCCAATCTAGAGTTTACAACGTGGCTAACCCTAACCGTACGATCTAGATCTAACGGCTGAGATCATCCCTAGCACGGTGCGGTCATAGGCTACGTGGCTCAATCTAAGCTGTTGGATCTAGATCCAACGGTTGGAAATAGATCTAGAAATCGCAACGTGATTACCTTCGGGCGACGTGGCGCAATCTGGACCGTCTGATGAAGATCCAACGGTGCACCAAGCTCGCGGATGACGATGGCGCTGCGGTGGTTCACGGCGGCCGGAGACGGTGATGACGACCTCCCGAACGGCGTTTATTCGCGCTTCCGGCGAGATGAATGGTACCCTCCGACGCGGCTTGTCCTTACGGTTCTGGATCTGGGCTCAATGGCGGTGGAGGACGGCGGACGGCGGCGGAATCGACGAATAACCGCGGCGGAGACCTAGCGCAACTACGGCGAGCTCTAGCGAGCGAACGGCGGCAGCTCAGGTGACGTGGGCTAGGGCTACGAGTGCGCACGGGAATAGGCTACCCGGTGGCGGCGGCGGCGCCTTAAATAGGGGTCTCGACTTCCGTGTATTGCGCGGAGACCGAGGTCCACTCGGTTACGACGGCGGAATCCGAATCCAATTCGAATTCAGTGACGTGGCTCAACGTGGATCATTGGATCAAGATCCAACAGCACGGGGTTTGGGCTCGGGTCTGGCTCGGTCGGGCTCGGGTTCGGGCGACGTGGCGCGATCGTGGCCGTTGGATCTCGATCCAACGGGCACGAGCGTTAGGGTTTGGTGACTGGGTTCGACCGAGACGGTTGGCGCGGTCAGGTCCGGGTCGGACTCGAGTCTGACTCGGACTCGGGTCCGGTCGGATGAACAGTGAAATCGGTTCGGGTTTTTCCAGCGATTAAATAATCAAATTAATTCCCAGAAATTCATTTAATTCATTAAAAATAGCAAAACACTCAGAAAAATTCCAGGAAAATTCTAGAAAATATTTTGGAACATTTTGGACTCAAATAAATTATTTCCAACAAAATTTTATTTGCAAGATGAAATTCTTTAATTATTTCAAAAGGGAATAAATTCAAATAAATTCCAAATAAATCCCAGAAAATTCCAAAAATTCACAAAAGTGCCAAATCTTATTTAAATTCAAGAAAAGCAAAAATTGGGGTGTTACAAACCTCCCCCCTTAACAGAATCTCATCCCCGAGATTCAGGGCTTACTAAAGAATAGGTTTAGAAATTCTTTCTTCAAATCCTCCTCATGCTCCCAAGTTGCTTCACTCTCTGCATGGTTGCTCCATTGAACTCTGCAGAAACGGGTTGACTTGTTTCTCGTCTCTCGATTCATGGTGTCCAAAATCTTGACGGGATGTTCCTTGTAAGTTAGATCCTCTTGCAGTTCTATCGACTCCAACGGTGTCTGCTCATCTGGTACTCGGAGGCACTTCTTCAGCTGGGACACGTGGAACACGTCATGTACTCCTGTTAGTGATTGCGGTAACTCCAGCTAGTACGCAACTTCCCCTCTGCGACTGAGAACCTTGAATGGTCCAACATATCGCGGCGCGAGTTTTCCTTTGGCATGGAATCTCTTAACTCCCTTGAGTGGTGTGACTCTGAGATACATGAAATCTTCTGGTTCAAAACTCAGGTCTCGGCGACGATTATCGGCGTAGCTTTTCTGTCTTGACTGTGCTATCTTCAGTCTTTCCCGGATCATGGCAATCTGCTCTTCAGCTTCTTGAAGAACGTCCGGTCCAAAGAGACGGCGTTCACCTGTCTCATTCCAGTTCAACGGTGTTCGACAAGGTCGACCGTATAGGGTCTCAAATGGTGACATTTGCAAACTTGCTTGATAGCTATTGTTGTAGCTGAACTCAGCATACGGCAGACTTTTATCCCAAGAGGTAGCATAAGCCAATGCACACGCTCTTAACATATCCTCCAATATCTGATTAACTCTCTCAGTCTGTCCATCTGTCTGCGGATGATATGCTGTACTAACATATCCTCCAAGATGTACTTAAGACTCTTATGGTCCGTATATACTTCACATCTGTTTCCAATCAGATAGTGACGCCACAACTTCAAAGCATGCACTACGACAGCTAGCTCTAGGTTGTGCGTTGGATAATTCTCCTCATGCGGCCTCAACTGCCTTGATGCGTAAGCGACGACCTTTCCGTTCTGCATCAGCACACATCCAAGTCCTTGGCTCGATGTATCACAATAAATATCGAAGCTCTAATTAACATCCGGTAGAACCAACACCGGGGCTGATGTCAATCGTTTCTTCAGCTCTTGAAAACCTTTCTCGCATTCCGCCGTCCATGCAAACTTCTTCTCCTTTTTCAGCAATTGCGTGAGAGGTCTCGCAATTGTCGAAAAGCCTTCAATGAAGCGGCGGTAGTAACCTGCCATTCGAAGGAAACTCCGGATCTGGGTCACGGTCTTCGGCTGCTCCCAATGTAGCACAGCTTCTACCTTGCTCGGGTCGACGGCGACTCCTTCTGCGGTCATTACATGTCCGAGGAACTCCACCTTGTCCTTCCAAAAGTCGCACTTGCTGAACTTAGCGAAGAGTTGCTGTTCCCTCAGCTTTTCCAAAACTCGCCTCAAGTGCTCTGCATGTTCATCCTCTGTCTTGGAGTAGATTAAGATATCATCTATGAACACAACAACAAACTTGTCCAAATATTCCATGAACACCTTATTCATCATATTCATGAAATATGCTGGCGCATTTGTCAGACCGAAGGACATAACTGTAAACTCATAGTGTCCGTATCTGGACGAAAATGCGGTCTTCGGAATATCCTCTGGTCGAATCTTAAACTGGTGGTATCCCGACCTCAGATCAATCTTGGAGAAGACTCCGGCTCCTCTCAGCTGGTCAAACAGATCATCGATCCTGGGTAGCGGGTACTTTTTCTTCACGGTGACTTCATTGAGTGCACGGTAATCAATGCACATCCTGAAACTACCGTCCTTCTTCTTGACGAACCGAACTGGCGCTCCCCACGGCGACAAACTCGGTCTGATGAATCCTTTCTCCATTAGCTCTTCAAGCTGCTTCTTCATCTCTACCAATTCTTCGGTGGACATCCGATAAGGTCTCTTTGCTATCGGCGTTGTACCAGGTACAAGCTCTATCGCAAACTCTATGTCCCTGTCTGGCGGCATACCAGGTAGATCTTCGGGAAAGACATCTGGATACTCATTCACTACTGAGACATATTGTAACACCCCAAATTTTTGCTTTTCATGAATTTAATTAAGATTTGGCATTTGGTGAATTTTTGGAATTTTCTGGAATTTATTTGGATTTATTTGTAATTTATTTGAATTTATTCCTTTTTTAAATAATTAAAGAATTTAACTTTGCAAATAAAATTTTGTTGGAAATATTTTATTTGAGTCCCAAATGCCTTAAAATATTTTCCAGAATTTTTCTGAGTGTTTTGCTATTTTTAATGAATTAAATAAATTTCTGGGAATTAAATTGAATATTTAATCACTGGGAAAATGCGAGTGGGTTTGTACTGTTCATCCGACCGGACCCGAGTCCGAGTCAAACTCGAGTCCGACCCGAGCCAGCCGTTCCGGTCAAACCCGCTCGGCCGAACTCTAACCGTGTGACCGTTGGATCCTGATCCAACGGCCACGATGGAGCCACGTCACCGGCACGAGCAGGCCGAGCGGCCCGGCTCACCGAGTCGGACCCGAGTCCAACTCACGTGACCGTTGGATCGAGATCCAACGGCTCACGTTGAGCCACGTCGCCCTCTCCGTGTCGCCGCCGGACTCCGCCGCTGCCCGCGCGTGGGCCCTCGTTTTTCGCGCGTTTCACGGATGTCGAGGGGGTATTTAATGCGCCGCTGCCGCTGTCTTGTTGCCGACTTCCGTGCGCACCCGTAGCCCTAGCCCACGTCGCCTGAGCCGCCGTGTAGCCGCCGCAATCGCTCGCCGTAGATGGCCGTGCGTCCCGCCACGGTTTTGCGCCGTTTCCG
This sequence comes from Rhipidocladum racemiflorum, assembly GCA_036346355.1. Classification (NCBI taxonomy): domain Eukaryota; kingdom Viridiplantae; phylum Streptophyta; class Magnoliopsida; order Poales; family Poaceae; genus Rhipidocladum; species Rhipidocladum racemiflorum. Next base: position 38,272,831 of record CM070583.1, on the reverse strand, counting down.
CCACTGTCCGCCGTCCTCCGCCGCTGTTGAGCCCAGATCCGGAACCGCAAGGTCAAGCCGCGCCAGAGGGAACCCTTCACTTCGCCGGAGGACCCCGCAACGCCGTCGGGAGTGTCGCCGTCCTCGTCTCCGGTGAAGCCAGCTCCGCCGCGCGCCATCGCCGTCGATCGAGCTCCCTCAGCCGTCCGATCCAGATCCAAGGGCCCAGATCGTGCCACATCACGCCACGGTGAGATTCCACGTGCAAACCTCTAGATCTATTTCCAACCGTTGGATCTAGATCCAACGGCTTAGATTGTGCCACGTAGCTAGAACCGCACCGTACTAGATCCAATCTCAGCCGTTAGATCTAGATCGAACGGCTAGGGTTAGCCGCGTTGTAAATGTTAGATTGGATCTTGACTGTCCGATCAAGATCGAACGGTCCAGATAAGCGGTGTAGTTTCCATAACGCGTTAAGCCAGATCGAATCTGGGCCGTTGATTTTCAAATCAACGGCCGAGATTGCGCCACGTGGCCGGGAGGCCGACCGTCGCGGTCAGCGCCCGTGCGTGGGTGCGTGTCTCTGACACACGGGGCTCGCGTGTCAGAGGGCCCACGCGTCAGCCGCACGCCGCGCGTGCGTGGACCAGGTCCATGCGCCCGAGCCGACGTGGCTGCTCCAAAGAGCGCCACGTGGCATGATGACATCATGCTGACGTCATCGTGGGGTTCGGCTGGTGCTGACGTCAGCGGTGCTGACGTGGACCAATCAGGAGCTGACACGTGTCATGCTGACGCAATAAATCACTTTTCCGAAAAAGAAATTAATTATTTAATTCGAATTATTGATTCAAATTTAGATTCAAACTTCAAACGCTTATAACTTTTGCGTTTCAACTCCGATTTGAGTGATTCAAATTTCTAAATTTGTATAAAATTTATATCTACCTAGTGGTGAATTTTATTTAATTTTTAGACCAAAGTTTTTCTTGGTAATATTATTTAATTGATTAATTAAACTTTAAACGCTTATAACTTTTGCGTTTTAACTCCGAATTTGACGATTCCAGTTTCTAAAAATTCATAAAATTATGCTCTCTCTGTTTATGAACTTTATTTGGATGTTTGGACAATTTTTGTCTACTGTTTATTTATTTATTGCTATTTGCACGCTTTACGAGTAGACGTTGAAGTGCCCGTAGGCTTCGAAGGTGAAGTGTTGACCTAGGAGCCAGCTCAGGACCAAAAACAAGTACTCTTTGAAGGCAAGTTATGCTTTGACCATGTTGATCCCATTTTGAAACTTATTTTGATTTAATGTATTGCATGCTAGTTTAAATAGAAAATGCTTTACTTAATTTTGGGGAAATTAGATAAATGCCAAATTGCAGTATGACACCTAGGTTAATTAAGTATGTGCCATGATCCCTTGTCACCCTAGTTGTGGATTATTTGTTGGACATTATTAAATTGCCAACATGGGTAGTTAGCCCGATGTAGTATGCTTACCCTTGCCACGTGGCATGATTTTGGACAAACAAATGTTAATATCGAACCTGTTTTGGAAAGGTATCATGTGTTGTGATGTTGATGGCACGTGGTGCATGGTAATCAACTGGGGTTTGATAAATAGCTTTCGACCGGGGCATGTGGCAAGAATGATCAGGTGGGCCAGTTGTGGCACCGGGAGCGTTGGTTTGGTTCTTCGGGTAGTCTTGCCCTGGTCACCCTAAGGACTTAACCTTGCAAGCCTTTGAACTGAGTCAAACGTGCAACCACATGTCTGTAATGGGACGGACCTGGTTGATTAAGTTGCTAATAACGTACCTGTGGGACCTCTAGGTGTCAACTATACCTTTTGTGTAGTTGTACGGGGGAGCGTACCAGGGCTGCGGCAAGGTACCCATCTAACGGTGGATTTGCCTAAACTTCGCCTTTGCTAAGGGAAGGGTTAGTGTGCAATCACCGGAGAGGACCACTTGTGCTGTTAGAAGTTTCCGAAAGACTTTGTTACGGACACTCACCTTTGTGGTGTTTGACTGTATCTTGTGGGTAAAGTGCATAACCTCTGCAGAGTGTAAAATCTATTCGAATAGCCGTGTTCGTAGTATTGGACATCGCTCGGGAATTACAGTTAAGGGTTAGACTTTCTTGAAAATAACTTGGACTTGAAAGGTTGGGTTTGGTTTAATAATGATGTTGATGGAAATGTGGATTAGGAATGGGAAAGTTGTTTATTTAACTCCTGGAAAATTTATTGATCTCATACTTGTTTCTATTGCTTTGGAATCTACTTACAATACTTGTCAAATGTTGTTTACCGCAATTATACCTTGAGTTATTCCTTTGTACTAAGCCATGCATGTAGTATATTAGCCTGCATTCTGTGCATGACTTGCTGAGTACCAAGTACTCACCCTTGCCACAAAACAACACCAGTTGAAGAAGAGGCGACGCCAACCTTGGAGGAGGAGTTCCAAGAAGAACCGTCTTACTAGGGAGTGAGCCCAGTCAGTTGCCTGTGGTATACTGGATGGCGCCACGATGTTATCTTACTTTTTCCGCTGCTATTATTTCTCTTTTATTAAGTTTCACCCTACGAGGCGTATATTTGTAACTTGACCTTAAGGTCAAGCAACCCGTTTGATTATCTAATTAAAGTACTTTATTAGTATAGAGTGGTATGATTGTGATATTTACCAATGTTGAGACTGTGTGCACTAGCGCGTTCCTGGACTAGTGCTGATTACACAGAGGGTCCGGATTTACAAATTCGGGTCCCAACAGAGGTGGTATCAGAGCCATACTGACTGTAGGCTCAGCCATAGTTAGATTGGTCGTAGTGAGGATAAAACCTATTTTCTAAAGATAAAATTTGTCAAGATAATGAATGAATTCTCGACTTACCCCTTTTCTTCCTTGTTCATACCCCTGCTGAGTTCTCTTTGTCTTCCACTTAATTTTAAAATGTTGCGTTCTTACGCGAGTGACTTCTGACAGATGATGATGAAGAACAACTACGCAGAGCGTGAAGGAGGCTACGCTGCCGAGCTGTGGCGTATGCTTCAGTTTCTCAGAGGTTTTGAGAGGCCGCTCTACCGAGGGACTACACTCGTGCAGGCAGGAGTGGTCATAGGATGGGACGTCAAGATCACAGTGTACGCCCGAGAGAAGACGAAGTTCAGTCGACCTTTCCATTTCACTGCCAGGAGGTCTACCTTTGAGATGGGAATCCAAGAGGTGTCGCGTCGAGCAATGCAGCAGATCGCTCGCACTTACTCCAGGGAGCTGGAAGGCACCGTATTCCGTCACCACCCACGCCGAGACAGCAAAGCTCAGCGGAAGCCGATAGAGGACGAGGATGCTACCGTCACACACTTAGCCAGGAGTTGAAGAAGGCTCGCGAGCAGGTTGAGGAGGAGAAGAAGCACTTAGAGAATGCTCGAGAGTACGTCGCCCATGCTGCGGAAAGGATCGCAGAGCTGGAGACTGCACTGTATGGATAGGGCCCCAATCTAGTGTTGGAGTTAGACGCCCCAAAGCCAGAGGAGGACCCAGAGGAGGAGCCACCTGCACCCGCGCCACAGCCACAGCAATAGCCAGATCCAGAGTTAGAGGAGGACGCCGTGTTGTCGACCACAGCTGCAGTTGTAGGGCATGGCGATTGTTTCACGCCTATGCCGCCGCACCCGCCCCAAGGAGGCAGTGGAGGTTTTCTCGACGAGTGAGCGTAGGTTTTTGCAGTTGAGACTCCTTCGTCAAAGTCGCGTTATAGAATAAGAGTCACCCTTTAGAGGCGTTGGTTTTTCATTGCTTGCTGAGTGTGCAGTATGTGTTGCAAGGCCCTTAGGCATTGTGAGCAATCATACCGAGTTATTATTATTATTAATAAAGTTGGATTTTGAGTTACACTTTTCCCCCGCATAAGTTTCCCTATTACTTGTCTATTCTTGTTCCCTCTTATCTCTGAAACCTTGGAGCAATCGACAGATGGTGAACACCCGCGGAAACCTTGGAGGCAATGGAAGTGGTTCTCGTCCAGCTGGGAACCCCAATGATGGAGCACCTGCACTCCACCTAGCACCGCCAGTGGACATGCAAAATTTTAGAGCTTTTCTTGCTGCACAGACCCAGTTGATGCATGCGATGATGCAGCAGATGCAACAAATCACCGCTCACGCCACTGCTAATCAGAATAATCAAGTCAATCAGGGACCACGCCAGAATACAAGACTATCAGAGTTCATGAGGACTCATCCACCCACTTTCTCTGGGAATGCCAATCCGTTGGAGGCCGATGATTGGTTAAGGTCAATTGAGAGGAAGCTACACATTGCCCAATGCATGGGAGATGAGAAGGTACTCTACGCTTCTCATCAGTTGGAAGGTACCACCGCAGAGTGGTGGGAGAACTTCTGTGCCACGCGGGATAACCCTTAGGACATTACTTGGGAGGAGTTTACAGCCGCATTTCATCAGTATCATGTGCCAGAAGGAATTATGGACCTCAAGAAGGAAGAGTTCAGAGCACTGAAGCAGGGTAATCAGCCGGTGGCCGAATACCTGAATAAGTTCACACAGATTGCACGTTATGCACCTGAAGACGTAGCGATAGATAAAGCCAGACAGTCTCGTTTTATGAAGGGACTTAACTCAGGACTGCAGGTGGGACTGATCACCCACACCTTTCCAGATTTCCAGGAACTTGTGAACAAGGCGCTCATTCTTGAAGATAAGCGCAAGGAACTGGATGAGAACCGGAAGCGAAGGATGCAACAGCAGGGATCGCAGCAACGCTTGAGGGTTGCGCCAAATCAGTTTTTCAGATTCCAACCGCAGAATGCAACAAGGACGCCGTCACCAGCACAAAGACCGGTCAATCAGAATTATCAGACCCCAGCTCCAGCCAGAAACGCCGCTTCAGGCAGTCAACAGGGGACAGTGAGACGCTGTTACAACTGCAACGAGCCAGGACACTTCGCCAACAGTTGCCCTAAGAAGACAGCAGGAGTGACCCCAGTCCGCTTCAATCTGGGATCCACACCAACCAGGACACTAGCACCAAGAGCCAACCGACGGACAGCACAGCCAGGAGCCGCGCCCCAGACCATAGTGAGAGGCCGAGTCAACCATGTCACCGCAGAGGCACTTCAGAATGCTACGGACGTCATACTGGGTAAGTTACTTGTCAACTCAAGACTGCACAGCTTGATTTTGTTTGATTCTGGAGCTTCGCATTCATTTGTTTCTCAAGGTTTTGCTGCTAAAAATGATTTGGAGATTGCAAGACTTAAATGCATGCTTTTAGTTCAAACCCCCGGTTCCGAACTCCGAACTAAAGTAGGATGTTCTGGGGTGAGAATACTAATAGATGGGGTAGAATTCCTAGCGAATCTTATTATGTTGGAAACCCAGACCTTAGATGTTATTTTGGGAATGGATTGGTTATCCAAGCACAAGGCAGTATTGGATTATGGACGAAGGATTATTTCAGTTGAGAGCCCGTGTGGAAGGAAAGTGGAATTTCAAGCCACCGCCGTTAGAGATGGACAGTTGATGGTTAACAGCGCCAAGGCAATCAGCATAGAAGATGTCTCAGTAGTGAATGAGTATCCAGATGTTTTTCCCGAAGATCTACCTGGTATGCCGCCAGACAGAGACATAGAGTTTGTGATAGAGCTTGTACCTGGTATAGTGCCGATAGCAAAGAGACCCTATCGGATGTCCACCGAAGAATTGGTAGAGATGAAGAAACAACTTGAAGAGTTGATGGAGAAAGGATTCATCAGACCGAGTTCGTCGCCGTGGGGAGCGCCAGTTCTGTTCGTCAAGAAGAAGGATGGGAGTTTCAGGATGTGCATTGACTACCGTGCACTCAATGAAGTTACTGTAAAGAACAAATACCCACTACCCAGGATTGATGATCTGTTTGATCAGCTGAGAGGAGCCGGAGTTTTCTCCAAGATTGATCTGAGATCGGGATACCACCAGTTGAAGATCCGATCGGAAGATATACTGAAGACCGCATTCTCGTCAAGATATGGACATTACGAGTTTACAGTTATGTCCTTTGGTTTGACGAATGCGCCAGCATATTTCATGAATATGATGAATAAGGTGTTCATGGAGTATTTGGACAAGTTTGTCGTTGTATTCATAGATGATATCTTGATCTACTCCAAGATGGAGGATGAACATGCCGAGCACTTGAGGTGAGTGTTGGAAAAGCTGAGGGAGCAGCAACTTTTCGCCAAGTTCAGCAAGTGTGACTTTTGGAAGGACAAGGTGGAATTCCTTGGACACATAATGACCGCAGAAGGAGTCGCTGTCGACCCAAGCAAGGTAGAAGCTGTGTTACATTGGGAGCAGCCGAAGACCGTGACCCAGATCCGGAGTTTCCTTGGAATGGCAGGTTACTACCGCCGCTTCATTGAAGGTCTTTCAACAATTGCGAAACCTCTCACGCAATTGCTGAAAAAGGAGAAGAAGTTTGCATGGACGCCGGATTGCGAGAAAGGTTTTCAAGAACTGAAGAAGCGATTGACATCAGCACCGGTGTTAGTTCTACCGGACGTCAATCAAAGCTTTGACATTTATTGTGACGTATCGCGCCAAGGACTTGGATGTGTGCTGATGCAGAATGGAAAGGTCGTCGCTTATGCATCAAGATAGTTGAGGCCGCATGAGGAGAATTATCCAACGCATGACCTGGAGTTAGCTGCCGTAGTGCATGCTTTGAAGTTGTGGCGTCATTATTTGATTGGAAATAGATGTGAAGTGTATACGGATCATAAGAGTCTTAAGTACATTTTCACCCAATCAGACCTGAACATGAGGCAGAGGAGATGGTTAGAGTTGATCAAGGATTATAATGTGGGGATCCATTACCATCCCGGGAAGGGCAACGTGGTAGACGATGCTTTGAGTCGGAAAAGCCATACTGTGAACATGTTGGTAGTCATGAATCAGGAGGAGCTATGCAAGGACTTCAAGAGAATGCAGATTGAAGTGGTTCCAGAAGGATTCGTAGCCGCATTAGAAATGAAGCCTACCCTAGAGGATCAGATCCGAGAAGGACAGAAGGATGATGACAAGATCCGCAGGATTAAGTCCAAGATGGATGAAGGCAAGGCGAAAGACTTCAAGCTGGATGAGCAAGGCACGATGTGGATGGAGAACCGAATTTGTGTGCCGAACAAGAAGGAGCTGAAGCAGCTGATCCTAGAAGAAGCCCATGACTCCAAGTATTCAATTCATCCTAGAAGTGCCAAGATGTATCAGGATTTGAAGGAAAGATTCTGGTGGCCGAGCATGAAGCGTGAAGTTGCTGAGCATGTTGCGCTGTGCGACATATGTCAGAGAGTCAAGGCAATGCATCAGAGACCAGCAGGATTGCTACAGCCGTTGAAGATACCTGAGTGGAAATGGGAGGAGATCGGAATGGACTTCATTACCGGTTTACCCAAGACTCAATGAGGGTATGACTCCATATGGGTTATAGTGCATCGCTTGACTAAGGTCGCTCACTTTATTCCAGTGAAGACCACTAACTCGGGAGATAAGTTAGCAGAATTGTATATGACCAAGATCGTTTGTTTGCATGGAGTGCCGAAGAAGATTGTATCGGACAGAGGTACCCAGTTTACCTCAAGGTTCTGGAATAAGCTGCATGAAGCCATGGGAACCCGTTTGAATTTCAGTACAGCTTATCATCCGCAGACGGACGGACAGACCGAAAGAGTTAATCAGATATTGGAGGATATGTTAAGAGCGTGTGCATTGGCTTATGCTACCTCTTAGCATAAAAATCTGCCGTATGCTGAGTTCAGCTACAATAACAGTTATCAAGCAAGTTTGCAAATGTCACCTTTTGAGGAACTATACGGTCGACCTTGTCGAACACCGTTGAACTGGAATGAGACAGGTGAACGCCGTGTCTTTGGACCGGACATACTTCAGGAAGCCGAAGAGCAGATTGCCATGATCCGAGAAAGACTGAAGATAGCACAGTCAATACAGAAGAGCTACGCTGATAATCGTCACCAAGACCTGAGTTTTGAACCAGAAGATTTCGTGTATCTCAGAGTCACACCACTCAAGGGAGTTAAGAGATTCCATGCCAAAGGAAAACTCACGCCGAGATATGTTGGACCATTCAAGGTTCTCAGCCGTAGAGGTGAAGTTGCATATCAGTTAGAGTTACCGCAGTCGTTGGCAGGAGTACATGATGTGTTCGACGTGTCCCAGCTGAAGAAGTGTCTTCGAGTACCGGATGAGCAAACACCGCTAGAGACAATTGAGCTGCAAGAGGATTTGACTTACAAGGAACACCCCGTCAAAATTTTGGACACCATGGATCGAGAAACGAGGAACAAGTCAACCCGTTTCTGCAGAGTTCAATGGAGCAACCATGCGGAGAGTGAAGCAACTTGGGAGCGCGAAGAGGATTTGAAGAAAGAGTTTCCAAACCTATTCCTTAGTAAGCCCTTAATCTCGGGGATGAGATTTTGTTAAGGGGGGGAGGTTTGTAACACCCCAAATTTTTGCTTTTCATGAATTTAATTAAGATTTGGCACTTTGGTGAATTTTTGGAATTTTCTAGAATTTATTTGAATTTATTCCCTTTTTAAATAATTAAAGAATTTAACTTTGCAAATAAAATTTTGTTGGAAATATTTTATTTGAGTCCCAAATGCCTTAAAATATTTTCCAGAATTTTTCTGGAATTTTTCTGAGTGTTTTTTCTATTTTTAATGAATTAAATGAATTTCTAGGAATTAAATTGAATATTTAATCGCTGGGAAAATGTGAGTGGGTTTGTACTGTTCATCCGACCGGACCCGAGTCCGAGTCAGACTCGAGTTCGACCTGAGCCAGCCGTTCCGGTCGAACCCGCTCGGCCGAACCCTAACCGTGTGACCGTTGGATCCTGATCCAACGGCCATGCTGGAGCTACGTCACCCAGACCAGAGCCCGACCGAGCCAGCCAGCTCACCGAGTCGAACCCGAATCCAACCCACGTGACCGTTGGATCGAGATCCAACGGCTCACGTTGAGCCACGTCGCCCTCTCCGTGTCGCCGCAGGACTCCGCCGCTGCCGGCGCGTGGGCCCTCGTTTTCCGCGCGTTTCATGGACGTCGAGGGGGTATTTAATGCGCCGCTGCCGCTGTCGTGTTGCCGACTTCCGTGCGCACCCGTAGCCCTAGCCCACGTCGCCTGAGCCGCCGTGTAGCCACCGCAATCGCTCGCCGTAGTTGGCCGTGCGTCCCGCCACGGTTTTGCGCCGGTTCCGCCGCCGTCCGCCGTCCTCCGCTGCCGTTGAGCCCAGATCCGGAACCGCAAGGTCAAGCCGCGCCAGAGGGAACCCTTTACTTCACCGGAGGAGCCCTGCAACGCCGTCGGGAGTGTCGCCGTCCTCGTCTCCGGTGAAGCCAGCTCCGCCGCGCGCCATCGCCGTCGATCGAGCTCCCTCAGCCGTCCGATCCAGATCCAAGGGCCCAGATCGCGCCACGTCACGCCACGGTGAGATTCCACGTTCAAACCTCTAGATCTATTTCCAACCGTTGGATCTAGATCCAACAGCTTATATTGTGCCACGTAGCTAGAACCGCACCGTACGAGATCCAATCTCAACCGTTAGATCTAAATCGAATGGCTAGGGTTAGCCGCGTTGTAAATGTTAGATTGGATCTTGACCGTCCGATCAAGATCGAACGGTCCAGATCAGCGGTGTAGTTTCCATAACGCGTTAAGCCAGATCGAATCTGGGCCGTTGATTTTCAAATCAACGGCCGAGATTGCGCCACGTGGCCGGGAGGCCGACTGTCGCGGTCAGGGCGGTCAGCGCCCGCGCGTGGGTGCGTGTCTCAGAGGGCCCATGCGTCAGCCACACGCCGCGCGTGCGTGGATCGGGTCCATGCGCCTGAGCCGACGTGGCCGCTCCAGAGAGCGCCACGTGGCATGATGACGTCATGCTGACGTCATCGTGGGGTTCGGCTGGTGCTGACGTCAGCGGGGCTGACGTGGACCAATCAGGAGCTGACACGTGTCACGCTGACGCAATAAATCAATTTTTTGAAAAAGAAATTAATTATTTAATTCGAATTATTGATTCAAATTTAGATTCAAACTTCAAACGCTTATAACTTTTGTGTTTCAACTCCGATTTGAGTGATTCAAATTTCTAAATTTGTATAAAATTTAGATCTACCTAGTGGTGAATTTTATTTATTTTTTAGACCAAAATTTTTCTCGGTAATATTATTTAATTGATTAATTAAACTTTAAACGCTTATAACTTTTGCGTTTTAACTCCGAATTTGACGATTCCAGTTTCTGAAAATTCATAAAATTATGCTCTCTCTGTTTATGAACTTTATTTGGATGTTTGGACACTTTTTGTCTACTGTTTATTTATTTATTGTTATTTGCACGTTTTACGAGTAGACGTTGAAGTGCCCGAAGGCTTCGAAGGTGAAGTGTTGACCCAGGAGCCAGCTCAGGACCAAGAAGAAGTACTCTTTGAAGGCAAGTTATGATTTGACCATGTTGATCCTATTTTGAAACTTATTTTGATTTAATGTATTGCACGCTAGTTTAAATAGAAAATGCTTTACTTAATTTTGGGGAAATTAGATAAATGCCAAATTGCAGTATGACACCTTGGTTAATTAAGTATGTGCCATGATCCCTTGTCACCCTAGTTGTGGATTATTAGTTGGACATTATTAAATTGCCAACATGGGTAGTTAGCCCGATGTAGTATGCTTAGCCTTGCCACGTGGCATGATTTTGGACAAACAAATGTTAATATTGACTTAACGATATATCGAACCTGTTTTGGAAAGGTATCATGTGTTGTGATGTTGATGGCACGTGGTGCATGGTAATCAACTGGGGTTTGATAAATAGCTTTCGACCGGGGCATGTGGCAAGAATGATCAGTTGGGCCAGTTGTGGTACCGGGAGCGTTGGTTTGGTTCTTCGGGTAGTCTTGCCCTAGTCACCCTAAGGACTTAACCTTGCAAGCCTTTGAACTAAGTCAAACGTGCAACCACATGTCTGTAATGGGACGGACCTGGTTGATTAAGTTGCTAATAACGTACCTGTGGGACCTTTCGGTGTCAACTATAACTTTTGTGTATTTGTACGGGGGAGCGTACCGGGGCTGCGGCCAGGTACCCATCTAACGGTGGATTGGCCTAAACTTCGCCTTCGCTAAGGGAAGGGTTAGTGTGCAATCACCGGAGAGGACCACTTGTGCTGTTAGAAGTTTCCGAAAGACTTTGTTACGGACACTCGCCTTTGTGGTGTTTGACTGTATCTTGTGGGTAAAGTGCATAACCTCTGTAGAGTGTAAAATCTATTCGAATAGCTGTGTCCGTGGTATTGGACATCGCTCGGGAATTACAGTCAAGGGTTAGACTTTCTTGAAAATAACTTGGACTTGAAAGGTTGGGTTTGGTTTAATAATGATGTTGATGGAAATGTGGATTAGGAATGGGAAAGATGTTTATTTAACTCCTGGAAAAGTTATTGATCTCATACTTGTTTCTACTGCTTTCGAATCTACTTATGATACTTGTCAAATGCTGTTTACCGCAATTATACCTTGAGTTATTCCTTTGTACTAAGCCATGCATGTAGTATATTAGCCTGCATTCTGTGCATGACTTGCTGAGTACCAAGTACTCACCCTTACCACAAAACAACACCAGTTGAAGAAGAGGCGACGCCAGCCTTGGAGGAGGAGTTCCAAGAAGAACCGTCTTACTAGGGAGCGAGCCCAGTCAGTTGCCTGTGGTATACTGGATGGCGCCACGATGTTATCTTACTTTTTCCGCTGCTATTATTTCTCTTTTATTAAGTTTCGCCCTGCGAGGCGTATATTTGTAACTTGACCTTAAGGTCAAGCAACCAGTTTGATTATCTAATTAAAGTACTTTATTAGTATCGAGTGGTATGATTGTGATATTTACCAATGTTGAGACTGTGTGCACTAGCGCGTTCCTGGACTAGTGCTGATTACACAGAGGGTCGGGATTTGCAAATTCGGGTCCCGACACATATTATATGCTGATTGCCTTTGCGCTGTTAACCATCAATTGTCCATCTGTAATGGCGGTGGCTTGAAATTCCACTTTCCTTCCACACGAGCTTTCAACTGAGATGATCCTTCGTCCACAATCTAGCAGGTGCCCCTGGAAGTAATGCTTCAATTTCCACGATGCGACCAGCACGGCGTATAGCAACTTCTGAATTTTTTTTTAAATAATACAATTTTTAAACTGAATTGCGTTTTTAATACATGGAAAAAAAATAGCAAAAATAATACGTGGTCACCAAACCGTACGGCGAATACCCTATTTTCGCCGAACCGTGTGGCGAATACCCTATTTTCGCCACACGTTTCGGCGACAATACCCTAACCGCCGCAATTAAGCTGCTACACGGGTATCAATGTTATTTTTGCCAAATGATGCGGCGAAGACCCTATTTTCGCCAAATGGTGCGGCGAAGACTCTATTTTCGCCAAATGGTATGGTGAAAATAGGTTATCGCCAAATGGTATGGCGACAATTGCTCGATAAAAAACGCCCGACGCGAGATCGATCCAGAGGAGAAGAAGAAGAAGAGGAGGAGAAGAAGAAAGAAGAGGAGGTAACATCGCAACTCTGTTTAATTTCGTGTTCTTCAATGTAGAGAGCGATATAGAGTAGTGCAATTTAGAGTAGCGATCTAGAGTAGTGCAATTTAGAGTAGCGATCTAGAGTAGTGCAATTTAGAGTAGCGATCTAGAGTAGTGCAATTTAGAGTAGCGATCTAGAGTAGTGCAATTTAGAGTAGCGATCTAGAGTAGTGCAATTTAGAGTAGCGATCTAGAGTAGTGTAATTTAGAATAGCGATTCTAGTTGTTTAATTTAGAGTAGTGATACTAGTTTGAATATTTAAAAGTTGTTCAATTTACAGTAATGAATTTCGATATTAGCAATGTTGAAGAGAGAATTAATCGCTAGCTGATCGGTCGGCCTAGGATTAGAGATTAATCGTCAATGCGGAGGATTAACTGAACGAATCGATCAATCAATAATTGGTTGGTCAGCAAGGGCAATATATCGATTTAGTTACTAAAATACCTTAAAAATGGAGATTAGGCCCGATTAATTCCGATTAATTGTTCTGCCCAGTTTTTTGACCGTAAGGAAAAAAATAGAATCTTTAGGGCTTCGATCACAACCTAAATTGGCTAGTTAATCGGCTAATCGGCCGATTTTTCTGAACATTGCATATTAGTAGCAAATAGCCATGTTATACGTGCGCTATATTATTATAATATTATAGTATCGATATTGCGATAGTTAATTAGCGTTGTTCAATTTACAGTACAGATTTTACATTTCAGTAGGGATGCAAAAATTTATTTTGTCTATGTCGTCGCAGTGATGTCGGAACCAGTGAAATTCATGGTATATTACGGCGATGGTGAAGTACAAATTGGGCAGAATGGAGTGGATTTAAGCGGCTTTACGGTCACCATGGCCGAGCACTTGTCCCCCGATACTGTTAGCATTCGTGATATAAAACTTTGGTTGACCCAATTTTTTCCCCTGAATCCAAGTGTTTATTCTGTTACCATCCAAATCGTATACACGCGTAGCAAGGTTGACCCGGCTGTGTGGGAGTTGAAGACAATAGATCGAACACAGTTGTGGCAGAAATGGTTAAGGTGGTGCAAGGGATCTAGCCTCGAATGTGTGATGCTGGTGCAAGCTTGCCCTAGGGAAGAGGTGAGTAATACTTGTGTGAACGAGAGCAGCACATCGGCTACAGCTGAAAAAATTCAGCCAGTGGTGTCGGCTGAGGCAGCAGCGGGGGATGATCACATGGATACAGCAAGCGCAGAAGGTCGGGCTGATGAAGGGGAGGATATCGATCAACTTGTGGATCAATTGGATTGGGTGGATGTCGCGCCCGGAATCGGAATTCCGAACACTCTGTGTGACACACCAGTCCAGGACCACGCTGGTGCTCACAGATACAACAGAGATGAATACCATTACACATACACAACGGAAATAATAATAATAAAGTATTCAACTTATATAAAAATTGTTGAGACCTTATGGTCAGCCTTACAATTATAAGCCACGCATGCCTAAGTTCAGAGTAACAATAAAATAGTAGCGGAATGAAAATTATTCGTGGTGCCTCAGTATACCACAGGCAACTGAATTGGCTTGCCCCTAGTTGTTCGCCTCTCCGTTCTGCTCCTCGTCATGGACTTGCAGATCCTCTTCTTCTGGTGTTGTGAGTTTGGAGGGGTGAGTACATTGATACTCAACAAGCTATGCACAGAATGCAACCTAATATACTACATGCCAGGCTTATTCCAATGGAATGGCTTAACAGGTTTATTTTGCGGTGAAGCAGCATTTAACAAGTAACGTAAATAGATTCGAAAGCGGTAAAAATAAATAATGTAACAACAACTTTTTCATGAGTTGAATAAAAGTATTCCCACATCCTAATCCACGTTTCCATTTACTTCATCTTTTATCCCAACCACATTTTTAATAAAGTCTAACCCTTGACTGTAATCCCCGAGCGATGTCCAATACCGTGGACTCGGCTATTCGAATAGTTTGTACACTCTGCAGAGGTTATACACTTTACCCACACGATATACTTAAACACCACGCAGGCGAGTAACCATAACAAAGTCTTTCCGAAACTTCCATCCTCGCATGTGTACCTCCCGGTATAGTTCCCACTGTCCCTTCCCTTTTGCGGAGCGGAAGTACAGGGCCAACGTATACCGTTGAAGAGATGTAAGACCAATACGGTAAACACTACACCCTTCTTTCCACATTTATAGCTACAAAAACCACCTGAGGTCTCACATGCTAGGACTTCGGAATCATACTAAACTAGGTCTGTCCCACTCCAGACATGTGGTTGTATGTTAGGCCAAGTTCAAAGGCTTGCAAGGTTAAGTCCTTAGGTCGACCGTGGCAAGACTACCCAAAGTTCACAAAACCAAATTCAATCAACATCTCTCCCATGTGCCATATCGGGCCCCCCATTGATCACTTGCCACTTGCCACAGTCTAAACCATTTTCCCTCCCGGTTGGTTACCATGCACCTTGTGCCAACAACTTATCAACAACACATGTCGCATTCTTTCAAAACAGGTTCCATAGTTCAATAGTCAGTATTTAGCTTACTTCAAAATTTGTGTCATTAGCTCAAATGGCATGGCTAAGCAGAACTACCACGTTTTAACTACCCAATTCTGGTGATTAGTATTAACCAGCATATATAATCCAACCTAGGGTGACAAAGGATTTATTGGCATACAAGTATTATGGACAAGGTGACACTATCAAGGGGTAATTATCTAATCCCAAATTACTTGAACACATTATAATTAAATTAGCATGCATAATTTAAAACAAACTAATATTTATAAACATGGGAACAAAATGGTCAAAGCATAACTTGCCTTCAAAGATTAGCTGGTGTTGGTCTAGATCCTGATCTTGAGCTTGTTCCTCGAAATCGACACCCTCACACAGTTCGACGTCTATGCGCAACAGATAAATAACTAAATAAACATGCAAATCAACATACAAACACACATTCAGAGAAATGCCGCTAATCAAACTAATTCATAATTTCATGAAAACTTCTAGATAAGCAGTTTAGTATTTTCTAAGATTTATAAAATTTATTTGGACATTTTTGGACATATAGTTTAAGAGATACAAAATGGGTAAGTTTGGATTTTCCGCGAATAATTTAACAGTACAATTTTATTTATAAAATTTCATAAAAATTACTGTAGAAAGGTATTAATTCATACTAATTAACAAAATTTGTTGCAAGCGATTCGGACTTAAAACGAATTTCTAGTGAAAAAGAGAAAATTCATAATTTCGGGAAAACTCATGTACAACTAGCCTTCATTCCTATTCTGCATGGCACTATTCATAGTATATATGTGTATACTCTATTTGGCTAGGACACGTGAGAAAAACCCGAAACAACGTATAAATTTCGTATTTAAATACGTATACTTCCTAAGACAACCGTATAAATACATATAGAAAATTTGTACTTGCGAATCGGCCGAATACACATATGCAGATCCGACGAATAAATCCACACGTATACATACTACTGGCGTCTAATAACAGAGAGTACCGAATCAATATGCTACAATATATATATTTACATGCGTAGCAACCGAGTATATCTACGCGCGACTATATCTACACGTGAATCGACCAAGTATACCTACATGTAGACATGTATATGCGCAGGCTACAGAATACATCCGCCTAACCTATACTTATATATACTAACATATATATACACGATTACGCGCCGATAGGATCAATCAACCGGTAGAAATAGAACGCGCGCAAAAGAAAGGCGAGAGAGTACCGATCGACGACGGGCAGTAGCGCGGATCGTCGACGCGAAGAAGGCGGGGCCGAAGAGTGCGCCGGCGGCGACGGTGACGGCAACAGCGGCAACGCAGCGACAGCGATGGCGGCAATGCGACGACGGCGACGAGAGGAGCGCACGGTCGGCCGGACAAGCAGCAGCGGCTAGGAGGCAGTCGGTCGGCCGAGTCGGTCGTGTGGAGTTTGAGGATACCAGGTGATATGAGGAGAGGAGGAAATGGCCACAATCTGGAGGAATGGCGGTAGTAGTGTAGAGGTAGATAAAGGGTATCTAGGTACTAGTGACTCCTGACGTTCAGGATGGAGAACGGCTGGAATAGAAAACACATAGCGTTGATGCATGCATGCAAGCAATGAAAAGGAAACGGCTGGAATTGAAGACTCTTCACGCGTGGCCAATAGAAAAATTAGAAACTGACTGATAGATGGAAAGGACTTGAAAATCAAACGTTCATAGCCACATGGCTCAGGCATGCAAGTATATATGCATATATGTGAATACAGGCTGTAAAAACACGTATATGCATACATATTTCCAAACGTATTTAGAAAGAAAAAAAATTGAGGGGTTCTAAAAAAATCTGGAAAATTCCTCTAAAATACTACGAAGTATTTGGAACCTAACGAAGTTGGTTTCGCGATTTTTCAACGTATAGATTTTTCGTAAAAAATCTTTTAGTGAAATCAGACACATGTACAGACTTTTGTAAAATCAACGACTTACGTTATATAGCATATTCACTACTACAGAACTGGGCATCACAAGCGGTATATTACAAGCGGTTAGGTGCGAACCGGTTCTGGCCCACGCACCAGAAGCGGTTCGTGAGCAACGGGCGGGAGGGGGTCTCTAGAAGCGGTTGGTCATACGAGCCGCTTGTGTTGACAACCATCACAAGTGGTTCGTTTACCAAACCGCTTATGAATTATCACAAGCGGTTTGAGACCTCAACCGCTTGTAGAGATTTATATTTAGAAGCGGTTCGTGTATCAAACCGCTACTGAAGTCTTAGTTTTAGAAGCGGTTTGACATACAAACCGCTTCTAGAACTCAACCTTCAGAAGCGGTTTGTATATGAAACCGCTTCTAGAATCCCTCCCGCCCAGCGCTTTAAACTTCTTCTTCCTCCCCGAGCCAACAGTCTGATGAACAGAGAAGGGCCGAGCACTGTTCTTCCGGGGAGGTGCTGCCCAAATTTTTTGTTTTGAAATTGCTGGTGATTTAGCTTCAAACTAAGTGTTTTAAGGTCAGTAAGAGCATGTTAGCATCTTTCTCACCTACATATTACTGTTTTTTATGCATTGGATGTGGAGAAATCATGATTTATTCATGTTGAAATGTGTTGCTTTGCTAGGTAGAACATGTTGAAATGTGTATGGTATGAAGTTGTTCCCCAAAATTTATTTTGTATGCTTGTTTTTGTTATGGTATGAAGATGTATGGTGATCTAGTTCAAAATATGACATTGCAATGAAGTAATTAGTAGTGTATAAAATAAAATAGGAAAACATGTTAAGGATAAAAAAATAATTAGAAAGGTAGAAAGGGATAAAAAAAATAATTAGAAAGGTAGATCTTTAATTGCATGAAGGTGTAGGTGGGGTTGTTTTTCTTGGAGAAGAAAAAAATATATGAAATTATTACTTGTTGTAGATGAACCGGCAATGGATGTACAATGCGGACCGTCGATCGAGAGAGTTCATTGATGGCGTGCAGGCTTTTCTCGATGCGGCCATTGCATTCCTGCCTCCAGGCAGCTTCATATGTTGTCCGTGCGTAGATTGCAAGAACGAGAAGGAGCACTCACAGCGATGGCAGGTTATGAACCATTTGATGATGAGAGGTTTCATGCCAAACTATACCAGTTGGACCAACCATGGCGAAGACGAGGAAGACGATAAAGAAGACGAGGAAGAAGAAGAGGGATTCAAAAATATCTCGGACGCCACGCAATGCTATTCCGTGGGAGGTACACTCAGTGACTTTGGTGATGATGAGCTGGACCAGATCTTTGCGTGACGGTGAGGGAGACTACACAGATGAAAGACAGTTCGAGAAATTCCAGCGCATGTTAGAGGACCACAGAACTCCTTTATACCCAAATTGTGGGCAGGACCACAAGAAGTTGCGTACCACACTTGAACTTATGCAATGGAAGGCCACAAATAGTGTTTCAGATAAGGGATTCGATGAGTTGTTGACACTCATAAAGAAGTTGCTTCCATAAGATAACACTCTGCCTGAATCTACATATGAAGCAAAGGAAGTCGTTTGTCCTTTGGGACTGAAAGTACAGAAGATACACGCATGTCGTAACGATTGCATCCTGTATCGCAATGCGTATGCCAATTTGGATGTTTGTCCAGAGTGCAAAGAATCACGATATAAGGTGAAGAGAGATGATCCAGGTGAAATAGATGGGGAGCGTAAGAAGAAGAGACCTCCAGCTAAAGTGTTGTGGTATTTCCCTGTGATTCCCCGATTGAAGCGTATGTTTGCTAACAAAGCGCATGCCCAGATGATGCGTTGGCACAAAGAAGAGCGTAAAGATGACGGTATGCTTAGACACCCTACAGATGGATCACAGTGGAGGAAAGTCGATCGGACGTACCCAGACTTCGCACAAGAGGTGAGAAACATAAGGTTTGGGTTAAGTACCGATGGGATGAATCCTTTCGGAGAGTTGAGCAGCAACCATAGCACCTGGCCTGTTACTGTAACACCCTACAAATCTAAACTGTCGTACAAGAAAATTTCGACAGCATCTCCCCTAAAATTAGGACAAAACGGAAGCGACAACAAGATTCATAATAAACATTACAATCAGGAATAACATAAAAGCATCAATACTAGAGATAACAAGTCTAAATCAACCAGAAAACAAACATAAACGTAAACACAAATTTCCAAAGAGGACATCAACAGGTCTATGATTAATAACATTTCAGCAAGCTAATGAGTTATTAAATGCACTAGTCCATGTGGTTCGTGATGACCCCGGAGGGTTGATTGTGCTACTAAGCCCACCCTTCAATCTTACGACTCGCGAGAACTACCTGAAAACAACAAAATAACAAGGGGTGAGATTGGGTAATCTCAAGAAGCGGAACAACTAATACAAATAAAACATCCACCATATATCTATCATTCCACATTCTCATATACAATACCACATCAAAGAGTCCACATTCCTCATATACAATACCACATCAAAGAGTCCACACCACTTCAAGAAATGCATATGATTGATGCACATGCTTATGCCATGATCCTCCTCACCGTTCCCTTTCAGGAACACGGTGTTGTCTGTCAGACGGCCATCGCAAGACGCTAAGGCCGACAAACTTCCAATGCATGAATATGCAGTTAATGCTTCATGCATGAATTCATTTCACAAACTTCCACATGGAGTCCACATGTTTGCATACCCTCATATAACATGGGTAGAAAAAAATAACATTGAGATGAACTATTTAGACAATTCAACAAGTAGACAACATCATTCTTCTCTTTACTCATGATTCATAGCCAAAGCACATCATCACAATGCTAATCTAAATATCGCAATCATCAAAGCAATTGATTAAACCATGTATGATTAATGTAATCGGAGATTATAACGAAGGCAATGCAAACCACGCAGGTATAGCTCAACCATAACACTACTTCCACTTGCCTTTACCGACGTGAGACGACGGATCTAGTTGCGTCCAGAAGGTGCACCACCTGTACAAGCATATTTTCAGTATGTAATAACAGCACAACTGATCACACAACTCAAACACGCAATTCCTACAACCCGTTCCCCTTTTCCAACACCGAAACCCCGATCTGTCCGGATCGAACAGCAGCAACCCCCATTCTCTTTTTCGTATCTTTTTTTCTACAGAACATAAAAATATGAAAAAATTACAGGAGCTAGATATTGACGAGATCTACAACTTTCCAGAAGATCATAAATTCTAATTCCTCTGTTAAATATGCCTAAACAGTCGTCCAACACAGTGGATGAAATCTGTTCCCAGATTCTGTTCGTCGGTTTGCAACAGCGATAACTATCAGAACACTTTCCCAAAAATTCTGAAAAAATTACAGAAGCTAGGTCTCGACGTTATCTACAATTTTCTAGTTATGGGTTTTGGCAGGAAAAATCGTCTAGGTCACGTAAAACGTGGAACAACCCGCGCTGCACAATCTTCCCTCTCAGAAACAGCACCACGTGAACAACTACCCTTCTTCCCCATCAAGATCCATCCAAAACCCTCACCACCAGATCTAATACACTCCTAATCCCTAGGTAAAACAGAGGTAAAAGTTTGGGAATTTTACCTAGTGATCTCCCTTGCAAACCCACGAAGAACACGCGAAGAACCCCGAATCGGGCGATCTGCTCGCCCCTCCACGCCTCCACGAGTCGCTCCTCGCCTTCTCCTTCGCGAATCGTGGTTCTTGAGCCACCACGTGGGAGAGGAAGGAGGGAGAGGTGGCTGCTAGGAGGGAGGGAGAGGTGGAGGCGCCCTAGGGTTGGAGGGGTGTGGCCGGCCAAGGGGCGCACCACTAAGGGGCCGGCCCCCTCGGGGGGGGGTAAGGTGGAAGTGGGATGGGAATTCCCGGTCCAAGCCCAGGTTTTCTTCGGCCTTTTTCCCAGCCCGAAACTCCAAGATTAAATTTAAATGCAGCATTTTCTTCAATTATTTCATTCTCGACAATTCTGGCCAATCCTCTCAAAACAAAACAAGGAAGAAAAGTTCTAGGCATCACATTCTCCCTTCCTTAAAAGGATTAGTCCCTCTAATCCTACTTCTTTTAGCTTACACCAAAAAGGAAAAAGGAAGGCAAAAGGTAAACTACGACTTACCCCAGCCATTCCTCAAAGAGTGTAGGTACTTCTTCCGTGATCTCGTCCTTAGGTTCTAAGTTGCATCCCGCTTCAGACTAATTGGTCCACAAATCTTTCTTTGGACACTAACACTAACTATTCCCCTATTAAATAAAGGACACCTATTAGGTGAATCTGGTATCTATCCGAATCACAACTCACTCCTCTCTTCACCCCGATCGCGACACTCCGCATTCCACTCTCACCTCCTCTACTACGGTCACCGATTCGTGACGACGCGAACCATGTGAGGCACAACGCTCTAGGTAAATCTCTAAATCAACCCAAACACAAACTCCTATCTCATACAAGTGATTGATCTTTTACAAAAGAACCAATATCCACCCTTACTAACGAAGAGATAGCCTACTTTACAACCAGGGTCCGTAAATCCATGCAGAAACAATAACAACCGAACACAATCGCTATGGTTGACACAAACTCGCTTCGAACTCCAGCGACAAAAGTTCAAAAAAAAAAATTAATGTAATTACTCGCAACTTCCAAGTTGTCCACTACTAAATTAAGCAACCCCACCGAAAACACATAAATGACCCAATTTCTCCAGAAGGTTTGGATTGAGTCATACACAACCTTCACTTCACTCTTCACTTTTAAACTACTTACGATCAGTGACCCACACTAGTTTTCCCTTGAAAGAAGGTTTCGCTTCACATTCTTCCTTTCAAAGAATCATAACTAAGGGTAGAATCATTGAGGAAGCTCAACCAAGACCCATGATCCCCAAATGATTCACATCCAACATCTCGAACTCAAAGCGCAAAGCCACTTTGGAAAGAATTCGGCAACAACCCAAGAGTACTCATTTTATTTTATTTTATTTTTTTCCTAAGCCAAGTTGCAAAAGAAAGCTCGATCTCATACACCACAACCAAATATATCGTAAGATATTCTGCCTTTACTTCCCGATTAGAAGGCAATTGAAATCTCGATTCAGACATGCATGCAAATTTTACCAAGAGCACTCCTGATTAGTCATATATCCATATATGACTTTCTCACCGACTGCTCAACGACTCTTTTATCACTTAACATCTATAGACAATGTCATGTTTGTTTCTTCACTATTCATTCATCATGTAACAAAGCACTATCGAATAGTCATTTACAACACGACTCCTTCCTCTGTAACACATGAATAAAACTTCCGATTAACATCGAGGATTGGCGCTAATTCATATAAACTATGTCGGCAGATAGTTAATGATGAAGGCACCACATCGTATCAAAACCCACCAATGGTAGAAAGCTAAACTTGCAAAACATCAGATTTTAACCAAAATCAACATTTTGGAAAAGAACATCGACTCCAAAGTCAAACATTTGCCCACACAACCGCCACAATTTTTTTGAAAGAAAGGGAAACTCATTCCCAAAAGAGAACTCTACTAACCAAATTCACTTATGAAACCTCATAATCCACCTTTTGAAGCACTCAAGAACGCCACACACATCATGCAAATAAATCCAACTCTAGTAAAAAGAGTTGCAAATTAAATCTCAAGAGTTTCCAATACAACTCACTATGTCCATCTGCTTCCTTTAAAATTAATTCCAAAGATAATTCAAGCGACTAAGAGGTGCGATCCACTCAAAGACTTTTGGATGTAAATCCAAACTCATAGTGCAAACCAAACAAGTTAGCCAAATCCAAAGGTTGGCATTAATCACTACGAAGTTTTAGGAAACTCAAACCCATGAAGAAACACTTCGACAAAAGTATTCAACCAAAATAGCAACCAACCAAACCGTCCCAAAAGGTTTTTAGACACAGTGCTCAGGTGAAAACCACCATATCTAGTATTCCACCAGTACTTACCATTTAAGCATTCAATATACACTATTTTCTCATCGAGAAGCCTCAATAATTCTAAAAGCTACATAACCAATTCTTTCTCTAGTTACCTTTCCCAACATTTAAAAATACAATTTTATGATGATTAACAAAACGCCTTCCATTCTATACTACCTCATCATGATCCCCACAGACCAACACATCATATAACAATGTATTCTATATTTCAAACATAGTACCTCAATGTATACTTAAGCATGATCAACGATCAATTTTATACCCATCCATACATCAACATCTTGACAATTAAAACTCTTATTCAATCAATAAAATGACTTCAACCAATAAGTATTACCTCTACAAGATAAAATTCAGAACATGATTCTCTAAGACATGCATTCATTAAGGTTAAAATCTTGCATCATGATTGTTATCCAATGTTCATCCCATCACAACATGTACTCGACATAATTTCACGCTTTACATTTTTTTCTATTGCATCAATGGTTTCAACAATTAACAACCCTACCAACTTATCAATAACAACAAATGGGCATAATCATCAACCAACAACATTACTTTTTAGCTACTCCTATACATAGGTGATAAATAAAATTACCACCACACAACATACTCCAACTATTTAAAATAGATCGAATACTAGCATTAACACACGCTCTTAACAACATCATTAACAATAAGTCTTATGTCTTCTCAATTGATATCAATACTAGTATTGTAGAGACACAACTACCTACTTCCAAATATACTAGTAGGTTGCAACCACGTAAATAGCAACTCTAATCAACTTCCAAATTAAAGTCGCTAGTCAACACGCTTAAATTTTCCTCTATTAATCTGTTAGATTAGACCATCTTTAAACAACCAAAGAAAGTTTCTTTAACAATAAAGCTACCTCATCTTAATGTTCTAACCATGCATCAGGGTTTAAAACCTTAAGCAAGATCAGGGGTCATAAGCACTTTCAAAGCAAAGCAATAGATTATAAGCATGTACATTAACACATTTAATCATCCCCACTATGGGGTACTCTACATCACTAGAGGTTCATTTAATCTTAAGCTAAAGGTAGCAATTACACTTAATTGATTCAACTCATAAATTAACTAAAGAGTACATCATTTCTATAAACCACATTGTTACACACTACAAGACATGCTAATCAACAATTTTCACTTTTAACAAGTAATTCAGTCAAATCGAATACTTACTTTATTTGCAAGATTCTTCTTTTAATACTCAACCAAAACTTACAAAGAAGCTCGATAATCAAAGTTGCAATAGGACATGACTCCAAAACACATTTCAATCTTAAAGACTCCCTACAGAGGGAACCAAGCGATCAAGTAAACCTTACGAACAAAGGCACAAAACATAAATCGACACAACAACTTTTACACACGCTTCAATAACTTCTTTTAAACTCGAGCAAGGCACACAAGAACCAAAAAGCTAAACCTTTTTGCAAGGCAACCAACTAAACATGTGTCAAGGTCAACAGTGACCAAAGACGCAACACAAAACTCCCCTTCTTTGTCTTCACCCAAAGAAGACAAACCAAAATAAACACCAAGGCACACTCACTAAAATCCAAATTCCAAACACTTTTCTTTCCGATTTCAATCAACTAAAACAAAGAGAACCAACCAAGGCCGACTGCCGTAATCGATAAATAACATCCGAATGATTCTACCACCAATCTCTTCTATTTGACTCAAATAACTACCCAATCCACGGAAAGGTTAAGCACTCCTCCCACAGTGGTTAATAATTCCTCGGTGATGGCGTTAACTGGCCACAAACAAACCACACCCCTTACTATGAACAAAAAGAGGTGAGGATCGAAACCCTTCACACTCACAACCCCACTTCATCACAAATGAAGCAACTCAATCAAATCCATCATAAATATAGCATTATACATCATCAAAAGTAGCATTCAACATCAAAGCTTAGATACAATAATTAAACGGAAAGCAACGTGTACCCATACCCTTTCCTCAGGCATCCAAGTGTGTCAAATTTTAAATTGGTGATTCCACTTACACAATTTTAAATGTTGCTATCCTATGACAATATATTAGTTAAAAACTAGCCCATGTTTCTAGGTTTTCCCACATCAAAATTTTAGTTAACCTATGGTATTTCACTAAATTCATACACCACGGACCTGAAGCCCGCCTCGATACCAACCAGAACACCCTACAAATCTAAACTGTCGATACAAGAAAATTTCGACAGCATCTCCCTAAAATTAGGACAAAACGGCTTACAACAAGATTCATAATAAACATTACAATCAGGAATAACATAAAAGCATCAATACTAGAGATAACAAGTCTAAATCAACCAGAAAACAAACATAAACGTAAACACAGCTCCAAAGAGGACATCAACAGGTCTATGATTAATAACATTTCAGCAAGCTAATGAGTTATTAAATGCACTAGTCCATGTGGTTCGTGATGACCCCGGAGGGTTGATTGTGCTACTAAGCCCACCACCTGAAAACAGCAAAATAACAAGGGGTGAGATTGGGTAATCTCAGCAAGCGGAACAACTAATACAAATAAAACATCCACCATATATCTATCATTCCACATTCCTCATATACAATACCACATCAAAGAGTCCACATTCCTCATATACAATACCACATCAAAGAGTCCACACCACTTCAAGAAATGCATATGATTGATGCACATGCTTATGCCATGATCCTCCTCACTGCCCTTTCTCGTGAACACACGGTGTTGTACTGCACGTCTTGCCAAGACGCTAAGGCCGACAAACTTCCAATGCATGAATATGCAGTTAATGCTTCATGCATGAATTCATTCACAAACTTCCACATGGAGTCCACATGTTTGCATACCTCATATAACATGGGTAGAAAAAAATAACATTGAGATGAACTATTTAGACAATTCAACAAGTAGACAACATCATTCTTCTCTTTACTCATGATTCATAGCCAAAGCACATCATCACAATGCTAATCTAAATATCGCAATCATCAAAGCAATTGATTAAACCATGTATGATTAATGTAATCGAGATTATAACGAAGGCAATGCAAACCACGAGGTATAGCTCAACCATAACACTACTTCCACTTGCCTTTACCGATGAGACGACGGATCTAGAACGTCCCAGAAGGTGCACCACCTGTACAAGCATATTTTCAGTATGTAATAACAGCACAACTGATCACACAACTCAAACACGCAATTCCTACAACCGTTCCCCTTTTCCAACACCGAACTCCCGATCTGTCCGGATCGAACAGCAGCAACCCCATTCTCTTTTTCGTATCTTTTTTCTACAGAACATAAAAATATGAAAAAATTACAGGAGCTAGATATTGACGAGATCTACAACTTTCCAGAAGATCATAAATTCTAATTCCTCTGTTAAATATGCCTAAACAGTCGTCCAACACAGTGGATGAAATCTGTTCCCAGATTCTGTTCGTCGGTTTGCAACAGCGATAACTATCAGAACACTTTCCCAAAAATTCTGAAAAAATTACAGAAGCTAGGTCTCGACGTTATCTACAATTTTCTAGTTATGGGTTTTGGCAGGAAAAATCGTCTAGGTCACGTAAAACGTGGAACAACCCGCGCTGCACAATCTTCCCTCTCAGAAACAGCACCACGTGAACAACTACCCTTCTTCCCCATCAAGATCCATCCAAAACCCTCACCACCAGATCTAATACACTCCTAATCCCTAGGTAAAAACAGAGGTAAAAAGTTTGGGAATTTTACCTAGTGATCTCCCTTGCAAACCCACGAAGAACACGCCAAGAACCCCGAATGGCGATCTGCTCGCCCTCCACGCCTCCACGGAGTCGCTCCTCGCTTTCTCCTTCGCCGCGAATCGGCGGTGGTTCTTGAGCCACCCCGTGGGGGGAGGAAGGGGGGGGAGAGGGGGCTGCGCGGGGAGGGAGTGGGAGAGGGTGGAGGCGCCCGAGGGTTGGAGGGGGGTGTGGCCGGCCAAGGGGGGGCGCACCACTAATGGGCCGGCCCACTAGGGGGGGGGGGAAGGTGGAAGTGGGATGGGAATTCCCGGTCCAAGCCCAGGTTTTCTTCGGCCTTTTTCCCAGCCCGAAACTCCAAGATTAAATTTAAATGCAGCATTTTCTTCAATTATTTCATTCCCCGACAATTCCGTCAATCCTCTCCGAAACAAAACAAGGAAGAAAAGTTCTAGGGCATCACAGTTACACTATGTATGTATAACATTCCTCCATGGCTGTGCATGAAGCGAACGTACATCATGATGCCGTTGTTGATCCAAGGCCCCAAGCAACCTGGAAATGACATCGATGTCTACCTGAAACCATTGGTTGCAGATCTTGTGACGTTGTGGGAGGATGGTCCACGGGTATGGGATGAGTACAAAAGGGAGTATTTCACCTTACGTGCATTGTTATTCGTAACAATCAACGACTGGCCTGCTCTCGGTAACCTGTCTGGCCAAACTATCAAAGGATATAGAGCTTGTGTCCAATGCTTAGATGAAACGGACAGCATGTACCTGAAAAACTCTCGAAAGGTTGTCTACATGGGCCACCGTAGGTTTCTTCCTACGAGTCACCCATGGCGGAAGAAGTGCAGGAAATTTAACGGGCAAGTAGACCTTCGTGCTAGGTCTCAGCATCGTACTGGGCCACATGTACTTGCTATGGTAAATAATCTGAAAGTAGTATTCGGAAAGGGTCCTGGAAGCAAACCTGTGCAGAATGAGGATGGTCAGGCGCCAATGTGGAAGAAGTCAGTATTTTGGGACTTGCCTTATTGGGAAGTCTTGGAGGTTCGTCACTCACTTGACTTCATGCACATCACGAAGAATGTTTGCTTGAACCTGCTAGGCTACATAGATATGTATGGCCAATCAAAAGATACACTGAAAGGTCGGAAGGACCTTAAACTCTTGGAACTGAGGACCGACCTACATCCGGAAAAGAGAGAAAAAGGACAACATTACCTACATCCTGCGAGCTACACTCTAAGCAAAGAAGAGAAAAAAAGCATGATAGAGTGCCTGAATAGTGTGAAGGTCCCTTCCGGATACTCATCAAATGTAAAGAGACTCATAAACACGAAAGAGAATAAAATCGTACACCTGAAATCCCATGACTGTCTTGTGTTGATGACACAAACTCCCGATGGCTATAAGAGGTATACTTCCCGAGTGGAGTACGGGGATAATCACAAAGTGTGTTCTTTTTCAATGCGATTTGGCATAAGGTCATCGACCGAGATAAACTAAGTAATTTGTAGGATGACGTGGTACAAAGTGTGGTTTGTCTTGAGATGATATTTCCTCCTGCGTTCTTTGATATTATGGTTCATCTCACTGCTCACCTTGTCAAAGAGATAGGTATTCTCGGACGTGTATCTGCACAACATGTTCCCTTTCGAGAGGTACATGAGTGTGCTAAAGAAGTATGTTCGTAACCGTTCTCGTCCGGAAGGATGCATTGCCGAGGGTTATGGGACAGAGGAGGTGATTGAATTTTGTGTGGATTACATTAATGATCTAAATCCGATCGGCGTCCCTATATCACGCCATGAGGGCAGGCTACGGGGAAAACGGACAGTAGGAAGGAAAGCAATTGCATGCAATGATCTTCTTACATTTAAGCAAGCACATTTCACGGTTTTGAAACAATCAACTGTGGTGGCCCCATATGTTGTTGAGCACAAGAGTATTCTACGCCGTGAATTCCCTGGGAGGTCTGAGGATTGGATAACACTGAAGCACATGGATTCTTTCGGCGCTTGGTTACAAAACTATATCCTTTTCAAAGGGTCAGAAATGAACAATTGCAACGATTGGCACGGGGACCTTCTAGTGAAATCGTGACATTCAAGGGGTACGAGATAAATGGTTACACATTTTACACCAGATCCCAGGATGACAAGAGCACCAATCAGAACAGCGGTGTCCGTATAGATGCCGAAGACAACAAAGGAAAGGTAGACACATATTATGGTTTCATAGAAGAGATATGGGAGCTTGACTATGGACCTTTAAAGGTCCCTCTATTTAAGTGCCAATGGGTCAAACTGACTTGAGCGGCGTAAAGGTCGACAAATACGGCATGACAACCGTTGACCTCACGCAAGTCGGCTATAGGCGTGAACCGTTCGTCCTTGCAAATGATGTGAGACAGGTCTTCTATGTAATAGACATGTCAAGCAAGCCTAAGAAGCAGAAAGATAATAATAATAATAAGCCAAAGCGACATGTGGTTCTCCAAGGCAAACGAAGGATTGTCGGAGTTGAGGACGTCACAGATGAGGAAGACTATAGTCGATTCGACGAGCTCCCTCCTTTGCGGTGGATGTTGACATAAGCCTCCTGAATGACACTGCACTGGATGCTCCTTACATACGTCACGATCATAACGAAGGAAGACTTGTAAAGACATAGTATGGTACTACTTAAAATGTAGTATTACTTTATGAACTTATTTATTTGAACTTGTGTGATCATTTTTAGACGTGTCTTCTACTGTACGTGTTTATTTGAAATAAACCTCATGAAATAAACCCCAAGAAATAAACCTTATGGAATAAACAATAAATAAATAAAAAATATAAACCTACTGGAATAAACAACTCATGAAATAAACCCCAAGAAATAAACCTCAAGAAGTAAACAAAAAAGAAAGGTAAAGAAAGTAAAAAAAAAAAAGAGAAAGGTTTAAAAAATGAAGAATATAAACAAAAAAGAAAGGTAAAGAAAGTAAAAAAAAAGATAAAGGTTTAACAAATGAAGAATATAAACAAAAAAGAAAGGTAAAGAAAGTAAAAAAAAAAGAAAGGTAAAGAAAGTAAAAAAAAGAAAGGTTTAACAAATGAAGAAAGTAAAAAAAAAGAAAGGTTTAACAAATGAAGAATATAAACAAAAAACAATAAAGAAATAAAGAAATAAAGAAAGTAAAAAAAATGAAAGGTAAAGAAAGTAAAAAAAAAGAAAGGTTTAAAAGAAAAAAAAAGAATGGCCGGCGGGGCGCGAGTGGGGCTCGAACGGGCGATCTCGAGCCCGCACTCAAGCGCCCGCGCTAGTCAGGGGGGAGAGGAGAGTTCTTGTTAATTTGGATAGGCAACACACTCTTTTAAGTAGTATGTATCGGTTCCAATTATAACCACTGAGATGGCTTCTACAAGCGGTTCCAATTAATAACCGCTTGTAGAGATATCTCTACAAGCGGTTCCAATTAATAACCGCTTGTAGAGAGAGCTCTGTACAAGCGGTTATTAATTGGAACCGCTTGTAGAGATCTCTCTCTACAAGCGGTTATTAATTGGAACCGCTTATAGAACATTTTACAAGCGGTTCCAATTAAGAACCGCTTGTAGATCTCACGTTTACAAGCGGTTTGTATTAAGAACCGCTTGTAGAGGTGGTTGCCTTTATACACGCTCGCGCTCTCTCCCTTCGTCACGCCTCCAAATTTTCCTAAGTCCCGCGGGCCCTGCAGCTCACGCCGTGCTCGCCTGCTCTGTGCACCGCGCCTCGCCGCCCTCGCCCGCTGCGCCGGACGCCGCCTCGCCAACTGGCCGACGCCGCCCTCCGCCATCAAGCGCCGCTGCGCCACCCCACCCCAGAGGAGGTAGGTATAGCTGTGTGTACCCCCACCTCCTCTATTCTGATCGCCCATAAGGTGTTCGATGAAATGTCCACAAGGCATTTTCATATATGTATTTGGTATGTTGGTATGTATGTTGTTAATTATGTTCATATATGTATTTGGTATGTTGGTATTTGGTATTGTTGGTATTTGGTATGTTGGTATTTGGTATGTTGGTATTTGGTATTGTGTATATATATTGACAGACATTGTATTTGGTATGTATGGTATTGGGTATGTTGGTATTTGGTATTGTGTATATATATTGACAGACATTGTATTTGGTATGTATGGTATTGGGTATGTTGGTATTTGGTATTGTGTATATATATTGAGAGACATTGTATATATATATATATATATATGTGTATGTTGTTGGTGATGGTGTATGGTATTGGGTATGTATGGTATTGGGTATGTTGGTATTTGGTATGTATGGTATTGGGTATGTTGGTATTTGGTATGTATGGTATTGGGTATGTTGGTATTTGGTATTGTGTATATATATTGAGAGACATTGTATATATATATATATGTGTATGTTGTTGGTGATGGTGTATGGTATTTGGTATGTTGGTATTTGGTATTGTGTATATATATTGAGAGACATTGTATATATATATATATGTGTATGTTGTTGGTGATGGTGTATGGTATTTGGTATGTTGGTATTTGGTATTGTGTAAATATATTGAGAGACATTGTATATATATATATATGTGTATGTTGTTGGTGATGGTGTATGGATCGGCTCGCCTCGTTAGCTCAATTCCAAAAATAAATTGAATTTTGCGGGTAGATCGGCTCGTTAGCTCAATACCATATATATATTGAAATTGAATTTTGCGCTAGATCGGCTCGGCTCGTTAGCTCAATTCCAAAAATAAAATGATATTAAATTAACCTATGTTAATTTTAAAATGCCTTGTGGTATCTGTTCTTTCACCGACGTGAGATCTGTTCTTTCACCGACGTCCCCTTTCCTCCTCATGTTGGTATATGTATACCTATATATATATGTTGTTATAGATGTTTTCGAATTTAAGGTTACATTATATCAACATTTATAGATGGCATAACCAACACGTGGTGACCCTAATTTCGACGAGGAAGAACAGTTAATGTTAGACTCCATCGCCGACTATGAAGGTTATCCTGCACCCGCTGTGGCCGGTAACACTGGTTCCGGCGAGAATGTGGACACCGTTAACACCGAGGTATGGTCAGAAGAAAATAATTCCTGTGGGCATGTTAATTAATCGCAATTCATTATTAGAATACACTCTGACATGTTATATATATGTTTGTTCATTTAAAGCCTGGTACATCTCGCAACCAATCCAAGAATCGGGGACCTAACAAGAAGCCGTCCACAAAGCATGTGTTTACCGATATTGACAACGATGGGAAGCCGATTGCCCCTCTTTCAGCAGTTGGGCCATTCAACAACACCTGCGGTTACCACGTAAGAGATCACGTCCCAATTAGCATCAAGAAATGGGCTGAAGTTCCTCAAGCTACCAAGGACTTCCTCTGGCAAGATATTCTGGAAAATTTCACATTTCCTCAAGGGTTTGGAGACAAGGCCAAGAATTATACGTTGAAGAAGATGGCACTCTCATTTCAGTCATGGAAGTCGGCTCTCAGCAAAAAGTACGTGCAGAAGGGAGAAAGACCTGACTTCAACCAATTTCCTAATCTGGCCGATCACTGGGAAGCATTCGAGGAGTACAAGATGTCAGCTGAAGGCCAGGCTGCAAGTCAGAAGAATAAGACCAATGCACAGATGAAGAAGTACCACCACCATCTCGGCACCGGTGGTTACCTCAAGGCTGTACCGAAATGGGACAAGAAAGAAGAAGAATTATTGGCCAAGGACGTCACACCGGTTACTGCTTTGTGGGAAGAGCGCCTGCGCAATTGGTTCATGGGTCACGGGGGGAGCCTTGCAGATGATGGCAGTTTGGTGATGCTACCAAATGTACAAGATGTTGGCCAGAGAATTGTACAAGCCATCGAGCAGTCTCAGTCAGGCTCTTTTGTGGTAGACAGGGAGAACGATGAGCTAACACATGCCCTCCAAACCCCTGAGCACCCGGGACGGACACGAGGTTTTGGCAAGACGCCATGGAAGTACGGTTTCGTGAAGGATACGCTTTCGTACAGGAGCCGCCAGAGAACCAAAACAAGAGAAGCAAATAAAATGCGCCAATTGGAACGGGAGCTTAGAGCAACCCAGGCTAGCATTTGAGATCTAGTGGCGCAACAAGTGGCGCAACAAGTGCAGATAGCTCTCAGTAACTTTCAGGGATCAGCAGGTCCAATCAATCAGCCGGACGCCATGATCAGCCGTCGGTAGCGGCGGAAGCGCTGGCGTCACGCGAGGCCCCTCAAGGGGACGAAGACTTGCAAGCCCATTATCCCTTTGATGACATAAGGGTTCGCCACCAGTGTGAGCTACACATCGATGTGAGCAACCTCTCCATCAGGGTGGCTTACGGCATGGCATTGCCGGTGTCACCGGGCCAGACCTTCCACTACAACACAATACCCATGGGTTACTCGAAGGTCGCAGTGGAGGAGGTGCTGAGCGGATTTGAAGAACTAGTACTCGATATTGCTGGAGGCGACGACGTTACCAAGCTTGGACAGGCCCTCCACAATATCATCCTCTGGCGAAAAAGGTTGATCATATTTCCAGATGGCGTGGAGGCGTCATCTCCGGAGCCGCCGGCTGGAGGAAGCTTGTCTCCTCCACAACGACAACCGACACCTCCTCCACAACGACAACCCACGCCTCCTCGACAACCGACGCCTCCTTGGCGTCGCCTCCTGCACACCGACAACCGACTCCTCCTCCACAACAACAACAGACGCCTCCTCCACAACGACAACAGACGCCTCCTCCACAACGACAACCGACACCTCCACCATCTCCTCCGAGGAAGAAGCTCAAGAGCCATACTACTCCACCTGCTCCCACGAAGGCACAGTCCAGCCGGTCAAAAAGGGTAAAGGAACCTCCAAAGAGGGCATATGATAGGACCGACGAGGAGAATTACGCGATTGTCACCAAAGAAGTGGCTGCACACTTCGCACCAAAGAAGTCAGCTGACCCAAACGTACAAGTTGATCCAAAAGTGATGGACCACTTCTTGACCTGTCGTGCAATGCCACTCCCTGTGCCGTCCAACTATGAACGTACAATAATAAAGGCTACACGGAAGAGTAAACGGGTCGAGGCGGCGGCAAAGCAGAAGAGAGATCAAGATCAGCTGCGGCAAGATCAGGAGAACCTTGAGATATTTATGAAGGAGGCAGGACTCACTTCCGTAGCTGCTGCTCTAGGATCAGATGTTCTCCCAATGGCAGAAGTCAGATGGCAATATAAGCTTGGCCAGGAGTTAATTGATCCAAATAAGATAAAGGACCTGCCAACCAAGATGCGACAATTTCATGAATGGTACATGATAGAGTCTGCTCAACAAAGAAAAATGTTCCCCCTCCGGGTCAGACAAGAAGATTTCTATCGTGGGGACAACACCATATGGCTCAAATTCGAAGACATATACAATATCTACCATAGCGACTCTATGAACGTGTCTCTCATGAGCTGCTGGTGCCTGTAAGTATCAAGCTCATAACTTTACCATTTACTTCCTTGTACCATAGAAGTGCAACTCTAATAACTTATCCATTTCTACGTAGAATGGAGATACAACGATGTAGAAAACAGAAACATATTCAACGTGGCTTCCTCGACCCGGAAATTGTCAATGAGATC
This sequence comes from Rhipidocladum racemiflorum, assembly GCA_036346355.1. Lineage (NCBI taxonomy): Eukaryota > Viridiplantae > Streptophyta > Magnoliopsida > Poales > Poaceae > Rhipidocladum > Rhipidocladum racemiflorum. Next base: position 38,238,229 of record CM070583.1, on the reverse strand, counting down.
GTATTTCGATACAGCGCTAAAGCTCTTGAGGATTACGTTCTAGATGCATTCATGGGACAACACTACAAACCATACATACTTCTGCCCTTCAACTTCATGTACGTATATTTACGTGTTCTCATAACGCATTAATAAACTTTTCTTTTCCAAGGCATTGATAATACTGCTAGCTAGTTATATATATGTCGCAATATATGACCAGGTATCACTGGATCCTTTTGGTCATCAAGCTTGATAGTAGCAAGATCATTGTTCAAGACTCAAAAAGGGGACCGGTGGAACAATATCAGTATATCATTGATGTCCTAAACAGGTTTATAGCAAATATATATACAATTGTTTCCTTATTATATTGAAATACCTTGCTAATTCCAAGTCTGATAATTGCTATTCATAATAACGCGTCACACAGGGCATTCGCAAGGTTTCGCAAGAAGCAACAAGGACAATTCGAGAATGAATTCACTGTCCAAATAAGCACTCGAGTATTAAAACAGACAGATGGAAACAACTTATGTGGCTATTATGTGTGCCACTACATGCAAAATATTACCCACGGCGATGTGCCCATAAGCGACAACGAGGTGAGTGCACATATCAATTAATACTTACACTTTAATTACATGCTCAGAGATTTATTAATTTCGTTCTTTGTCAGCCCAACATCGATGTGCAAGATGTGAGGTTGAAGCACTCCAAGAACAACTCATTGGCTTTATTGTTGACGAGATTGTATCCCCTGACGGCGAGTTCCACACACCGGGTTGGAGAGATTGTCCTTCTATAAGGACAGGTGATCTAACATCAACGTCGACCAAGGATGTAAACAGCGATGCATGCAAGAATTAAATCAGCTCGAGATTCACCCTTTTATTCTTTCAAACTTGTAAAAGTTGCTTATGTGTAAATCAAACTTGTAAAAGTGCTCATTATTTCATGTGTCCATCAAACCTATCCATCTTTTAGTCTATTAAGTTCGTACTTTTCTGTAAATGATCTGTGATTATTTCAATGAGTACGTATGAGTAATATATATTTAATTGTATACAAAAACCAAATATTTCTATGTATTTTTAATGTCAAAATCCATACATATTGATACCCTACTCAAAAACATATTATATATTGAATATATATTATACAATGCCTCTCCACAAGCGGTTATTATCTCCAACCGCTTGTGGAGAGAGCACCTCCACAGGCGGTTTGTAATACGAACCGCTTGTGGAGACAGCACCTCCACAGGCGGTTTGTAATACGAACCGCTTGTGAAGAGGAATTCTTCACAAGCGGTTTATAACACAAACCGCTTGTGAAGATCTCCCATGTGGCGCTCCCCCGAGCCTTCCTGGAGCCTTTCGAACCGCTTGTGGTGTCTCACCACAAGCGGTTGTCCGAACCGCTTGTGATACCCCGAAGGGTATCACTCCCGGTTGCTTACCAGCGGTTCTAAAACCGCTTCTAAAGAGGGTTACGAACCGCTTGTGATAGCCGGTTCTGTAGTAGTGATTTTTCGAAAATATTCGAAGAGAACACTCTCGTCTACCGGTTATCTAAATTTTAAACAAAATTTTAGATTTTACGCATATTCAAAATGCTGGATCTTTATTTAATACGATTAGTTCAATAAACATGAATCTGTCTTACTCGCGAGGCTTCCAAGTAGATTCCGAAAAATTACAAATAATCCCAGAACCACACTACACATATTAAAAGAAATTTTTGGGACATTACAAACCCCCCCCTTAACAGAATCTCGTCCCCGAGATTTAGGGCTGACTAAAGAATAGGTCGGGAAACTCCTTCTTCAAATGTTCTTCGCGCTCCCAAGTTGCTTCGCTTTCCAAGTGATTGCTCCACTGAACTTTGCAGAAACGAATCGTCTTGTTCCTGGTTTCTCGTTCGGATGTGTCTAAGATCTTAACTGGATGCTCTTTGTATGTCAGATCTTCTTGCAGTTCTATCTCTTCCAGAGGTGTCTGCTCAGTTGGCACTCGGAGGCACTTCTTAAGTTGAGATACATGGAACACGTCATGTATTCCTGCAAGTGATTGCGGCAACTCCAACTGGTATGTGACTTCGCCTCTGCGACTCAGGACCTTGAATGGACCAACGTATCTTGGTGCGAGCTTTCCTTTTGTGTGAAACCTTTTAACTCCTTTAAGCGGGGTGACTCTGAGATATACATAATCCTCTGGCTCAAAGCTTAGCTCACGACGTCGGTTGTCAGTGTAACTCTTTTGTCTTGATTGTGCAGTTTTCAGTCTTTCTCTGATCATAGCAATCTTTTCCTCCGCATTTGAGAGTATGTTTGGTCCGAAGACTTGACGCTCACCTGTCTCGTTCCAATTTAACGGTGTCCGACATGGGCGACCGTATAGAGCTTCAAATGGAGACATCTTCAAGCTAGCTTGAAAACTGTTGTTATAGCTAAATTCTGCGTATGGCAGACATTTGTCCCATGAAGTGGCATATGACAGAGCACAAGCCCTTAGCATATCCTCAAGTATCTGATTTACTCTTTCAGTCTGACCATCTGTGTGCGGATGGTATGCCGTACTGAAATTCAAACGGGTGCTCATTGCTGTATGCAACTTATTCAAAATCTTTAGGTAAATTGAGTACCTCGATCCGATACTATCTTTTTTGGTACACCATGTAAGCACACAATTCTGGCCATATACAGCTCAGCTAGACGATCTCCGGAGTAAGTGGTTTTCACCGGAATAAAGTGGGCGACTTTGGTTAGGCGATCAACTATCACCCATATTGAATCAAATCCTTGTTGAGTTCTGGGTAAACCGGTAATGAAATCCATTCCGATTTCTTCCCATTTCCACTCAGGTACTTTCAAAGGTTGCAACAGTCCTGCTGGCCTCTGATGCATTGCTTTTACCCTCTGACATATGTCACACAAGGCAACATGTTCGGCAACTTCTCGTTTCATGTTTGGCCACCAAAATCTCTCCTTGAGATCCTGATAAATTTTTGCACTTCCTGGATGAATTGAGTACTTAGAATCATGTGCTTCCTCAAGTATCAACTGCTTCAACTCGGGTTTATGAGGTACACATATTCTATTTTTCATCCACAAGGTACCCTTCTCATCTACTCTGAAGTCCTTGGCTAAGCCTTCATCCTTCTTGGATTTGATCCTGAGAATCTTATCATCATCCTTTTGACCTTCCCGGATATGCTCTTCTAGGGTCGATTTTACTTCCACAGTAGCTAAATACCCGCTAGGTATGACCTCCAATCTTAGCTTTTGAAGCTCTTCACACAAGTCAAACTGATTTTCAGCAACCACCAAATTCAAGCTATGGCTTTTCCGACTCAAAGCATCAGCTACCACATTTGCTTTTCCTGGATGGTAGTGGATTCCGATGTTATAATCCTTGATTAACTCCAACCATCTTCTTTGTCTCATGTTAAGATCCGATTGAGTGAATATGTACTTTGAACTTTTGTGGTCAATATATATTTCACATCGGTTTCCAATAAGATAGTGGCGCCATATTTTAAGGGAGTGCACTACAGCAGCTAACTCCAGGTCATGAGTTGGGTAATTCTGCTCATGTGGTCTTAACTGTCGAAGCATAAGCCACTACTTTCCCATTTTGCATCAGAACACACCCAAGTCCCTAACGCGAAGCATCACAGTAAATGTCAAAGCTGTTCCTAACATCCGGCAACACTAAGATAGGTGCCGAAGTTAGACGCTTCTTCAGTTCCTGAAAACTCTTTTCGCACTCTGGCGTCCATACAAACTTTTTCTCCTTTTTCAACAATTGCGTAAGAGGTCTTGCAATTGATGAAAAACCCTCAATGAATCGGCGGTAATATCCCGCCATTCAGAGAAAACTCCTTATCTAGGTGACGGACTTCGGTTGTTCCTAGTGTAACACTGCCTCCACTTTCTTCGGGTCGACAGCTACCCCTTCAGCAGTCATTACAAGACCAAGAAACTCTACTTTCTTTTTCCAGAAGTCACATTTGCTGAATTTTGCATACAATTGGTTCTCTCTTAACTTCTTCAAAACCATCCTTAGGTGTTCTGCATGCTCTTCTTCAGTCCTGGAGTAAACTAGGATGTCATCAATGAAAATGACGACAAACCTGTCCAAATATTCCATGAATACCTTGTTCATCATATTCATGAAGTATGCTGGGGCATTGGTCAATCCAAAGGACATGACTGTGAATTCATAGTGCCCATACCTTGACGAAAAAGCTGTCTTTGGTATGTCCTCGGTCCGAATTTTTAATTGATGGTATCCCGATCGAAGATCTATCTTGGAGAAGGCTCTTGCACCTCTTAACTGATCAAAAAGATCATCTATCCTGGGCAAAGGATATTTATTCTTTATTGTCACATCGTTGAGTGCACGATAATCTATACACATTCTGAAACTTCCGTCTTTCTTCTTGACAAACAACACCGGTGCTCCCCATGGCGATGAACTAGGTTTGATGAAACCTTTTTCCATGAGTTCTTCAATCTGCTTCTTCATCTCCACTAGCTCTTCTGTGGACATCCTATAAGGTCTTTTCGCGATCGGAGCTGTGCCAGGCACCAGCTCGATAACGAATTCAATTTCTCTGTCTGGTGGCATACCAGGCAGGTCTTCAGGGAAAACATCTGGAAACTCTTTTACCACTGGCACATCTTCTAGACTGACAGTCTTCATGTTATTGACCAAAAGTTTTCCATCTTGGATTGAGGTTGCTTGAAATTCCACTTTTTCTCTGTTTTGGTTCTCTACAGACACTACTCTGCGGCCACAATCCAATACGGCTTTGTGTTGGCTAGCTAATCCATCCCAAGGATTACGTCCAAGGTTTGGGATTGGGTATCTAGCACAATTAGGTTTGCTAGAAACTCTACCTCGTTTATGACCAACTTAACTCCTGAACAGCCTAGGTTAGATTGAAGTTCCGACCCAGGTGATTGCACCACTAGTGTGCACTTAAGTTTTCTCAATTCCAACCCATTTCCCACAGCAAAGTCTTGCGAAATGAATGAATGTGAAGCACCAGAATCAAATAAAATGGTGGCAGGTACTGAGTTAACTGAAAACGTACCCAATACAACATCTGTGGCATTATGAGCTCCAGTAGTTGAGATATGGTTCACGCGGCCTCGGACGACTGTGGAAGATACAGCTCCTGGTTGGTTGTTTCCACGGCTTACTGCTGGTGCTGGTGTCTTCGTTGGTGTGGGCCCCACATTAAAGCGAATTGGGGTCACATTGCCTCTCTTCGGGCATTGATTAGCAAAATGTTCGGATTCATTGCAGCTATAGCAGCGCTTCACTGTGCCTTGTTGGTTAGAACCCAGGGTGTTGTTTCCCGGAGCCGGCGTTCTGAAACCCTGGCTCGAAGATCCGGGTGTAGCAGCTGTCTTCTGGCCGGTCAGCTGTGGCTTGAAGCTCGCAAACTGTTGGGGATTTATCCTCAACCTCATCTGGTTTGGACGCCCTCCTTGACTAGTCATCCGACGCTTACGGTCTTCACCAATTTCTTTGCGCTTATCCTCAAGAATGAGCGCTTTGTTGACAAGTTCTTGAAAGTCCGGAAATGTGTGGGTGATCAGTCCCACCTGCAACCCAAAGTTGAGCCCCTTCATGAATCGGGACTGCCTCGCTTTGTCCGTTGCCACATCCTCGGGAGCATAACGGGCCAACTGAGTAAACTTGTTAAGATAATCGGCCACTGTTTGACCTCCTTGCTTCAGAGATCTGAATTCCTCTTTCTTCAACTCCATCATACCCTCTGGCACATGATACTGGCGGAAGGCTGCCGTGAATTCCTCCCACGTTATCTGCTGAGGATGCTCGTGGGATGCGCAAAAGTTCTCCCACCACTCTGCAGCAGTCCCCTCCAGCTGGTGTGAAGCATACAGGACCCTCTCATTGTCTGCACACTGGGAAATGTGCAGTTTTCTCTCTATGGTCCTGAGCCAATCGTTCGCCTCTATTGGATTGGCATTCCCAGAGAATATTGGCGGCCTAGTTCTCATGAAGTCAGAGAGTCTAGACTGAAACTGGTTCCCCTGGTGTACATTCGGATTGTTGTTGTTGGCGACAGCTTGATTCTGCATCTGCTGCATAGTCTGCATCAGCTGGGTTTGAGCAGCAAGAAAAACTCCCAGATTCTGCATATCAACTGGCGGCGCAGGCTGAGGATTTGGTGCTTCATTCGGGTTGCCTCCTTGGTGCGAACCACTTCCTCCAGCTCCTGTGTTGCCACGGGTGTTCACCATCTGTTATTTGCTCCAACAATTTAGAGAAGAGAGAGAAAAAGAATAGACAAGTAGGAAGAATCTTATGCGGGGAAAACAGGTGTAACTCAAAAACTTATACCAACATTATTAATAACTTGGTATGGTTGCTTATCCAAGCCTAAAAGCTATGCAACACATACTGCACACTCAGCAATCAAGGAAGAACCAAATTTCCCTATGCACACAACAATCTAGCGTCTAAAAGGGTAACCTCCTATCTTAATAGACGCGACTCTCACACACGAGTCTCAACCAAATACTAAAGCACTGGTTCTTCAAGCTTCAGAACACTTCATCGATCAACTTCTCTTCAAGCTCGATGACTCCTCACTTCGCCATCTTCGAGGGTAGCAGCGATACCCAGTACTTACTCCTTAAGTGTGGAACCATCGTTGACTATTCAGAATGACTCAGGTCAATTTCCATTTAAACCAGTGGGAAAAGATAGAAATTTTCAGCAAGGGGGAAGAATAGAAGAATAAGATAAGTCAAGAACTTATTATTCTTTCAAGTTAAATTTTTATTTAGAAAATAATTTTAAAGCTCCGAGAGACGGCCAATCTATCTAGGGTCAAGACCTACAGTCAACCTGGCTCTAATACCACCTCCTGTCGCGCCCGGAATCGGAATTCCGAACACTCTGTGTGACACACCAGTCCAGGACCACGCTGGAGCTCACAGATACAACAGAGATTAATAACATTACACATACACAACAGAAATAATAATAATAAAGTATTCAACTCATATAAAAATTGTTGAGACCTTATGGTCAGCCTTACAATTATAAGCCATGTAGGCCTAAGTTCAGAGTAACAATAAAATAGCAGCGGAATGAAAATTATTTGTGGCGGCTCAGTATCCCACAGGCAACTGACTTGGCTTGCCCCTAGTTGTTTGCCTCTCCGTTCTGCTCCTCGTCATGGACTTGCAGATCCTCTTCTTCTGGTGTTGTGAGTTTGGAGGGGTGAGTACATTGGTACTCAACATGCTATGCACAGAATGCAACCTAATATACTACATGCCAGGCTTATTCCAATGGAATGGCTTAACAGGTTTATTTTGCGGTGAAGCAGCATTTAACAAGTAACGTAAATAGATTCGAAAGCGGTAAAAATAAATAATGTAACAACAACTTTTTCATGAGTTAAATAAAAGTATTCCCACATCCTAATCCACGTTTCCATTTACTTCATCTTTTATCCCAACCACATTTTTAATAAAGTCTAACCCTTGACTGTAATCCCCGAGCGATGTCCAATACCGTGGACTCGGCTATTCGAATAGTTTGTACACTCTGCAGAGGTTATACACTTTACCCACACAATATACTTAAACACCACGCAGGCGAGTAACCATAACAAAGTCTTTCCGTAACTTCCATCCTCGCATGTGTACCTCCCGGTATAGTTCCAACTGTCCCTTCCCTTTTGCGGAGCGGAAGTACAGGGCCAACGTATACCGTTGAAGAGATGTAAGACCAATACGGTAAACACTACACCCTTCTTTCCACATTTATAGCTACAAAAACCACCTGAGGTCTCACATGCTAAGACTTCGGAATCATACTAAACTAGGTCTGTCCCACTCCAGACATGTGGTTGTATGTTAGGCCCAGTTCAAAGGCTTGCAAGGTTAAGTCCTTAGGTCGACCGTGGCAAGACTACCCAAAGTTCACAAAACCAAATTCAATCAACATCTCTCCCATGTGCCACATCGGGCCCCCCATTGATCACTTGCCACTTGCCACAGTCTAAACCATTTTCCCTCCCGGTTGGTTACCATGCACCATGTGCCAACAACTTATCAACAACACATGTCGCATTCTTTCAAAACAGGTTCCATAGTTCAATAGTCAGTATTTAGCTTACTTCAAAATTTGTGTCATTAGATCAAATGGCATTGCTAAGCAGAACTACCACGTTTTAACTACCCAATTCTGGTGATTAGTATTAACCAGCATATATAATCCAACCTAGGGTGACAAAGGATTTATTGGCATACAAGTATTATGGACAAGGTGACACTATCAAGGGGTAATTATCTAATCCCAAATTACTTGAACACATTATAATTAAATTAGCATGCATAATTTAAAACAAACTAATATTTAAAAACATGGGAACAAAATGGTCAAAGCATAACTTGCCTTCAAAGATTAGCTGGTGTTGGTCTAGATCCTGATCTTGAGCTTGCTCCTCGAAATCGACACCCTCACACAGTTCAACGTCTACGCGCAACAGATAAATATCCAAATAAACACGCAAATCAACATACAAACATACATTTAGAGAAATGCCGTAAATCAAACTAATTCATAATTTCATGAAAACTTCTAGATAAGCAGTTTAGTATTTTCTAAGATTTATAAAATTTATTTGGATATTTTTGGACGTATAGTTTAAGAGATACAAAATGCGTAAATTTGGATTTTCCGCGAATAATTTAACATTACAATTTTATTTATAAAATTTCATAAAAATTACTATAGAAAGGTATTAATTTATAATAATTAAAAAAATTTGTTGCAAGCGATTCGGACTTAAAATGAATTTCTAGCGAAAAAGAGAAAATTCATAATTTCGGGAAAACTCATGTACAACTAGCCTTCATTCCTATTCTGCATGGCACTATTCATAGTATATATGTGTATACTCTATTCGGCTAGGACACGGCTAGGACACGTGAGAAAAACCCGAAACAACGTATAAATTTCGTATTTAAATACGTATACTTCCTAAGACAACCGTATAAATACATATAGAAAATTTGTACTTGCGAATCGGCCGAATACACATATGCAGATCCGACGAATAAATCCACACGTATACATACTACTGGCGTCTAATAACAGAGAGTACTGAATCTATATGCTACAATATATATATTTACATGCGTAGCAACCGAGTATATCTACGCGCGACTATATCTACACGTGAATCGACCAAGTATACCTACATGTAGACATGTATATGCGCCGGCTACAGAATACATCCGCCTAACCTATACGTATATATACTAATATATATATACACGATTACGCGCCGACAGGATCAATCAACCGGTAGAAATAGAACGCGCGCAAAATAAAGGCGAGAGAGTACCGATCGACGACGGGCAGTAGCGCGGATCGTCGACGCGAAGAAGGCGGGGCCGAAGAGTGCGCCGGCGGCGACGGTGACGGCAGCAGCGGCAACGCGGCGACAGCGATGGCGGCAACGCGACGACGGCGACGAGAGGAGCACACGGTCGGCCGGACAAGCAGCAGCGGCCAGGAGGCAGTCGGTCGGCCGAGTCGGTCGTGTGGAGTTTGAGGATACCAGGTGATATGAGGAGAGGAGGAAATGGCCACAATCTGGAGGAATGGCGGTAGTAGTGTAGAGGTAGATAAAGGGTATCTAGGTACTAGTGACTCCTGACGTTCAGGATGGAGAACGGCTGGAATAGAAAACACATAGCCTTGATGCATGCATGCAAGCAATGAAAAGGAAACAGCTGGAATTGAAGAGTCTTCACACGTGGACAAAAGAAAAATTAGAAACTGACTGATAGATGGAAAGGACTTGAAAATCAAACATTCATAGCCACATGGCTCAGGCATGCAAGTATATATGCATATATGTGAATACAGGCTATACAAACACGTATATGCATAAATATTTTCCAAACGTATTTAGAAAGAAAAAAAATAGAGCGGTTCTAAAAAAATCTGAAAAATTCCTCTAAAATACTAGGAAGTATTTGGAACCTAACGAAGTTGGTTTCGCGATTTTTCGACGTATACATTTTTCGCAAAAAATCTTTTAGTGAAATCAGACACCTGTACAAACTTTTGTAAAATCAACGACTTACGTTATATAGCATATTTTTCGAAAATATCCGAAGAGAACACTCTCGTCTACCGGTTATCTAAATTTTAAACAAAATTTTAGATTTTACGCATATTCGAAAATGCCGGATCCTTATTTAATACGATTAGTTCAATAAACGTGAATCCGGCTTACTCGCGAGGCTTCCAAGTAGATTCCGAAAAATTACAAATAATCCTAGAACCACACTACACATATTAAAAGAAATTTTTGGGACATTACAGTGGACCGCATGGCGACAGAAGAGGAAGCTGAAATGTTGGACCCTGTCCATACCATCGGCGAAGATGACGAATGTGAGGAAGATGATGAAATGCATGGTAGTACTGGCTCAGCGGAGGTACCCATGCCCGATGAATGGAACAGGCAGAACAAAGCTGGTATGGAAACTTTGTGGGGTCATGATTCGCATTGTGAGTATGGTACTGGTGCCATTCGGTTGAATCAAATGTTCCCGAACAATTCTGAATTAAAGTTGGCAACGAGCTTGTGGGCACTATCGCTGCAAAGAGAGTTTCGGGTTGTCCTGTCTAGCCTAGATAAGTACACAGTGAAGTGCGTAATCGATGGTTGTGAATTTAGAGTACATGCATACAAGCCGAAGTGTGAGACGTATTGGATTGCATCAAGAGTGGACGAGCACAAATGCAGACTAAAAAATGTTCTTATCAAACACCGTAACTTGAATGCGGCTGTAATAGCTAGCGTGATGTTTAATGAAATCATTGAGAAGCGGGATATCGAGTGTTCGTATATTCAGAAAGCAATGTTACGAACATTTAAGTATCAGATAAGCTACTCCATGGCCTGGCGTGTGAAGCAGAAAGCATTAGAGAAGAGGTTTGGCACATACGAGGCTTCGTATTACAACCTACCTCGTGTGCTTGAAGTATTGAAGCAAACCAATCCTGGCACATACACCGCTTTCAAAGAAAGCGAAGCAGATGCAAATGGGATTTGTACATTTCATCGTGCTTTCTTTTCATTGGGGCCTTACATTGCATCATTCAGGTACTGTCGTCCATTGCTTTATGTTGATGGCACATTTTTGACTGGAAAATACAAGGGGCAGATTTTAACAGCCATTGCAATTGATGCGAACAACCACATACTTCCATTGGCCTTTGCTTTTGTTGAGGGTGAGAATCGGGATAGCTGGCTGTGGTCTTTCAGACATCTGAAGGTGGGGGTAGTTAGTGATCGGCCCAGCATGTGCATTATTCATGATCGTCACAAAGGTATCCTCTCGGCAATTAAGACTCTACAGGAGGACCGAGATGAACCATTTTCATGGCCTGACTTGCAGAACAGGTGGTGCATGAGACATTTGGGTGCCAATTTCTTCAGGTAGTTCAAAAGCAAGAAACTGATGAACCAGTTTAAGAGGTTATGCAAGCAGAATCAGGCACGTAAGTTCAATGCGCTATTTGCCTAGTTGGATAAGCACACCAGTGCGCACATCAAAGAGATGAAGAAGCAACCACCTACGCCGAACGAATGCCCACCCAAAAGGCTAACACCCCTTGGGGAGCTCGATCCTCCTAATATGAGGAGATGAACGTCAAGGAACATTAAGTGTTTCTCGCACTGGATAGAGGCTGAGCCTCTAGAGAAGTGGGCATTGCTCCATGACACTGGAGGCGCCAGGTTAGTATGGTACATTAAAATATCAAAACACCGCTGAACAATTTGGGTTGTTGTTCTAAACTGTTATGCGTTGAACAAGTTTGGCGTGATGACAACGAACATAGACGAGGTTTACAATTGGGTCATTCGAGGCCTCCGTCCGCTATCGCTTGTGGCCATCCTCGAAGGCATGTTGCATGGCATCGTTGCCTACTACCAGAAAAGGCATGCGGAAGTGGTACTTCATGCCTCGACATTGCAAATGCCGTATTGTTCGCGGATGATGACCTACATGGAGGAACGAACCATGAAAGCTCAGTAGCATATGGTGCGTAGCTACAGGGTCACTGAATACTACTTCGAGGTGACTCTTCGGTGCAAAAGGGGATTGGCAACGGACACAGCGGTTATTACGCACGAGGTTAATCTAGGCCAAGGGGCATCTGGATGGTGTGAATGCACCTGCAACAAGCCAAGACTTCTCCATATTCCTTGCTCACACGTGATGGCTGCTTGTGGGCAAATTGGGATGAACACGTCGCAATACATGTCCCCTTTCTACTTGAAGGATCATGTTGTCCATACCTGGTCGGGTGAGTTTCGTGGTTTTCGTGCACACGGTGATTTCACTGCGATTAACAGAGATGAGCGCATCTGTTTGCCGGATCCAATCTTGCGGAGGTGTGCGGAAGGGCAGTCTGGTCGTCCACAGACTAGGCGCATTCGCAACGACATGGATGAATCTGAAGTGGGTGGCCCTCTTAGGAGGTGTTCTGAGTGCGGCGAGTATGGCCACAAGGCAAACCAGTGCACGTAGGGTGTAGGTTCTGAACGTGGTGGTGGCTATGTATCGAAATATGTAATTATATGCACGTTGGATGTCTTTTATTGTAATATTGACGCGATTGGGTGTCTTTTATTCATATATGTTGTGTTTCTCACATGTTGTGTACTTTTATTTATGTTCACCCCTTATGTCTTTTATACATATATGTATTGTAATATTGACACGATTGGATGTCTTTTATTCATATATGTTGTGTCTTTTATTCAAATATGTTGTGTTTCTCACATGTTGTGTACTTTTATTTATGTTCAACCCTCATGTCTTTTATTCATATACGTTGTGTACTTTTATACATATATGTCGTGTTTGCCGTACGTTGTGTAGTATGATTTATGTTGAAACATTTCTATGTGCAGGGATGGAGCAGGTCGACTCACTTCTGGACCCTGTGTTGGATGCGCGACACCGTGCGCACGTCCACACGACACAGGGGAATGACAAGTTGGCCTTACTGCGGATTCGTGTGCCTAATAAGGCATGGTGCGTTGACCCTCGCTTCCACACCAGGTTAGTTGCAGTACTTGTACATGTTACATTGTTCGTACAATTATTGTTCATTACATTCAATTGATTCAACTCTGTTGTTCCTCGTTAGGCTGGCACATGCCGGGCTACTTCCGCTAGTCCGCATGGTGGAGGGTTCAGCTATCGACCCCAGTGAGCACGACCCCCAGGCCGAGGGTGATGACCCGCAGTGGTCGCGGTGTTTCCCATTCGACAGCTCGCTGTTAGCGTGTTTGGTGGACCGCTGGAGGCCGGAGACGCACACTTTTCACCTGCCTTTCGGGAAAGTGACGGTGACGCTGCAGGACGTCGCCATGCTCACTGGATTGCCGATCGCCGGGGCACCGATCGGCCCCTCGGTGACTCATGCTGGGTGGGATGCGGACTTACAGGTGCGCTTCGCCGGGGTTGCGGAGGTCGACCCACAGATACCGATCGGCCAGAAGCACGGGCCATCGAGGAGGTGGTTGTCGTAGTTCGAGGTTAGTGATTGTACATATTACTATGTTACTCCAGCTTTGCATAGCATTAACGTGGTATCACACTTTTTCAATTGTCGCAGGTGCAGCGGATGGTGGCCCAGCCCACTGACTATCAGGTTGCTTGGTTGTTCGGCTGGGTGATGTTCACGTCGAGTCATGGTGACACCGCGGACGCGCGTTGGATAGCCTACGCACGGGCTATTGCGGACTCAGAGCCTGACAACGTACCGCACGTATCCTGGGGTTCGGCGGTTCTTGCTTCCACATACCACGCCCTTTGCGATGCGTGCGTGAAGAAAGGCAGGAACTCCAATCTTACCGGGATGCCACTATTTCTTCAGCTTTGGTCATTCGAGCGCTTCTCCGTGGGTCGACCCCATGTCGACCCACGACAGTACACCCCCGACATGTACGGCGGTGATGCGCTGGACCGACCGACGATGGGCTCGCTCTGGACCAGGCGATGGGTACATATTCTTACTCATGAATGGAATTGTAATTTCAATGCCATGTGCTTACAGTTATTTCTACTCTCTTGCAGCCACAGTGGGCAGGTCTGTAGGTACGTGCAGCGTACCTCTCCTTCACGGAGGCCTTCGACCACCTGAGGGAGGGGCAGGTCGTCTGGGACCCTTACAGCGACGAGCGTGTAGGAGAGAGAGCTGCGGTGGGGCTGTCGCTGCTGTGCTACAGGGACCAGGCTTACTAGATGACAAGGAGGAAGCTCGTCTTCGACGTCTTCGTAGAGGACTACGCGCCGTACCGAGTCATCAGGCAATTCGGACTACGCCAGGTGGTCCCTGTTCCTTTGGGGGAACGCGTGGCAGCGAAAGTGCACTCGTGAGTTACTCGCCACTACAGGTATGCAAAGTGCTTACGATATATTTGTAATAATGAGGTCTGTTATGCAGGTACTCCACCCAGGGACCCCAGAAGTCTATGGTGACCTTGCTGCAGAGGATGGTGTCGTGGCTTGCGCAGTGGGAGGGGGCGCTGGAGGACATTGTTGAGGAGGTCGCGCCCTACGACTCCTCCTCCTACCAGGAGTACTTATCCTGGTATGTGCCCCGGACACGTACTCGTCTCCTACGCGAGGAGCAGCCGGCCCAGGTGGTGTTTGCTCCTAGCGTTGCATGTTAGTGTTATGCCCTTGAGGCAATGATATGGATGATTGTAACATGACTATGTTTATGAATAATAATATGATTATTGGTCCAATGAATGTATATCATTGTTTTGATCAACAAGTGTGTGACTTGTTTATGAAGCTCTTTACTTATTGATATAATTTGATAAATATCTCTGATCGGATATCATCGTATAGGACAACGATGAATAGATCAGCACATGTATTGTTCGATGATCATGTTTCATAGATCATGGGATATGGAGATATCATCAAGACATTGTGGACGCAAGTTGAAGAACATGGGTTAGATAGACCCACAATGGGACACTGCGAGAATGTTACGTTCTTATGTGTCATCAGTGTAGCTCATACATAGTAGATGTATGATCCTTAGACCTGAGATTTTCATATTCCCTACATGTGTAATAGTTTACCTTGGGGTTACCAAACACTATTTCCTGACTGGATAGTTATAAAGGTAGCTTTCATGTTTACTATGAAACATACAAAGGGAAGTGAGCAGTCGAGATGGAATTTGCCACTCCAATGTAACGGAGATATATGTCTAGGCCACTCGTGTGATATGATTAAGGAAGTGCATGGCCATGCCGTGATTGAGAAGTCAATCACAACTTATTAATATATCATGGATACGAGAGATGGATTGAACTGTCAAAGGATGACATGCTTCTCGCCTTGAGTTCGATCTTCATATAGTTTGGCAAAGGGATTATTACATCAGTACTTTAATCATATGCGTTTGGGAGTTGGCATGCTCTGCAAGGAGCCGCTACCGACTATTGGATTAGAAAAGGGTTTTTCGAATCCATGTCTAAATGCGCATGAACCTACAGGGTCACACACTTAACGGGCTGGGACGCATCAATTCGGATTGGATACGTAATTAATGGACCTCGTTGGCTTAGCACGTAGATGGGCCCTGACTGCCTAGGGTTTCACCTCGTGGCTATATAAGGAGGGGAGGTGGGCGCGGGGACAGACTTTCGTCTTGATTTAGAGGTGTTTCACCAGAAACCCTAGCCACCTCCTCTCGTTGCCCCTACCGAGTGACCCGGTGCTTGCACACCGACGCACGGCGTTCCATCCCCGTACGTGTGGACTGCTGTAGTGATGCTGCTGCTACTGCGGCGTGGAGAGGATGATCCGCAGCGAGGATGATCCGCAGCGAGGACGATCCACGGTGAGGACGATCCACAGCGAGGACGATCCACGGTGAGGACGATCCACGCCGAGAACGATCCACTACAACGACGTGCAAAGGATTCCGCAACTGCGCGTCTAGTGGTAATAGATCTATGATCCCCTTCTTGCGAGTAGCTTTTCTGGTTTGCGGTAGAAATTTTAATTTGTGCTAGAGTAGCATACCGCGTTCCCCAATAGTGGTATCAGAGCCATCTCGTGTAGATTCGTGATCTAGATGTTGCACATATGGTATGTGAGGATAGTAGATTCGATCTATTACATGTTCAACCGATTCATGTGATGGATTGGTGGAGGCAACCATCGATGAGATCGATCAGTTTAGGGTTTGAGGAAAGTGCGAACTGAATCAATCTTGATTTTGGTGAGTCCGTTCATGGTACGATGTTGCACTTACCAGTCAGGTTACCGCCATCAGGGTTCACGAATCGCAACCATATGGGACCAAGCCAATCAGATTGAATCAGATTGGGTCAATCTGATTGATCCGTGGAGATTTTGAGGGCGATTTCTTTTAACAGAACACATGCCTCTGAACCTTGAACCCCGCCTTGTGCACTGCCACTGGACCCCGCCAGGGGCGCTGCCCCTTGGAACCCCGCCAGGGGCGTTGCCCCTTGGAACCCCGATGTAGTAGAATCTATTTTGTTTAACTCGTTTTTGCAGGATGTTGTGTGAAATAGTATGGCCTATGTGTATGTGATGCATGTAATATTTACATGGCCTGCATGCCGTGTCAAGCCATAAGGCTATTTCATTATCAAAAAGTTGTATAACGACCTGCGTGTCGACTTGTGATGCTTGGAACCTTTATGTAAAATTCATTATCAAAAGTTGTAAGGAGTTGCATCTACAATAATGAAGATGGTGGCATCGAGCATGATGGATAGGTGGACAATCAAGCAAGATGGCTAAGTGAATAGGCAACCATGATGATGGAGATCATAATGCTAAGGGCCATGCTATTTCACAGCTTAATTTTGATTTTCTGTGGATGTGTCTTTAATCCTTGCTATTTTCTTTATGCTCATTGCATGTGATGCCATGTTCATAGTAGATATTGTTCATCCCCATAGTTATAAAAAATTTTAAATCAAATATGTCCATCCAATTGTTGCACCCATCAAGAATTTAGATCATTATTGATATGACTGCCAAAGTAGTATATCAATGACTATCTTAATAGATGATAGGGATGTGTTGGACACATCGCACATAACAATGGTTGATTTAATTGAGCTATCAAAACGGTTTTGGGCTTAAGGACATAAGTGGTTGGAATATGATTTTAGTAATGAAGGAATGGATACAATACGATTGTTGTCTAGGAGTTTACACATGAGGCTAGGTTTCTTAATTGGCACCCGAAAACGGGAAGTGCTCCCTCCCACTTGTGAGCCCTAGGGGCAAGTTGACCTGGCCATGACTCAAGTTGACAGAGGCATTCATTACTTGTTTTCATGCTCAACCAACAAGAGTTACATAAGATGTAATTAGCAAAGATGTTGCTTACCTATGTCATTAGATTTCTAGCAGTGATGCCAAAGCTCACTAGTGTTTGATGAATATGGATCTTGAATACTCACCATGTGTCGATAAAGGGGGCACATGATAGGAGTTTCTTTTGTTAAAATGTTTAATAAAAGTATTACATAAACATAGTGCTTAGAAACTTTGCATGTTTTTGTTGTAGTTCAATGGCACCTCCTGCCGCTCCCTCTTACTTTGGTTTTGCTTTGAGATCGGTTTTGGAAAGAGAAAAACTAAATGGAACAAATTTTTTTGATTGGTATCGCAACTTGAGAATTGTTCTCAAGCATGAAAAAAGGAGTATGTTCTAGAGAATCCAATCCCTGATGAACCGACTGAAAATGCTCCTCGAAATTTGAAGGTTGATTATGAAAAACATGTTAATGCCTCCGTGGAGGTCAGCTGTCTCATGCTTGTCACCATGGACTCTGAGCTGCAAAAGCAATATGAGGACCAGGATGCTTACAATATGATTGTGGGCTTGAAGGGCATGTTTGGGAACCAAGCAAGGGCTGAGAGGTATGGTATCTCAATGCTTCTATTTTCTTGTAAGCTGGCTGAAGGCAGTCCGGTCAGCCCACATGTAATCAAGATGATTGGCTACATTGGGAGATTGGAAAAGCTTGAGTTTCCCCTTAGCATTGGTCTGGCTACAGATGTAATTCTCCAGTCTCTGCCTCAGAGCTTTGAGCCATTCATTATGAATTTTCATATGAATAGCATGGAGAAGAGCCTGACCGAGCTACATGGGATGCTCAAGGCTGCCGAGGAAAGCATTAAGAAACCCAATCATGTGATGATGGTTCAGAAGACAACTGCCTTCAAAAAGAGGAAAGCTAAGGCTTGGGGAAAGGGAAAAGGCAAGGGCAAGGCTCAAGATGAGATCACGAGCCTCAAAACTAAGCTTCAGAAGCTCAAAGTCGGCCCTCAACCCGAAACCCAGTGCTTCTATTGCAAGAAGTCAGGACATTGGAAAGCAGGCTGCGAGAAGTACAGCGAGATAAAAAGAATGGGAGTGTGACTTCCACTTCAGGTATTAATGTTATAGAAATTAATCTTGCTACTTCTTATTCCAGCTCTTGGGTATATGATACCGGATCGGTTGCTCACATTTGCAATTCGATGCAGGGGCTCACAAAGAGTAGAGACTTGGCAAAAGGAGAAGTGGATATTCGCGTGGGGAATAAAGCAAGAGTTGCTGGTCTTGCCGTTGGCACCTACCCATTGCATTTGCCTTCAGGATTAGTTTTAGAACTTAATAATTGTTATTTTGTTCCATCTTTGAGTAGAAACATTATTTCATCTTCCTGTTTGTAACATAAAGGTTATGAATTCAGAATAAAGAACTTTGTTTGTTCAATATTTTTGAATGATATGTATTATGGTCGTTGTCCCATGGTGGATGGGTTATACGTCCTTCAACTCAAAGAAAAACATGTCTATAACATTAATGTCAAAAGACCTCGACCAAATGATTTGAACCCTACCTTCTTATGGCATTGTCGCTTGGGTCACATAAATGAGAAGCGCATGAAGAAGCTCCATAGTGATGGACTTCTCACCTCATTTGATTTTGAATCATTTGAAACATGTGAGTCTTGTTTACTTGGCAAGATGACAAAAACCCCTTTCACAGGTTTTAGTGAGCGGGCGAGTGAATTGTTGGCCCTAGTACATACAGATGTATGTGGACCAATGAGCTCGATTGCTAGAGGTGGAGTTTCGATGCTTTGTAACTTTTACTGATGACTTTAGTAGATATGGATATATCTATTTAATGAAGCATAAGTCTAAAACCTTTGAAAGGTTCAAAGAGTTTCAGAACGAAGTACAAAATCAACTTGGCAATACGATCAGATCGTGGTGGCGAATACTTGAGCCAAGAGTTTGGTGATCATCTAAAGCAATGTGGAATCGTTCCACAACTTACTCCGCCAGGAACGCCTCAATGGAATGGCGTATCCGAACGACGGAATCGAACTTTATTGGATATGGTTCGGTCAATGATGAGCCAAACAGATCTGCCATTATCCTTCTGGGGGTTCGCTCTAGAGACAGCTGCGTTCACATTAAATAGGGTCCCATCAAATTCCGTTGAGAAGACACCATATGACATATGGACTGGGAGAAGTCCCATGTTGTCATTTCTCAAGATATGGGTATGTGAGGCTTATGTAAAACATTTGCAATCAGATAAACTCGCACCTAAATCAGAAAAATGCTTCTTTGTGGGGTATCCTAAAGAAACAAAAGGATATTACTTTTACAAAAGAAACGAGAACAAAGTTTTTGTTGCTCAAAATGATGTATTTTTGGAGAAAGAGTTTCTTTCAAAAGAAATCAGTGGGAGTGATGTGCATCTCGATGAAGTTCGAGAATCACATGAACATGTTCAAACTGCCACTGAACCATCACATGATGTACAAAATGTTGTACAACCTGTGGGAAGAGACAGCAGCCCCACGTAGGTCGGGAAGGCCGCATCATGAACCTATAAGATATGGACATGACGTATTATTGTTGGACAATGATGAGCCCACGACTTATGAAGAAGCCATGATGGACCCAAACTCCGAAAAATGGCTTGGAGCCATCAGATCCGAAATTCAATCCATTCATGACAATCAAGTTTGGAACTTGGTCGATCCTCCTGATGGTGTAAAAACCATAGAATGCAAATGGATTTTCAAGAAGAAGACAGACGTAGATGGAAATGTTCAGATCTATAAGGCACGGTTGGTGGCAAAGGGTTTCAAACAAGTTCAAGGAATTGACTATGATGAAACTTTCTCACCGGTAGCCATGCTCAAGTCTGTCTGGATCATTTTAGCAATTGCTGCATATTTCGATTATGAAATATGGTAGATGGGCGTCAAAACAGCTTTCCTTAATGGGAATCTATCTGAGGATGTATACATGATACAACCTGAGGGTTTTGTTAATCCTAAAAATGCTAAACAGATATGCAAGCTTCAGAGATCCATTTATGGGTTAAAGCAAGCATCTCGGAGTTGGAACATTTATTTTGATGAAGTGGTCAAAGGATTTGGCTTTATCAAAAATGAAGAAGAGCATTGTGTTTACAAGAAGGCTAGTGGGTGCGCAATTGTGTTTCTGATCTTGTATGTGGATGACATATTATTGATCGGGAATGATATTCCTATGCTTGAAGACGTTAATACTTCGTTGAAAAGGAGTTTCTCAATGAAGTACTTGGGAGAAGCATGTTATATCTTGGGCATAAAGATCTACCAGGAAATGTACATTGACAAAGTATTGAAAAGGTTTAATATGCATGAATCTAAGAGAGGTTTCATGCCAATGTCACATGGCTTCAGTCTAAGCAAGAATCAGTGTCCTTCGACAACTGATGAGCAAGATAGGATGAGCAAGATTCCATATGCTTCGGCAATTGGATCTATCATGTATGCCATGATCTGTACGCGCCCAGATGTCTCATATGCTCTAAGTGTCACAAGTAGATACCAAGTGGATCCCGGTGATGGTCATTGGATAGCCGTGAAAAACATCCTAAAGTACTTGAGAAGAACTAAGGGTATGTTCCTAGTCTTTGGAGGTGAGGAAGAACTGTTTGTAAAAGGTTACACCGATGCAAGCTTCCAAACTGACAAAGATGATTTTCGATCACAATCCGGTTTCGTGTTTACACTAAATGGAGGAGCAGTAAGCTGGAAGAGTTCCAAGCAAAGCACGGTGGCTGATTCTACGACAGAAGCAGAGTACATTGCGGCTTCGGATGCCGCAAAAAAAGCTGTATGGATAAAGAAGTTTATCTCAGAGCTTGGTGTGGTCGCTAGTGCCTCTAGTCCAATGGACATCTATTGCGATAATAGTGGTGCCATTGCACAAGCAAAAAAGCCTAGATCACATCAGAAGTCCAAACATATACTCCGACGCTATCACCTTATTCACGAGATTGTGGATAGAGGTGACGTGAAGATATGCAAAGTACATACGGAAGCCAATGTGGCTGATACATTGACAAAGCCACTGCCACAGCCTAAGCATGAGGCGCACACAAGGTCTATTGGTATTAGATACTTAATTGATTGACTCAAGTGCAAGTGGGAGATTGTTAGTGATATGCCCTTGAGGCAATCATATGTATGATTGTAACAAGACTATGTTTATGAATAATAATATGATTATTGGTCCAATGAATGTATATCATTGTTTTGATCAACAAGTGTGTGACTTGTTTATGAAGCTCTTTACTTATTGATATAATTCGATAAATATCTCTGATCGGATATCATCGTATAGGACAACGATGAATAGATCAGCACATGTATTGTTCGATGATCATGTTTCATAGATCATGGGATATGGAGATATCATCAATACATTGTGGACGCATGTTGAAGAACATGGGTTAGATAGACCCACAATGGGACACTGCGTGAATGTTACGTTCTTATGTGTCATCAGTGTATCTAATACATAGTAGATGTATGATCCTTAGACCTGAGATTGTCATATTCCCTACATGTGTAATAGCTTACCTTGGGGTTACCAAACACTATTTCCTAACTAGATAGTTATAAAGGTAGCTTTCATGTTTACTATGAAACATGCAGAGGGAAGTGAGCAGTCGAGATGCATTTTGCCACTCCAATGTAACGGAGATATATGTCTAGGCCACTCGTGTGATATGGTTAAGGAAGTGCATGGCCATGCCGTGATTGAGAAGTCAATTACAACTTATTAATATATCACAGATACGAGAGATGGATTGAACTGTCAAAGGATGACATGCTTCTCGCCTTGAGTTCGATCTTCATATAGTTTGGCAAAGGGATTATTGCATCAGTACTTTAATCATATGCGTTTGGGAGTTGGCATGCTCTGCAAGGAGCCGCTACTGACTATTGGATTAGAAAAGGGTTTTCCGAATCCATGTCCAAATGCGCATGAACCTCTGAGGTCACACACTTAGCAGTGGGACGCATCAATTCGGATTTGATACGTAATTAATGGACCTCATGGGCTTAGCGCGTAGATGGGCCCTGACTGCCTAGGGTTTCACCTCGTGGCTATATAAGGAGGGGAGGAGGCTGGACGCAGGACAGACTTTCATTCAGTTTAGAGGTGTTTCGCCAGAAACCCTAGCCACCTCCTCTCGTTGCCCCTACCGAGCGACCCGGTGGTTGCACACCGACGCACGGCGTTCCATCCCCGTACGTGTGGACTGTTGTGGTGACGCTGCTGCTACTGCGGTGTGGAGAGGACGATCCGCAGCAAGGACAATCCGTGGCGAGGACGATCCGCGGCGACGATTCGCAACGAGGACGATCCACGGTGAGGACGATCCATGGCGAGGACGATCCACTACAACGACGTGAGAAGGATTCCGCAATTGCGCGTCTAGTGGTAATAGATCTATGATCCCCTTCTTGCGAGTAGCTTTTCTGGTTTGCGGTAGAAATTTTAATTTGTGCTAGAGTAGCATATCGCGTTACCCAACATTGCAGACTTGTACTCGAGCCACGCAGGAGTGGCACTGCACCAGATGGTAAGTCTCGTTGTGTTTTTACTCGTTAATGCAATTGTAATTTCAATGCTATGTCGTTATGTTTATCGTTTGTTTGTACGTGATAGGTGGACGAGGCGAGGGACTTGCACCAGCATGCCACTGACTTTCTGTCTAGGCTGCAGCAGGGGACCATTTTCACACCGGACCAGCTATCGGAGGCCATGAGGCGTGTGGAGCTGCAGTCCCGACGGATCGTGGAGATTGGTGTCGCTTAGCGTGTCCCAGCCAGCTCGCTTTGGTGGCACCTTGTCCAGGCCGCCACCCGGGCTCAGCACATCGACACCACCTTCTCGACCACCATTACAGCCAGGGTCCACCTTCCACACCCAGTGCCTCGGCTCTGAAACGCATTTGGAGGATCCAGTTGGCAGGCGCCAGCACGCGGGCCTACCATGGTCCCCACACCCGGTACACCGATAAAAATTCAGTTGATCTCGTTTCGAATCTAATCTTCTCACTATAATTAAATGTTAATGTGCATCTTTGTAGGCCTCCTAGGACATGCCTCTACGCCGGACACCCATTCGAGGCACGGCGTCACGACTCTGGACCGATCGATTCTTCCACGAGGGGCTCGATTCCACGCAGCATCCTCCAGCCACGCAGTACACGCCGCCTCCTCCAGCCACGCAGATCACGCAGCCTCCTCCACACACGTTGTCTCCCCGCGTGCGTCGCCCGGCGGATCGGTACAGCCCTTCGGACTACGGCCAGGCGGGACCGTCGCGGGTGCTTCGCCCACGACCTCTCGACGATGCACCCCCTTCATCGCATCGGCAAAGGAGAGATCACGCTAGGGGTAGGGGTAGGGGTCAGGATCCACCACTGGGGGTGATCAGGATTAGGATGTGCGTCCTTTTTGGGTACTTTCTACTATTAAATTTTACCATCTATTATGTGTACTTTCTCATATACGTGGTCCATTATATATTTCTGTCAGCTTTAGTCATATCAACCTCGTGTCATTATTGCTTTTTCAGCTTTTGTCATATCAACTTTTCCAGCTTTTGTCATATCAACTTTTCCAGCCTTTGTCATTTCAGCTGCATAATGCTGCCAAAAGCCGACTATGGCAGAGATTCCCTGTCTAAAGCTGTGGGCATAGCCAGGCTCATGTCATCAGAAGCTGCAGAAACATCCAATGCTCGCGGATTTGAACTACTCTAAAGTCCGTGAGACTCTCCTTTGGATGCCCCCTCGCCAGCTCTTTATAAACCCACCGAGGGAGGGATATGTGCATCACACTGCAAGAACTTCAATAAACTTTAGCCTGTTTTCCCCCTACACACAGTAGGCCACGATGTCGTTCTACCATCGCCTCTTCAGCAAGCGAAGGCTAACCCCCCCAATACCCGGATGAGAGTAGCGTTGACGCCCCAGTTCTGCCGGAGCTGCCACTCCCGAAATGTGACTACAACCTGGTAGCGAAGGTTACGTAGTCTACACACGGAGATACGGCCGCCTGCGCTCACTACTGTTGTGCCCGCGGCTTCGGGGTAAACCAAATGATGTCCATACAAATTAGGGTAACACTACCATTTCATGCATCGTTATTTGTTTTTTTAGGACGAGGACCGTTGTTGCTTCTTCCAATGGATCGACGGGCCGGAATGACGCGACTACGAATTTCTCTACAACTGCCACGACGCCTAGCCCACTTCGCCTGAGAACTTCACACGGTGGGAGAGACCGCCGGGATATGTCCCCTACTTAGATCGACCGGAGTTAAGGGCCGGTGGGCAAGGGACCAACCAATCGGTGAGTTTCATGTGGCTCATGTTTCAGCCACAAAGTACCCATTCTAAACCAGTTCATCACATACAGGACTTCAAAAAGAAGTTTGCAAAATGGATCAAGTCAAGGCAAGAAAATCCACCTAAGGGGCCACCGCAAAGCCCCGAACTGTGCGACCACAGCCTCCAGGCAGTGGTTGATACCGGCGACGAGGATCTAGCGGACAGAAGATTCTACCGGTGCCCTTTGTCCGAGGATGCATGGTGCTGGTACTTCAACTGGGTGGACCCGGAGACATACCACCCACATCTCAAACTTCCCATATTTGATAACTGGGGAGAGCAACCCTCGCCATGGTGCTACTACCTCCCAGAAAAGCCGGACCCCGAGTACGCATACGGTATTCTTCAACCACCACAGCGGGCATACTGCATTGACTGTAGGGCATGTTTTCGGTTGTACAACAAGAAGCCCAACACACACCTCCTGGACCATATAGTGGAGTGCGAGCTGAAACATAGGAGGCGTCTCGGCAAGTCTCCGGAAGGGCAAGAGGGTTCGTCCTCTCGAATGGTACGGGATAAGGGGAAGCAGCCGGCCGAGGTCCGCAGTACGTAACAAATCCTTGACGCATTACAAAGGCCATCCGGGAACCCAGGTGGAATTAACATAGGGGGCGCCAGAAATCGGGATGGCATGCCCATATGGGAGGGCAGGACTCCACAGAATGCACACAAACAAGTTACTTCTTACACCCCAGAGATGTATGGCATAGGCTACCCATTGGTCAGAAGTTGGGAGCACTGCGCATGCCCATGGAGCTCTTTATAAAGGAGATTGAGCGGTGTCCGAGAACAAATCGCACAAGATTGACAGGTGATGTAATATGTAGAAAATGTATGGCATCATTCCCACTCTACGAACATAGGCGGAACGATCACTTGTTCCACCATTACAATTAGTGTTATTGGCACTTCTCCTAGCAATGTCATCACTATTGTAATATCAGTTGTATCTGCCGTACTAAGGTTGAGATTGCGTACTAAGGTTGCTGGCTGCATCTACATGCTTTTGTTATTGTCCTTTTTGGGTACCTTCTCATATTATGTTTTACCATCTATTTATCTCAGCGGAAACAAAGGCGTAGATGAAATATTTTTCCATAATATGGTACTCCATATATCAAAAGCAAATCTGCGTTATTCGTGCAGAAAATTACATTCTAACGTTACATTTTACAGGCTGCCGAAAAGGACTAAAAGCTAGCGTTGACAATAGTACTTAGGGTTATTGTGGCGGTATATTTTTGTAGGAAACAAAGGCGTAGATGAAATATTTTCCCATAATATGGTACTCCATATATGAAAGGGCAAATCTGAGGTATTCGTGCAGAAAATTACATTCAAACGTGACATTTTACAGGCTGCCGAAAAGGATTAAAAGCTAGCGTTGACAATAGTACTTAGGGTTATTGTGGCGGTATATTTTTGTCGGAAACAAAGGCGTAGATGAAATATTTTTCCATAATATGGTACTACATATATGAAAGTGCAAATCTGCGGTATTCGTGTAGAAAATTACATTCAAACGTGACATTTTACATGCTGCCGAAAAGGCTTAACAGCTATCGTTGACAACAGTACTTAGGGTTATTGTGGCGGTATATTTTTGTAGAAAGCAAAGGCGTATATGAAATATTTTTCCATAATATGGTACTCCATATATGAAAGAGCAAATCTGCGGTATTCGTGCAGAAAATTACATTCCAACGTGACATTTTACAGGCTGCCGAAAAGGCTTAAAAGCTATCGTTGACAATAATACTTATGGTTATTGTGGCGGTATATTTTTGTTGGAAACAAAGGCGTAGATGAAATATTTTTCCATAATATGGTACTCCATATATGAAAGAGCAAATCTGTGGTATTCGTGCAGAAAATTACATTCAAACGTGACATTTTACAGGCTGCCGAAAAGGCTTAACAGCTATCGTTGACAACAGTACTTAGGGTTATTGTGGCGGTATATTTTTGTAGGAAACAAAGGCTTATATGAAATATTTTTCCATAATATGGTACTACATATATGAAAGAGCAAATCTGCGGTACTCGTGCAGAAAATTACATTCCAACGTGACCTTTTACAGGCTGCCGAAAAGGCTTAAAAGCTATCGTTGACAATAGTACTAAGGGTTATTGTGGCGGTATATTTTTGTAGGAAACAAAGGCGTATATGAAATATTTTTCCATAATATGGTACTCCATATATGAAAGAGCAAATCTTCGGTATTCGTGCAGAAAATTACATTCCAACGTGACATTTTACAGGCTGCCGTAAAGGCTTAAAAGCTATCGTTGACAATAGTACTTAGGGTTATTGTGGGGTATATTTTTGTAGGAAACAAAGGAGTATATGAAATATTTTTCCATAATATGGTACTCCATATATGAAAGAGCAAATCTGCGGTATTCGTGCAGAAAATTACATTCCAACGTGACATTTTACAGGCTGCCGAAAAGGCTTAAAAGCTATCGTTGACAATAGTACTTAGGGTTATTGTGGCGGTATATTTTTGTACGAAACAAAGGCGTATATTAAATATTTTTCCATAATATGGTACTGCATATATCAAAGAGCAAATCTGCGGTATTCGTGCAGAAAATTACAATCAAACGTGACATTTTACAGGCTGCCGAAAAGACTTAACAGCTATCGTTGACAACAGTACTTAGGGTTATTGTGGCGGTATATTTTTGTAGGAAACAAAGGCGTATATGAAATATTTTTCCATAATATGGTACTCCATATATCAAATAGCAAATCTGCGGTATTCGTGCGAAAATATTTTTCAGCCTGCCGAAAGTGCTTCAGTATTTCATGCATTTCAAATTTCTTAAGGTTATTTAGTTTATTCAACTCAATTGATTCCTACATATTTTTGCACAAATGGAACATCCAGCACCATATGAAGAAGGTATAATTATTTTATGATTTTTGGAGCCATGTTTTATATAATTTGTATATTTTCGCCATATGGATTGGCGAATACCTATTTTCGCTGTGTGGAACGGCGAACACCTATTTTCGCCATGTGGTACGGCGAATACCATATTTTCGCCAAACCGTGTGGCGAATACCCTATTTTCGCCACATGGTACGGCGATAATACCCTAGCCCATGGTTAACTGGGATTAATTGCGCAATTAGCCTATTTTCGCCGAACCGTGTGGCAAAAATAGTGTATTCGCCACACGGTTCGGCGAAAATAGGGTGTTCGCCGTACGGTTTGGCGACCACGTATTATTTTTTGCTATTTTTTTCCATGTATTAAAGACGCAATTCAGTTTAAAAAATGTATTATTTAAAAAAAAATCCAACTTCTGGACTTGAGGGTACCTTACCTTGGATTCGCCCAACACTTCGCTGACGAAGTAGACCGGGCGCTGCACCCCGTAGCGGTGCCCCGGCTCCTCCTGCTCCATGACTATCGTGGCGCTGACCACATGGGTTGTTGCCGCTATATAAAGTAGGAGAAACTCCTCCGACATTGGCGAAACTAGGATTGGAGGGGTGGAGAGTAACGTCTTGAGCTCCTCAAAAGCTTGTTGTGCCTCCACCGTCCATTCGAATCGATCCTGCTTCTTAAGGAGTTTGAAGAAGGGCATCCCTCGAGTCCCCAGTCGAGAGATGAACCTACCAAGCGCCACCATGCACCCCGTAAGCTTCTGGACGTCCTTCGGGCTAGAGGGGGGTGCCATCCTCATGATGGCCCCGATTTTTTCCGGATTTGCCTCGATCCCGCGATGAGAGACGATGAACCCGAGTAGTTTCCCGGAGGAGACCACGAAGACATATTTCTCAGGGTTTAGTTTCATCCGGAACGCTCTTAGGCTGTCAAACATCTCGGAGAGATCGGAAGTAAGGTTCCTCCTCGATTGCGTCTTGACCACTACGTCATCCACATAGGCCTCCACGTTGCGTCCGAGCTGATTGTGAAAACACCGCTGTATCGTGCGTTGGTAAGTTCCTGTAACGCCCTACAAATCTAAACTGTCGTACAAGAAAATTTCGACAGCATCTCTCCTAAAATTAGGACAAAACAGAAGCGACAACAAGATTCATAATAACCATTATAAACAGGAATAACATAAAAGCATCAATACTAGAGATAACAAGTCTAAATCAACCAGAAAACAAACATAAACGTAAAACAGCTCCAAAGAGGACATCAACAGGTCTATGATTAATAAAATTTCAGCAAGCTAATGAATTATTAAATGCACTAGTCCATGTGATTCGTGATGACCCCGGAGGGTTGATTGTGCTACTAAGCCCACCCTTCAAGCTTACGACTCGCGAGAACTACCTGAAAAAAACAAAATAACAAGGGGTGAGATTGGGTAATCTCAGCAAGCGGAACAACTTCTAACGAATAACACAGCCACAGTAAAACTAGCATACCAAATTCCTCATGTCCAATACCACATTATAGAGTCCACACAACCTCAGTAAAATGCATATGATTGTGCACATGCTTATGCCATAATCCTCCTCACCGTGCCCTTTCTCAGGAACACACGGTGTTGTACCGGTACGGTCGCGCACGCTGGCGTCGATAAACTTCCAATGCATGATTATGCAGTTAATGCTTCATGCATAAATACATTCATAACTTCCCACTCTGAATTCACATGCTTGCATACCATCAAATAACATGGATAGAATGCGAACATCATTGAGATAGAATATCTCCACAATTCATCTTGCAAACAACATCTTTCTTCATTCTTACTCATGATTCAAAAGCCAAACAACCACATCACAATGCAGGATAGGATATTGTAATCTCATAAACAAGTAGTTAAACCATGTAGGTGTGCTGCAATTAAGGTTTATATTGAAGACGAAACAAATAGCGAGTTATAGTTTAGCAAGACCGCTACTTCCACTTGCCTTTACCAACGTGGATGACGAACCTAGTTGCGTCCAGAAGGGGCACCACCTATACAAGTATTATTTCAGTACATAGAGACATCACAAATGATCACACAACTCGAACACACGCTTCCTAATCCCCGTTCCCTTCTTAAGCGCCAAAAACCCCAATCTGTCCGGGTCAAACAGCATCACCCTCCCTTCACAATTTCGTATCTTTTTTTATACAGATCATAAAAATACAAAAAAATTACAGTAGCTAGATATTGACGAGATATACAACTTTCATGAAGATCACAAATTTCAATTCCACTGTTAAATATGCCTAAACAAACGTTCAACACAGTGGACAAAATCTGGTTCCAGATTCTGTCCGTCATCTTGCAACAGAGATAACTCTCAGACCCACGCCCCAAAAATTCTGAAACAATTACAGAAGCTAGATCTCGACATTATCTACAACTTTCTAGTTATAGGTTTTTGCAGAAAAAATCGTCTATGCCACGTAAAATGCGAAACAATCCGCGCTGCACAATCTCCCCTTCCAAAAACAGCACCACGTGAACATCTACCCTTCTCCCCCATCAAGATCCATCTAAATCACTCACCACCAGATCTAATACACTCCTAATCCCTAGGTAGAATAGGGGTAAAAGATTGAGAATTTTACCTTGAGTTCTCCCTTGAGAACCCACGAAAAACGCGCGACGATTCCCGAAACGGAAATCTGCTCGTCCTCCACGCCTCCACGGATCCTCTTCTCGCTTGCTCCTTCGCGTTTCGCGGTGGATCTTGAGCCACCACGCAAGGGGAGGAAGAGGAGGGGTGGTGTGGCTGCTAGGGGAGGAAGGGGGGCCGCCCTAGGGCTTTTGGGGGGGGTGACACCACTTTTATATGGTGGGCCGGCCCACTAGGGGAAAAGAGAGAGGTGGGGAGGGGATTCGCAGCCCAGGCCCAGGTTTCCTCGGCCCACTGTTTCTAGACCGACAACTCCAAATTTAATATTAATATACCGGATAAACTTCAATTATTTCATCCCCCGACAAATCCTTCATTCCTTTCCCGAAACAAAACCAGGAAAAGGAACCCTAGAATCGCTCTGACGCTCTAAGGCATCACATTCTCCCCTCCTTAAAAGGATTCGTCCCCGAATCTACTCCTCTTTGCTACGGAACCTTAAAAAAAAAGGAAGGCAAAATGGTAATCAACACTTTACCTTCAGCATCCTCAAAGAGTGTAGGATACTTCTTAGCATCTGGTCCTCAAGTTCCCAAGTTGCATCCCTTTCAGACTAATTGGTCCACAAATCTTTCATTGGACACTAACACGAACTATTCCCTATTTAATAAAGTACACCTATTAGGTGAATCTTTTATCGATCTGGAATCTCAACTCCCTCTTCTCTATTCAACCCGATCTCGAAACTCATGATTCCAATCTCAAGTCCTCTACCACAGTTAAATTCGTCGCATTACGGGCGCGAACCATGTGAGACACAACGCTCTAGGTAAGTCTCTAAATCAACCCAAACACAAACTCCTATCTCCTACAAGTGATTGATCTTTTACAAAAAGAACCAATATCCACCCTTACCAACGACAGAGATAGCCTACTTTACAACCAGGGTCCGTAAATCCGCTGAAACAATAACAACCGAACACAATCACTACGGTTGACACAAACTCGCTCGAACCCAGCGACAAAAGTTCCAAAAAATTAATGTAATTACCTGCAACTTCCAAGTTGTCCACTACTAAATTAAGCAACCCCACCGAGGAACACATCAATGAAAACAATTCTCCAAACAAGGTTTGAATTGAGTCATACACAACCTTCCTTTACTCTTCACTTTTAAACTACTTACGATCAGCGACCCACACTAGTTTTCCCTTGTAAGAAGGTTTCGCCTTCACATTCTTCCACCCAAGGACCAGGGCAAGGAGTACAATCCTTGAATAAACTCAACCATAACATAAACATTCATTTTCTTACCCCAAGCTTGAACGTAAAAGAAATCTTAATTCTCACTAACACAACGAACGACAATCACCACCTTTAAACCAAAGGGCTGAAATTCACATACACGGGAACTCAACTTGGAAGAGGAACTCCATAGAACCAAAACCACCAAAAAAATTTTCTTCGAGGAGAAGCTCTATTCAAAAGAGAAACACCGCGAAAGTCTTCTGCAAATGCATTTCACTTTTACCAAAACAAATCATCTCACTTTTATCCAAGGCCGAGCCATTCAGAAAAAAGAAACCGATCAAGGAATTAAATGCTTCCACACAACCACCATCTCTTTTTCCTTAAAAAGGAACCAAACTCACTTCCCAACAGAAAAAATTGTTTCAACCACGAATATCATTCATGTCACAACCAGAAGAATCTCTCTTAAACAAAAACTGTCAAACACCTCACACCACAACACAACTCTAGCCCAAAATAGAAATACAAATATTTCCAGATCATGAAGTTCCAAATCTTACATTGGATTAGCTACTTCTTTTGATCAACAATGCAACCGATAACTCGACCTTGAAAACTACGGACACAGTCAAAGCATACATCCTTGAGCATAAATGTCGCATTCATAACTTAAGCTAGTTTTCTTATCAAAGATGAATGAATGACGATATTTAATAGAATAACATTCCAAAATCTCCACAAATTACTTCAAGGTTAATCATTCTTTTATCCTTGTTTTAAGCCTCGAAATTAACCCACATTTGGCAGAATCATTCTAAGTTTAGGGAAACTCAAACACAAAGACAAAGAATACTTTGACCGAAAGTATTCAACCCAAATATCAAACAAACAAACCAATCCATATGAATTTTTAAACATAAGTTCAGCATAACTCCCGCCATCTATAGCATTCCACTACCCTTACCATTTAGATTTCAATATTCCCTATTTACTCATTGAGAAGGCCCATCAGGATTTAACAACAACTACACAACAAATTCTTACTCTTATTACCTTTTCCACAATTATAAATAAAGTTCACAGTGCTTATAAAAACACATCCAACCAACACTACCTCATCAAGATCCCCATGGAGCGACCTAACATATATCATCATATTCTAAATTTGAAAGCGATTGCTTCAACAAGTCTTTCAAAGATGATGAACCTATAAATTCCATACCACATACAGCGTCAACATCTCGACAATGGAAATTTATTCACCTAAAAGATGACTCAACAAGTAAATATTATCTCAACAAGGCACCAATCATAAATAGAAGTTTAAAACATACATTTATTAAGGACAAAATCACGCGTCATGCTAACTATCCCTGGTTCACTCCATCACAACATGTTACAATTTCCACCATTTTAACAAAGGTTTTCAACAATTAATCTAATCAGTTACCACCACTACTAAGTCATCAATATCAATAATTGGCATAATTGTAAAACAACAACATTGCTTTTAGTTACCCTATCCATAGGCTATGACAAACTGTCACTACACAACATACTCCAACTATGTAAAATAGATTGAATAATTTAAGCCATCCAAAGCTCTTATAACAACAACGCTAAATTAAATTTAAATTTTTTTTTAATTTTTTTTAGCTACCTTATACACGGGTTATAGCAAAATTGCCACTCCAAGACATACTCCAGCCTTCTTTTTTAAAGTGAACTGAATAGGTGAAATCATCACAAAGCTCTTACGGCAATGGCAAAAACTTATGTCTTCCCAATTGATATCGATACTAGCATTATTGGAACGCAACTGCATACTTTCGAATCTACTAATAGTTTGCAACGTCATAAATATCAACTCTAATCAATTTCCAAGTTAAAGTCACTAGCCAACACGATTAAATTAGAACATCTTTAAACAACCAGCATGGTTTCTTTAACAATATCGGTAGTCCACCATTACAATTAAATTGTTCTACCGACCTTATATTAAAATGTCTCTAAATAACCCACTAATTTTCTATTACCTTCACAGTAGTTTACATCATCGTAATGTTCTAACTACGCATCAAGATTTAAAGCTTTAAACATTGTCCATGGTCAAGGGCACATTAAAATAATGCAATAAATCCTAAGCATGCACATTAACACATTCAATCATTATCGCTATAGAGCAATCTACAATACTAGAAGTTTATTTAATCTCAAGCTAAAGATAACAATTACATTTTAATTGATTCAACTCACAAATTAACTTAGAAGTACATCATTCCATAAACCACATTGTTACATACTACGTAACACGGACATAAAATTTCTAAACACCGTCATGGGTCACCTACCCTTGACAAACAGGAGAGCAATCCAAAACATTAAAAAAAAACACAGTTCTAGATCAAGAACAAACACCGATAAAAATTCTTCTTTTAGGCAAGGAAGAAAAGCAAAATCCAAACATAAATGCAAGAGAGCTCGACCCTCAAATGTCCAATCATAGTAGCCAAAACTCTTCAAGAAATCCAAAACCTACACTTTCCACAAAGGAAGACGGATGCAAAGGAAGACCAAATGTCCAACTAATATTTTCCGATAAAGATTCAAACTTAGCTCCATCCAGCTTGATGCAACAGGAGAAACTCCAACCCCTTCTTTTTTAAAAAAATAAAAAATCGGAAACAACAACCACGTAAATTTCCTCCCAACGACGAGTCCATCACAATAAATCGGTGCCAAAGCAAAATTGTGACCAAAAGGCAGCGCAACGTAGAACTCTTCTTACGTGTCTTCACTCAAAGGAGACAAAACCACAAACCGCCAAAAGGACAAATCAGCGAGTGCTCAAAACTAAGCATTTTCCTCGGTTTTGAACCAACCACATACCCAGAAAACCAACCAAAACCGACCGTCAGCATGGTAAAGAACATCCGAAGGAATCCATCACCAACCTCTTCTATTTGACTCCAGTCACTACCCGATCTACGACAGACACGGATAAGTACTCTTTCCCTACAGGGGTATAATAGTTCTTCGGTGGTGACTCTACCCGGCCACACCGTCAAACCACAGCCTCACTACAAACAAAAGGTGACCGAAACCCTTCGGCACCACAACCACACTTTATCACAAATGAAGCAACTCAATCAAATCTATCATAAATATAGCATTATACATCATCAAAAGTAGCATTCAACAACAAAGCTTAAATTCAACCTTTAAGCATAAGGCAACGATACCCATACCCTTTCCTACTGTGCATCCATGTGTGTCAAATTTTAAATTAGTGATTCCACTTACACAAGTTTTAATGTTGCTATCCTATGACAAAATTTTAGTTAAAACCTAGGCCATGTTTCTAAGTTATTCCACATCACATTTTAGTTGTATCCTATAGTATGACACTAAAAATAGACATTCCAAGGACCTCTGACCAGCTCACGATACCAACCGTAACGCCCTACAAATCTAAACTGTCGTACAAGAAAATTTCGACAGACATCTCTCCTAAAATTAGGACAAAGCAGGCGACAACAAGATTCATAATAACCATTATAAACAGGAATAACATAAAAGCATCAATACTAGAGATAACAAGTCTAAATCAACGAGAAACCAAACATAAGCGTAAAACAGCTCCAAAGAGGACATCAACGGTAGGATTAATAAAATTTCAGCAAGCTAATGAATTATTAAATGCACTAGTCCATGTGATTCGTGATGACCGGAGGGTTGATTGTGCTACTAAGCCCACCCTTCAAGCTTACGACTCATGAGAACTACACGAAAACAACAAAATAACAAGGGGTGAGATTGGGTAATCTCATCAAGCGGAACAACTTCTAACGAATAACACGACCACAGTAAAACTAGCATACCAAATTCCTCATGTCCAATACCACATTATAGAGTCCACACAACCTCAGTAAAATGCATATGATTGTGCACATGCTTATGCCATGATCCTCCTCACCGTGCCCTTTCTCGGGAACACACGGTGTTGTCTGCATCTTGATCGCGCCTTATTGGCGTCGACAAACTTCCAATGCATGATTATGCAGTTAATGCTTCATGCATAAATACATTCATAACTTCCCACTTTGAATTCACATGCTTGCATACCATCAAATAACATGGATAGAATGCGAACATCATTGAGATAGAATATCTCCACAATTCATCTTGCAAACAACATCTTTCTTCATTCTTACTCATGATTCAAAAGCCAAACAACCACATCACAATGCAGGATAGGATATTGTAATCTCATAAACAAGTAGTTAAACCATGTAGGTGTGCTACAATTAAGGTTTATATTGAAGACGAAACAAATAGCGAGTTATAGTTTAGCAAGACCGCTACTTCCACTTGCCTTTACCAACGTGGATGACGAACCTAGTTGCGTCCAGAAGGGGCACCACCTATACAAGTATTATTTTTGTACATAGCGACATCACAAATGATCACACAACTCGAACACACGCTTCCTAATCCCCGTTCCCTTCTTAAGCGCCAAAAACCCCAATCTGTCCGTGTCAAACAGCATCACCCTCTCTTCACAATTTCGTATCTTTTTTTATACAGATCATAAAAATACAAAAAAATTACAGTAGCTAAATATTGACGAGATATACAACTTTCATGAAGATCACAAATTTCAATTCCACTGTTAAATATGCCTAAACAAACGTTCAACACAGTGGACAAAATCTGTTTCCAGATTCTGTCCGTCATCTTGCAACAGAGATAACTCTCAGACCCATGCCCCAAAAATTCTGAAAAAATTACAGAAGCTATATCTCGACGTTATCTACAACTTTCTAGTTATAGGTTTTTGCAGAAAAAATCGTCTATGCCACGTAAAACGCGAAACAATCCGCGCTGCACAATCTCCCCTTCCAAAAACAGCACCACATGAACATCTACCCTTCTCCCCCATCAAGATCCATCTAAATCACTCACCACCAGATCTAATACACTCCTAATCCCTAGGTAGAACAGGGGTAAAAGATTGAGAATTTTACCTTGAGTTCTCCCTTAAGAACCCACGAAAAACGCGCGACGATTCCCGAAACAGAAATCTGCTCGTCCTCCACGCCTCCACGGATCCTCTTCTCGCTTGCTCCTTCGCGTTTCGCGGTGGATCTTGAGCCACCACGCAAGGGGAGGAAGAGGAGGGGTGGTGTGGCTGCTAGGAGGAGGAAGGGCGCCCTAGGGCTTTTGGGGGGGTGACACCCCTTTTATATGGTGGGCCGGCCCACTAGGGGAAAAGAGAGAGAGGTGGGGAGGGGATTCGCAGCCCAGGCCCAGGTTTTCCTCGGCCCACTGTTTCTAGCCCGAGAACTCCAAATTTAATATTAATACGCCGGATAAACTTCAATTATTTCATCCCCCGACAAATCCTTCATTCCTCTCCCGAAACAAAACCAGGAAAAGGAACCCTAGAATCGCTCTGACGCTCTAAGGCATCACAGTTCCACCAGCATTTTTCAACCCAAACGGCATCGTGATGTAACAATATGCTCCGAACGGAGTGATGAACGACGTCTTCTCGCAGTCTTCGACTCGAAGCTGGATTTGGTGATAGCCGGAATAGGCGTCCAGGAAGCTAAGGAGTTCGCACCCGGCGGTGGAGTCTACCACTTGGTCGATTCGAGGCAACCCGAAAGGATCCTTTGGGCATGCCTTATTGAGGTCGGTGTAATCAACGCACATGCGCCAGCTTTTATTCTTTTTGCGGACGAGTACAGGGTTTGCCAACCAGTCGGGATGATACACTTCTCTGATGAAGCCTGCAGCTAACAGTTTCGTGATCTCCTCCCTGATGGCATCTCGGCGATCTTGGGCGAATCGCCGCAACCTCTGCTTGACAGGCTTGGCCGCTTGGTCCATGTTTAGCGCATGCTCGATCACCTCCCTGGGAACTCCAGGCATATCAGATGGCTTCCAAGCAAAGACGTTCGTGTTTGCCCGGAGGAAGGTGATGAGCGCGTCTTCCTATTTTTCTCCAAGCCTTGTCCTGATCTTGGCTGTTTGAGCCGAGTTGGACGGGTCGAGGGTGATCATCTTGACGCCTTCTTCGGGACTCAACCCGGGCTTTGGCGCCTTCCGAGTCGGGATGCTTGCTCCCTCGGAAGATTGGGCCACTAGTCGGATTCGTTCGCGATCAGCTTGTGTTCCCAACGACTAGGCCATCTCGCAGTTCTCCCTGTCACAGGAAAAAGACTGCTTGACATCACCACGCAGTGTGATAATGCCATTCGGCCCTGGCATTTTTAATGCCAGATACGCGTAATGGGGCACCGCCATGAATTTGGCTAGCGCTGGCCTCCCCAAGATGGCGTGATACACAGTAGCAAAATCAGCTACCTCGAAGCTGAGGTTCTCGGTCCGGTAGTTCTCTCTCGTGCCGAAAGTGACCGGCAGAGTGATTTGGCCGAGTGGTGTCACCGACGTCCCAGGAATCACCCCATGGAACGGTGACGACCCACATTTCAGCTCCGACCTGGAGATTCCCATATCGTCGAGAGTTTTGCTAAAGAGGACGTTGAGGCTGCTCTCCCCCATCAATCAGCACCCTTTTGAGGTTGATGCCATGAACAATTGGCCCCAAGACGAGGGGATACCTGCCGGGAAATGGGACTCGGTCCGGGTGATCCGAGCGGTTGAAAGTGATCGCAACTTCAGACCACCGTACGTATCGGGGGGTCTCCGGCGCAATCGCGTTGATGTCCCGAGCGGTAAGTTTCTGCTTCCACTTGGACTCATACGCGGCCAAGCCCCCAAAGATATGATTGAGCTCCAGCTCGGCTTCTTGATAGTCTTCCTCGGCTTCAAGAGAAGGTTGCTTTCCGACCGCTTCGCTCGGCCCCTGCCTGAGCTGCCTCTTGGTCTCCAAGGCAAATCTTTTCAGGGTGAAGCAATCTTTGGCGGCGTGTCTTCCTTTTGGGTGGAAAGGACAAAGCGAGTTCATCACTTTGTCGTACCTGTCGGTCTTAGGGGCGCGCATTTGGCCCCGTTCGGCAGTCGCCACCAGGTCTTGGCCCTTGCGCTTCTTCTCCTTTCGCCTGGAGGAGTCAACGTGATCCCCTCTCTTGTCATGGCGTTCGGCCAAAGCTTCGGAGGCCGACGCGTAGCGATCCGCTAAGGCGAACAACTCGCGGACCGAAGTTGGAGGCTTCCGGGACACCATCTTAATGAGGTCGGGGTCGCTGACCCCCTTCTGGAAGGCGGCGATTACGACCGCATCTGTGACATCCCGAACTATGCTCTTCATGTGCAAGAAGTGCTTGACGAACTCCCGCAGGGACTCATTCTTCTTTTGGTGTAGCTGGTACAAATCCCAGGGGGTGCCGGGGCGCTCATACGTACCTTGGAAATTTGAGATGATCTGCTCACACAGATCTCCCCAAGCCCGGTGAGCCACGCCTGGGCCTGGGGCGAGAGAGTGACTGGCAGGTAATTAGCCATCACGTTCTGATCCCCCCTGCAGCCCTGACCGCTAGTGCGTATACCTGCAGCCAGGCTTCCGGGTCCCTATCACCGTTGAATTTGGTGATGCCTTTGGGGTTAAACCCGTCGGGCCAAACCACTCGGCGCAGGTGGGGGGTGAATGCTTGAACCCCCTCGATGACCCCGTCTTGCCGCGCGGACGGCGAGCGAGGCGGGGGAGAGAGGGCTCGACGAGCGCCCCGATGGGTTGGGAGTATGCCAAAGCGTTCGTACTCGTCGGCGTGCCGGCACTGCTCGTCTCTTTCCCGATCTCGCTGTCTCGCGTCGAGGTCAGAACGGAGGTCTCGATTGAGGCTGTGGCGCAGGTCTTCATCGCGGTGAGGAACGCGATGCCCCCTGTGGGGAGTTTCTCGATTCGGCCGACTGCTGGCCATTTGAGTTCTGGTCGGAGCGTGTGAGCGCGCCCTCGCCGGCTGGTCGGTCTTAGCTTGCTGCTGGATTACTGCCGCCGTCACCATGGCTTTGACTTGGGCCACGATCGGTGCAGCCGGATTACCGACCTCCAGCATCGGGCTCAAGGTGTCCAGGAGCGTTTTGGACGCGACGATATTCTGCTGTGGTGTATGGAAAACAGCTTGGTCTCCCATTTTGACCTGCAGAATGTCTTCGTTGACGTCACGGGCGCGACCCCAAAGGGCTTGTACCCGTGCGTCGAGCTCCGGCTTGCGCCCGCCATCGTGCTCGGCAACCTCAAAGTCGTCGTGGCGCTGCTGCGATTCTGCACGCGAGCCTCCGATCACGCAGACTCAGCGGAAACTCCAGCAGCTCTCCAAGCTCTCTTCCGACCCGACCGATGAACTGGAAGAGCCTGCTGGGGATAGCTCGAGGCGATCGGCGGTTCCGAGTGGCTTGGCAGCGAGGACCCCCACCACCCGGAACTCGGCGCCTGTTGCGCCCACTGCCTGAGGTAACCGGGGTTTTAGCCCCCTGCTCAGTGCTTGCGAGCACAGGACGGCGGAACACCCCGATCCAGGCAGTGGTCGCGATGATGACTCCCCAGGAGACTCCTCGTGCGACGACGCGTCCACCTCAAGGAGAGAGAGACTCCCGAGGTCATCAGCGATGAAGGTCGGGCTTCCAAAATGAAAAACCTGATCTGGGAAGAAAACTGTAGGGATTCCGCTTGTGGTAGCCATCAAGCTTGACGGAGACCTTCGCACACCACCCCTACCTGGCGCGCCAACTATCGACGACTGGTTCCGCCGGCAATGAGATTTGTGATTCGAGGGGGGCTCGTGTGTGATCGAAGCTAGATGGTAACACAGGAAGCAAGGGCCATCTCTTTTAGACAGGTTCGGGCTCTCGCGGAGGAGATAATGCCCTAGTCATGTGTTCTTGGATATATGAGCGTGTTCCTCTCTTTTTCCTCTATTTTTCTCCTCCCTTTTCAGGGTTGTTCCCTCCCCCTTATATACTGGGGGAAGGGCACGTTACAAAAGGGCACCACCTGACCCTAGACCAGGTGGACTCATGAGTATGTTGTTTGTCTCTATCTGCCGAACCCAACTACGTCCAGAGGATTTGGTCGTCTCTTTCCCGACCCGCGCCTGCCGATCCGCCAGGGTCTGGTGGCTGCAGGCTGCAGGCGCCAGGTCGCAGGCTTTACTTTAGGCGGGGTTGTCCTGACGCGGCACGAAGCTTCACCGAGGAGGCGACCAGCTGCCTTGGAGAAGAAGTCGGGCCATGGCTATGGGCTCTTCACGGCGCTCTCGAGCTCTAGGCCTGGTGCACCGCCCTGGCCCAGTTGGGCATGAGCTTCCCTGCGGGACACTGGTCTCAGACATCCCACACTCCCCCTATATCTTTGCAATCAGAGAATCACAGATGATAGGAGTGATCAAGACGATAACCAAGCATAATATCATAATGCAATAAACCAAAAGGGATTAACAAGATCCACAACGAGAATTAACAAGATCCACAACGAAAATCAAGAGCATAACAAATGTCCCAAAAGCATAACAAACGTACGACGTGCACCACAGACAAGACAACAAAGACAATGACTAAAGGAAACACTCCCCCTTTGGCATCAAGACACCAAAAGGAGGAGGACATAGGAGATCACTCGTCGTCTTCATCGTCACCGGAAGCCGCATACTCAGACCCACCGCTGCCATTGCCACTGCCAATCGCTGAAGGTGGAGAGGAGACAATACCAAATAGCCTGTTGACTGACAACTCCTCACCGCTCTCCTCTGAAGATCCTATAGATTTACTGGGAGAGAGCACCTCACCAAGATGGTGACGAATGTCACGAATCCCCTTGCTATTCTTCTTAACCTCCCTGCGAAGCTCCTTCTGCTGAGTGGAGATGTCGCGACAAAGACAGAAGATGTGACACAACATCTTTTGTAGCGAGCTGCTGGAAGTAGATGATGGATCAGAGGGGACTGCTGAGGAAGTAGTAGGATCAGAGGGTGAGCTGGATCTCGGATGGATGGGCATACGACCTCTGGGAGGCCTAGTAGTAGGACCAAGGGCTGCCGGACCTGGAGGAGCAGAAGGGGGTCAGACCTTGTAGGATAGGTGCTCCACATCTCTAACGAACTTGAGCCCACTGACATTAGCAATCAGAGCCATCACAAAAGGTGCATAACTGTAGCTGCTCATGTTACTCTGTGCGTTCTGCCTCATGGTCTCCCACAAGAAATCAACAAGGTCAAACGGGTGGGAGAGCTCAACAAGATGAAAAAGCAGGTTCCAACTATAGGAACTAATGGCAGACGCATCTCCCTCCTTGGGCCATAGAGTGACCCGAAGCAACCTGTAAAGCATAGCTGGCACATCCTTCAGACCCTTAATGGTGCCAACGGTGAAGCTCTGAGAGGTTTCATATAGAGCCTCAATCTGATTAGGAGTCATCACCTTCTTAGCATGTAACTTAGGACTCCTATCATCCAGTCTAAGGTTGAGCACTCTAGCAAACTTCTTCTTGTTAGCCACATACCAAACGCTGTCTATCATCCACCAGATGGCTTCCTCATTCTTGTCAAAATAGTACATAGCACAGAATTGCATAACTAGCTCATTGTTCCAATCATACTTGAAAGCCATGAGTTCTTGATCTGCTACTGCTCACATATCTGGATAATTTGAAAAAACACAGCATTCTGAGCTCCCGCCATGTAGGCCCAGTCAATAGTCTTCATTCTGACCACAGGGTGCTCAAGAGGATAGCGCACCGTCTCATAATAGTCCGATTGGAATCTGTTCCAAAAACGTCGATCCACATAGTCATCCTGATGAAACTCAAAAGGATCCTTGTTTTTGTTCTCAACTATTGCCTTGCCTCTACCTGAGCTGGTCCGATAATCAATGACGCGCATATGGTGAACTAACCCAGGGTATCTCCACACTGGCTTGGCCTTGGCCAAAGGTCCGATGAAATGTCTTGATTGCCGAAAGTCTCTTCTTTTCTAATCACGCAATCTGGCATGGGCATCTGCACGGTGCTCATATGGATCAGGCTGAGGCTGCTGAGAAGGAGTAGGGGTGGCACCAAGAAGTCGAGGACCTCTCATTGTAGGCTATTTGGCCACAGCATGCCTCTGCTTCTTTGGCGGTGGAGAGTGAGGAGGTGAGTCCTGGGGAGGCTCGCCGTGACAAGGAGCCGCCCAGACCGTCCCCGGGTTATTAGAAGGCTCGACCGACCTCGTCGGATTTGGAGACTAACAACGGACCGCCGAGGGCGCTCTCAGTGTTAGCACCCAAGCCCAACCGAGACGACAGTGACACCCTTCGAATAACTCAACAACAATCCCGGTATTCCCCCGGTATGCGACCCGAAACTCACCCAGGATCCCCGCATACCGGTTTCTGACCTTGTATCACATCAATTTGCATAAAGGGGGCAACGAACTCGAAGACCCCACAACCAGACACGCGCGGAAGCAAGACTAACGAAACCAACCAAACAAAATCCCGGCACAAAGACAAAACCCCACGACCCCAACCAACAGCAACAGCGGCAAGGCACGAAGGCCGGCAACGACAGGAGCAGAACAAATATAAGGTAAAGTGGGCAAGGACGTACGACAAAAGTCAACTACAATAGAAATCAAGTACTCCATCCAAATAAGACATCGTTTAAGCCAACTATACAACAAAAGGGGTACACATCTATTATGCTAAACCCAAAAGTAAAACATCTCCGGAACTGTTCTGCCTCTAAACACTCCCGGGCGTACACAACGGCAGTAGCCTCTACTCGGCGCCTCGCCCGGTCACCGAGAGGCAGTAGGGGCAGAACTCACAACCGCCCTGATCCTCACCTCAAAACCACAACAGCAGAAGCATGAGTACGGAAAGTACTCGCAAGACTTACACGTGGTCCATATATGACCGACTCGAAAGGAGTATGCATTTGGAAGTAGCAAGGAAATTAGCTGAAGTTAAAAGTGCAGAAAATCTTAACTTTGTTGATTATTGAGTATCGCTATTCAATTCACAATTTAAAGCAGTTGTAACGGCACCTACTTCTATAGTGGAGTTCGACGTTTAGTGATAACCAAGCAAGTGATCTCACAACATTTTCGTGCTCAAGCCCAAAGGCGAAATTCAGTTCAAGTTATTACTACGTGTAGTAACAGATAACCAAGCGTGCTCATATCCGAGAGCGCGGCAATTCGAATCGCTTAATTAACCCTGAAGGGAAGCATTGACTGCACGACACGTGCCACGAAGAACCTCGTGTCAACCATCCTCCCATCCATACCAATCCGTTGGGGACATCTTCCGGTCCGAGCACCTAGCACCCCCTCGAGCGGCCCAAGCCTGGCTTGGCCCTCGAGAGTCAGCCTAAGCCTCGCCCT
Organism: Rhipidocladum racemiflorum; assembly: GCA_036346355.1. Classification (NCBI taxonomy): domain Eukaryota; kingdom Viridiplantae; phylum Streptophyta; class Magnoliopsida; order Poales; family Poaceae; genus Rhipidocladum; species Rhipidocladum racemiflorum. Next base: position 38,194,257 of record CM070583.1, on the reverse strand, counting down.
CTCCCACGCCTAACCACATGAGGTGTATGCCCCATCGAACGGCATGCGATGAAAGAATAGCTTTACCGGCCCATTTCCGGCATGCGATAAACCAATTTGTGCTCGGCCACAGTTAAACAACGGATCGGTCCTTAGCTGACTCAGGCGAGACTACCACACTTGGGTCTCCACACCCAAGTGCTACAACTCTCTCACCCGGTACCATTTCATATCCCATTTTTACACATAACCATAACCGTTGCCATTGCAACCAATTGTTTGTAAAGTGAAACCATCTTGAGCGATGGAACCATCCATCACTTGGCCCATACCCGACTTCTAAGCAAACTAAGCATGGACACAATATAATTACCCATACACTAGCTCCAAGGAAGGTGCTCAACAAGTAAGAAGGATGGTACATGCAACAAGTAGGATCTAGCCCTATTCCCACAATTAAACTCCTAATGCATACTTAACACCCAATAAGCAGATCATTCGCAAAAATAAAATTACAATTAGGATTGAATATGCTTAGGTGCTTGCCTTGTGCTTCTGCTTGCGTATCGGCGATAAGTTGCTCGTAGGCAATCCCCTCAACCACGGCCACGTCGATCACCGCGGTTTTGTTCTCTACACGAACATAATGCATGAATGAGATGCATGCAAAGCAATTGAATTGAAAAACAATTACAAACCCCACCGAGACAGACCAGGTAACCCGGACAGTCCGGGTTTAATATCCGGACAGTCCAGACAAGCCGAACATTATGGATAATTAGGTCCGGACACTCCGAACTAGGTCGAACACTCCGGAGCTTTGTCCAGACATTCCGGACATGGTGCATTTCGCCAAACTAACACTAAGGATCGAAATACTACTGAGTTCTACGGCACCGCGAGGGCCCGATCTACGACTTTCCTACACGTGGCCGAGCCGGAGAAGCTCCGAGCTAGCTCAAACCACGATGAATGAGGCTCATTCCTAACATCTCCAACCAAAACCTAATCCAATGCATAGAACGGCATCATCTAACCCCGATTTCTAGCCCTATATCCTACATTGCCTAATCCAACCCAAATCCAACCACCGACCACAACCCTAACACCCCAAAGCTTTCCCCAACTCCCAATCTACACACAAAAACCCAAATCCAACCCCATGGAAGCCCTAGAATCCAAGAACCACAAATGGACTCCAAGAAGAGATCCTACCTTCAAGGAGGATGAAGGAGAGGAAGGGGAAGCCGGGTGGAGGAAGGAAAACACCGGCTTGGGGAGGATCTTGAGGACACCGCGGTGAGATAGTCGCCGGGGAGGAGCATAGGAGGTTGCCGGAGTGGAGAGTCGTCGGAGACAAGCTTGGGTGGAGGAGAGCACGCACAAGGGTGGAGAGCAAGTGGAGAAGCGGAGAAATGAGTGAAAGCCACGAAATGGGACTTTTATACAAAACCCCCAAAAAATCCGCACTCTTCGGACGTTCAACCCGGAGACTCCGGGTTGGGGTCTTCGGTAGCATTAACCCTGACACTCCGGACAATTTGTCCGGACACTCCGGGTTGGGGTGTTCGGGCGAGCTAATCCGGATACTCTGGACATTTAATCCGGACATTCCAGGTTATGTCCGGACATTCCGGATGTTTAATCTGGATACTCCGAATTTCCTAGAATTTTTGAAGTTAGGGCCTTCACAAACCCTGCCCCCTTAAGGGAATCTCGCCCCGAGATTCAGAACAAACGCATAGGTAGAACAGAATGCAGGTAAATAGTACAGTTGGAATTGCAAAGAAACGCGCATACTATCAACTTACATGTTATGGAAGAACTCGGGATACTCGGTTCTTAGACTATCTTTGGGCTCCCAAGTGGCTTCATCTTCAGTGTGATTACTCCACTGAATTTTATAGAACTTGAGAGTCAGCCGAAGGGTCTTGCGTTCAGCTTCTTCCAAAACCCGGATAGGACATTCTTGATAAGTCAGATCAAGTTCAGGCTGAACTTCGAGTTCATCCAACCCCAGTCACTCGAAAGGAGTACAGAGGCATTTTTTTAATTGAGATATGTGGAAGACATCGTGGACCATCGCTAGAGAAGGACGAAGCTCCAGCTGATATGCCACTTGACCACGCTTCGCAAGGATCTGAAAAGGTCCAATGTAGAGAGGTGCTAGCTTTCCCTTAACTCTGAAATGACGGGTGCCCCGGAGAGGAGACACCTTCAGGTAGACATAATCACCAACGTCGAAGGAGAGGGGTCTCCTACGGCGGTCATCATAGCTCTTCTGTCACGATTGCGCTACCCTTAAATTCTCTTGAATGGTCATCACCTTTTCTTCTGCTGTCTTGACCACATCCGGTCCAAAGAAGGGACGTTCTCCACTCTCGGACCAGTTCAGGGGTGTCCGATAGCTACGACCATAAAGCGCTTCAAAAGGAGACATTTTGATGCTGGTTTGGTAGCTATTGTTATAAGTAAACTCAACATATGGGAGACATTCATCCCATTTCTTCCCATAAGACAGGACACAAGCCCTAAACATATCCTCGAGGACTTGATTGACCCTTTCGGTTTGGCCGTCAGTTTGCGGATGATACGCTGAGCTGTGGAGTAGCTTGGTGCCTAATGCCGCATGCAAACTTCTCCAGAACCGGGAAACGAACTGAGAGCCTCGGCCCGAAACTATCCGCTTGGGCACTCCATGAAGACACACAATCCGAGAGATGTACAACCCCGCATACCTCATGGTTGGATAGGTGGTGCGAACGGCTAGGAAATGCGCGGACTTCGTCAACCGGTCGACTATAACCCAGATCGAATCATGACCCGAAGAAGTCGTTGGTACTCCGGTGATGAAATCCATACTAATATCTTCCCACTTCCAGCTGGGAATGGGCAGCGGCTGAAGAGTACCGGTTGGCTTAAGATGTTCCGCCTTCACCTTTTTGCAGACATCGCATTCGGCCACATAGCGAGCAATCTCACGCTTCATGCGAGTCCACCAAAACCGCCGCTTCAGGTCTTGGTACATTTTGTTGCTACCCGGATGAATTGTGAGCAAGGAGTTGTGGGCTTCATCAAGAACCTTTCTTCGCAACTCTTAGTTTCCGGGGACGACTAAGCGCTCACCGAACCATAGAGTTCCACGGTCATCAAGATGGAAGTCAGTGGCCTGGCCGGAACTCAGTCTGCTGCATATTTGGGCAACGTCACTGTCCCCCTTTTGGGCTTCCCTAACCTGATCTAACAGCGTGGAATTGAACTCCAGGTTTGCCAAGGACCCTTTTTCAACCATATCCAAGCCGATCTTCTCTAATTCGGCACAGAGGGTGTCACTTTGGAGTTGAAGAGTGATGCAATTGCATCGAGCCTTGCGACTTAACGCATCAGCCACCACATTGGCTTTTCCCGGGTGATAATGCACTTCCAGGCTGTAGTCCTTGATCAACTCAAGCCATCTTCGCTGCCTCATATTCAGATCTGCCTGAGTGAAGATGTACTTGAGACTCTTGTGATCGGTGTAGACATTGCACTTGTTCCCAAGGAGAGAGAGGTGCCAAATTTTCAAGGCATGGACCACTGCTGCAAGCTCCAAGTCATGGGTTGGGTAGTGCTCTTCATGATGCTTCAATTGTCGAGACGCATAGGCGACGACCCGGCTTTCTTGCATAAGCACACAGCCAAGGCCGATACCTGACGCGTCGCAATAGACATCGAACGGCTTGTTATCCGGTTGGGTAAGGACATGAGCTGTAGTCAGGCGCTGATTTAGAGTCTGGAATGCTCCCTCACAGCCCACTGACCATTTGAACTTAGCGCCTTTCTTCAGCAGTTCCGTCACGGGTTTGGCAATCTTCGAGAAGTCTTGGATGAATCGGCGGTAATAGCCCACAAGCCCAAGAAAACTGCGGACCTCCATGACTGTCTTGGGTTGCTCCCATTTGAGGACATCCTGTACCTTGCTGGAGTCAACAATAACACCTTGCTCAGAGAGGACATGTCTCAAGAATAGGGGTGGAAAAAATACTCAAAACTCGCGAGTTAAACGAGTACTCGCAAACTCGGCTCGAACTCGTTCCTTAACGAGTCGAGTCAAGTCATGATTTGAACTCATTTAGATAACGAGTTAAACGAGCCAACTCGTGAGTTAAATGAGTCAACTCGCGAGTTTAATGAGTTCTCCAAGTCGGCAAGTATAGCTGTATATGTGTGAGGCGAGGATGATAATACATAGTATACTGTATAGTCTCAACCAAGGTTGTCAAGGCGACAAGGCGAGGCGAGGCACCAACCCATCGCCTGGACGCCTAGGCGACAAGGCGGGCGCCTAGGCGAGGATTAGGCGAGGGTTAGTATTTTCAGTATAGCACATTATCACCAATACACATATACCTCAGACCCTCACTCCCTGTACAAAGCAGCACACACATGCTTAAGCATCAACACTCAACAACACAACAGAGGGGGTGCAGAGCCGGAGCTGAGCCAACAGCAGCCGGAGCAGAGGGGGGCGAAGCAGAGGGAGGAGGAGGAGGGCGAAGCAGAGGGAGGCAGAGCAGAGGGGGGCGAAGCAGAGTCAGGAGGAGGAGGGCGAAGCAGACGGCGCGGCGCGGCGGAGGTCGGCGCGCCGCTCGGCGCACGGAGGACGGTGCAAAGGGGTGCGAAGGAGAGGGAGGAGGAGGGCTTACGAACCTGCAGCCGACGGCGTCGACAGAGGTGGTGGCGGCGACGGAGGTGGTGGCGGTGCACGAAGGACAGTGCACTTCAACCGACGCCAAGTCGCCAACCCTAGGCTCCTCTCCTTGACTCCTTGTTTTATCCGTGTGAGTCCCCCGCCACTCCCCCGTGACCCCGTCGTCCTCCTCCCAACCCTAGGCGCCCGCCCGAGCTCGCCTGGAGACGCCGCGACGGCCCGGGCGACGCCTAGACGGGCCAGGCGGACGCCTTTCTTCGGCCAGGCGAGGCGCCCGCTCCCAGCGACCTCCCTCCGGCGCCGCGACGTCTAGGCGGTGCCTAGGCGACGCCTTGACATCCATGGTCTCAACAGCAATCCTCCTCTCATACAGCAATATCGAGTTTAATGAGCTTAACGAGCTAACTCGCGAGTTTAACGAGTCGAGCCGAGCTGAGGTTTGAGCTCGTTAAGATAACGAGTCGAGTTGAGCTGGCTCGTTATCTTAACGAGTTTGACCGGATCGAGTCAAGTCGAGCCGAGTCAGCTCATTATCCACCCCTACTCAAGAAAGACACCTCCTTCAGCCAAAATTCGCACTTGCATCTGAAGCAACACTTGACTGACATCTGTTGGCTTCCTCCTGACATGGCACTAATCTTGGTAGGGTAGAAGTTTGAGATCGATCGCGATGATCACTTTCTTCTAAGGATAGTGGTTAGCAAAATATTCTAGCGGATAGCGAGGCATAGCAAACTCTAGAGAGCGAGGCTTCTTTCTTGAAACGTTTCACCAGGTTGGTGTTATGGAAACTCTAACCATCAGAAGCACGGTGAAGGTGTCTCGAACAAAATCTGAGTAGTATGGCAGCTGAGTTGTTGAGAGGCACTCCTCGTTTGCTGTTGCAGTGGTCCTCCCTGATTAGACTTCTGATGCTTGCGGTGATCTTCCAATTCCTTGCATTCATCTTCTGGATCAGGGGTCTTGTTAACCAATTCTTCTTGCTTCAACTGACTCCTTAAGCAAGTTGCTTCCATAGTCCTACCACTCACTTTCACGGTTGTAACATGAGCGTTTGGGTCATCGTGTCGGGTTGGTGGGGCATTCTCTGAGGCCAATGACCTCATTTATCACACAGAAACAATTCCATGGTGACCAAGTATCACTTATTTCTGAGGTAGATGGATAGGGTTGACATGCTTCTTCTTCTTTTTCTTCACGTGCATAGGCTAGTGCGGATGACAATCCTTCTCTTTTTACTAACACTTGAGCAATAGCGGCTCGAAAATCCCTCTCGCCGATCTTAGCGAGTCCACGGCGGTCACTATTGGATCTAAGGGACATTGAGTGGGCAATGATCACGACCGCCAAAAGATAGCGGTGATATTGCGCATAGGACATTCTCAGGGTAAATGGCTTCCTTCACAATTGGAACAATTGATTGCATGTTCATCGAGTGTATCCTATTTCTCCACATCGGATGCATGCACGGTCTTCTAACTTGTTTGGTTGACAACACTTCAAAGAACAACATCTCGGTATGGTATTAGGTGCAGGGTTGTACTCTTCTCTGATCTTGCGGTAGTCACACTATCTTACGATGGCGCAACAAGCGATGAAGGGCAGGGGCAAATTCAATCAAGTGATAATATGTCCCATCTTCAGGTGGCGTGAAACCTTTCCTCGGACTAATGCATCTCCTTTTAGCGGCAAGTAGCCAGGGAGAGGACCTTCTCCTCATCTTCACATTGTACCCAAGCAAGCTTCTCTTCTATGACACGAAGCCATATTTCTCCGTCTTTGAGAGTGGCTGATCCATCAAACACGGGTGGGTTGGTCTTCATGAACAAGTCAAACTTTGGCTGTGAGCGAGAGGTTGCGACTTCAGTGGAGGGGTTGATTTTAGCCTTGATAACATTCATCTGTTGCATCATTGTCTGCATAAGCTGAGTTTGGGTAGGGACAAAGCTGATCAAGTGTCGGGTTGTCCGCAGTTGGTGCAGGGGACAGTTTGTTAGTCACTGATCTGCTTTATCACTGACACCAGTAGTTGCAACTGAACTGATGAACTGCCTCAAAGTCACTGCTGTAGTTGGTCCTTTCCATCTTTTGTCCACTCCAGGGTTTTGGGTAAGAGGGAAAAAGCATAGATGAAGTTCAAGAATCCTATTCTTGAGAGCGAGAGTTTAACCCAAGAACTTATACAAACATTATTAAGAACTTGGTATGGTTGCTTATCCAAGCCTAAAAGCTTTGCAACACATACTGCACACTCAGCAATCAATGAAGGACCAAGTTCCTAAGCATACAATAATCTAGCGTCTAAAGGGGTAACACTCCTATCTTAAGAGAGCGACTCTCACACATGAGTCTCAACTTACTACTAAGCATTGGTTCTTCAAGCTTCTAGAACACTTCATCGATCCACTTCTCTTGAGCTCGATGATTTCTTACTTCCACGATATTCGAGGTTGGCTCATGACATCCGGTACTTTCTCCTTAAGTGTGAAACATCGTTAACTATTCGAGAATGACTAGGTAAGATTTCCATTTTAAATCGAAGGAAGGATAGAACTTTCGACAAGAGGAAAGAATGGAAGAATAAGATAAGTCAAGAATGTATTATTCTTTCAAGTTAAAGTTTCTCTTTAGAAAATAATTTTGAAGCTCTAAAGGCGTGGCCAATCTATCTAGGGTCAAGTCCTACAGTCGGTATGGCTCTGATACCACCTCTGTCCGGGACAGAATTTGCAAATCAGGACCCTCTGTGTATTCAGCACTAGTCCAGGATCACGCTAGTGCACACGATCTCAACATAGATGAATATCACAACCATACACAGCGGAATATTAAAAGTAACTCAATAATAGAATATAAACTATTGAACGACCTTAAGGTCAACCTTACATTTGTAAAGCCTTGACGGCTTCAACTCCGAATAAGCAGCAGCGGAACGAAGAACATCGGTGAATCCCATCAATACGCCACGAGGCAAGCGGCAGGTTCGACTCTAGATAATCGCCTTCTCACGGAACTTCTTCTTCTTCGACGATGTAGACTTTTGCTCACTTGGTGATTGTTTGTTTGCAAGGGTGAGTACATAAAGCACTCGACAAGTCATGCACAGAATGCAAGTCTAATAGCTATATGCATGGCTTATTCCAAATGACAGTGAAGGGGTTATTTTGCAATAAACGACATTTCACAAATATTCATAATAGATTGTAAAGCGGTAAAAACAGATAATAATAGTAATAATTTCACAGTTGTTTCAAAAGTAAATCATTCCACATCCTTAACCAATTATCACTTTTCCATAGGCAAACTGCCTCCAAACCCAAGTTTTCTTTTAAGAAAATCTAACCCTTGACTGTAATCCCCGAGCATTGTCCAGTACCGTGGACTCGGCTATTCGAATAGGTTTTACACTCTGCAGAGGTTATACACTTTACCCACAAGATACAATCCACTCACCACGTCAGCCGTGAATCGCCATACAAGAGTATGCGAATGAGCGATCATAACAAAGCCTTTCGGAAACCTCTAACAATACAAGTGGTCCTCCCCGGTTATTGCGCACTAACCCTTCCCTTCGCTAAGGCGAAGTCTAGGCCAATCAACCGTTAGATGGGTACCTGGCCTCAGCCCCGGTACGCTCCCCCGTACAACTTACACAAAGGGTGTAGTTGACCTCCTGAGGTCCCACAGGTACGTTATCAGCGACTTAGTCAACTAGGTCCGTCCCATTACAGACATGTGGTTGTACGTTTGACTCAGTTCAAAGGCTTGCAAGGTTAAGTCCTTAGGGTGACCAGGGCAAGACTACCCGAAGAACCAAATCAACATTCCCAATGCCACAACTGGCCCACCTGATTACTCTTGCCACATGCCCCGGTCGAAAACTGTTTATCAAACCCCAGTTGATTACCATGCACCACGTGCCATCAACATCACATGATACTTTTCCAAAACAGGTTCAATATATCATTAAGTCAATATTAACATTTGATTGTCCAAAATCATGTCATGAGCACGTAGCAGGTCTAAGCAGTGTACTACAACGGTCTAAACCCATGTTGGCAATTTAATAATGTCCAACTAGTAATCCACAACTAGGGTGACAAAGGGTCATGGCACATACTTAAGTAATCAAGGTGTCATATAGCAAATTGGTATTTATCTAACCCCCAGGTTTAAACAAAGTATTTTTCTAATTGAACTAGCATGCAATAGTTTAAATCAAAATAGATTTCGAAATAGGATCAACATGGTCAAAGCACAACTTGCCTAGCCCTTGCAAACTTTACTGTCTTTTACTCTTTATCCTTGATCCTTGATCCTCGAGCTTCAACTTCCACTTTCTCGATCCTCAGCTCGTTCGAACGACTTCCGGACGACACGTCTAACGATTAAGGAAGAAGCAAATACAAACCAATTCAAAAGACAAATCAAGCAAACTCCAAATTAAGAACGAACAGCATTGGGCACAACGGCTTGGGAGAGATTTGGGAACTCGAACGGATTAGATCGAAGAGTTGACAAAAGAGAACGGGCTTTCGGCAAAACACCGAAAAGGGAAAGATTAATAACTGGGAAAGAAAGAATAATATTCCGAAGAATATTTCTTCCGAAGTTATTATCTTGATTGGACAGATAGCGACATATGGGCTCTCGATCTATAGATCGGGTCCATACGGATATGTTAGTTCGCAGTGAACTAAACTGATTCTCGAAGTTGACTTTTGTTGACCGAACGGACACAGTCAAACAAAAGAGAGACGGATAGATCGGGCACAGGGGTATGACAGATGGCCAATGGTCTATCGACCAAGTCCACGAAGGATTTCTAGATTAATGGCAGATTAGGTTTTCAGGGATAAGACAAGACAAGTGTCTTACCACGGTTGAAACAACGGGAAAGATTGCAAAGATAACAACGCGGCTCACGATAAACTTAGTTCATCGAACCGGTCTTAGGTTAGGTTTTGATTCGGCTTGAAGATGATATGACGATGAGACTAGGCTCACGTCATGATAATAGAACAGGTGAAGGCATCGCACTAGGGTTTGTGCAAGAATACACGCATGCGATGACAACGAGGCGAAGAGAGCCGATCGTTAACGATGAAACGTTAACGATGGAACGTTAACGACAGAGCGTTAACGGCAAAACGTTAACGACGAAACGTTAACGGAGGGGTGTTAACGACAGAGCGTTAACGGTGAAACGTTAACGGTAACAGGTAACGGAGGAACGTTAACGGCGGAGCGTTAACGGCAGATCGTTAACGACGGAGCGTTAAACAATGATAGGAGACTTCATGAAGCGAAGTAGCGACCGTCGATACAACGACATGGACGCGACAAAACGCTACCAAGGACGGCTAACCGGTGTGCGAACCGGCGGCACGGGCTAGGTTGAAAACGACGGGTTTAGGCCGGAATCGGCTCCGACGGCAAACGGAGACCAAAAGAACCTTAATGATGGACCAAAACAGTACAAGATGATCCTCCGGACGCGACAACACGGCCGGAGCGAACCAAAATATGCGGCGTCAAAAAGCGGCGGCGGCAACAAGCGGTGGCCTAAATATAAAAAATTCGGAGGATGGGATGGCAAAGGGAGAATGTCTACTGCGTAGAACGCGGCGAGACGATCTCAACGGTATAGGCGGATTTTGCGGCGCCCTTAGGATTAATCACAGCTGGCGATTAACGGGTTTCGGATCAAAACTTTGGACGGCCATAACTTCTAGAATAATGATCGGAACTTAACGAAATTTGACCGAGAGCTAGATGGGACCAAGAGGCACACCGTGACGCAGGTGGCTCGAAGAAATACCTTCTGGAACAGCGGGGGACGCGCGAGGAAGTTTGCCACTGTCTGGAACGCAGTCTGAACGGAGAAATTAATTTGCTGCGCCAAATCCAGAGGGCAAAACCTTGGGGCAAGATGTGCATCCTGTAGAGGACATCCCCAGGAGTCTTGTGGCACACCACGGAGAAGACGGATCTCGAAAAGAGTCGACGAGTTGCCCGGGACGCGGCTCCAAAGTTCGGCCGACGTTGGGCGACGTTCGGGCGACATTGGATGGATCTCGGAGTTTTGGAGATGATCCGGAGGTTGTATATCCGTGAGAGAGGTCTAGGAGCACTTATATAAGTTTGGGGAAGAGGCTAGATCAAGAAAAATCAAGTTTGGACGTGTTTGGAGGTGTTTGGGTCGGTTTGAGCATTTTATCGAGCAGTTTCCGTGCACGAAACGGACACGGGGTGACGTGGCACGCTGTGAGCCTTTCGATCGGGCGCGGGTGGCTCAGATCGCGCGGGTGACGTGGCCGGCTCGGGTGCGGCAGGCGGCGCGGCCAAAGTGAGGCGCGGCGCGGAGCGGCGTTATGCGCGGCCCGATCTTTGGCCGTCGCGAGGAGGCGGAGGCGGCGGCCAAGGCTTGAAGCGGGCCCAGCGAGGCGCGCCCAGCGGCTTTGGCGGCGCGAGCGCTTCGCATAAGATGGGGCCGGCGACGTGGGCGTCTGGCGGCTTAGTGGGCTGGCGGGAGAGAGAGAAGGAAAATGGAGCCCAAAGCAATTTCAGAATTTCCAACATTTTCCCAATAAAACAATTCCAATAAATCCAATTAAATCAATAGAGGCAATAAAAATACCAGAAAAATTCTAGAAAATTCCAGAAAATATTTTGAGACATTTCCAACTCAAATAAAATATTTTCAACAAAACTTTATATAAACTTTTTCCAAATAATTAATTAATTTTGAATGAAAGGCTTAGTTTAAATTAATTTCAAATAAATCCGATAAATAGCAAACGAGCTCCGAAAAATCTCAAAAATTACAGAAGAACTTCTTGAAGCACAAGGAATCCAAATAACATAAAATAAATTTTATTTGAGGTTTAGAATAATCAAATTAAATTGTTTTAGCTTTTAGAAAATTCAAATCAAGTTTTATAAACGCGAGAAAATCAATGAAAATTTTTGGGAAGCTAAACTAAACCAAAATTTTTGAAAACCCAAATTTTGGGATGTTACAAATCTCCCCCCCTTAACAGAATCTCGTGCCCGAGATTCAGGGCTGACTATAGAATTAGGTTCAGGGGGACTCAACTCTTGAGCTTCTTCAAACTTCCAACAACTGTATACTGGACAGGGTCACTTCTGAACAAACGCTTGGTAACATCCAAAATTTTGCAGTCGCTTCCTGTCGATGAGGTCCTCTTACAAGTCCACTGACTCCAACTGTGTCTGCTTTTCGGCCACGAGGCACTTCTTCTACGGAAAATCTTGATACTAACTTTGTCGGGAAATCTTGAACATCTTCTGCACTCATGCTGACGTTTCTGGTAACTCCATTGATAGGCTCCTTGCTTCTGTTCCTAAACACTTGATTTTCCGCTTCTTCTAGAAATTGGACAGTCAGATGTCGACAACAAAGCTTACTTGTGATTACGTGGTTTTCGACAAGACTTGAATAGCATTCCGGTTGGTCTGGCACTATCTTTGTCGGCTTGATTCTTTGACTGAAACTCTGTATCAACTGAATACTCCGTCACAATTCACTTTCTGACGCAAGTGTCTTGGTAGGGGTAGGATTAGGATTGAAGTGGGCAGGTATAACATCTTTTCTCCTAGGACAACTATTAGCAAAGTGTCCCGGCTCATTGCATCTGAAGCAACACTTGACTGACATCTGTTGGCTTCCTCCTGACATGGCACTAATCTTGGTAGGGTAGAGCTGAGATCGATGCGATCCGCAGTGATCACTTTCTTCTAAGGATAGTGGTTAGCAAAATATTCTGGCGGATGACAGGCATAGCAAACTCTAGAGAGCAGGCTTCTTTCTTGAGAACGTTTCACCAGGTTGGTGTTATGGAAACTCTAACCATCAGGGCGAAGCACAGGTGAAGGTGTCTCGAACAAAATCTGAGTAGTATGGCAGCTGAGTTGTTGAGAGGCACTCCTCGTTTGCTGTTGCAGTGGTCCTCCCTGATTAGACTTCTGATGCTTGCGGTGATCTTCCAATTCCTTGCATTCATCTTCTGGATCAGGGGTCTTGTTAACCAATTCTTCTTGCTTCAACTGACTCCTTAAGCAAGTTGCTTCCATAGTCCTACCACTCACTTTCACAGTTGTAACATGAACGTTTGGGTCATCGTGTCGGGTTGGTGGGGCATTCTCTAGGCCAATGACCTCATTTATCACACAAGAAACAATTCCATGGTGACCAAGTATCACTTATTTCCTGAGGTAGATGGATAGGGTTGACATGCTTCTTCTTCTTTTCTTCACGTGGCATAGCTGGTGCGGATGACAATCCTTCTCTTTTTACTAACACTTGAGCAATGACAGCTCGAAAATCCTCTCGCTGATGCCGAGTCACAGCGGTCACTATTGGATCTAAGGGACATTGAGCTGGGCAATGATCACGACCTTCGCAAAGATAGCAGGTGATATTGCGCATAGGACATTCTCCGGGTAAATGGCTTCCTTCACAGCTGGAACAATTGATTGCATGTTCATCAGCAGTGTATCCTATTTCTCCACATCGGATGCATGCACGGTCTTCTAACTTGTTTGGTTGACAACACTTCAAAGAACAACATCTCGGTATGGTATTAGGTGCAGGGTTGTACTCTTCTCTGATCTTGCGGTAGTCACACTATCTTCTGATGACGCAACAAACTGATGAAGGGCAGGGGCAAATTCCAATCAAGTGATAATATGTCCATCTTCCGAGGTGGCGTAGAAACCTTTCCTCCAGACTAATGCATCTCCTTTTAACTGGCAAGTAGCACAGGGGACCTTCTCCTCATCTTCACATTGTACCCAAGCAAGCTTCTCTTCTATGACACGAAGCCATATTTCTCCGTCTTTGAGAGTGGCTGATCCATCAAACACGGGTGGGTTGGTCTTCATGAACAAGTCAAACTTTGACTGTGAACAGGAGGTTGCGACTTCAGTGGTGGAGGGGTTGATTTTGGCACTGATAACATTCATCTGTTGCATCATTGTCTGCATAAGCTGAGTTTGGGTAGGGACAAACTGATCCAAGTGTCGAATTGTCACGGTTGGTGCAGGGGACAGCTGTTGGTCACAGTCTGCTTTAACACTGACACAGGTAGTAGCAACTGAACTGACTTGAACTGCCTCAAAGTTACTGCTGTAGTTGGTCCTTTCCATCTTTTGTCCACTCCGGGGTTTTAGGTAAGAGGGAAAAAGCATAGATGAGGTTCAAGAATCCTATTGCAGGAGCGAGTTTAACCCAAGAACTTATACAAACATTATTAAGAACTTGGTATGGTTGCTTATCCAAGCCTAAAAGCTTTGCAACACATACTGCACACTCAGCAATCAATGAAGGACCAAGTTCCTAAGCATACAATAATCTAGCGTCTAAAAGGGGTAACACTCCTATCTTAAGAGACGCGACTCTCACACATGAGTCTCAACTTACTACTAAGCATTGGTTCTTCAAGCTTCTAGAACACTTCATCGATCCACTTCTCTTCGAGCTCGATGATTTCTTACTTCACGATATTCAGGGTTGACGGCGACATCCAGTACTTTCTCCTTAAGTGTGAAACATCGTTAACTATTCAGAATGACTAAGGTAAGATTTCCATTTAAATCGAAGGGAAGGATAGAACTTTCAGCAAAGAGGAAAGAATGGAAGAATAAGATAAGTCAAGAATGTATTATTCTTTCAAGTTAAAGTTTCTCTTTAGAAAATAATTTTGAAGCTCCTAAAGACGGCCAATCTATCTAGGGTCAAGTCCTACAGTCAGTATGGCTCTGATACCACCTCTGTCGGGACCCGAATTTGCAAATCCGGACCCTCTGTGTATTCAGCACTAGTCCAGGATCACGCTAGTGCACACAGTCTCAACATAGATGAATATCACAACCATACACAGCGGAATATTAAAAGTAACTCAATAATAGAATATAAACTATTGAACGACCTTAAGGTCAACCTTACATTTGTAAAGCCTTGACGGCTTCAACTCCGAATAAGCAGCAGCGGAACGAAGAACATCGGTGAATCCCATCAATACGCCACAGGCAAGCGAGTGGTTCGACTCCTAGATAATCGCCTTCTCACGGAACTTCTTCTTCTTCGACGATGTAGACTTTTGCTCACCGGTGATTGTTTGTTTGCAAGGGTGAGTACATAAAGCACTCGACAAGTCATGCATGAATGCAAGTCTAATAGCTATATGCATGGCTTATTCCAAATGACAGGCTGAAGGGGTTATTTTGCAATAAACAGCATTTCACAAATATTCATAATAGATTGTAAAGCGGTAAAAACAGATAATAATAGTAATAATTTCACAGTTGTTTCAAAAGTAAATCATTCCACATCCTTAACCAATTATCACTTTTCCATAGGCAACCGCCTCCAAACCCAAGTTTTCTTTTAAGAAAATCTAACCCTTGATTGTAATCCCGAGCATTGTCGATCACAGTGGACTCGGCTATTCGAATAGGTTTTACACTCTGCAGAGGTTATACACTTTACCCACAAGATACAATCCACTCACCACGTCAGCCGTGAATCGCCATACAAGAGTATGCGAATGAGCGATCATAACAAAGCCTTTCGGAAACCTCTAACAATACAAGTGGTCCTCCCCGGTTATTGCGCACTAACCCTTCCCTTCGACAAGGCGAAGTCTAGGCCAATCAACCGTTAGATGGGTACCTGGCCTCAGCCAGACGCTCCCCATACAACTTACACAAAGGGTGTAGTTGACCTCACGAGGTCCCACAGTGCGTTATCAGCGACTTAGTCAACTAGGTCCGTCCCATTACAGACATGTGGTTGTACGTTTGACTCAGTTCAAAGGCTTGCAAGGTTAAGTCCTTAGGGTGACCAGGGCAAGACTACCCGAAGAACCAAATCAACATTCCCAATGCCACAACTGGCCCACCTGATTACTCTTGCCACATGCCCCGGTCGAAAACTGTTTATCAAACCCCAGTTGATTACCATGCACCACGTGCCATCAACATCACATGATACTTTTCCAAAACAGGTTCAATATATCATTAAGTCAATATTAACATTTGATTGTCCAAAATCATGTCATGAGCACGTAGCAGGTCTAAGCAGTGTACTACAACGGTCTAAACCCATGTTGGCAATTTAATAATGTCCAACTAGTAATCCACAACTAGGGTGACAAAGGGTCATGGCACATACTTAAGTAATCAAGGTGTCATATAGCAAATTGGTATTTATCTAACCCCCAGGTTTAAACAAAGTATTTTTCTAATTGAACTAGCATGCAATAGTTTAAATCAAAATAGATTTCGAAATAGGATCAACATGGTCAAAGCACAACTTGCCTAGCCCTTGCAAACTTCTTGTCTTTTACTCTTTATCCTTGATCCTTGATCCTCGAGCTTCAACTTCCACTTTCGATCCTCATTTCGTTCGAGCGACTTAGGACGACACGTCTAACGATTAAGGAAGAAGCAAATACAAACCAATTCAAAAGACAAATCAAGCAAACTCCAAATTAAGAACGAACAGCATTGGGCACAACGGCTTGGGAGAGATTTGGGAACTCGAACGGATTAGATCGAAGAGTTGACAAAAGAGAACGGGCTTTCGGCAAAACACCGAAAAGGGAAAGATTAATAACTGGGAAAGAAAGAATAATATTCCGAAGAATATTTCTTCCGAAGTTATTATCTTGATTGGACAGATAGCGACATATGGGCTCTCGATCTATAGATCGGGTCCATACGGATATGTTAGTTCGCAGTGAACTAAACTGATTCTCGAAGTTGACTTTTGTTGACCGAACGGACACAGTCAAACAAAAGAGAGACGGATAGATCGGGCACAGGGGTATGACAGATGGCCAATGGTCTATCGACCAAGTCCACGAAGGATTTCTAGATTAATGGCAGATTAGGTTTTCAGGGATAAGACAAGACAAGTGTCTTACCACGGTTGAAACAACGGGAAAGATTGCAAAGATAACAACGCGGCTCACGATAAACTTAGTTCATCGAACCGGTCTTAGGTTAGGTTTTGATTCGGTTTGAAGATGATATGACGATGAGACTAGGCTCACGTCATGATAATAGAACAGGTGAAGGCATCGCACTAGGGTTTGTGCAAGAATACACGCATGCGATGACAACGAGGCGAAGAGAGCCGATCGTTAACGATGAAACGTTAACGATGGAACGTTAACGACAGAGCGTTAACGGCAAAACGTTAACGACGAAACGTTAACGGAGGGGTGTTAACGACAGAGCGTTAACGGTGAAACGTTAACGGTAACAGGTAACGGAGGAACGTTAACGGCGGAGCGTTAACGGCAGATCGTTAACGACGGAGCGTTAAACAATGATAGGAGACTTCATGAAGCGAAGTAGCGACCGTCGATACAACGACATGGACGCGACAAAACGCTACCAAGGACGGCTAACCGGTGTGCGAACCGGCGGCACGGGCTAGGTTGAAAAACGACGGGTTTAGGCCGGAATCGGCTCCGACGGCAAACGGAGACCAAAAGAACCTTAATGATGGACCAAAACAGTACAAGATGATCCTCCGGACGCGACAACACGGCCGGAGCGAACCAAAATATGCGGCGTCAAAAAGCGGCAGCGGCTGACAAACGGTGGCCTAAATATAAAAAAAATTCCGGAGGATGGGATGGCAAAGGGAGAATGTCTACTGCGTAGAACGCGGCGAGACGATCTCAACGGTATAGGCGGATTTTGCGGCGCCCTTCCGGATTAATCACAAACTGGCGATTAACGGGTTTCGGATCAAAACTTTGGACGGCCATAACTTCTAGAATAATGATCGGAACTTAACGAAATTTGACCGAGAGCTAGATGGGACCAAGAGGCACACCGTGACGCAGGTGGCTCGAAGAAATACCTTCTGGAACAGTGGGGACGGCGAGGAAGTTTGCCAGCTATGCAGGCAGCGATCTGAACGGAGAAATTAATTTGCTGCGCCAAATCCAGAGGGCAAAACCTTGGGGCAAGATGTGCATCCTGTAGAGGACATCCCCAGGAGTCTTGTGGCACACCACGGAGAAGACGGATCTCGAAAAGAGTCGACGAGTTGCCCGGGACGCGGCTCCAAAGTTCGGCCGACGCGTTGGGCGACGTTCGAGGCGACATTGGATGGATCTCGGAGTTTTGGAGATGATCCGGAGGTTGTATATCCGTGAGAGAGGTCTAGGAGCACTTATATAAGTTTGGGGAAGAGGCTAGATCAAGAAAAATCAAGTTTGGGCGTGTTTGGAGGTGTTTGGGTCGGTTTGAGCATTTTATCGGCGATTCGCGTGCACGAACGGACACGGGTGACGTGGCACGCCAGGAGCCTTTCGATCGGGCGCGGGTGGCTCAGATCGCGGGTAGCGTGGCGGCTCGGGTGCGGCACGGCTGTGGCGCGCTCAGCGGGCGCGCGTTGCGCTTGTGGCCCGATCTTGGCGTGGCCGTCGCGAGAAAGCGAGGCGGCGGCGGCCAAGCCTTGAAGCGAAGGCGAGCGGAGCGCGGCCAAAGCGGCTGGCGCGGCGCCTTCGCATGAGGCGGGCAGCGCCGACGTGGGCAGTGCGGGCTTGGCAGTGGGCTGAGCGGGAGAGAGAGAGAAGGAAAATGGAGCCCAAAGCAATTTCAGAATTTCCAACATTTTCCCAATAAAACAATTCCCATAAATCCAATTAAATCAATAGAGGCAATAAAAATACCAGAAAAATTCTAGAAAATTCCAGAAAATATTTTGAGACATTTCCAACTCAAATAAAATATTTTCAACAAAGCTTTATATAAACTTTTTCCAAATAATTAATTAATTTTGAATGAAAGGCTTAGTTTAAATTAATTTCAAATAAATCCGATAAATAGCAAACGAGCTCCGAAAAATCTCAAAAATTACAGAAGAACTTCTTGAAGCACAAGGAATCCAAATAACATAAAATAAATTTTATTTGAGGTTTAGAATAATCAAATTAAATTGTTTTAGCTTTTAGAAAATTCAAATCAAGTTTTATAAACGCGAGAAAATCAATGAAAATTTTTGGGAAGCTAAACTAAACCAAAATTTTTGAAAACCCAAATTTTGGGATGTTACAGAGCGGTCTTGCCATCATCCAGGAGTAGAGTCAGCAAGTCGCCCTTCGGTCCCTTGAGCGAGATGGAGCGATGAGAGCAATCGAGGATAGCCTGCTGCCGTGTGAGCCAGTTCATGCCCAAGATGACATCTATTCCACGAAGGTCGAGGAGCAGCAGGTTGACAAGGAAAAGAACCCCTTGGATTTGTATAGTGACCTTCTGGACCACTTGATTTGCAACAATCTTAGAACCCGGTGCCTCAATTAGGAACGAGGTACGGCCACCCAGACCGTCCCCGGGTTATTTGAAGGCTCGGCTGACCTCGTCGATGTGACACTACGGTATGGTGTGACATTATAGAATGTGAAATTAGAGAATAAAACCTTTCGGCTTGAGGTTTACTCGCGTTTTTGGGCCGTTTGAAGTGATGTGTCACCACGGAGTGTCGTAACCTTTTAAATGGTGCATGTTAAGGTCAAAAACTTTATGAAATATGGTATGGCAGGTTAAAACCATAAGGTATGGAGGTTAATAGCTTTTCCGGGCCGTTTCCGGGGTTTTGGGCCTTCCCGGGGGAGTTTTGGGCCTTGGTGGGCTTTGGTGGGATGGATTAGGTCTCCGTAACGGACTAGAATTGGGTGTGGGGGCTGGTAAAAGGGGTTTCCCTGCCCCTTTGGGGCGTCCACCCTGCTGCCTTTGCGCCCCTTGAGGCATTGGTGCGCCCCCTCACCTCCCCCCACTTGCCAAGCCCTAGCCGCCCCTTCCCTTTGAGCCTTGCGCCTCCCCCTTGCTCTCCTCCATTGCCCCACCTCTCCACCACCTCTCCTCCACCCCCTTGCTGCCCTAGGGTGGTCTCCACACCTCTGCACCTTGTGGATCCATCCGTTGGAGCGAGGAGCGAGGAGCGAGGAGCGAGGAGCGAGGAGCGATCCGCGAGGAGATCGATTGGAGTTTTCGTTCGTCGGGCAAAGGTATGATCATGGGGATCCTTGGGTTTGATCTAGGTACTGTTCTTAGGGTGTTTATGAAGTTTTTAGATCAATTGGTGGTGCTGGGTTGGAGTTCTTTGGGTTAGATCTAGACGTTGCCACGTTTCTGTTTTCGGGCAGATTGAGCAGTCGGGCTAGGGTTCGAGTTTTCGTCGATTTATAATCCGAATCTGTCCGTACGGACTTAAGAGAAGTTGTAGATAATTTAATTATCTTTCCGTGGACATAAAGCACGTTAAAATCCGATCAGCCGTTTGAAAGTTATGTCTGTTTTACCGAGAGTGTTAAAATCTATGACGTAATTGGAACAGATCACGGTAATCTGTAGATTAGACGACTTTAGAGTCCGAATCAGTCTTTCCATATACCTAAAGAAAGTTGGGAAATTTCCTAAGCTACGCGAGAATGTACTCGTTTAATTGATTCGGAGTCCCAGAACTCAAGTTATGCTTTTTGCAAGGCTGCTGTCCCGTCGGGACAGAACCTCTGTTTTTAGGTTTTGCGAGTAGTGGGCAATGTCGGGTTAGATGGGGGTTTGCGTACTGTTTTGTGGGCATGATTGTGAGTGTGTGATACCTATGTGCAAGTGGTGTGACCCCGGGAGTGCCTTCTACTTCCCGCCTTTCCGTTGCCCGTGGTTGAGGCAAGTGTGTTGTAATGAATAACGAATGTTATGTTGCTTGTTGAGACTAGATGAAAGATGGATTTCATGATATGATCAATTGCCATGCTTTAATGTTTTCCTATGATATGATGAGTATGCTATGATGCCATGTGTTAAATATACAAGTTTATGATGATGATGGCATATTTGCATTCATGACATGTTACATGGCTCGGGCGGTGAGAAAGTCATAACTAGTCCGGGAAGGTCGGTGAGAAAGTTATGACTAATCCGGAAAGCCAATGAGTAAGTCCTACATCGTGATTCCATTCACCGTGGTGAACGGACGCGAGGAGTAGGCACCCTCCATCTTCGGGATGGAAGGGGAGAGGGTGCACACCGACGGGTGTGTACTCAACCATACCGGTATGAGTTTCCAAGGAGACATGAGCATTGCATTACATTGCATACATAATGATGATGATACTGTTAAGTGTTCATGAATGAGATGATATACATGATGGGTGATGTTATTGCCATGATATTGTTCTTGTTGTCCATTACAATATACTTGCAGAGTTTCGAACTCACGCTTGTGTTTTATGTTGTTTTTTTTAGGTACTTTGAGATCGGCATGCGGGGAAGGGAAATAGTCACACGCCCACATGTAGCTTCACCTTAATGATTCCACAAGTCATTCTATTAGTTTGATAATAAATTGCGTGTGATGATCATTGCTTTAGTGTTTAGCTTTACTATTTGAGAGCTTATTTGTTCTTTTGACACTTGGAGACATTAAGTGCTTGATGTTAGTCTTATATTGTCGTTAAGACTCTATTTATTGCTGTTTTAGATGTTTCCCTTATTGCCATATAATGCTATATCGTTGTTGCTCCTTAAATTCATGATAAAACAAAGGAGGTGCTGCCGAAATCTCGGTTTTTAGCCTATGCGCCTTTGCTGGAATTTTATGTTAAATATGATATTTGGATGTTGTTTAGCTTATGTTTGGTAGCATTCGGGCATATTAAATGCCGGGGTGTTACAGTCGGATTTCGAGACTAACAACGGACCGCCGAGGGCGCTCTCAGTATTAGCACCCAAGCCCAACTGAGACGACAGTGAGACCCTTCGAATAACTCGAAAACAATCCCGGTATTCCCCCGGTATGCGACCCGAAACTCGCCTAGGATCCCCACATACCGGTTTCCGACCTTGTATCACATCAATTTGCATAAAGGGGGCAACGAACTCAAAGACCCCACAACCAGACACGCGCGGAAGCAAGACTAACCAAACCAACCAAACAAAATCCCGGCACAAAGACAAAACCCCACGACCCCAACCAATAGCAACAGCGGCAAGGCACGAAGGCCGGCAAGGACAGGAGCAGAACAAATATAAGGTAAAGTGGGCAAGGATGTACGATAGAAGTCAACTACAACAGAAATCAAGTACTCCATGCGAATAAGACAACGTTTAAGCCAACTATACAACAAAAGGGGTACACATCTATTAAGTTAAACCCAAAAGTAAAACATCTCTGGAAGTGTTCTGCCTCTGAACACTCTTGGGCGTACACGACGGCAGTAGCCTCAACTCGGAGCCCCGCCCGGTCACCGAGAGGTAGTAGGGGCAGAACTCACAACCTCCCCGATCCTCACCTGAAAACCACAACAGCAGAAGCATGAGTACGGAAAGTACTCGCAAGACTTACCCGTAGTCCATATATGACCAACTCGACAGGAGTATGCATTTGGAAGTAGCAAGGAAATTAGCTGAAGTTAAAAGTGCGAAAAAGCTTAACTTTGTTGATTATTGAGTATCGCTACTCAATTCACAATTTAAAGCAGTTGTAACGGCACCTACTTCTAGACTGGAGTTCGACTTTTAGTGATAACCAAGCAAGTGATCTCACAACATTTTCGAGCTCAAGCCCAAAGGCGAACTTCAGTTCAAGTTATTACTACGTGTAGTAACAGATAACCGAGCGTGCTCATATCCGAGAGCGCGGCAATTCGAATCGCTTAATTAACCCTGTAGGGAAGCATTGACCGCACGACACGTGCCACGAAGAACCTCGTGTCAACCATCCTCCCATCCATACCAATCTGTTGGGGACATCCTCATGCGATCCGAGCACCTAGCACCCCCTTGAGCGGCCCAAGCCCGGCTTGGCCCTCGAGAGTCGGCCTAAGCCTCGCCCTCTCCCACGCCCAACCACATGAGGTGTATGCCCCATCGAACGGCATGCGATGAAAGAATAGCTTTACCGGCCCATTTTCGGCATGCGATCAACCAATTTGTGCTCGGCCACAGTTAAACATCGGATCGA
Organism: Rhipidocladum racemiflorum; assembly: GCA_036346355.1. Lineage (NCBI taxonomy): Eukaryota > Viridiplantae > Streptophyta > Magnoliopsida > Poales > Poaceae > Rhipidocladum > Rhipidocladum racemiflorum. Next base: position 38,171,578 of record CM070583.1, on the reverse strand, counting down.
TCCTTAACTAACTTAGGCGAGACTACCACACTTGGGTCTACACACCCAAGTGCTCCAACTCTCTCGCCCGGTCCCATTTCATATCCCATTTTTACACATAACCATAATCGTTGCCATTGCAACCAATTGTTTGTAAAGTGAAACCATCTCAAGCGATGGAACCATCCATCACTTGGCCCATACCTGACTTCTAAGCAAAACTAAGCATGGACACAATATAATTTACCCATACACTAGCTCCAAGGAAGGTGCTCAAGAAGTAACAAGGATGGTACATGCAACAAGTAGGATCTAGCCCTATTCCCACAATTAAACTCGAAATGCATACTTAACACCCAATAACCAGATCATTCACAATAATAAAATTACAATTAGGATTGAATATGCTTAGGTGCTTGCCTTGTGCTTCTGCTTGCGTATCGGCGATAAGTTGCTCGTCGGCAATCCCCTCAACCACGGTCACCGTGGTCTTGTTCTCTACACGAACATAATGCATGAATGAGATGCATGCAAAGCAGTTGAATTGAAAAACAATTACAAACCCCACCGAGACAGACCAGGTAAACCCGGACAGTCTGGGTTTAATATCCGGATAATCCGGACAAGCCAGACATTCCTGATAATTAGGTCCGGACACTCCGGACTTTTGTCCGGACATTCTGGACATGGTGCATTTCGCCCAACTAACACTAGGGATCAAAGTGCTACTGAGTTCTACGGCACCGCGAGGGCCCGATCTACGACTTTCGTACACGTGGCCGAGCTGGAGAAGCTCCGAGCTAGCTTAAACCACGACGAATGAGGCTCATTCTTAACAACTCCAACCAAAACCTAATCCGATGCTTAGAACGGCATCATCTAACCCCGATCTCTAGCCCTATATCCTAGCATTGCCTAATCCAACCCAAATCCAACCACCCACCACAACCCTAACACCCCCAAATCTTTCCCCAACTCCCAATCTACACACCAAAATCCAAATCCAACCCCATGGAAGCCCTAGAACCCAATAACCACAAATGGACTCCAAGAAGTGATCCTACCTTCAAGGACGATGAAGGAGAGGAAGGGGAAGCCGGGTGGAGGAAGGAAAACGCCGGCTTGGGGAGAATCTTGAGGACACCGGGGTGAGGAAGTTGCCGGGGAGGAGCACGGGAGGTTGCCGGAGTGGAGAGTCACCGGAGACAAGCTTAGGTGGAGGAGAGCACGCACAAGGGTGGAGAGCAAGTGGAGAAGAGGATAAATGAGTGAAAGCCACGAAATGGGACTTTTATACAAAACCCCCAAAAAATCAGGACTCTCCAGACGTTCAACCCGGAGACTCCGGGTTGGGGTCTTCGGTAGCATTAACCCGGATACTTCGGACAATTTGTCCGAACACTTCGGGTTGGGGTGTTCGGGCGAGCTAATCCGGACATTCCGGGTTATGTCCGGACATTCCGGATGTTTAATCTGTATACTCCGGATTTCCTAGAATTTTTGAAGTTAGGGCCTTGACACACCGCCTCCAGAACTGCCCTGAGTCAGATCCATCTGACCAGACTAGATACAAGAAAGGAATTAGCCACGAAACGACTCAGAAAAGAGATGAATCAAAGTCTAGCCGAGACACACAACCCGGAGACTCCGGATTTTTTTTTGTCCAGATAGTCTGGATAAACCGGATAATCTGGATAAAAACATCCGGATACTCCCGCTGTGCCAGAAAACGCACAAGGCGAGATTGGATTCGGAAAATCCAACACAAAACCAACTTGCATTGGATCTCTACCATTTAGAGGGTGACCAAGGAGTAGAGAAAGGTATAATCTAGCGAATTTACGCGAGATCGGGCAAAGAAATTGAACTCACCACAAGAAATAGAGAAAGAAGGACGCGGGTGAGGGGATGAAGATTTCCCGATCTTGAGGGCCGATTGAAGATGTTGAGGTGCACCCTAGACACGCCAGAGAAGTGAGAGGTGCCCAAAGATAAGGAGAAACTTGACAAACCCGGGAGGAGACAAGCAGGGAAAACAATCCTTACCTTCGATCTGTAAATCCAAGAGGGAGAAGGAGATCCTAGCACCCGGGACGGAGGAGGAGGAAGGGGAACCGCCCTTGCCAAAGATGAGAACGGGAGAGAGAGAGACACGGTGGAAAAGGAATAGAATGAGTAACTGTGCGGGGGTTTTGGGGTTAAACCCGAAACCCCTAACCCGGACAGTCCGAACTTTTAGTCCGGAGACTGTGGCTGATCCGGACACTCCGGATCACAACCCGAGAGACTCCGGGTTCCTCTGCTCGGGAAGAAAAAAGGGATTGCAACGATGATCTAGATTTCAGCGGAACGAAAGATGAAAGAGACCCTAGAATGCACATACTATGTGACTAGCGAACAAACAAGCAATCAAGCTATAGTCACATAGCAAAGACACGATCCGAGGATCAAGAAACAAACACACAAAATAAATTCAAAGAAAAAAATCAACAAGATTTTGAAATTCTTTTTCCACTCATCAAACAAGATGTGAGCACTTCTCAAGCCATGTTACGAGAATCCAAAATATTCAGACCACTTCTCAACTCGCAGAACCTTTTCTCATCAAGTGGCTTGGTAAATATGTTGGCTAATTGATTATTTGTGCTCACGTGTTGGATATCAATTTCGCCTTTGGTTGAGTGGTCTCTTAGGAAGTGATGGCGAATATCAATATGTTTTGTTCGGGAGTGTTGGACGGGATTGTTAGCAATCTTTATGGCACTCTCATTATCACACAATAGTGGAACACTTTTGTAGGATAGGCCATAATCATTTAACGTTTGTCTCATCCAAAGCAATTGGGCACAACAACTCCCGGCAGCAATATATTCGGCTTCGGCGGTGGATAGGGCAACGGAATTTTGTTTCTTGGAGGACCACGAGACTAGAGACCTACCCAAAAATTGGCAAGTCCCCAAGGTACTCTTCCTATCCACTTTGCAACCGGCATAATCCGCATCGGAATAGCCAACTAATTCAAAGGATGATCCTTTCAGATACCAAAGTCCAAAGTGAGGAGTGCGCACTAAATATCTTTAGATTCTCTTAACGGCCACCTTGTGACACTCTTTAGGAGCGGCTTGAAAACGTGCACACATACAAACGCTAAGCATAATATCGGGCCTAGATGCACAAAGGTAAAAAGGAGAGAACCGATCACCGAACGATATACCTTTTGGATGACCGGTTTACTTTCTTTGTCAAGGTCGAGATGCCCGTTGGCTTGCATGTGTGTATTTATAGGCTTGGTGTCCTCCATTCCGAACTTCTTGAGCATGTCCTTGATGTACTTGGTTTGGCAAATGAATGTTCCTCCCTTGAGTTGTTTTACTTGAAAACCGAGGAAGAACTTCAACTCTCCCATCATGGACATCCCAAATCTTTTGGTCATTATCTTACTAAACTCTTTACACAAATGTTCATTAGTAGATCCAAATATAATGTCATCGACATATATTTGGCACACAAATAAATCATTATTAATGTGCTTAGTAAAGAGAGTAGGGTCGGCCTTTTCGACTACAAAACCTTGTCCAAGGAGAAAATCTCGTAGACACTTGAACCACGCTCTTGTTGCTTGCTTGAGTCCGTATAGTGCCTTATGTAGTAGGTAGACATGGTCCGGATATTTGGGGTCTTCAAAACCGGGTGGTTGCTCGACGTAGACCAACTCAGAGAGTGGTCCATTTAGGAAAACAATTTTCACGTCCATTTGATACAACTTAAAATCATGGTGAATAGCAAAAGCAAGTAATATTCTAATAGACTCAAGCCTAGATATAGGAGCATATGTTTCATGGAAGTCCAAACCTTCGATTTGTGTGTAGCCTTAAGCAACAAATAGAGCTTTGTTCCTTGTCACGATTCCATGCTCGTCTTGTTTGTTACGGAAGACCCACTTTGTACCAATGACATTTTGCTTAGGTCTCTCGACAAGTTCCCAAACTTGATTTTACTTAAAGTTGTTTAGCTCCTCTTGCATAGCCATCACCCAATCCGGATCTTCGAGTGCTTCATCTACCTTATGAGGCTCAAGAGAAGATACAAACGAGTAAAATTCACAAAAATTTGCAACTCAAGATATAGTAGATACTCCCTTGTAGATGTCTCTGAGTATGTTGTCGACCGGATGATCTCTTTGAATACTTTGATGAACTCTTGGGTGAGGTACGGGTGAGTTTGAAGCTTTAATGGGTTCCTCATCATCTTGAGAAACATTTCAACCATCTTGAGCTTGCTTGGACGAAGACAGAACATCACCTGAAGCACCACCATCCAGAGTATCCGGTATTGGACCCGGAGACTCCGGACCAATCCAGATACTCTAGGTTTCAATCCGGATATTCAGGGTTGGTGTGCTCGGATTGGGTTCCAGATTTTGAAGTTTCACCTCCCCAATTGCCAACTTCTTGATAGCTTCGCAAGGTGGTTCTTCCCTGTCAATTATGGCATGATCAACTTGTTCTACTTGAGAACCGTTAGTCTCATCAAAAGTTACGTCACGCGAGATTTCAACCACACATGTAGTGTTGTTGAAAACCCGGTACGCATAAGCATTAGATCCATAACCAAGTAAGAAACCTTCATCTACTTTAGGAGCAAATTTAGAAGACTTAGCTCTTTTGTTGAGGATGTAACATTTGCTTCCAAAAACTCGAAAGTAGGATTGATGTAACACTGGGTGTCCCGATCTTTCGATGAGAATGATAACATTCAATTTGGGTGGAGATGACTTTGACGATCCGACTACAACGTACAACGACGATGCGCCTTAGCAATCGCTAAACCAACTCCAGATGGTTATTGACCTAGCCGTGGGCACGATCAACCTGATCACGAAGATCAATTCCTGCAAGCAATCGAAGAACAAGCAAGAACAAGGCAAAAGCAATCTAAAATTGCAAATATAGATGAAGTATAGAAAAAGTTGGGGTTCCGATACAAGGAGCTTGTTAGGCGGCTGTTGAGCACGTCTAAAAGACTCAAAAAGTAGCAAAAGGCTAAACTTTCAAATAACCAAAACCCAAGTTATTTTGAGGGACTCCCTAGCTATATATAGGAGAAATAGGAGGCCAAAACCAGTCTAGGGGCGTCCAATCCACATCCATGGCCGAGTAGGACTCCTATTCCTAGTTTGACTCGGATTTGGAAAGATGACCTAACTTGTTTTGCAGATTCCCGTTGATTCGTAACGAATTTGGAGATGGGGCCAGATCCGTTGGAAAGAGGACGTCGAAACCTTTCAAACCAGTACTCATAGACCTCAAACACCATTGTGGATCAAAAGTTATGGTTGTTTTAAGTTGGTGCTGTCCTGGAGGCCGAATCCGAGTTGAACTTGTGCACCGAAAGAATTGGCTTCATGCTTGACGTTTGGGAGTCCTTCTCCTTGGTTCCTAAGGACAATAAAATCATCACAAGGATTAAATAGCATTCCATTCATTAAATTATTTGTATGCAACCCGAGGAACGCATTCACTTGGCAATATAATTGACATGCGCGAGCTCGAGTAATTGCCCCTTGTATTACATTGTTGGCTTCAATTGGGTTTGTAGGCATGGCCGCATCCATGGTAGTGATGTCCTCATCATCCTCCCATTCTTGCATTTGAGTTGCCCTCGACCCAAGCTCATCATCTTCTCTCAAGTATGTCTTTAAATCTGGCCAAGGTGGGGGTCGATAAAGCCATGTAGATGGAGCCATCGTAGTAGATGTAAATGAAGTACAAGATGCTGTGAAGTGTCGCCAACTTAATTGTCCTGGCCAAGGTGGGGGTCGATGAAGCCATGTAGTTGATATAATTGCAGCAACACTTGGTTGTGACCATCTTGGTGATGACCATATGTTTGCATTGTTAGTTCTGTCCATGATGAGCATGGTCTCATCAGGAAACAAAGAAGCATCCACATATGCAATCAAATCAATGGATCGAGAATCTCTATCAACCATATGCTCCCTTTCTTGAAAACTATCATGTGACTTGTAAGTTGAATCAAAAGTACTCGATATGACATGATTAGTGATATGGCACTTATCAAATTGATGATATTGTTGCATGGCAAGCAGAGGTTCGAAATCTGAACAAATGTAAACTCGATCGGCTTTATATTCTCCTTTCTCACTATTTTTGCAAATAACATGGAAAATATTTCGTGATAACCTGGACAAATCAGAATGTACAAAAAGTCTCTCCTCTAAACAATTCAGATCACACGGAACATCAAATTCAATGTAGCCTAATGTATCTAAATAAGACATCAATTTCAACTCATCATTTTCGCTTGCAATATGAAAGACATGTTTATTTTCAGTACAAGTGTCTAGTGTGTTAACAAAAGTAACATGTCCACTCACTAGTTGTGTCATGGATATAAGTGAAGTATTATCACACAACTCTTCTTTATCACAAGAAATAGCAAGCAAATCATCTTGTAACAAAGCAAAATCAGCAATCGGTTCCACTAATAGTTGCTCAATGATAGCATGATTTGTGGACAATTTTAGCTTTTCAAAATTATTTTCTCCATGTGTAGAGTCCATACCTGTTACGTTACCTTGTAAGTTCTCGTCAGCTGTTGTAGGTGTTACTTCAACTATTATCTCTTCACTTACACATGGGGTAGTACTGATCGTTTCCTTCTCCATATGCTCTTCATCATTCTCTCGATGGTGCTCACTTTTCTGCAAAATGTTAGCTAAAAAAGAAGGTGCAACAATGGGCGCCTCAAATGAAGCTAATGATTCTTTCAAAGATTCAGCAAGCATATTTTCAACTCTATAAGCACATATAACCAATTCTGAAAGAGAACTATATGTTTCATTAATAAGAGCATCCTGAATTTCTTGATTAAGTCCACGTATGAACCTAAGCTCTGTTGCTTCTTCACCTTCAACTAAACCACAACGCAACAAATGATTTTGCAATCGTTCATAGTATTCCTTAACGCACTTATTTCCTTGTTTCAAGCATTGGAGTCTAGTATACAAAAATTCAGTATGATATTCAGGAATATAATCAATTCTCATAAGTCTTTCATGGCCTTCCAATTTTCAGGTTTTCTCTCTTTTCTACAAATATGTTTCCACCATGTTAATGCATATTCATTTAGCACACTAGCAGCAATCCTAATCTTTTCATTTTCAGACAAATCATACTTGCCAAATTCTTTGTCTACTGCTATCTCCCAATTAATATAGGCATCAGGATCATATTGACATTAAAAGGTGGAATGGCGAATTTAACCTTACATAGGAGATCATCATCAACATGTACCTGAGCATGTAGTACGCCATTTTTGTTGCTTGGAAGACGAGGCAGAGGACTGGAAGTTCCTGGGGAAGTTCCTGCAAGCGTATCAAGTCTAGACAAAATAGTAGTAAGAGTAGTTTTAGCGATCCCTTGTGCGACCTCAATGGATTTGAGAAGGTTCTCTTGCGATGACCTACGCTCAGAGTGATCAACAATTCCCTTGGTGCGAGGAGAGTGATGCAGGGAGCCCTCGTCACCTGACATGGGTTAGTAGAAGATAAGAAAACAAAATCACAAGTATAATGTTTCTATCATCTACTAGGAGGTGGTGGCATGTCTCTCAACACTCAAGCCTATCACCAAAGCTCTTACAAGTTCTTACTTTGTAGCAGGTGTTGCCGGCCGTTGGCGTGGTCAAAAGTTCTCCGAAGCTTGGATAAAGCGATTGCCAAGGGACCGAACAAAAGTACGAGGTTGGATGTGGAGCTTGGATAGGCTATATTTATTTCCTATGAAATCTGATAATTCTAGTTATTGTAATGATAAGTAATGATCCAAACTAGAATTCACAAGCCCTAGTTGCCGATCTCAAAGATATAAGTGAATTTGAAGGCAACACACATGCAAAGATAATAACACTTATGCAATCAAGGAATGAGCTATAAAATATAAGTGATGCACCAAAAGCTCTATTGCACAAGTCGTAGAGAGACGCTAACTTATTGCTTTGAGAAAGTAAAAAGGGCACAAGATTGCTCACTAATTAATAAATTGCACAATATAAAAAGTAACAAACACAAATTAGGGTTTTGCTCAATGTAGTGTGACCGGCCACAATTTTCTTTTTCTTTTCCTTTTTTTTAGCATTTTGGCTCTTTCTCTTTTCTTTCTTTTGGTGACTTTCAGCCAACACTAGTATGAACAAAGTTTTGGAATCCCAAACTCGGTGTCACAAGATAATATGATATGATAACTGAAGATTGTGCAATCTATCAAGTAGAGCAGCCCTAAGCAATATCAACAAGCTAGTCTCAAAAAGGATCAAAGTGTTCACAAAGGATGAATTGGTTCCCAAAGGTAGGTGTACTGATGTTTTTCTAGGGCAGCAAACTTGTCGCCTAGATTAATGTTTGAAGATCACCGAGTTTGATTGGTTGACTATGGAAGGAATTGAAGCTTATATCCTCAGCTTTCAATAGAGTGCAAGAACACAAAAATCCGAGTTCGTTTGTGAAAGTTATGCTTGAAATACCAAACTGGACAGAATTGAAGGATTGAAGCTACGTGAAGGAAAGGAAAGATCAGCAACTAAAACATGGACTCTAATGGATCAAAACCTAACAAAACTCACTGAAATAACAGATTGAAACTAAAGGTTGAATTTTTGTGGAGTAGATTTCAATTTAGGACAGAAATCAAAAACTAACCTAAGGCACTGATATTCTCATCGATCAACTGAAGCTCTGATACCACTTGATGTAACACTGGGTGTCCCGATCTTTCGATGAGAATGATAACATTCGATTTGGGTGGAGACGACTTTGACGATCCGACTACAACGTACAACGACGATGCGCCTTAGCAATCGCTAAACCAACTCCAGAGGGTTATTGACCTTGCCGTGGGCACGATCAACCTGATCACGAAGATCAATTCCTGCAAGCAATCGAAGAACAAGCAAGAACAAGGCAAAAGCAATCTAGAATTGCAAATATAGATGAAGTATAGAAAAGGTTGGGGTTCCGATAAAAGGAGCTTGTTAGGCGGCTGTTGAGCACGTCTAAAAGACTCAAATAGTTGCAAAAGGCTAAACTATCAAATAACCAAAACCCAAGTTATTTTGAGAGACTACCTAGCTATATATAGGAGAAATAGGAGGCCAAAACCAGGCTAGGGGCGTCCAAACCACATCCATGGCCGAGTAGGACTCCTATTCCTAGTTTGACTCAGATTTGGAAAGATGACCGAACTTGTTTTGCAGATTCCCGTTGACTCATAAGGAATTTGGAGGTGGGGCTGGATCCGTTGGAAAGAGGACGTCGAACCTTTCAAACCAGTACTCATAGACCTCAAACACCCTAGTGGATCAAAAGTTATGGTTGTTTTAAGTTGGTGCTGTCCCGGAGGCCGAATCCGAGTTGAACTTGTGCACCGGAAGAATTGGCTTCATGCTTGACTTTTGGGAGTCCTTCTCCTTGGTTCCTAAGGACAATAAAATCATCACAAGGATTAAATAGCATTCCATTCATTAAATTATCTGTATGCAACCCGAGGAATGCATTCACCTGGCAATTGAATTGACTTGCGCAAGCTCGAGTAATTGGCCCTTGTATTACATTGTTGGTTTCAATTGGGTTTGTAGGCATGGCCGTATCCATGGTAGTGATGTCCTCATCATCTTCCCCTTCTTGCATTTGAGTCGTCCTCGACTCAAGTTCATCATCTTCTCCCAGGTATGTCTTTAGATCTTATAATTGAGTTGACGGGCTTGAGCTCGAGTCAATGGTCCTTGGACCGATGAAGATGTAGAAGGATGGCCAAGGTGGGGATCGATAAAGCCATGCAGATGGAACCATCGTAGTAGATGTATACGAAGTAGAGGATGCCGTGAAGTGTCGCCAACTTAATTGTCCTGGCCAATGTGGGGTTGATGAAACCATGCAGTTGATATAATTGCAGCAACACTTGGTGATGACCATATGTATGCAGTGTCAGTTATGTCCATGATGATCATGGTCTCATCAAGGATACATTGGGTTTCTTGGCAGTGAGCAACTGATCTGATGTCTTCTTCAAGATCTTGTGCAGATAGAGACGGTTGGTGCTGTGGCATGTGTGTAACACCCCGCCATCTAGTATGCCCGAATGGTACCAAACATAGGCTAAACAACATCTAAATACCATAATTTAAGATAAATTACAGCAAAGGAGTAAATGCTAAAACCGAAAATTTCGGCAGCATCTCCTTTGTTTTTCCATGAATTGAAGCAACAACAATCTTAACATACCAAGATAGCATAAAGAACGATAGCAATAACATGACAAAACAGGAATTTTAGCCATCAAACAGCTAAGGATATAAGCCTATCCGTCTCATGTCAAATATGGACTAATCATTTACTCATGGCAACCAACAAAGCATCAAAACCACAGTTTAGTTCAGTGAATTAACCATCACAATTAAAGGAAGGAACATGTCATTGTTTAAATGTGTGATGCTAAGTGATGACATGTGACTAGCCCCCTTTCCCACATGCCGGTTTCATGGTACCTAAGAAAAACAACATAAACACAAGCGTGAGTTCATCACTCAGCAATTATATTGCAATGGAACAAGAAAATACATTCCAATACCTTCATCACCATTTTTCACATACAACATCATAAACATCTCATATTCACAGTGCATGCACCTCATTGACATCATCATATATCATCACCATATAACATCATCATATAATGCAATGCAATGCAATGCACATGTCTCCTCGACGCAAATATTGGTATTGCCGAGTGCACCCTGTCGGCGTGCACCCACGTCCCCTTTCCATCCCGTAGATGGAGGGTGCCTACTCCTCGCTTCCACTCACCGCGTGGGTGGAATCACGAGGTAGTTCTTACATCTATGGTGCTCCAGATTAGTCATAACTTTCTCACTGACCTTACCGGAATAGTTATGACGTTCTCACTGACCGGGTCAAGTTCCATGCCATGTATGCAACATATGCCATAATCATTAACCATAAACCATTGTATAGCATCTTAACATACCCTTTTTCATCATATCATGGCAAATACTAAGCATGGAAAGATAGCATAACATGGAAACAATTGCATCTAGTCAAGACAATCAAACAAACCACATGCTACCCATCCCAATACACTTGCCTCAACCACGGGCGACGGATTGACGAGTAGTAGAGGGCACTCCCGGGGTCACACCACCTGCACATAGCTACCACACATTCAAAATCATTCCCACAAAACAATACACAAACAATCTTCTACCCCGACTTCGCAAACTACTCGCAAAACCCAAAAAGAGAGGTTCTATCCCGTCGGGACAGCAGACTTCCAATGAGCATAACTTGAGTTCTAAGACTCTGAATCAATTAAAAGAGTACATCCTCACATAGCTTAGGAAATTTCCTAACTTTTTCTAAGTATATGGAAAAACTGATTTGGCTTCTAAAGTGGTTTAATCTACAGAATACTGTGATCTGTTCCAATCTCGTCACAATTTTGAATACATTCGGTAAAACGAGCATAACTTTTAAACGGCTGATCGGAATTAAGCATTCTTTATGTCCAATTAAAGGTATTTGAATTACCTACAACTTCTTCAACAGGCGGACGACCAAATACCAACTCTAAATTGGTTAAAACGCAAACCCTAGGTCGACTGCACAATCTATCCGAAACAGAGAACATGGCAAACTCTAGATTTCATCTAATCTACCCAATCACAGCACCACCAATTGATCCAAAAACATGATATCAACCTATAGAACAACACCTAGACCATCCCCCAAGGAACACCCATACCATACCTCAGCCCGACGAACAACGAACGCCGAAATCCTTCCTCTCGGGTTCCCCGATCGTCTTCCTCGCGCTGGAACCACCGGTCTCCTCGTCGTGGAGCTTCCCGAGGGAGGGAACAGTGGGATGGCAAGGTGAGGAGCTCTCCTAGGCCAGCAAGGACGGTGGAGAGGGGAGGGGAGGAGAGTTGGTGCATGGGGAAGGCGGCAAGAGGTGGAGGCGTGTGGGGGAGGTGGGGGAGAGAGGTGGCGGCTAGGGTTTGCAAGTGGGGGCGCAGCAAGGGCAGGGGGAGGGCGCCCCAAGCCAGGATAACCTAATCTCCCCCTCCCTCATGGGCCCAAATACCTTCCCACTAAAGCCCACGACGCATCCACTTCGGCCCAAACTCCCCCGGAGAGGCCCAAACTCCCGAAATCGGCCCGAAAACGAAATTAAACCTCATACCGTATAGTTTTATTCTCTAATTTCACATTTTATAATGTCACACCATTCCGTAGTGTCACAATGCAGTGTTGATGGCTTCCTTCCAAAAACTGTTGGAAACCTTGTACTCATCAAGCATAGTCCGCGCCATCTCGATGAGAGTCCGGTCATTTTCAACCCACTTTCCTCCCGGTGTTGCACAAATGCACTCGCCGGCTTCACTTATCATCTCTTTTCTTCTGGAGGCGAGACTTGCCTTCACAAACGACCGGGGCACACCACAAGTCTTGGTTTCTCCCGGTGACTCCTAGTCGTCTAGGAGACCTTCAACTTCCAACAATAAATGTAACATCCTCAAAATTATAAAAGTCAAAAATTCAATATTAAAAATGTGAACTCATTTTATTGTTGCATTTTATGCTTGATGAGTGCAAATTATTGATTTTGTTGAGTGATTTAGTGGAATGAAATGAAATGAGGAAAAAGAGAAAATGTCAATTGGTAAAATAGTAAGAGATGAAAAATTTCCTTAGTAAATTTTACACCTGACCTTGGACAGCCCTAGAATCATCCTTAGCTGGTCAAGAGACCATGTGAAGGTATTTAAGTGTTGATAAAACCATTTTAAATTAGCAACTCTATCTCTGTCCAGACCAATGTCAGAATTTTGGAGAAAAACGTATTGCACTTTAGACCTTAGGATTTTTACCATGTAATCTTGGATACCTTAACTTCATCCACAAAAATCTGCAAAAATTTACAAGCAGTTGAACTATTGATTTCCAATTAAACAACACAGATTTGGAATTCTGCAGAAACCAGTAAAAGAATTTTAGAAAAACAAAGGTTATGATTTTAGTTCAAAAATTTTTATGGTATATCCCTGGTAAATAACCACACTTTCAATAAAAGTTTCAAAAATTAATATGTTAGTTTATATCTCTAATCAAATCAAAAACCGAGTTGAAAATTTTGTGTCTTTGGCATTGTAAGAATTTTAATAAAATATCTAGAAGAGATAATCACTCGAAATTTTTACTATAGGTAAATATCTTGTTCAGGATTCAGAGGTAAAAGTTTCAAAAATATTTAGCTAGGAGAATTGCCCTGATTAAATGCATCTTTGGTGAGCTGCCAAATGCATTGAACCCTTGTTCCTCTCTCCTTCTCTCTGACCAGTGGGCCAACCTCCATTAATGCATGTCAGACCAGCCCCCCTGCACCCGTTTCGCTGACAGGCGGACCCTCTACTCCTTGGGACCCAACCTGGCCCGTGTACCCCACTTCCTTTTCTTTTTCACTGGCATTTGGGACCCTTTCCCTGGCCGGTCCCACCTGTCATCTGCTCATCTCCTTTCCCCTCTCCGTCTCTCTGTCGTGTGGGGTCGGGACCCACTCGTCAGGGCCTTCTCCTTCCTTTCGCTCCTCTCTGCTCGTGCGTAGCCGAAGCAACCGGAGCCGGTGCACCGCCTCTGGCCTTCCCTCTCTGGCATAGCATGGCTTAGCTCACAGGCAACCACGTCGCCTCTCGCCTGACACCATCGCCACCTCTCCTCGTTGGCCCATACCTTCTTCTGTGGAGAGCCGCCAAAACCAAGCTGAGTTCACACCTTCACCGAGCTTATCTACCGCCTCAATCCGGCTATAAAAGGGCACGTTGGGATCGCATTTGTGCTGTGCCTTCTTCTCCTAACTCCTTCACCATCCATTTCTCCTCAAAGCCGAGAAACCGTGCTTCTTCTCCATCTCCGGCGGAACCCGAATTGGGCAAAAACGCAAATTGACTCGACACGGTAAGGGAATTCCCAAATTGATGGATCCTGAAGCATCTCTAATCGCTAATGAACCTTTTGCGCACCTTCTTCCAGCCCGAAGTAGCCCGAGAAGCTCCCTCACCGTATAATCCCTTCCGCCATTAACAGCGCACGGTGAGAACACAACTCAGCCGTCCACTCTTCGGTTTAAGTGTATGGATCGCATTTTTAGAGCTCCCTGTTGCTCTCACGCATGATTATTATGGCTAGAACCCGAAGTAGAGCCGTTGCACCTTGCATCACCGTGTAACGCCGCCGTCCACCGCCGCGCGCACAAATTCTTCGAACAACAACTCCAACCGAGTGATGCCCTAGGTCCATCATGGTCCCGTGACGCTTTAGGAACCAGCCAAAACCGATCGACGTCGCCGGTTAGCCGCCGGTGAGCTCAGGCTCAGCCTCCCCTGCGCTGGCTCACTGACGCGCGGGCCCGGGTATTCAGCCGCAGCACGCGCCCTTGGCTCACTGCCAGTCCGGCCCCACCCGCCAGTGTCTTAACCCGGTTCGAAGGAATCCACGCGCGAAAATGAGAGAATGCGCTTTCATGCATTGAAAGCGTATTTTACAATTTTTCTGGATTTATTCAAACCGAGCACTTTTAAACACGTATAACTTTTAACCTACAAGGCCAAATCGAGTGAAACCAGTTTCTAAATTCTTTATAAATCCTCTAGTTTCATAATATGCAAAAACGTTTGAAACTTGTTTAGGAATTTAAATCTGTTTTGAATTTAAAAGTTTGAAATTTGATTATGTTCCATGTAGGGTTTTTGCAAAATAAGTCTAAATTGAGTAAAACCAGTTTTGTTTGAATCCTTACGTCAAGTAATGTCCAAATATGTGATTAGATTCAAAGTTGAAGTTGAATGGTGAAATTTTCCTAATAGGATTCAATTTAATGCATAGATTTAATATAATTGCTATAACTTACTCAAAAATGGTCCAAAATGAATGAAACTTGTTTCTTTGTGCTCTTTACCTTAATTAAGATCAGATGGTAAGATGAAAGTTAGGTTGCACCATGTACTCCCATTAAACATGATTAGGATTGCTTTCTATGCTAAATCATATTAGTACAATTGATCATACACCCTGAAAATGAACTTTGTTAAATTTATTTCTACAATCTTAGCTTCCTGAATTCGTAAATTAAAATAAAATAATACACAAAGGAAAGTAGTCATGCTATAGATATCCTTATATCTTTACCCTTAGGACCCAAAACCATATAACTCAGATAATACATGAAATGATGAACGTGATTGCCATCACTGATTGATTTGGATTGATTTCATTTGAATCTTTCAACTGCTATTCTTATGGTTCATGTATTTGCTTCTTTTATCGATATTGAAGTATTCCATTTGCCATGTTCTTAATCGACGTATAGACGCTGAGACTACCGACTTCGCCGTCAACGACACTGATCCAGCCTATACCACTGAGGAGCAAGGCAAGCACCCCCTTGAGCATTTTTGAACCCAGATTTCATAATCCACTAAAATGTGATTAAGAATCTTCCTGCATGCTCATATTTCTATAAATCCTTATTTTGTGTTACTTGGTAGTTATAACCCGAATTGATGGATTCCCTTAATCATGTTGACATACGATCCATGAAAACCATAGGAATGGTTAAGTTCATTAAACTGGGTATAATCGCTTATTTACCTGCAAATGTTTAGCACTACCTTAGATCAATACTGGAAATGTTTACACCCACACTTCTCCTTATGAAATCTTTTATGGTTTATTTAAGCAGTAAAGGATACTGGTAGTTTGACAAAAATGAAAATAAAACTACTGTTTCGATGTGGGTGATTATTGGCAATAGCCAGTTGTACATGTTTTAATGTGTACATAGATAGGGTGGAGTGTTGCCCATGTCACAATAAGGACCGAGCTAATGTGTTGTTTTCAGGCCAAGATAACCGTACATCCACAAGTACTGAAATGGGACAGTCTTAACCTATTAAAGTTATTTGAAACTAGCCTTGCACATTGGTAGGCAGTTGTAGCACGGGCATTCCGGATATAGGTTTGCTCGAGGGAGGTGTCATCACCGAGGTGTTGGCATCTGCCGTTATAACGATGTACGCCTGGCTATGAATTTGGGGCTGTTATTATTCCTGGTGGGTCACTGACTTCGGAATTCCTTTTACTTTTTAGCTTCCATCATAGTCAGGAGTAACGTCATTGGGCTAGTGCAAAGTTAGGTTCAAATAATCGAACGGTTTCGTTATGAACTCTCTGGCGGCACACCAAAGGAAGTGTGTCTATATGCATTGCCACAGTGGGAGGACATATCTTGTGGGTAAAGCTGTACAAACTCTGCAGAGTCTAAACCTAATCGATTAGCCGCGCTCGCGGTCATGAGCACTTGGTAAAGTCATCACATAGTTAATTGTTTTCTATCTTTGAAAAACCTATTTAAATGGTTTGAAAATGATTCATATCCGTCAAGATGTCACTTATTGTTATATTGAATTGTTAAGGCCATGGAGGGTCTTGTTCGTTATCCTACTCACAAAAGGGCTGTGAGTAGATTGTTATCATCTATCTCATTATCTGTTATTTCAAGTACTATTAAAGTGTTTCAAATTCTATTTACGCTTTCCATTACTATTCAGTATTACTTTATTCAAATTTTTGCTTTCCGCAAAACAACCATAGAAACCCACTTTCTATTCAGCTTGCATATATTCTAGAATTTGCAAACACTACAAAGTCTTGCGAGTACCAATGTACTCAACTTGCTTCAACAATGATTTTAGGTGATGAGCAGGAATTTTCCATTGACGATAACATTAATGAAGAACTCGTTACTTATGGTGATGACTGTTTTCTCTAGGTTCATCTCGTCTGTTGCCTGTGAAGTTTTGGGTTTAGAAGGCAAACAATGAGACGTGTTTTTTTTGCTACCTTTGGTATTGTAATGAACTCTCAATGTAATAAAAGTTGAACTTTTGTATGGCTGTAATTCCGAATTGTGGTTGTGCGTGCCAGCCACTGATCATGGGAGTGGCACAGTATGCACGTTAGAACCTCGTTTTTATGTTACACTGTGGCATAAAAGTGAGGGTCTCACAATAAAAATGCCCCAAGAAATCGTTTGAACGATGAACTAGTGCTAAAAAGTGGGAATGAATGCACCTAGCACTAGAATCTACTTCCACTCCTCACAAAGATTTGAATCCACACACAAATTAATGGAGGAGGAAGCTTGAGCTCTAAAAAGTGCTTTGAATGAGTGAGAGAGTGCTAGAACTTTGCAATGAATGAGCTCCAACAAGTATGTGGCCGTTGGGAGAGGGAGAAGGCTTAAATATGTCATGTGGAAATATAGCCGTATCTGGACATTTCAATCCGGATACTCCGGAGAGGCTAAGAAACATTTTTGGCCGAAGGGAGTAACTCGGACAGTCCGGATCTTTTATCCGGATACTCCGGACTAAAGCCGGATACTCCAGATAAAATATCCGGACATTCCGAGTTAGTTAGCTCGATTTGAAAGAACTGTTTTTGGGAAAATGCAAGTATTTAGGTGCTATTTGAATGCAAGATTGACCTTTGAGCACATGATCATCATAAGAGTGTGTGACACCACGGAGTGTCGTAATCTTATAAAATGTGGATGTTGAGGTCAAAACATTATAAAATATGTAAATGGAGGTTAAAACTTTACGTTATGCTGTTTATAGCGTGTTTTTGGCCGTTTTCGTGTGTTTGGGCCTCTCCGGGGGACTTTGGGCCTTGGGGGTTGAGTTCGGCCTCCGGTGGAAGGGTTTGGGCCCAAGGGGGGGGGACTTTTGGGTAGCCAAATCTGGCCCCCACCCCTTGGTGCGCCCCAAACTCCCTCACGCAACCGTAGCCGCCACCCCTAGACCCTCCCATGCGCCTCCACCCTTCCCCTTCCTCTCCATCTTCCCCCATGGTGCCACCACCCCTCTCCTCCCCTCTCCACCTTCCTTGCTGCCCCTAGGGGAGTTCTCCACCTCGCCAACTCGAAGATCCATCCATTGGAGCGCTCCGCGACGAGGAGATCCGGCGGGATTGGAGCGAGGAAGGAGATCGCGCGAACCGGGAGGAGATCTATTGGGTTTTCGTGCGTCGGACGAAGGTATGGCCATGGGACACCTTGGGGTTGGTATAGGTACTGTTCTAAGGGTGATTATCAAGTTTTTATATCAATTGGTGGTGCTGGAATTGAGTAGATTAGATGAAATCTAGAAGTTGCCACGTCCTCTGTTTCGGGCAGCATGAGCAGTCGACCTAGGGCTTAGGTTTTTACCAATTTAGAGTCGGAATCTGGTCGTACGGATGTTGAAGAAGTTGTAGATAATTTCATTATATTTCAGTGTATATAAAGAACGTCCAATTCCGCCCAGCCGTTTGAAAGTTATGGCTGTTTTACCGAGCGTGTTAAAAACTGTGACGTGATTGGAACAGATCACGGTATTTTGTAGATTAAACAACTTTAGATTCCGAATCAGTCTTTCCCTATACCTATAAAAAGTTGGGAAATTTCCTAAGCTACGCGATGATGTACTCGTTTAATTTATTTGGAGTCTTAGAACCCAAGTTATGCCTTTTGGAAGGCTGCTGTCCCGACGAGACAGAACCGCTGTTTTTGGGTTTTGCGAGGAGTTGGCAATGTCGGGGTAGATGAGGGTTTGCGTACTGTTTTGTGGGCATGATTGTGAGTGTGTGGCCCCTAGGTGCAGGTGGTGTGACCCCGGGAGGTCCTTCTACTTCTCGCCAATCCGTCGCATGTGGTTGAGGCAAGTGTATTGTAATGGATAGCGGTTTGTAGGTTGCTAGTTGAGACTAGATGAAGATTGAATATATGATATGAACACTTGCCATGCTTTAATGATTGCCAATGATATGATGAGTATGCTTACTATGTTATGATGCCATGTGTTAATGTACAAGTTTATTATGTTGTTGGCATATTTGCATACATGGCATGTTACATGCCCCGGGCGGTGAGAAAGTCATAACTAGTCCGGGGAAGGTCGGTGAGAAAGTTATGACTAATCCGGAGAGCCAATGAGTAAGTCCTACATCGTGATTCCATTCACCGCGGTGAACGGAAGCGAGGAGTAGGCACCCTCCATCTTCGGGATGGAAGGGGGGAGAGGGTGCAAACCGACGGGTGTGTACTCAACCATACCGGTATGAGTTTCCAAGGAGACATGAGCATAGCATCGCATTGCATACATAATGAGGATGATAATGATATGTGATCATGAATGAGATGGTTTACATGATGTGGGATGTTATTGCCATGTAATTGTTTGTGTTGTACCATTACAATATGCTTGCTGAGTTTTGAACTCACGCTTTGTGTTTTCTTGTTGTTTTAGGTACCTTGAGACCGGCATGAGGGGAAGGGGAATAGTCACACTTCTACACGTAGCTTCATTCATTTGTTCACACAAGTCATTCAATTGGAGTCTTGATAAAAATTTAAGTGTGATGCTTATTGATTTATGGTTTAGCTTTACGTTATGAGAGTCTTATTATTCGTATGGCTCATGGAGATATTGAATGTTTGGATTAGACTTATTTTGCTGTCATGTTTTTAATTATTGCTATTTTAGATGCCTCTCATATTGCCAATTATTGCTATGCTATTGATGTTCCATCAATTCATGTTAAAACAAAGGAGATGCTGCCGAAATCTCGGGTTTTAGCATTTACTCCTTTGCTGTAATTTACCTTAATTCATGGTATTTAGATGTTGTTTAGCTCATGTTTGGTAGCATTCGGGCATACTAGATGCCGGGGTGTTACAGTTGGTATCAGAGCGGGCTGTAGGTCCTTGGAATGTGAATTTTTAGTGTCATGCTATAGGGTACAACTAAAATGTGATGTGGAATAACTTAGAAACATGGCTTAGGTCTTAACTAAAATTTTGTCATAGGATAGCAACATTAAAACTTGCAAAAGTGGTATAACTAACCTAAAATTTGACACACAATGGATGCACAGTAGGAAAGGGTATGGGTATCGTTTTTTTACGCTTAAATGTTGTATTTAAGCTTTGATGTTGAATGCTTCATTTGACAATGCATGTTGCTATGTCAATGAGATAAATGATTGAATTGCTCTTGTTGTTATGATAAAGTGGGGTTTTGGTGCCGAAGGGTTTCGGCCACCTCTTTTTGTTCATAGTAAGGGTGTGGTTTGACGGTATGGCCGATTAAAACCATCACCGAAGAACTATTAACCCCCGTGGGCGAAGAGTGCTTACCTTTTCTATCGTAGATCAGGTAGTTGACTGGAGACAAATAGAAGAGTTGATGGTGGATTCTTTTAGTTGCTCATTACCGTTCTAACGGTCAGTTTCGGTTGGTTTTCTTAGCTCTGGTTGATTGAAATCAAAAGAAAATTGTTTGGAATTGGATTTTCGCGGAGTGTCCCTTCGGTGTTTCTTGGTTTTGTCTTCTTCAGGTGAAGACAAAGAAAAGAGTTTTGTGTTGCGCGTCTTTTGGCCGTCTTTTGGCTTTGACACCGGTTTTGTTGGTGGCCTGGCAAAGAAAAGTATAGTTTTGGTTCTTGTGTGTCTTACTCTGAGTTTAAAAGAAGTTATTGAAGCGTGTGCAAAAAGTTAAGTTATGTCGATTTATGTTTTGTGCCGTTGTCCGTAAAGGTTTATTTAATCGCTTGGTTCCCTCCTGTGGGAGTCTTTAAGATTGAAGAGTGTTTTGGAGAATTTCCTTTTGCATGAACAAGTTTGGGTTTTCCTCATTGCAAATTTGAGAGTAAAGTTTCCTTATGAATTTGGGATGAGTTTTTAAACTAAAATGCTGCAAACAAAGTATGTAGTCTTTTCACTGAAATCGTTTGTCCCTAGTAAGAATTGTTGTTTAGCATGTTATGTAGTATGTACCAATGTGGTTTATGGAATGACGTATTGTTAAGTTAATTTGCGAGTTGAAACAATTAAATGTAATTGTTACCTTTAGCTTAAGATTAGGTGAACCTCTAGTGATGTAGAGTACCCCATAGTGGGAATGATTAAATGGGTTAATGTACATGCTTAGAATCTGTTGCCATGCTTTAAAAGTGCTTATGATCCTTGTTAATGTTAAAAGTTTAAACCTTGATGCATAGTTAGAACATTAAGATGATGTAAATTAATGATACTGTTAAAGAAACCTTGCCGATTGTTTAAAGATGTTCTAATCTAACGGGTTAATAGAGAAATTTAATCATGTTGACTAGTGGCTTTAATTTGGAAGTTGATTAGAGTTGCTATTTATGTTGTTGCAACCTACTAGTATATTTGGAAGTATGCAGTTTTGTCTCTACAATTCTAGTATTGATATCAATTGAGAAGACATACGACTTATTGTTAATGATGTTGTTAAGGGCAGTGTTAATGCTAGTATTCAATCTATTTTAAATAGTTGGAGTATGTTGTGTGGTGGTAATTTTGTTATCACCTATGTATAGGGCAGCTAAAAGTAATGTTGTTGGTTGATGATTATGCCCATTTGTTGTTATTGATGAGTAAGTAGTGGTGGTAACTGTTTATATTACTCGTTGGAAAACCATGGTTAAAGTAGAGGAAAATTTTAACATGTTGCGATGGAGTGAGCTTTGGATAATTAACATGATAAATGATTTTATCCTTAATGAAAGTATAACTTAATCTCACTTACGAATTCTTCCCTGTGGAGATAATATTTACATGTTGAAGTCGCTTGTTAACTTAATAAGTTTCGATTGTCGAGACGTTTACATATAGGTGGTATGAAATTCATTGGTTGATCATGCTGAAAGATTTGTTGGAGCATTTGTTTCAATCTAGAATATGAGGTTATATGATTTGGTGATCCGTGGGGATCATGTCAATGTAGTCATGGTTGGGTGTCTTTGTGATAAGCATCTTAAACCTTAATTAAAAGTGTTGGGAATGGTAACAAGAGAAAGAATTTGTTTTGTAGCTCTTGTTGTAACCTGAGGGATTTCTCGATGAGTAAATAGTGAATATTGAATGTTTAAAAGATAAGTATAGGGTTTCATGTTGAGCTTGTGTTTAAAACCTTTTGGATTGGTTTGGTTGTTTGCTATCTTGGTCAAATGCTTTCGATCAAGGCGTTTTTTTTGTGTTGTGTGTAAGAGTTTCCCTAAACTCGTAGGGATTGGTGTTGATCTTTGGGTTTGGCCCATTTGTTTAGTTGTGCTATGAGTATGGATTGACACCCAAAAGTTTTAAGTGGATCGCGCTCCTTCACGTTCGCCCTAAATTTTCTTTGGGAATAAATTTTAAAGGAAGCAGTTGGACATAGTGGGTTGTGTTGGAGTTTCTTGGGATTTAATTTGTGACTCTTTTTGGCTATAATTGGAGTTATTTGGAAAATGTGTGTGGTGTTTGCAAGTGTTTCAAAAGGGTGGATTTAATGAATGTTTCATCAGTGATTTTGTTAGTGAAGTGTTCCTTTCTTGGAAATGAGTTTCCCTTTCTTGTTGAGAACATTTGTGGCGGTTGTGTGTGATGATGTTTAACTTTGGAGTCGATGTTCTTTTCCAAAATGCTAATTTTGGTTAAAATGTGAGGTTTTGCAAGTTTATCTTTCGAGAAATGGTGGGTTCTGACATGACGTGGTGTGTTCCAGCTAACGGTGTTGCAGTCATAGTCTATATGATTTAGCGCAGACGTCAATGTTATGTGTGTTTCAATCGTGTGATACCGAGGAAGAAGTCTTTTGGTGAATGACTTTTCGGTATTGTTGTTACATGATGAGTGAATGGTGAAAACGAAGCATGTCATCGTTTATAAATGTTCAATGATAAATGAGTCGGTGAGCCAGGTCGGTGAGAAAGTCATATATGGATATATGACTAATCTGGAGTGCTCTTGAAAAGTGTGCATTCTTGTCATGTATCGAGATTTCCATTTCTTCCTAGTATGAAAAGAAAGAATAAATAATTTGTGGTGTTTTGGCTGTGGTGTTAGAGGTTTGAGTTTTCTTTGCGATTTGTCTTAGAAAAAAAGACATGAGTACTCTTTGGTTGTTGCCCAACTCTTTCCAATGTGGCTTTTAGCGCCTTGGAGTTCAAGTTGTTGGATGTGGATCATTTTGGGTTCATGGGTCTTGGTTGAGCTTACTCAATGATTGTACCCTTGTTCCGATTCTTTGAAAGGAAGAATGCGAGGGCTAAACCTTCTTAGAAAGAGGAATCTAGTGTGGGTTTGTAATGACCTAAGATATTAGGCGTTGCTAGTGGTTGATCGTAACTAGTTTGGAAGTGAAGAGTAAATGAAGGTTGTGTAGGACTCAATTAAGACCTTCTTGGAAACTTGTGTCATTGATGTGTCCCTCGGTAGGGTTGATTAAATTATTAGTGGACCACTTGGTGGTTGCTATTAATTGCTTTTCCTTTTCGAAGTGTATTGGATCTTTTGTCGCCGAGCTCTGAGCAAGTTGTGTCAACCGATGTGGATTGCTTGGTTGATATTGTTTTTGCGGGTTTTAAGGACCCTGGTTATAAAGTAGGTTTTTCCTTCGTTGGCAGTGGTGGGTATTGGTCTTTTGTAAAAGGTCAATCTTTTCCAAGGTGTTAGCCGATTGTTCAAGCAGTTGGTAGTCTTGGAGTGTTGTGTCTTGCTTGGTTCGCGTCGTCTAGAATACGACGAACCGCAGTAGAGAGGTTGAGATGTGAAAGCACTTTTGTGCGTGGGAGCTGAAGAGGGTTCTAGAGGTTGGTGCCGTGTTCTTCTGAGGAGAAACATCGGTTAAAGGGATCGGGCACTTTAGTGCCAAGGAATGCATAAAAATGAGGAATATGAGACCATTTCCCTTCATTGTCAGCTTAGGTAGTTATCCTTTTGCTTGGGACGTTCTGAATCCTTATGTTTGTACTCGGTGTTTCAAAGTGGAGTAAAAATTCTGGCAAGTTTTGAATGTGAGTTCTCTTTAGAGCTGTCAGTCTTTGATCCTTAGCTCCTTGCTTCTGAGTGCTGGCTGGTGCAAATCGTAGGGGCTTCTAAGCGGGTTCTGGGGCGTGAACCATAGCTCCCTTCGATTTGGTTGTTTGCGAAGTGGCGTGTCTCGGATTCGGTGTCGAATCCTGTTGAACGGGGGGAGAATGTGACACCACGGAGTGTCGTAATCTTATAAAATGTGGATGTTGAGGTCAAAACATTATAAAATATGTAAATGGAGGTTAAAACTTTACGTTATGCCGTTTATAGCGTGTTTTTGGGCCGTTTTCGTGTGTTTGGGCCTCTCCGGGGGACTTTGGGCCTTGGGGGTTGAGTTGGGCCTCCGGTGGAAGGGTTTGGGCCCAAGGGGGGGACTTTTGGGCAGCCAAATCTGGCCCCCACCCCTTGGTGCGCCCCAAACTCCCTCACCCAACCCTAGCCGCCACCCCCTAGCCCCTCACATGCGCCTCCACCCTTCCCCTTCCTCTCCATCTTCCCCCATGGCGCCACCACCCCTCTCCTCCCCTCTCCACCTCCCTTGCTGCCCCTAGGGGAGTTCTACACCTCGCCAACTCGAAGATCCATCCATTGGGTTTTCGTGCGTCGGGCGAAGGTATGGCCATGGGACTCCTTGGGGTTGGTCTAGGTACTGTTCTAAGGGTGATTATCAAGTTTTTAGATCAATTGGTGGTGCTAGAATTGAGTAGATTAGATGAAATCTAGAAGTTGCCACGTCCTCTGTTTCGGGCAGCATGAGCAGTCAACCTAGGGCTTAGGTTTTTGCCAATTTAGAGTCAGAATCTAGTCATACGGATGTTGAAGAAGTTGTAGATAATTCATTATCTTTCAGTGGATATAAAGAACGTCCAATTCCGCCTAGCCGTTTGAAAGTTATGGCTGTTTTACCGAGCGTGTTAAAAACTGTGACGTGATTGGAACAGATCACGGTATTTTGTAGATTAAACAACTTTAGAGTCCGAATCAGTCTTTCCCTATACCTAGAAAAAGTTGGGAAATTTCCTAAGCTACGCGATGATGTACTCGTTTAATTGATTTGCTGTAACACCCCGGCATTTAATATGCCCGAATGCTACCAAACATAGACTAAGCAACCTCTAAATACCTCAATTACAAGTAAATTACAGCAAAGGAATAAATGCTAATACCGAAAATTTCGGCAGCATCTCCTTTGTTTTTCCATGAATCGGAGCAAAAACAAAGTATCACAAGTTATATCATAATGGAAAGCATCTAAAACAACAATAACATGTGACCTAGCAACAATATAAGTCCAGGATAAAGCATTCAACCACCTCATGAGCTAAACGAATCAAATAGTAAGACCGAGCACACAGTTAAGCAATTCTCCAAGATTCATGGCAATACTTTCATTATCATGACTCCAAATGATAACACAGTGTAATTTGTGTGGAGCTACGTGTAGAAGTGTAGCTAAACCCTTTTTCCCGCATGCCGGTTTCATGGTACCTTAGAAAAACAGCATAAGCACAAGCATGAGTTCATCACTCAGCAAGTATATTGCAATGGAACAAGAAAACACATTCCAATACCTTCATCACCACTTTTCACATACAACATCATACACATCTCATAATCATAGTGTAAGCATATCATTGACATCATCATAAATCATCCTCATATAACATCCTCATATAATGCAATGCAATGTAATGCAATGCGATGCACATATCTCCTGGAAACTCATACCGGTATGGTTGAGTGCGCACCCGTCGGTGTGCACCCTTTTCCCCCCTTCCATCCCGAAGATGGAGGGTGCCTACTCCTCGCTTCCCCACACCGCGGTGGATGGAATCACGATGTAGGACTTACTCATTGGCTCTCCGGAATAGTCATAACTTTCTCACCGACCTTCCCCGGACTAGTTATGACTTTCTCACCGCCCAGGCCATGTATCTTGCCATGTATGCAAATATGACAACATCATGAATAACTTGTACATGAACACATGGCATCATCATGGATAGCTTGTACATTAACACATGGCATCATCACATAATAAACATATTCATCATATCAATGGCAAACATTAAAGCATGGCATGCGAACATATCATATATTCAAACTTAAATCTCAATGAATCAAACAACCTACAATCGCTATCCATTACAATACACTTGCCTCAACCACGGGCGACGGATTGGCGGGAAGTAGAAGGCACCCCCGGTGTCACACCACCTGCACATAGATACCACACACTCACAATCATGCCCACAAAACAGTACGCAAACCCTCATCTACCCCGACATTGCCAACTACTCGCAATAACCAAAAACAGAGGTTCTGTCCCGTCGGGACAGCAACTTTCCAAAAGGCATAACTTGAGTTCTGGGACTCCGAATCAATTAAACGAGTACATCCTCGCGTAGCTTAGGAAATTTCCCAACTTTTTCTAGGTATATAGAAAGACTGATTCGGACTCTAAAGTTGTTTAATCTAATGATTACCGTGATCTGTTCCAATCGCGTCACAGATTTTAACACGCTCGGTAAAATAGCCATAACTTTCAAATGGCTGATCAGAATTTAACGTTTTTTATGTCCACTGAAATATAATTAAATTACATACAACTTCTTCAACAGGAGGACGTCCAAATTCGGACTCTAAATTGGCGAAAAACTGAATCCTAGGTCGACTGCTCATGCTGTCCCAAAACAGAAATGTGGCAACATCTAGATCTAATCCAATCTACTCAATTCCAGCACCACAAATTGATCTAAAAACTTGATAAACACCCTTAGAACAGTACCTATACCAACCCCAAGGATTCCCATGGCCATACCTTTGCCCAACGCACGAAAACTGAATGGATCTCCACCCGGTTCGCTCCTCGCTCCTCGCTTCCAAAGGATGGTTCCTCGAGGTTTACGGATGGGGAGACCACCCTAGGGCAGCAAGGGGGTGGAGGAGAGGTGGTGGAGTGGTGTGGAGCAATGGGGGCAAGGTAGAGGGGGCGCACGGCCACAAGGGGGAGAGGAGAGGAGGTGGGGGCGGCTAGGGCAAGGGAGGAGGAAGTGGGGGCGCACAAGGGAGGTGTGGGGCGCAGAAAGGGGGCAGGGGGGACCCCTTAAACCAGCCCAACCTGGTTTCCTAGTCCTAAATGGACTCCTACTCCATCCCACCAAAGCCCACAACCCTCTCTTTTAGGCCCAAACTCCCCCAGGAAGGCTCAAAACCCCGGAAACGGCCCGAAAACGCTATTAACCTCCATACCCTAGGGTTTTAATCTTAATTCCATATCTCATAATGTCTTTGACCTTATCAAGCACCATTTATAAGGTTATGACACTCCGTGGTGACACATCACTTCATAAGGCCAAAAAACGCGAGTAAACCTCAAGACGAAAGGTTTTATTCTCTAATTTCACATTTTATAATGTCACACCATACCGTAGTGTCACATTCTTCCCCCCTTCAACAGGATTCGACCTCGAATCCGAAGGACGCCAAAAAAAACAACAACAAAATCCCCAAGGGACAAAAGACTTCTCTGTAGCACAAAACAACCGCACGAAACCTCAAACCGGAACAAACGACAAGCGAGTTCTCAAAACCAACACTTGGCGAGAAAAGTAATGATCTAGCTCAACTAAGGGCAACCTCTCACAAATCGACCTTCACTTCAATTCCCAAACATAATCTGCGTTTCAACCACAAAGGGCTCCATCAACCCAAAATGCTCAAATCCTCACGACCAACACTTCACACTTCTAACACAAGCAACCTGACTACCACACTCCATTAAACTCAACTTGACATAATCAAAGCAAGTCACAATTCCTTTAACGACCTCTCTACATTCCCGAAAATTTCCATCGAGGGGAATAACTCATTAAGGCACACTTGCCCTTCCGATACACAAGCATACTAACATTTCATTCCATCCTCTCCCAGGCAAGACTCAAACCCAAAAACAACTAGTGAAGACAATTGCTCACGGCAGGACAATTATCACCGATCTACCGTCAACTTCACTTCCACCCATCGCTACTCTTAGTAAAGGTTAAACCCATACATCATCAACCTCCATCACAAACCATCCTTATACCACTAAGGTTCGACACCTAGCCCCAAGCTAGGATCGTAAAACCTTACCAAACCACAATTGGTTCCTTTCTTAAGAGGGTCTCGCCCTCACACAAAAACACTTAGCTATCAAGCCCATGTGTACACACGACAACTCAAACCCAAAGCGTTAACAACCATTTTGGAAAGAATTCGGCAACATCCAAGCCAAATCACAAAGGAAGCATAAATCTCCTACACCACAACCAAAATACCATAATTTCTTCATTCTTTCTTTTCATACTAGAAAGAAATGGACATCTCGATTCATGTCGTGCATGCACACTTTTCAAGAGCACTCCGGATTAGTCATATATCCTTATATGACTTTCTCACCAACCTGGCTCGTCGACTCCTTTATGATTATTTATGCATAAACAATGTCTCATTTTCCTTTTTCACCCTTCATTCATCATGTAACAACGGTACCGAATAGTCATTCACCAAATGACTTCTACCTCGGTATCAAATGATGGAAACACAATTAACATCGAAGGTTGCGGAAATTCATATAGACTATGACGGCAGCATAGTTAACAGTAAAACACCACGTCGTAAAAGAACCCACATCAATTGAAAACTGAACTTGCAAAACATTGCATTTCATCCAAATTCAACATTTTGGAAGAGAACATCAAAATTTCTAGTCGAACATCTGCTCCCACAACCATCACAAACTTCCTCAAGGAGAGGGAAACTCATTCCCAAAAGGGGAACACCTCACTAACAAAATCACTTTGTAAAACATTCATAAAATCCACCTTTTTGAAGCACTCGCAAACATCACAGACATTTTCAAAACAACTCCAACTCTAGCCAAAAAGAGTTACAAATTAAATCTCAAGAGTTTCCAACACAACCCACTATGTCCATCTGTTTCCTTTAAAATTTATTCCAAAGATAATTCAGTGTGGACGCGAAGGAGCGCGATCCACTCAAAAACTTTTGGATGTGAACTCAAACTCACAACACGAACTAAACAATTTCGCCAAAACCAAAGGTCGACAACAAACACTACGAGTTTTGGGGAAACTCTGAAACTCAACGTAAGGAACACCTCAACCAAAAGCATTCAACCAAGATGGCAAACAACCAAACCAGTCTAGAAGGTTTTAAACACAAGCTCAGCATGAAACCCTATACTTATCCTTTTAAACATTCAATATTCACTTTTTTTCTCATCGAGAAACCCCTCAGGTTACAACAAGAGCTTCAAAACAAATTCTTTCTCTTATTATCTTCCCCAATACTTATAAATAAAGTTTATGATGCTTACGAAAAGACATCCCACGAAGACTAAGTCAACAAGATCCCCACTAACCAACATAACAAATAACATCATATTCTAGATTTCAAACAAGTGCTCCAACAAAACTTTCAGCGTGACCAACCAATAACTTTCATACCACCTATATGTAAACGTCTCGACAATCGAAACTTATTCAGTTAACAAGTGACTTCAACATGTAAATATTGTCTCCACAAGACAAGGTTCGTAAATATGATTCTACGACATACATTCATTAAGGATGAAATTGTACATCATGTTAATTATCCAAAGCTCACTCCATCGCAACATGTTAAAATTTTCCTCTATTTTAACCATGGTTTTCAACAAGTAATCTAAACAATTACCACCACTACTAGGGTATTAACAACCCACGAGCATAATCATCAAACGACAACATTACTTTTAGCTACCCTATAGATAGGTTACAACAAAATTGTCACTACACAACATACTCCAACTATTAAATTAAATTTAATAAGTTAGACCAGCACAAAGTTCTTGCAATATCATCAAACTACAAAACCCATATCTTTCTAATTGGCCTCGACACTAGCATTTTAGGAACACGACTGCATACTTCCAACTATGCTAATATTTTGCAACAACATAAATAACAACTCTAATCAACTTCCAAATTTAAAGCCACTAGTCAACACGATTAAATTTCTCTATTAATCCATTAGATTAGAGCATCTTTAACAACCAGCAAAGTTTCTTTAACAATAACAGCAGTCTACATCATCTTAATGTTTTAACTATGCATCAGGGTTTAAAACTTTAGACATAATCGGGGATCATAAGCACTTTTAAAGCAAAGCAACCGATTCTAAGCATGTACATTAACCCATTCAATCATTCTCGCTAAGAGTAAACTACAACACTAGTAGTCTATTTATTCTCAAGCTAGAGATATTAATCACATTGAATTGATTCAACTCAAAATTTAACTTAGCAACACATCAATCCATAAACCTCATTGTTACCTACTACATAACATGCTAAACATCAATTCTTACTAGGGACAAACAATTTCAGTCAAAAGACTACTTACTTTGTTTGTAGCATTTTAGTTTTAAAACTCATCCCAAATTCATAAGGAAACTTGACTCTCAAAATTGCAATGAGACAAACCCAAACTTGGTCATGCAAATGAATTCTCCAAAACACTTTTCAATCTCAAGGACTCCCACAGGAGGGGACCAACCGATCAAATAAACCTTTGCCAATAAAACCTTAACACCAAACCCCAATCTTTAACGAAACAAGAAGAGTTTTTCAAAGATGATTTCTTAAACCAGTAAAATAACGAAATCAAACACCACTTACTCCTACAAAGCCACAGAACTTCAGCCCTGACAGCCAGGTCTGGCACAACTCCGCAATAACTCCTTTAACCTCAGAGAAAAACAAACACAGGAATAAATTGAATGCTTGTTCCCCATAAAGCAATCAACAGGCATCAAAACTGGAAAGGCGCCCAAAAGAAGCGCAACACTAGACTCCTCTTCTTCGTCTTCAACCAAGGAAGACAAAACCACACACCGCATACGGAACGATCTGTGAAAAACCAATACCAAACACTTTTCTTTTGGTTTCCATCACTAAAACCAAGAAGACCAACCAAGACCGACCAGAGAACGATAAAGAACATCCGAAGGAATCCACCACCAAACTCTTCTATTTGACTCCAGTTAACTACCCGATCTACGATAGAAAGGGTAAGCACTCTTCCCCTACAGGGGTTAATAGTTCTTCGGTGATGGCGCTAACCGGCCACACCGTCAAACCTCACCCTTACTATGAATAAAGAGAGGTGACCGAAACCCTTCGGCACCAAAACCCCACTTTTATCACCACAACAGGAACAATTCAATCATTTATCTCATAGACATAGCAACATGCATTATCAAAGGAAGCATTCAACATCATAGCTTAAATACAACATTTAAGCGTAAAGAAACAATACCCATACCCTTTCCT
Source organism: Rhipidocladum racemiflorum (assembly GCA_036346355.1). Classification (NCBI taxonomy): domain Eukaryota; kingdom Viridiplantae; phylum Streptophyta; class Magnoliopsida; order Poales; family Poaceae; genus Rhipidocladum; species Rhipidocladum racemiflorum. The sequence goes on along the minus strand of CM070583.1, from coordinate 38,140,213 downwards.
ACTGTGCATCCATTGTGTGTCAAATTTTAGATTAGTTATACCACTTTTGCAAGTTTTAATGTTGCTATCCAATGACAAAATTTTAGTTAAAACCTAGGCCATGTTTCTAAGTTATTCCACATCACATTTTAGTTGTACCCTATAGCATGATACTAAAAATACACATTCCAAGGACCTACAGCCCGCTCTGATACCAACTGTAACACCCCGGCATTTAATATGCCCGAATGCTACCAAACATAGACAAAGCAACCTATAAATACCTCAATTACAACTAAATTACAGCAATGGAATAAATGCTAATATCGAAAATTTCGGCAGCATCTCCTTTGTTTTTCCATGAATCGGAGCAACAACAAAGTATCACAAGTTATATCATAATGGAAAGCATCTAAAACAGCAATAACATGTGACCTAGCAGCAATATAAGTCCAGGATAAAGCATTCAACCACCTCAGGAGCTAAACGAATCAAATAGTAAGACCGAGCACACAGTTAAGCAATTCTCCAAGTTTCATGGCAATACTTTCATTATCATGACTCCAAATGATAACACAGTGTAATTTGTGTGGAGCTACGTGTAGAAGTGTAGCTAAACCCTTTTTCCCGCATGCCAGTTTCATGGTACCTAAGAAAAACAGCATAAGCACAAGCGTGAGTTCATCACTCAGCAAGTATATTGCAATGGAACAAGAAAACACATTCCAATACCTTCATCACCACTTTTCACATACAACATCATACACATCTCATAATCATAGTGTAAGCATATCATTGACATCATCATAAATCATCCTCATATAACATCCTCATATAATGCAATGCAATGTAATGCAATGCGATGCACATATCTCCTGGAAACTCATACCGGTATGGTTGAGTGCGCACCCGTCGGTGTGCACACTTTTCCCCCCTTCCATCCCGAAGATGGAGGGTGCCTACTCCTCGCTTCCCCACACCGCGGTGGATGGAATCACGATGTAGGACTTACTCATTGGCTCTCCAGAGTAGTCATAACTTTCTCACCGACCTTCCCCGGACTAGTTATGACTTTCTCACCGCCCAGGCCATGTATCTTGCCATGTATGCAAATATGACAACATCATGAATAACTTGTACATTAACACATGGCATCATCATGGATAGCTTGTACATTAACACATGGCATCATCACATAATAAACATATTCATCATATCAATGGCAAACATTAAAGCATGGCATGTGAACATATCATATATTCAAACTTCAATCTCAATCAATCAAACAACCTACAATCACTACTACAGAAAAGCCCATCAGAGACGGTTCACAAATATCATCAGAGACGGCTTTGTGAACCGTCTCTAACAATGTGTCAGTGATAATATAACCACTTCACAGACGGTTTTATTAACCGTCTGTGATAATAATTTTACAGACGGTTCTTATTTAGAACCGTCAGTGCTATATTAAATCTACTGACGGTTTGTAATATGAACCGTCTGTGATATAAATCCTATCACTAACGGTTCCATATACCAACCGTCAGTGCTATATTAAATCATCGACGGTTTGTAATATGAACCGCTGCGTGATATAAATTCTATCACTAACGGTTCCATATACCAACCGTCTGTGTTAGTGTATATCACAGTCGGTTTGTAATATGAACCGTCTGTGTTATACAAACTATCACAGAAGGTCCACATGTATGAACCGTCTGTGATATTTATATCACAGATGGTACTTAGTTGTGAACCGTCTGTGATATGGTTTTCATACATACATCTTTTACGTTTATTGGCTAGCCTCAGAAATGCTAGCCATGCCCTCAAAAGCAGACATAACACGAAGCTACATTGCAGTTATTAGACAAGCATTATTTCAGCGATCACAGATTTGGGATTCATTTAGCAATTGTTCCAAGCTGATTATAGCACTATCATTACATCCATTTCAGCAAATGAAGACTCAGCTGTGTAAATTTCATCAATATTAAATTCTTTCCCAGCTTCTGAAATAATTATGGCGTCTGCGTCCTCCACAACATCCCTTTTAGGTGGCAGTGTATAATAGGGTATTTTACCTAAAACAACAGGACGATCAGGTGACTCAGAAAAAAATAAAGAATCAACAAAGTTGATATGGGAGAGAGTATATCCTACCCTCATTCCAGTCATGAAGCACAATTCTTGTAGCAGCTTCAACATCCACTATACCACCCTTTTTCAATTTCCCCCGGAGTGTGGCAACTTTCTGAAGGAAATCATCAACTGAAGTAAAGGTCGGCACCTTGTACAGAGACAACAATGTCTCATGTGTGCAAAGATTGAGGATTTCCTTTACTGAAAGCGTTAAATAAAGTTATCAAATGATGCACTTCCAGCCACATTACTATATACAAGTTATTGTTGGATGAAATAGTATCCACACAATGAAAATAACCACAACTAGAATAAATTAGACCTTTAGTTCCACAAGGAATATTACTTGAAACTAATATATGATTTATGATAACCAGGGATATATACATACCATTTCCTCCTCATGGTGTGCTTTTTCAATTGCTCTTTCCTCTCTTCTTTTCTTAACCTTCTCTATTTCAGCCTGTATTTGATCGTGCAAGAGCAGGGATTAGGCACTAGAAGAAATGCATAGACTTCATCATTTTTTAGAAAAAAGAAGAAGGTTGCACACTAGTGACCTATTAGGGATATGTATCTGAAAAAGAAAGCACAGATATATACGGCAAGATATATGTCCGCACTAGTGGTAAGATATAGTATGGCATATGTATACTTGGAAAATCCTATGTATTACCTGAAGATGGCTCTTGATATGAGATATGTTGACTCCCTTCATGCCCATCAACTGAAGATCAGCACAGAAGCATTATTACATCCATTTCATCGATCACAGAGACATTACAAGCATCATTACATCCATTTCACAGTTCATCAGAGACAGAGACATTACATCCATTTCAGCGATCACAGATCATCACAAGCACTATCCGTACATCCATTTCAGCAAATAAACTGGAAAATTAGAATTGCTTTGACTAATGACAGTACAAGTGGCAATACAGAGATAAACCTAACTCTTGCGATTAGGCACTGCGTAGAACTTCGCCTTTTTACTAATGACTTGGTGACTAGGAAAAAACAAAGTTTTCCTCGAATGGACGCTTGAGATCCTTGTCTTGCAACGAAGTTTTATCCTTACTCATTTGTGTTGCATTGACGAGGAGATGCATGTTATGGCAAACGTAAAATCCACATCGGTTATTGCCCTGTCCTTGTTGGTGGCACTGGAAAAATAGAATTGCTTAGTTCGAGAATCATGGCTACGGAGTTTGAAATAGGATTATACTGTATAGAGGATACCGAAAACTTGAAATCGTGCTGCAACGCCTTATCCTCGCCTTGAACAGAAGGATCTCGCAAAGCTTTGACCGTCCTATGTGATTTCGAAAGGTTAGCCTCAGCTATTCCAGGAGCAACAAGCTCCTTAAACAACGTGGTTACCTGGTGATTAACCGTGCGATAGGGTTCAAGTCGTGGTTGCCGGTATGTGAGGAATCAACGTAAATAACCCGGTTCTTGGCCAGATGAATTACAATTAGAACCCAGTGAAACCTGCATAGGTATGTTGCCATGGTCAATTAGCACCAAAGTATTGTGTGCACATTACAAATGACAATATATAAGAGCAACATACTACTCGAAAGAATGTATGATGCATCCATCATACATTCTTCTTCCTCCTCTTCTTCTTTTTTCCACCTTTGCGTCTAATATAAGCATTTCTGTAGTAGTGCTAACATTGTTTTAATCTACTCGGTTTGCTAACAAGAAGTGCGTGTGAGTGGGGCAAAGATAATTAATTTCCTGAAATGCATGCCCTTCTTCATCCTGGGGAGGGCAAGCTAGAAGCAGGTTCTAATCACTTCCATTAATCTCGAAAAGATTAATTGGTCGCAATATCGCAAGTTGCAAACGGCCCTATGGTTCCCTTTCACCACTTGATTGATTCGCACAAGTTAATTAGCTGGCCGGAGTGCAAGCTATTACTCATGGCCAAGAAAATTCGAGCAAGTATGCAACCTTAATTAGCTACATCTCGGTCACGAGCACGAGGCATGCATGGAGCCAAGAAAATTCGAGCAAGTTTTGCCCATTCATTCATGACGATAATTAACACACGAAACAATACATACATATATACATACAGGAGCTGAGCTACCAACAATTACTTACTATTCTCTCTCTCTCTCTCATTTAGTCTTTTACCTTGTGGGGGAGGAGCATTAGTCATTTACCTTGTGGGGGGAGCAGACGTCGCCGGGGGAGGAGGAGACGTCGCCGGGGAGGAGGAGACGTCGCCGGGGTGGAGGAGGCGCAGCCGTCGGGGAGGAGGAGGCGCAGCGGCCGCGGCCTCGGGAGGCGGCGTCGGGGCTCGGGGAGGCAGCGCCCGGTCTCCATCAGCGTGCTCGGCGGCGGCGGGGCTCGGGGAGGCTGCGGCGGGGCTCGAGGAGGCGGCGCTCGGGGAGGCGGCGGGGCTCGGGGAGGCGGCGGCGCTCGTTAGGAGTTTGAAGTGTGCGTGCGTTTGAAGTACGGTAGAAAAGCGTTTCAAGTGAAGAAGTTTTATAGGGTTTGAATATCACAGACGGTTCTAAAATAGAACCCTCTGTAATATTAATATGCGAGCGGGTATTAAATATAACCGTCTGTAATAGAGTAATATTACAGACGGTTATGGTGTAGAATCGTCTGTGTTATTATATATCACAGACGGTTCTAGTTTAGAACCGTCTGTAAGATTACCATATTGCAGACGGTTCTGGTATAGAACCGTCTGTGTTATTATATATCACAGACGGTTCTAGTTTAGAACCGTCTGTGATACGGCCCACCATTCCTCTGAAGTATATATACTCATGCAAGTTGAGCTTACCTAGCTAGCTCACTGCATACAACTTAGGTAGTTCGCTCTTGGACGTTCATCTTGACCTTAGCTAGCTCACTGCATACAACTTAGGTAGTTCGCTCTTGGACGTTCATCTTGACCTTACCTAGCTCAGTGCTAGGGTACGTAATTTAAAATATTACTTTATTATGCGGCGGATGCCACCATGGGCTACCTCCGTGGCTCAGCGAACTGCTATCTCAACATGTACCGAACGTACCCTACCTGCTAATGTCTGCAAGTTTACGAAGCTTGGTTGCTAACAGACCACCATGCACAGCCACAAGGGTGCCCGTACACACCGTTCCACTATCCATTCGACGGCTACAGTTACTATGGCCTACTACTCTACAACCACGTGTGCAATAACATAATTACAGTAATATTACTTTATTATCCATACATGCATGCTCCTGCTTACAAATTAACATTGTAATTATACAGTGAAAATTAGCCCTTCACAATGATCGACGCGTGTGTAGGTGACTTCCTCAATTTGTTCCTCTTGGACCATGCTGGCATTTCCGATAGGAGGCAAATCATCAAATTGATTGTACTCTTCCTCATCTACTACATTCTCAACTCCGACAATCCTCCTTTTTCCCTGAACAACTACGTGGCGCTTCTTGTCAGACGGATCGGTAACATAGAAGACTTGAACAACTTGGTTTGCGAGCACGAATGGTTCATCTTTGTATCCGACACGTTTGAGGTCCACAGTGGTGATGCCGTACTTGTCAACCTTCACGTGCTGGAGGTGGACCCAACGACACCGAAATAGTGGGATCTTGAAAAGTACATAGTCAAGCTCCCAAATCTCCTCTATGAACCCATAGTAGGAGCTCCTCGTTGACCCAGCGGTACTGAACGCATCTATGCGGACCCATTTGATACAGTTTGTGCTCTTCAAATCCTGATCTATCGTGTAAAATGTGTATCCATTTAAGTCGTATCCTTTCCACGTGACAAGCTGTAAAAAGCTGGGCCTTTTGCCAACCATTTCAGGGTGTCATATGACGAGCTCCCAGTGATGGGTCGCTCTTTGAACCAATTGTTGAACTGAAGGTTATGTTGTCTTATGATCCAAGACTCCTGTCGTGCTGGATTCTCTTGCCTTAGCCATTGCTTGTGCTCGGCGATGTGCGGGGACACTACAGTCATGTGTTGTAGAACCGTGAAATGGGCTTGAGCACACGCAATCGATCAGTGTGATTGCTTTCCTTCCGATGGTCCCGATACCTGGAGCCTCCCTCATGGCGAGATCGAGGCACACCTATTGGTTGGGCACGAGCCATGTAATCGACGAGAACTCGACGACCTCTTTGGTTGCATAACCTTCGACAATGCTACCCTCCGGACGAGATCGATTTCGTACATAAGACTTAAGAATTCCCATATACCTCTCGAACGGGTACATGCTACGTAGGAACACAGGCCCGCACATCTTTATCTCTATTACAAGGTGAACAATGAGATGGACCATGATATCGAAAAATTACGGAGGGAAATACATCTTAAGATTACATAGAGTCATCACCACCTCGGCTGCAGACCATCTAGTCCTTGGGATCGATGACCTTACGAGCGATTGTGTTAAATAAATAACACAGCCTCGTGATTGTCTCTCGGACCTTTATTGGCAAAATACTTCTAATTGCAATAGGGAGCATTTGTGTCATCAACACATGACAATCATGAGACTTCATGCCAATTAATTTTAAATCTTGCATTGAAACAAGTCTCATCATGTTGACGAGTAGCCGGACGGAACTTTCACACCATGCAAGCACCGCAAAGTTCAGTTCTTTCGGCCTTTGACAGAGTGTAACAAGCTGGTTCGCAATACGTACCACCTTTAACGGTCTCTTTTGGTGCTAACTCAGGTCTTATGCCCATATCGACTAAGTCAAGTCGTGCGTTGATACCATCCTTTGTTTTGCCCTTAATGTTTAGTAGGAGACCAATCAGGCTATCACAGACATTCTTCTCCACGTGCATGACATCGATGCAGTGGCGAACTTCTAGGTGCTCCCAGTAAGGTAGGTCCCAAAAGATTGATCTCTTCTTCCACAAGCTCTTCTCACGGGTCGACCTTGCTTTACGTCCCTTTCCATACGTAACATCCAAATCCTTTACAAAGTCATGAACATCTCTCCCGCTAAAAGGCCTTGGAGTTGAACCATTTTCGTTCGTCCCATCGAATAGTCTCTTCATCTTGCGGTATGGGTGTTTCCTCCCAAGGAACCTACGGTGACGCATGTACACGGTTTCTGCGAGTGATTCAGCCACACACTCTCGATGTCGTCTAGGCAGTGAGTGCAAGCCTTGGCACCTTTTGTACTCTGGCCCGACAGGTTAGCAAGTGCAGGGTAATCATTTATGGTGCAGAACAACAAGCAGTGTAAAGTGAAGTTCTTTCGTTTGTATGCATCTCAAACCTGTACCCCAGGAACCCACAATGTTTTTAGATCTTCCACCAATGGAGCTAGGTACACATCAATATCGTTCCCAGGTTGTTTCGGTCCTTGGATAAGCACAGACAATAAAATGTACTTTCGCTTCATACACAACCAAGGAGGAAGGTTGTAGATACAGAGATTCACGGGCCAAGTGCTATGCCTTTGCTCATGTTACCGAAAGGATTCATTCCATCTTACTCGGTCCAAACCTTATATTCCTCATCTCTGCGGCGAATTCTTCATACCTCCTATCGATGTTTCTCCTTTGGGTGGAGTCGTGAGGTGTCTTAGCATTCCATCGTTCTTACGCTTCTCGGAATGCCAACACAGCTGATTTGGCCTCCTTTGGGTTAGCAAACAAACGCTTCAATCGGGGAATTAGAGGCGAGATACCATGCCATCTTAGCAGGACTTCCTTTCTTCACCTCCTCATCTGAATGACTCTTACGCTTGTACAGGGATGCGTTGCACACGGACATACATGCAAGTTTGCATACTCTTTGCGGTATAGGATACAATCGTTCGGACATGCATGTATTCTTTCTACCTCCATTCCCAAGGGACAAAGAACCTTCTTGGCTTTGTAGGTTGTTGTCGGCAACTCGTTTCCCTCTGGAAGCATGTGCGCCAATAGACGTAACTTATTTGTGAAACTCTTATCGACCAACCATTGCTTGCCTTCAATTTTAGCGGTTCAAGCACAAACGACAACCTTGTGTATTTCACCTTGCAACCAGCAAACAAAGGTTTCTTGAGTCCTCCATCAAACCCACGAATTTTTCATATTCCCTTTCATCACGGTTCCCTTCGCGTCGCGCGACATCTGGTCCAGATTGTCATCATGCAACATATCCTCGCTCGAGCAGAATCAATGTGATCATCCAGGCATATCGTTGACTTCGTCGAAGATGTTATGATACCACCTGCTTCTTGTATATTATGCTCTTCGCGGATTGGTCCAACATGTATATCCCTTTTGAAACCTCGCATAATCAAGTGTGCTTCGATCTGCTGAGTTTGAAACATCATCATATTCTCGCAATCGATGCATGGACAAGGCATATACTGCACTCCCTTATTAAACATGTCCTCCTCTGCAGCTCTTCTAAAAGTGGAGACGCCATTAATGTACTCCACACTCGTACGGTCCCCAGCGTACATCCAGCTTCGATCCATCTATGCTACATATGTAATATTCGATCCAATTAGAACTCTCTTTTCAACTGATTAAGTACACTTTCCTTAACAAGTTAGAGCTTCAAAATAATATTGCAATTATAACGTCCAATTACTATCACCACCAAAACATGGATCTACAAGCTAGATCTAAACAATCTTAAATTTCTTACATAACTAAGCTAGATATTGAATTAATATATATAAGGCAATTTTATATCCAATACTAACCTTAGATCTGAATTAATATATATAATGCAATTATCCATTACTAACCTTAATTACATCACAAGAATCACCTATTATATAGGCTTACAGACGGTTGTATTGCCAAACCGTCGGTGATATAACGATCTTAGCATTCTATCCCTACGGTGACCACAACATCGAAGTTGCGCTCGGGCCTATATATAGGCAAGCTTTATCACAGACGGTTCTATGTAATAACCGTCACGTAATATAGTAAGATTACAGACGGCGATGTGTAATCTTTATCACGAGACGGTTCTATGTAATAACCGCCTGTAATATAGTAATATTACATACCGCGATGTTTACCAACCGTCGGTGATATTTCTGACGGTTATGTAAACTAAACCGCTCATGATATATAGGTATATCATGACGGTTATTTTCAAAAACCGTCCGTGATGGCAGACGAGGAATGGTGTGTGATAGTCAACAATCGGTTGGTTTATAGAATCGTCTGTGAAAGCGACGGTCCGTCTTCGTCTCTTCGTTTCCAGCTGCGCGCCTTTGAATGAGAACTCTTCGTTTCTCGCTTCGTCTTCAATTCCGGCCACCTATTAAATCACCACTATTGATCGAATTCGATCAAACACATTACTGCTAATGGAATCTCCCGCGAGCTCTCCTTCGTCGGCGTCGCCTCCACCATCACCTCCCCCGGCGTCGCCTCCACCTTCACCTCCCCCGGCGTCGCCTCCACCATCACCTCCTCCCGCAAGCTCCCCCGGCGCCGCTCCACCATCACCTCCCCCGGCGTCGCCGCTATGCGGGAAACGCAAGCGGGAAGAGGAGGAGGAGGAGCGGGAGGAGGAGGAGGAGGAGGAGGAGGAGCGGGAGGAGGACGAGGAAGAGTCAGAGGAAGACGACCACGTCAGGCACTCGGGGGGCTCAGATGACGACGACGACGACGACGGTAGCCCACCGTGGCGCCACGACGACGACGTTGGCAGCCCACCGGGGAGCGATGACGACGACGATGGCAGCTCGCCACCTCCTCCGGACGACGATGAATATTTTAATTTATAAGTAATAATATATATATAATGTAGTAATGTAATGAAATGTTTTATGTTATAAAATGGCTATTCTGATGGTTATCAAATTTCATTGGGAGAAACTTACACTCGGACGTCCGATTCGCTTTTTTTTCGGACGCATTGCAAGATTTTTTTTGAATGAATGAAACATTTTTTTTACTGTTTGTCGAAGACAAATGTTTCACACATAGAAAGAAAATGTTGCGAAAAAAACTGACGTCCGATCACTAGCAATTTCGAATTTCATTATGTTATAAAATGGCTGTTACCATTTTTCGTCCTATCTATGAACGAATTATGGCCTTCGATGAAAATACGTAGTTCGATAAAAGCATCAAAATGTTATAATGCGATACTGTGACGGTTATAAACACAAAGCGCCTGCGTGATATAAGCAATATCGTAGGCGTTTATAAACACAACCGTGCGTAGCTTACTATACAAACGGTTGTATAGTAAAACCGTCTGTGATATTACTTTATATCACAGACGGTGTTTTCATAGAACCGTTTGTGATAATATTACAGACGGTTTGAATACAAAACCGTCTGCGATATTTATCTAATCACAGACGGGTTTTATTAATAACGGTCTGTGATAGTTTCACTGACGGTTGGTTTATAGAATCGTCTGTGATATTATATATTACAGATGGTTTTTGAAAACCTTCTGTGATAGTGCGTCTAATATAAGCATTTCTGTAGTAGTGAATCGCTATCCATTACAATACACTTGCCTCAACCACGGGCGACGGATTGGCGGGAAGTAGAAGGCACCCCCGGTGTCACACCACCTGCACATAGATACCACACACTCACAATCATGCCCACAAAACAGTACGCAAACCCTCATCTACCCCGACATTGCCAACTACTCGCAATAACCAAAAACAGAGGTTCTGTCCCGTCGGGACAGCAGCCTTCCAAAAGGCATAACTTGAGTTCTGGTACTTCAAATCAATTAAACGAGTACATCCATGCGTAGCCTAGGAAATTTCCCAACTTTTTCTAGGTATATGGAAAGACTGATTCGGAATCTAAAGTTGTTTAATCTACAGATTACCGTGGTCTGTTCCAATCGCGTCACAGATTTTAACATGCTCGGTAAAACAGCCATAACCTTCAAATGGCTGATCGGAATTTAACGTTCTTTATGTCCAATGAAAGATAATTAAATTACCTACAACTTCTTCAACAGGCGGACGTCCAAATTCGGAATCTAAATTGGCGAAAAACTGAACCCTAGGTCGATTGCTCATGCTGTCCCAAAACAAAAACGTGGCAACATCTAGATCTAATCCAATCTACTCAATTCCAGCACCACCAATTGATCTAAAAACTTGATAAACACCCTTAGAACAGTACCTATACCAACCCCAACGATTCCCATGGCCATACCTTTGCCCAACGCACGAAAACTGAATGGATCTCCACCTGGTTCGCTCCTCGCTCCTCGCTTCCAAAGGATGGTTCCTCGAGGTTCAGGGGTGGGGAGACCACCCTAGGGAAGCAAGGGGGTGGAGGAGAGGTGGTGGAGAGGTGGGGAGCAACGGGGGCAAGGTAGAGCGGGCGCACGGCCACAAGGGGGAGAGGAGAGGAGGTGGGGGCGGCTTGGGCAAGGGAGGAGGAAGTGGGGGCACACAAGGGAGGTGTGGGGCGCAGAAAGGGGGCAGGGGGGCCCCTTAAACCAGCCCAACCTGGTTTCCTAGTCCTAAATGTACTCCTACTCCATCCCACCAAAGCTCACAACCCTCTCTTTTAGGCCCAAACTCCCCCGGGAAGGCCCAAAACCCCGAAAACGGCCCGAAAGCGCTATTAACCTCCATACCCTATGGTTTTAACCTTAATTCCACATCTCATAATGTCTTTGACCTCATCAAGCACCATTTATAAGGTTATGACACTCCGTGGTGACACATCACTTCATAAGGCCCAAAAACGCGAGTAAACCTCAAGCCGAAAGGTTTTATTCTCTAATTTCACATTTTATAATGTCACACCATACCGTAGTGTCACATTTGGAGGCTTAGAACCCGAGTTATGGCTTTTGGAAGGCTGCTGTCCCGACGGGACAGAACCGCTGTTTTTGGGTTTTGCAAGGAGTTGGCAATGTCGGGGTAGATGAGGGTTTGCGTACTGTTTTGTGGGCATGATTGTGAGTGTGTGGTCCCTATGTGCAGGTGGTGTGACCCCGGGAGGGCCTTCTACTTCTCGCCAATCCGTCGCCTGTGGTTGAGGCAAGTGTATTGTAATGGATAGCGGTTTGTAGGTTGCTAGTTGAGACTAGATGAAGATTGAATATATGATATGAACACTTGCCATGCTTTAATGATTGCCAATGATATGATGAGTATTCTTACTATGTTATGATGCCATGTGTTAATGTACAAGTTAATTATGTTGTTGGCATATTTGCATACATGGCATGTTACATGGCCCGGGCGGTGAGAAAGTCATAACTAGTCCGGGGAAGGTCGGTGATAAAGTTATGACTAATCCGGAGAGCCAATGAGTAAGTCCTACATCGTGATTCCATTCACCGCGGTGAGCAGGCGAGGTAGGCACCCTCCATCTTCGGGATGGAAGGGGGGAAAGGGTGCACACCGACGGGTGTGTACTCAACCATACCGGTATGAGTTTCCAAGGAGACATGAGCATAGCATCGCATTGCATACATAATGAGGATGATAATGATATGTGATCATGAATGAGATGGTTCACATGATGTGGGATGTTATTGCCATGTAATTGTTCGTGTTGTACCATTACAATATGCTTGCTGAGTTTTGAACTCACGCTTGTGTTTTCTTGTTGTTTTAGGTACCTTGAGACCAGCATGAGGGGAAGGGGAATAGTCACACTTCTACACGTAGCTTCATTCATTTGTTCACACAAGTCATTCAATTGGAGTCTTGATAAAAATTTAAGTGTGATGCTTATTGATTTATGGTTTAGCTTTACGTTATGAGAGTCTTATTGTTAGTATGGCTCATGGAGACATTGAATGTTTGGATTAGACTTATTTTGCTATCATGTTTTTAAATATAGCTATTTTAGATGCCTCTCATATTGCCAATTATTGCTATGCTATTGCTGTTCCATCAATCATGTTAAAACAAAGGAGATGCTGCCGAAATCTCGGGTTTTAGCATTTAGTCCTTTACTGTAATTTACCTTAATTCATGGTATTTAGATGTTGTTTAGCTCATGTTTGGTAGCATTCGGGCATACTAGATGCCGGGGTGTTACAGAGTGATTTCCCAGCGTATCCCCTTAATAGTATGACTATCATTAAGACTCAAATAAAAAAGAAAGTTACAATTCTTGTCTTGGTGCCGTCTTTTAAAATTTGAATATTTGTAGGGGCGTCCAATCACATTCCGAAAGCAATATGTTCTCGATATCTGCATCAATTCTAGTTAAAACATTAGATCTCTTTAATTGTGTCATCATTAATCACCAAAACCTTTTAAGGGACCTAGATGCACTTTCAGCAAGAGGGGGGCCCTGATTGTTGTAACCTGTCCCTTCAGTGTTGAAACCTTAGCGGGTAGTACTGGGTCTAGAAGGAGCATTGTAAAGGCTTCATTACGATCACTCGCTTTGGTGGTGTTTGATTGTATCTTGTGGGTAACATGTATAACCTCTGCAGAGTGTATAACCTATTCGAATAGCCGAGTCCACGGTATTGGACATTGCTCGGTGATTACAGACAAGGGTTAGACTTTCACAAAAATAACTTGGGATAGTTGGTATTGGAAATGATGGACTTGTTTAGGTTTATAAATGCTTTATTTGAGAAATTGTTTACGAAGTTATTATTGTTATTATTATTTTACCGCTTTCCAATTTACTACTATTATTTATGAATGTCGCTTATTTCAAAAGAACCATTTAGCCTGTTGTTGGAATAAGCCATGCATGTAGCTATTAGAATTGCATTCTGTGCATGACTAGCTGAGTGCTTTAAGTACTCACCCTTGCCGAAACACAAACACCAGTTGAAGAAGAATCATATGGGGAGCCGTCCCCGGGACTCCACTGATTCACCCAAATGCGTGGTACAATTTAAGTGAATCAAGGGAACCTCGGGCGCTCCGTGAATATGCCCGTGTTGGTCCCAGGAAAGTTAACCAACACGTGTGTTCTCACCCAATAGTTGACATCACAACACATACACAATTGATGGAAGCATATGCATAATTACATACAAAAGCAGGACTGCTATCCACAATGACATATTTAGCGTTATTACATCAACATGCAGCGGAAACATAATATAAACAACAAAATAGTCTAGCGTAGTGTGCCATAGCCCGCAGGCAACCGACTGGAAGTAAGAACGTGACACTAAACATTAGCATCATCGAAATCTGCCCGGTAAAGGTCTCCAGGCAGTGCCTCATCCTCACCTGCAGCAAGTGGACAATCCGATTGAGTACAAAGAGTGTACTCACACAATAATATAAGTTGTATGCTGAGTTCTAGCTACATGTGGTTGCTACATCAAGAGAAGGCACAAGGGTAATTTCAGCGTAAAGCAATAATTGGAATAAAAACATAAGCATGTCTAGATTGAAACTTGCATTTGGTAAACCTTTTCAAAGTCTAATACATAATATAACACCATCATAAACATAACCATTCCACATTCACTTCGTGCCTCTAAGCACTCTCCGAACCACGAGTCCATCGCTCGTGTTCGCCTACACCCACGAGTACTCCACTACTCGTGTCATTTTCCACAACCATCTCATTCTTACTCGGTCCTTAATACTCGCCCAGTGACTGACAACTTAAGTGATCGTCCTTGACCATGGACGCGGCTATTCGAATAGTTTAAGCCCTGCAGAGGTACGACTTTCCCCACACGACACGCCACACTTGTAATAAATAATACTTTTTTTAAACTGAATTGCGTTTTTAATATACGAAATAAAAAATTTGCAAAAATAATATGTAGTCGCCAAACCGTATGGCGAATACCCTATTTTTGCCGAACCGTGCTGCGAACACCCTATTTTCGCCACACGGTTCGGCGAAAATAGAAAATAGGCTAATTGCGCCATTAATTCTAGTTAACCATGGGCTAGGGTATTTTCGCCGTACGGTGTGGCGAAAATAGGGTATTCGCCACACGGTTCGGCAAAAATAGGTATTCGCCGTACCAAACGGCGAAAATAGGGTATTCGCCAAGCCATATGGCGAAAATAGGTAGTCGCCGTACCATATGGCGAAAATATACAAAACATGGCTCCAAAAATCATAAAATAATTATACCATATTCATATAGTGTTGGATGTTCGATTGATGCAAAAATATGTAGGAATCAATTGAGTTGAATACCCTATTTAACCTTAAGAAATTTGAAATGCATGAAATACTGAAGCACTTTCGGTAGGATGAAAATTATTTTTGCACGAATACCGCAGATTATTGAAAAATATTCCATGTACGCCTTTGTTCCCTACAAAAATATACCGCCACAATAACCCTAAGTACTATTGTCAACGATAACTTTTAAGCCTTTTCGGCAGCCTATAAAATGTCACGTTTGAATGTATTTTTCGTCACGAATACCGCAGATTTGCTCTTTGATACATGGAGTACTATACTATGGAAAAATATTCCATGTACGCCTTTGTTCCCTACAAAAATATACCGCCACAATAACCCTAAGTACTATTGCCAACGATAACTTTTAAGCCTTTTCGGCAGCCTGTAAAATGTCACGTTTGAATGTATTTTTAAACACGAATACATAAATTTGCTCTTTGATACATGGAGTACCATACTATGGAAAAATATTCCATGTACGCCTTTGTTCCCTACAAAAATATACTGCCACAATAACCCTAAGTACTATTGCCAACGATAACTTTTAAGCCTTTTCGGCAGCCTGTAAAATGTCACGTTTGAATGTATTTTTCGGCACGAATACCGCAGATTTGCTCTTTGATACATGGAGTACCATACTATGGAAAAATATTCCATATACGCCTTTGTTCCCTACAAAAATATACCGCCACAATAACCCTAAGTACTATTGTCAACGATAACTTTTAAGCCTTTTCGGCAGCCTGTAAAATGTCACGTTTGAATGTATTTTTCGGCACGAATACCGCAGATTTGCTCTTTGATACATGGAGTACCATGTTATGGAAAAATATTCCATCTACGCCTTTGTTTCCGCTGATATAAATAGATGGTAAAACATAATATGAGAAGGTACCCAAAAAGGACAATAACAAAAGCATGTAGATGCACCAAGAACCTTAATGCATAAACTCAACCTTAGTACGGCAGATACAACGGATATTACAATAGTGACGACATTGCTAGGTGAAGTGCCAATAACATTGATTGTAATGGTGGAACAAGTGATCGTTCCGCCTATGTTCGTAGAGTGGGAATGATGCCATACATTTTCTACATATTATATCACCTGTCAATCTTGTGCGATTTGTTCTCGGACACCGCTCAATCTCTCTTATGAAAGAGCTCCATGGGCGTGCGCAGTGCTCCCAGCTGCTGACCAATGGGTAGCCTATGCCATACGTCTCTGGGGTGTAAGAAGTAACTTGTTTGTGTGCATTCTGTGGAGTCCTGCCCTCCCATATGGGCATGCTATCTCGATTTCCGGCCCCCCTATGTTAATACCACCGGGGTTCCCGGATGGCCTTTGTAATGCGTCAAGGATTTGTTGCGTACTGCGGACCTCGGCCGGCTGCTTCCCCTTATCACGTACCATTCGAGAGGATGAACCCTCTTGCCCTTCTGGAGACTTGCCGAGATGCCTCCTCTGTTTCGGCTCGCACTCCACTATATGGTCCAGGAGGTGTGTGTTGGGCTTCTTGTTGTACAACCGAAAACGTGCCCTGCAGTCAATGCAGTATGCCCACTGTGGTGGTTGAAGAATACCGTATGCGTACTCGGGGTCCGGCTTTTCTGGGAGGTAGTAGCACCACTGCGAGGGTTGCTCTCCCCAGTTATCAAATACGGGAAGTTTGAGATGTGGGTGGTACGCCTCTGGGTCCACCCAGTTGAAGTACCAGCACCATGCATCCTCGGACAAAGGGCACTGGTAGAATCTTATGTCCGCTAGATCCTCGTCGCCGGTATCAACCACTGCCTGGAGGCCGTGGTCGCACAGTTCGGGGCTTTGCGGTGGCCCCTTAGGAGGATTTTCTTGCCTTGACTTGAGCCATTTTGCAAACTTCTTTTTGAAGTCCTGTATTGTCGGGACCCCGAATTTGCAAATCCGGACCCTCTGTGTATTCAGCACTAGTCCAGGAACGCGCTAGTGCACACAGTCTTAACATCGGTATATATCACAATCATACCATACGATACTATCAAAGTACTTTATTTAAATAATCAAAGGGTTACTCGACCTTATGGCCAAGTTACAAATATATGCCTTGCAAGGCGAAACTTATTAAAAGAGAAATAGCGGCCCGGAAAATCAAATAAACTTGGTGGCGCCATCCGGTATACCACGAACTGGCCCGATCGGGCTCGCATCCCTAAGTAGACGGGTCTTCTTGGAGTTCCTCCTCCAAAGTGGCGTAATCTCCTCTTCAAGCGATATTGTGTTGAGGCAAGGGTGAGTACTTGGTACTCAGCAAGTCATGCCTGAGAATGCAAGCTAATATACTATATGCATGGCTTAGTACAAAGGAGTAGCTCGAGGGTATATTTGCGATGTGACTTTTGACAAGTAATATAAGTAGATTCGAAAGCTGATGAAATAAGTAAAGCATAAATAACTTTTCAAGAAGTTTAAGTAACATTTTTCCCATCCTAAACCATATTTCCATCATCTTCCTTGTTAAACCAACCCATCTTTTCAAAACCAAGTTATTTCAGAAAATCTAACCCTTATTTGTAATTCAGAGCATTGTCCAAAGACCGTGGACTCGGCTATTCAAATAGATTCTACACTCTGGCAGAGGTTATGCACTTTACCCACAAGATACAATCCACTCACCACGTCGGTAGTGAATCGCCATACAAGAGTATGCGAATGGCCCGATCATAACAAAGCCTTTCGGAAGCCTCAAACAACACGGTGGTCCTCTCCAGACGTGCTCACCATCCTTCCCTTAGCCAAGCGTATGGGACCAACACACCGTTAGATGGGTACCTGGCCACGCCACGAAACGCCCCGATACACAGCACCTGGTGTGTAGCCCGACACCTGAGGCTCCACAAGTGAGTCCTTAGCGACTTAGTCAACTAGGGGCCGTCCCATTCCGGCCATGTGGTTGCAAGTATGACCAGTTCAAAGGCTTGCAAGGTTAAGTCCTTAGAGTGACGAGGGCAAGACTACCGAAAAACCAAATCAACACTCCCAATGCCACACCGCCCACCTGATTACTCTTGCCATATGCCGGTCATTGAAATCATTTATCAAACCTGATTGATTACCATGCACCACGTGCCATCAACATCACATGATACTTTTCAAAACAGGTTCAATATATCATTAAGTCCATATTAGCATTTGATTATCCAAAATCATGTCATGAGCACGTAGCAGGTCTAAGCGACATACTACAACGATCTAAACCCATGTTGGCAATTTAATAATGTCCAACTAGTAAACCACAACTAGGTGACAAGGGATCATGGCACATACTTAAGTAATCAAGGTGTCATATAGCAAATTGGTATTTATCTAACCAGGTTTAAACAAAGTATCTTTCTAATTGAACTAGCATGCAATAGTTTAAATCAAAATAGATTTAGAAAATGGGATCAATATGGTCAAAGCACAACTTGCCTTCAAAAGCACTTGCTCTTGGTCTTGAGTTGGATCACGAGTCAATACTTCTCCTTGAATCCCTCCGGCACTTCAACGTCTACTCAGTAAAGCGTGCAAATAGCAAATACACAAATGAACACTATGCAAAAGATCCCAAAACTCCAAATAAAATCCATAAACAGAGAGAACATAATTTTCTGGATTTTTAGAAACCTGGAATAAATCAAATTTGGAGTTAAAGCATAAAAGTTATGATTATTTAAAGTTTAAATAATCAATTAAATAATATTTCAGAGAAAAACTTTAGTCCAAAAATTAAATAAAATTCATATTTAGGTAGATCTCAATTTTATACAAATTTAGAAATTTGAACCACTCAAATCGGAGTTGAAGCAGTAAAAGTTATAAGCGTTTGAAGTTTGAATCTAAATTTGAATCAATATTTCGAATTAATAAATCATTTTCTTTTCGGAAATTAATTATGTGCGCAAAGCATGGACACGTGGCGACTCACGATTGGCCTGCTGGCGTCGGGCGGATCCATGGGCTCGGTCCACACTCGGCTTAGGTCCACCGTGGACTCGGTCCTGGCTCCACGTGAGGCCCGACATGTGGGCCTCGGGTAGCGTCATCGGCGTCGGCGGGCTCGGCCGCAGTGGCGACAGGTGGGACCCATTGTGACGTCATGGGTGGCGTCCGGCGGCGCTGGTCAGCCAGCGACATGCGGCCCCTCGACCGCGGGCGCGCGTGGCGTCCTGCACTGCCGTAGCGTGGGCCGGCGTTGGCCGCGGCGGTCCATCTTCCGACCGCGTGGCGCCAATCTCAGCCGTTGGTTTGAAAATCAGCGCGGATTAGATCCAGGGTTAACACTGCGTTGAAACTACTGCGTTGCTGCGTGGGCGTTCGATCTAGATCGGGCGGTCGAGATCTAATCCTATATTCGCCTTGCTACGGCCGCGTGGCAATTGTGGCCGTTGGATCTTGATCCAGCGATCCGAATCTAATCGGGTTTGGGAACACGTGAGCTCACCTCAACCGTCCCGATCTGGATCCGGCGGTCCTCCAGAGCTCAGCGGACAGCGATAGCTTTACGGCTGGCCCAGCTTGGCCGGAGGCAGGGGCAGGCTTGAAGCCCGACGGCGTTTGGGGCGTGCTCGGCGAGATGAAACCTCCCGCCGGGTGCGCTCTCGTCGCGGGGACTCGGATCCCGGGCTCCTTCGGCGGAAGACGACGACGAAGCCGGCGCAAACACGCGCGAATGAGGAAGAGACAACTCGGCGGCGATGCGGCTCAGCGGTGGCGGCTTTCCGGCGAGATGGCTCGAGAGCAGGTGCGCAAGGATGAGGGCAACCTCGGGGGGCGTCTCACGCTTTAAATAGCCTCGCGTCGTGCGTTCTAAGCGAAAACCTAGTTCGCTCTGGCCGCGGCGAAGTCCGGCTTTCGGACTCGGCGAAGACGGCGAAATCGTGGCCGATCCCACGTGGCGCGATTAACGGCCACGATCGCGACTGAGGCGCGATCGGATCGGCCCGATTCACGGCCGTGCGAGTGATCTCGGCCGTTGGATCTTGATCCAACGGTTGGGATTGATTAGGAGTTAGGAGTGGGTTCGAGTCAGTGGCCGGTCGGACTCGAGTCCGACTTCGGTCGGATGAACAATTACTTGACCCGAGTTGGATTTTTCCATGAATTAATATTTAAAATAATTCGATAATTCATTTAATTCATTAAAATAGCAAAAGACTTCGAAAAATTCGGAAAAATTCTGGAAAATATTTTGGAACATTTTGGACTCAAATAAAATATTTCCAACAAAAATTTATTTGCAAATTTAAATTCTTTAATTATTTCAAAATGGAATAAATTCAAATAAATTCCAAATAAATCCAAATAAATTCCAGAAAATTCCAAAAATTCACCAAAGTGCCAAATCACACATGATTTTAAGAAAAGCAAAATTTTGGGATGTTACAAACCTCCCCCCCTTAATAGAATCTCGTCCCCGAGATTCAGGGCTTACTAAAGGAATAGGTTTGGAAATTCTATCTTCAAATCCTCTTCGGCTCCCAAGTCGCAACTTTCTTCATGGTTGCTCCTTTGAACTCTACAAAAGCGGGTTGACTTGTTTCTAGTTTCTGATCCATTGTGTCTAGAATCCTCACGGGATGTTCCTTATAAGTCAAATCCTCTTGCAACTCAATTGACTCTAGCGGTGTCTGCTCCTCAGAACTCGGAGACACTTCTTTAATCGGGACACATGGAATACATCATGTACTCCGCCTTAACGACTGTGGCAACTCGGTGATAAGCAACTTCACCTCTGCGACTCAAAATCTTAAATGGTCCAACATAACGGGTGCGAGTTTCCCTTTGGCATGGAACCTCTTAACTCCACTAGAGGCGTAACTACGAGGTATACAAAGTCTTACGGTTTCAAAACTCAAATCTCGGACGATTGTCGGCATAACTCTTCTGTCGAGATTGGGCTATCTTCAACCTTTCCCTAATCATAGCGATGCTCCTCGGCCTCTTGAAGAATATCGAGGCCCAAAGACACGGCGCTCATGGTCTCATTCCAATTCAATGGTGTCGGCGAGTGGTCGACCATACGATTGCCTCAAAAGGTGACATCTGTAAACTAGCCTTTGATAACTATTGTTGTAACTAAACTCGGCATACGGCAAACTTTTATCCCAAGAGGTAGCATAAGCCAATGCACAAGCTCTCAACATATCCTCACAGAATTGGTTGACTCTTTCGGTCTGTCCATCCGATGCGTGGATGATAAGGCATCTTGAAGTTTAAGCGGGTTCCCATGGCTTCATGCAACTTATTCCGAACCTTGAGGTAAATTGGGTACCTCTGTCCGACAATCCTCTTTGGCACTCCGTGCAAACAAACAATCACGATCATGTACAACTCTGCTAATTTATCTCAGAGTAGAAGTGGTCTTACGAGGGATAAAATGGGCTACTTTAGTCAAGCGATCCACTATAACCCATATGGAGTCATAACCTCCTTGAGTCTTCGGCAAGCCAGGTAATGAAATCCATTCCGATTTCCTCCCACTTCCACTCCGGGTATTTTCAGCGGTTGTAGCAATCCTGGCGGTCTCGATGCATTGCCTTGACTTCTACGGCATACGTCGCACAATGCAACATGCTAAGCAACTTCCGTTTCATACTCGGCCACGAGAATCTCTCCTTGAGATCGATACATCTTGGCGCTTCGAGGATGAATCAGTACTTAGAGTCATGGGCTTCTTCGAATCGATTGCTTTAACTCCTTTTTGTTAGGCACACAAATGCGATCCTTCATCCATAACGTGCCTTGCTCGTCCAGCTTGAAATCCTTTGCCTTGCCTTCCTCCATTTTGGACTTAATCCTACGGATCTTGTCATCCTCCTTACATCCTTCGGATCGGTCCTCTAAAGTAGGCTTTACTTCCAAGGCGGCCAAGAATCCGCTAGGTACAACCTCAATCTTCATTTTCTCGAAAATCCTCACATAACTCATCACGACTTGTGGCTAGCAGCGTACTCACGGTATGGCTCTTCCGACTCAGAGCATCGGCTACTCACACGTTGGCCTTCCCGGGATGGTAATGGATTCCAACATTATAGTCCTTGATTAACTCTAGCCATCTCCTTTGCCTCATATTCAGATGACCGGGTGAATATGTACTTAAAACTCTTATGATCAGTATATACTTCATCATGTTTCCAATCGATAGTGACGCCATATCTTCAAAGCATGCACTACGGCTAACTCTAGGTCATGTGTCGGATAATTTTCCTCATGCGGCCTCGTTTGCCTTGATGCATAAGCGGCGACCTTTCCATTGCATCATCGACACATCCAAGTCCTTGGCGCGATGCGTCACAATAAATATCGAAGCTTTGAGCAACATCCAGGTAGAACTAACACGGTGCGATGTCAATCGCTTCTTCGACTCCTGAAATCCTTCCTCACATTCTGGCGTCCATGCAAACTTCTTTTCCTTCTTCAAGACAGTGCGTAAGAGGTTTCGCAATTGTCGAAAAACCTTGATGAAACGGTAATATCCTGCCATTCCAAGGAAACTCGAATGCAGGTCACAGTCTTTGCTCCCAATGTAACACGACTTCTACTTTGCTTGGATCTCTGGCGACTCCTTCTGCGGTCATTACATGTCCAAGAAACTCCACCTTGTCCTTCCAAAAATCACACTTCTTTGAACTTGGCGAAAAGTTCTTTGTTTCCTCGAGCTTTTTCCAAAACTTCGCCTTAAGTGTCGGCATGTTCATCCTCTGTCTTGGAGTAGATTAGGATATCGATCTATGAACACGACGACAAACTTGTCCAAATATTCCATGAACACCTTATTCATCATATTCATGAAATAAGGCGATTCGTCAGCCCAAAGGACCTCTTTGTAAACTTCGTAATGTCCATATCTTGGCGAGAATGCAGTCTTCGGAATATCCTCACGATCGGATCTTCAAGCGATGGTATCCGATCTCGAGATCAATCTTGGAGAAAACTCGGCTCCTCTTAACCGATCAAACAAATCATCAATCCCGGGTAGCGGATACTTATTCTTTACGGTGACTTCATTGAGTGCACGGTAGTCAATGCACATCCTGAAACTCGAGTCCTTCTTCTTGACAAACAAAATCGGGTGCTCCCAGCGACGAACTCGGTCGATAAATCCTTTCTCCATTAACTCTTCTATTTGTTTCTTCATCTCTACCAACTCCTCGGTAGACATCGATAGGGTCTCTTTGCTATCGGTCTTTGTACGCAGTAACAAGCTCTATCACAAACTCTATGTCCTGTCGCGGCATACCAGGTAGATCCTCGGGAAAACATCGGGTACTCATTCCTCTTTGGAACATCCTCTATCTTGATTGCCTTGAGTCTTGTTAACCATCAACTGTCCCATCTCTAAGCTGCAGTGGCTTGAAATTCCACTTTCTTCCCACACGGGCTCTCAAGCGAGATAGTCCTTGGTCCGCAGCAATCCAATACGACCTTGTGCTTGGATAACCAATCCATTCCCAATATAACATCTAAGTGCCGGTCTCCCAAAATTATAAGGTTTGCTAGGAACTCTATTCCATCTATTAGTATTCTCACCACGAACATCCTACTTCGTTCGGAGTTCGAACCGTGGGGTTTTGAACTAAAAGCATGCACTTAAGTCTTGCAATCCTTAAGTCATTTCTAGTAGCAAAGCCTTGCGAAACAAGCGAATCGCAGCTCAGTCAAACAAAGCTAACTGCAGTCTTGAGTTAACAAGTAACTTACCAGTCTGACGTCCGTAGCATTTTGCAATGCATCAGCGGTGACATGGTTGACTCGGCCTCTCACCACCTGATGCAGGGTGTGGCTCTGTCTTGGCGTCCTAATGGGGTGGTTCCTAGATTGAAGCGGCTCGGGGTCGCTCCTGCTGTCTTCTTCGGGCAGCTGTTGGCAAAGTGTCCTGGCTCGTTGCGGTTGTAAATAGCGACGTCTCCTTGTTCCTTTGCCTGAGGTAGCGTTTCTAGCGAAGTGGGCCGTTTGGTAGTTACGATTGGCAGGTCTTGGTCTTTGAGGATGGTGTCCTCGTTGCATTACGTGGTTGGAATAGAAGAATTGATTTGGTGCAACTCTCGGTATTGCGTTCTCGGCGTGATCCTTCTTTGTTGCATCCTGCGCTTCCTGTTCTCATCCGGTTCCTTGCGCTTGTCCTCAAGAATAAGCGCCTTATTCACCAACTCTTGGAAATACGGAAAGGTGTGGGTGATCAACCCTACTTGCAATCTGAGTTAAGTCCTTCATAAAGCATGCTCGGATTTATGCCGCTACATCCTCGGTGCGTAGCGTGCTAGGCTGTGTGAACTTGTTCGGGTAGTTTCGCCACTTTGGTGATTACCTTGCCTCAGTGCTCTGAACTCCTCCTTCTTAGGGTCCATAATTCCTTGAGGCACGTAATCTTTGTTGGAATGCAGTGTGAACTCTTCCCAAGTGATATCTTGAGGGTTCTCTGCGTGGTACATTGAAGTTCTCCCACCATTATGATGTTGTTCCTTCCAGCTCGATGAGAAGCGTAAAGTACCTTCTCATTTCCTATGCATTGGGCTATGTGTAGCTTCCTCTCAATTGATCTTAACCAATCGCCGGCCTCCAATGGATTGGCATTTCGAGAAAGAAAGTGGGTGGGTGAGTCCTCATGAACTCACGACGGCCTTGTATTACAAGCGTGGTCCACGATTAATTTGATTAGCGGTGGCATTCGAGCGGTTGACGTGCTGCATTTGTTGCATCATAGCATGCATCAGCTGATTACGGCAGCAAGAAATGCTCCAAAATTCTGCACATCCAGATGGCGGTCTTTGGTGCTCCATCATTGGGGTTTCATTGGGCGAGATCCACTCCCATTGCTTCCAAAGTTCCACGGTGTTCACCGTCATGATTTGCTCTAGGTTTAGAGATGAGAGGGAAACAAGAATAGACAAGTAGTATGGACTTTATGCAGGCGAAAGAGGTAACTTTAAGGTCCATCTTTATTAGTAATAACTTGGTATGGTACTTACAATGCCTAAGGGCCTTGCAACATCTGCACACTTTCAGCAAACAAAGCAAATCCAAATCAGACTAACTCTGGAATCTATCGCCTAAAGGGTGACTCTTTATTCTATGACTCGACTCGGCGAAGAGTCTCACTATAGAACCTATGCTCACTCATCAAGAAAAACCTCCATCTGTCACAAGAGTGCTTTACGTAAGAACTCGAAATTTTCAAATTGTGACAAGGTAAGGAAAATTGGCAAGAGACGAGAAAAGAGAGAAGGGGATAAGTCGAGATGTCATTTCTTGTCTTCACAAATTTTTAGCTTTAGAAAATAGGTTTTATCCTCACTACGACCATTCTAGCTTAGGGTTGAGCCTACGATCAAGTATGGCTCTGATACCACCTTCGGGACCCGAATTTGCAAATCCAGGACCCTCTCAGGTATTCAGCACTAGTCGAGGAACGCAGCTAGTGCACTGCAGCGGTCTTAACATCGGTATATATCACAATCATACCATACGATACTATCAAAGTACTTTATTTAAATAATCAAAGGGTTACTCGACCTTATGGCCAAGTTACAAATATATGCCTTGCAAGCGAAACTTATTAAAAGAGAAATAGCAGCGGCGGAAAATCAAATAACTGTGGCGCCATCCAAGTATACCACAGGCAGCGGCGGGCTCGCATCCCCCTAAGTAAGCGGGTCTTCTTGGAGTTCCTCCTCCAAAGCTGGGCGTAATCTCCTCTTCAATGATATTGTGTTGAGGCAAGGGTGAGTACTTGGTACTCAAAGAAGTCATGCATAATGCAAGCTAATATACTATATGCATGGCTTAGTACAAAGGAGTAGCTCAGGGTATATTTGCGATAAATGCTTTTGACAAGTAATATAAGTAGATTAAAGCGGTAGAAATAAGTAAAGCATAAATAACTTTTCAAGAAGTTTAAGTAACATTTTCCCCATCCTAAACCATATTTCCATCATCTTCCTTGTTAAACCAACCCATCTTTTCAAAACCAAGTTATTTCCGGAAAATCTAACCCTTTTGTAATTCCGAGCATTGTCGATCTGTGGACTCGGCTATTCAAATAGATTCTACACTCTGAGAGGTTATGCACTTTACCCACAAGATACAATCCACTCACCACGTCATTGATGAATCGCCATACAAGAGTATCGCGAATGAGCGATCATAACAAAGCCTTCGGAAGCCTCAAACACGGGTGGTCCTCTCGTGCGTGCTCTACACCATCCCTTCCCTTAGCCAAGGCGAAGTATGGGACCAACACACCGTTAGATGGGTGGCCACAGCCACGATACGGCTCTGCGTACAATCACACAAGCGGTGTAAGCGACACCCTGAGGCTCCACAAGTGAGTCCTTAGGCGACTTAGTCAACTAGGGCCGTCCCATTCGACCCATGTGGTTGCAAGTATGACCCAGTTCAAAGGCTTGCAAGGTTAAGTCCTTAGAGTGACCAGGGCAAGACTACTAGAAAAACCAAATCAACACTCCCAATGCCACCTGGCCCTTTGATTACTCTTGCCATATGCCGGTCGAAAATCATTTTATCAAACCCCAGTTGATTACCATGCACCATGCCATCAACATCACATGATACTTTTCCAAAACAGGTTCAATATATCATTAAGTCCATATTAGCATTTGATTATCCAAAATCATGTCATGAGCACGAGCGAGTCTAAGCAAAGCATACTACAGCGATCTAAACCCATGTTGGCAATTTAATAATGTCCAACTAGTAAACCACAACAACTAGAGGTGACAAGGGATCATGGCACATACTTAAGTAATCAAGGTGTCATATAGCAAATTGGTATTTATCTAACCCCCAGGTTTAAACAAAGTATCTTTCTAATTGAACTAGCATGCAATAGTTTAAATCAAAATAGATTTCAAAATGGGATCAATATGGTCAAAGCACAACTTGCCTTCAAAAAAGCACTTGCTCTTGGTCTTGAGTTGGATCCTGAGTCAATACTTCTCCTTCGAATCCCTCCGGCACTTCAACGTCTACTCGTAAAGCGTGCAAATAGCAAATACACAAATGAACACTATGCAAAAAGATCCCAAAACTCCAAATAAAATCCATAAACAGAGAGAACATAATTTTCTGGATTTTTAGACGGAATAAATCAAATTTGGAGTTAAAACGCAAAAGTTATGATTATTTAAAGTTTAAATAATCAATTAAATAATATTTCAGAGAAAAACTTTAGTCCAAAAATTAAATAAAATTCATATTTAGGTAGATCTCAATTTTATACAAATTTAGAAATTTGAACCACTCAAATCGGAGTTGAAGCGCCAAAAGTTATAAGCGTTTGAAGTTTGAATCTAAATTTGAATCAATATTTCGAATTAATAAATCATTTTCTTTTGGAAATTAATTATTGCGTCGGCATGGACACGTGGCAGCTTCCTGATTGGCTGGCTTGTCGGTAATGATCCATGGGCTCGGTCCACACTCGGCTTGGGTCCGCAGTGACTCGGTCCACGGCTCCACGTGAGGCCCGACATGTGGGCCCTCTCGGGTAGACGTCATCGGCGGCGTCGAGGCTCGGCCACGGTGGCGGCAGTGGGACCCATTGGTGACGTCATGGGTAGCGTCGGCGCTGGGGTCCATGACATCGGCCCCTCGACCGCGGGCCGGGCGTCATCCCTGCGCGTGGGCGCGTTGACGCGGCGGTCCATCTTCCCGGAAACACGTGGCGCAATCTCACCGGTAGTTGGTTTGAAAATCAGCGCGGATTAGATCCAGGAGTTGCTGCGTTGAAACTACTCGTTGCTCGTGGGTCGCTCGATCTAGATCGGGACGGTCCAGATCTAATCCTATATGCGCCCTTCGACCGCGTGGCAATTGTGAACCGTTGGATCTTGATCCAGCGATCCGCATCTAATCGGGTTTGGGAACACGTGAGCTCACCTCAACCGTCCGATCCGGGATCCGAGCGGTCCCCTCCGAGCTCAGCGGACGGCGATAGCTTTACTGCACGGCGGCTGCTTGGCCGGAGGCGAGGGGCGACGAGCTTGACGGCGTTTGGGGCGTGCTCGGCGAGATGAAACCTCGCGCCGAGTGCGTCTCGTCAGCGGGGACTCCGGATCTGGCTCCTTCGGCGGAAGAGCGGCCAGGCAGACGGCGGAAGCGGCGCAAACGCAGCGGAGGAAGAGACAACTCCGGCGGCGATTGCGGCTCGCGGTGGCGGCTCGGCGAGATGGCTGGGAACGGTGCGCTTGAGATGAGGGCAACCTCGGGGGCGTCTCACACTTTAAATAGCCTCGGCGTCCAGTGCCCTAGGCGGAAACCTAGTTCGCTACGGTAAGCGGCGGCGAAGTCCGGCTTCCGGACTTCGCGAAAAAGCGGCAATCGTGGCATCCGCGTGGCGCGATCAGCGGCCACGATCGCCGCAGGCGCGATCGGATCCGGCGATTGCGGCTCGGCCGACGGCCGATCTCGGCCGTTGGATCTTGATCAGCGGTTGGGATTGATTAGGAGTTAGGAGTGAAGGTTCGGTCGAGTCAAGCGGCTCGGTCGGACTTCGAAAGTCGACTTCGGTCGGATGAGCGATTACTTGACCGAGTTGGATTTTCCAGTGAATTAATATTTAAAATAATTCCCGATGAATTCATTTAATTCATTAAAAATAGCAAAAGACTCGAAAAAATTCCGGAAAAAGTACGGAAAATATTTTGGAACATTTTGGACTCAAATAAAATATTTCCAACAAAAATTTATTTGCAAATTTAAATTCTTTAATTATTTCAAAATGGAATAAATTCAAATAAATTCCAAATAAATCCAAATAAATTCCAGAAAATTCCAAAAATTCACCAAAG
This sequence comes from Rhipidocladum racemiflorum, assembly GCA_036346355.1. NCBI lineage: Eukaryota > Viridiplantae > Streptophyta > Magnoliopsida > Poales > Poaceae > Rhipidocladum > Rhipidocladum racemiflorum. The sequence continues at coordinate 38,111,181 of CM070583.1, read as the reverse complement.
TGCCAAATCACACATGATTTTAAGAAAAGCAAAATTTTGGGATGTTACATGTATGCGATGTACTGGTTTAGAATGGGTACTTTGTAGCTGAAACATGAGGCACGTGAAACTCACCGATTGGTTGGTCCGTTGCCCACCGGCCCTTAACTCCGGTCGATCTAGGTAGGGGACATATCCCGGCGGCCTCTCCCACCGTGTGAAGTTCTCAGGCGAAGTGGGGTAGGCATCGTGGCAATTGTAGAGAAATTCGTAGTCACGTCGTTCCGGCCCGTCGATCCATTGGAAAAAGCAACAGCGGTCCTCGTCCTAAAAAAACAAATAACGATGCATGAAATGGTAGTGTTACCCTAATTTCTATGGACATCATTTGGTTTACCCCGAAGCCGCGGGCACAACAGTAGTGAGAGCGAGAGGTCGTATCTCCGTGCGTAGACTGCGTAACCTTCGCTACCAGGTTGAAGTCACATTTCGGGCGTGGCAGCTCTGGCAGAACTGGGGCGTCAACGCTACTCTCATCCGGGTATTGGGGGGGTTAGCCTTCGCTTGCTGAAGAGGCGACGGTAGAACGACATCGTGGCCTACTGTGTGTGTGGGGAAAACAGACTAAAGTTTATTGAAGTTCTGGCAGTGTGATGCACATATCCCTCCCTCGGTGGGTTTATAAAGAGCTGGCAAAGGGGCAGCCAAAGGAGAGTCTCGCGGACTTCAGAGTATTTCAAATCCGCGAGCATCGAATGCTTCTGCAGCTTCTGATGACATGAGGCTGGCTATGCCCACAGCTTTAGATAGGGAATCTCTGCCATAGTCGGCTTTTGGCAGCATTATGCAGCTGAAATGACAAAGGCTGGAAAAGTTGACATGACAAAAGCTGAAAAAGCAATAATGACACACGGTTGATATGACTAAAGCTGACAGAAATATATAATAAACCACGTATATGAGAAAGTACACAAAATAGATGGTAAAACATAATAGGACAAAGTACTAAAAAATAACGCACATCCTAATCCTGATCACCCCCCGGTGGTGGATCCTGACCCTGACCCCTAGCTCTCCTTTGCCGACACGCCGAAGGGGGTGCATCGTCTAGAGGTCATGGGCGAAGCACCCGCGACGGTCCCGCCTGGGCGTAGTTCGAAGGGCTGTACCGAACCGTCGGGCGACGCAGGTGGGGAGGCAACATATCTGGAGGAGGCTGCGTGATCTGCGTGGCTGGAGGAGGCGGCGTGTACTGCGTGGCTGGAGGATGCAGCGGGAACTGAGCCCCTGCGAAGAACTGATCGGTCCAGAAGTCAGGGACGCTGTGCCCTGACTGGGTGTCCGAAGTAGAGGCATGTCCTAGGAGGCCTACAGTGTGATACTACGGAATGACGGTATGAGTTATTTTCGATCTCGGCCATAAGGTACGACTCTTGTAACATGTTTTTGCGACGTGTCTGCAAGTGTGGGCCTTTCCGGGGGATTTTGGGCCTTTCCGGAGGGGAATTGGGCCTTCCGGGGGAGTTCGGACCTTGGGGGGTCCATATGGGCCGAAGGTGGGACATATTTGGGCCTTTTGGAGGTGGTCTAGGACAGCAAAACTGCTTCCCTAGCCCTACCTGCGCCCCAAACAAGTCCCCTCCCTAGCCCTAGCCCCCACTTGTTTCCCCTCCACCCCATTGCCTCCTCCTCCCTAGCCGCCACCCCTCCCTCACCCTTGCGCCTCCCCTTGCTCCACCACGTGCCCTTGCTGCGTCCCCCTCGCTGCCATGCCACGCCATGGTGCTGCCCTCGCCGGTAGGAGGATCCGCGACGAGGAGAACCGGTGGCCACGACGCGTGGGAGCGAGATCGGGCGATCGAGAGGCATTCTTCGTGTTCGTCGTTCGTCGGACTAAGGTATGTCCATGGGGAAACCTTGGGGAAGGTCTAGGTGCTGTTCTCATGGTAGATTTGGAGTTGTTAGATCAAGAGGACGTGCTGCCATGGAGTAGATCTGAAAAGAACTAGAGTTCGTATTGTACTCAGTTTCTGGCAGATTTGGAGTCAGTTTTAGGGGGTGCGATTTCGCAATTTTAGATTCGGAATTTGGCTGACCTCCTGTTGAAGAAGTTGTAGGTATCGTCAAGACCTATTTTGTGTATTTTTTTTAGAATTTTTGGAGTTACGGTCTGAACGTTATGGCCGTTTTGGTGGGCGCTGTCCAATCTGTGTCGAGGTTGGGACAGTCTGTGTTCAACATTAGATTAAACTAGTTTAGATTTCGAATCTGACCGTACGGACTTCTAGGAAGTTGTATATAATTTCAATATCTTTCAGTGCATATAAAGAAATTAAAATTCCGCCCAGCCGTTTGGAAGTTATGCCTGTTTTACCGAGCGCTGTCAAATCTGTGACGAGATTGAGACAGTTCGTGTTCAACGTTAGATTAAACAACATTAGAGTCTGAATCAGTCTTTACCTATAACTAGAAAAAGTTGGGAAATTTCCTAAGCTACGCGATGATGTACTCGTTTATTCAATTTGGAGTTCTAGAACTCAAGTTATAATTTTTTCGTAGCCGCTGTCCAGAACGGGGCAAAATCTGTGATTTCGGGGTTTTGGAGTATTTAGCGTATTAGGTGTAGTGGGTACTGTTTTGAGGAGTCGAATTAAGTGTGTGGCACGTGTTTGCAGGTGGTGTGCCTTCGGGAGTGCCCTCAACCTCTCGTCACTCCGTTGCCCGCGGTTGAAGGCAAGTGTGTTGTGTGGATTGAACATTATACGTGTTGCTAGAATTGCTTGATAGTGTTTGGGATAGATAACATGCTGTCTTGCCATGAACTACATGTTATAATTGATATGATGTCCACTTGCCATGTTTTAATGATTGCTATGATATGATGAGCATGTTTAAGATGTTATGATGCCATGTGTTAATATATGAGTTTTATATTGTTGGCATGCTTGCATACATGACATGTTACATGGCGAGGCGGTGAGAAAGTCATTAACTAATCCGGGAAGGTCGGTGAGAAAGTTATGACTAATCCGGAGAGCCATTAGAGTAAGTCCTACATCGTGATTCCATCTACCGTGGGTGGTGGAGGCGAGGAGTAGGCACCCTCCATCTTCGGGATGGAAGGGGAGAGGAGTGCACACCGGCGGGTGTGTACTCAACCATACCGGTATGAGTTTCCAAGGAGATATGAGCATAGCATTGCATTGCATTGCATTACAATACATATTAAATGATGAGGATGTTGTTATGTGTTCAAGTTTGAAATGTTATATGTGGCGTGAGGTATTATTGTCTTGTAAATGATCTTGTTGTCCATTACAATATGCTTGCTGAGTTTTGAACTCACGCTTGTGTTTTATGTTGTTTGTTTGTTTAGGTACAATGAAATCGACGTGCCGGAAAGGGATCTAGCTACACTCCTCCACGTAGTATCATAATCTAGCTAATTCACCTATTTTGGAACCACGACATTAAGTATTACAATAATCATTAGTGTATGGTGGGTATGTTTGGTTGTTTCCCTCATGTATATCATGTGGGGCTATGGAGGGAGTTGTTTTAACTTCCTAGAGTTAAATTGATGCTTATTATTTTGCTATCGATGCTTATTGATGTTTTAGTTGATGATTAGCTATCCTTATCGCTGCGTATGGATATCTCGTTTGTCTTACATATTGATATGATGCTATGTTGTTAAGTTTCATGCAAAAACAAAGGAGATGCTGTCAAAATTTCCAATTATTCCAAATGATTACTTGTTGTAATTTACCTTAAATTATGGTATTAAATGTGTCATGATCTATGTTTGGTGACATTCTGGGCTTAGTAAAAGGCGGGGTGTATTCTGATTGGTATCGAGGCGTGTAGGTCCTGGAATGTGTATTTAGTGTCATAACTATAAGTTCAACTAAAATATGAAGTGGAATAACCTAGAAGCATGGCTTAGGTTTTACTTAAAACTTTGCCATAGGATAGCAACATTAAAACTTGTGTAAGTGGAATAATTAATTTAAAACTTGACACACTTTGTTGCCTGAGTAGGAATGGGTATGGGTACCATTGCTTTACGCTTAAATGTTGTATTTAAGCTTTGTTGTTGAATGTTACATTTGGTAATATATGTTGCTATGTTTATGAAAGAATTGATTGTGTTGATACAATTGAGATTATGTGGGTTGTGGTGCGAAAGGGTTTCGGTCACCTTACATTGTTTGTAGTATTGTTGGGTTTGACGGTGTGGCGGGTAGTGCCATTACCGATGGACTTTTAACCTCCTGTTGGGAGAGTGCTTATCCTTTACTGTAAGTAGATTGGGTAGTTGGTTGGAGTCGAGTAGTAGAGTTGTGGATTGACCCTCCGAATTTTCTTTGCCGTTTTGACGAACGGTTTTGGTTGGTTTTTGGTTGGTTGAAATAAAAGAAAAAGTGTTCGGTTTTGGATACTCACTGATGGTTCTTTTGGTGGTTTTGGTTTTGTCTTCTTTGGTTGAAGACAAAAGAAGAATTTCGGGTTGCGCCTCTTTTGGTCGCCTTGTCAGCTTTAACGCCCGATTTGTTGTTTGCCTTATAGAGAAACTTATAGATTGATTCTTGGGTTACCATTCTCCAACTTGAAAGGAAGTTATTGAAGTTCCGATGAAAAATCTAAGTCGCATGAATTTAGATGTCAAGGTTTTGTCGGAAAGGATGTGGTTGATCGGTTGCTTTACGGAGAAAGATTTCAATTTATTCTTGTGTTTGTCTTTTTTCGAGGTTTAAAAGAGTTATTGCGGTGTTGTGCCAGATCTTGTTGTTGGGGCCTAAGTGGTGTTTGATTGCAATGATGACTTGCTTGGGAATTCATCTTTGAAAAACCGTTTGTTTCGTGAAAGTTTGAAGTTTGGGGTTATGGCCTAAAATTTTGGTTAATCGCTTGGTTTTTCCTCGTGCAACCATCTTCCTTCGTGGAAGTTGTTGATCTCGAGAGTTGTGGAGTAGTTGCGTGTCGGCATTTGGGAATTTAAGAGTTGACTTCTCTTGTGATTTATGGTTGAGCTTTCCGGAAGGAAAGGTGTTTTGGGTGTTGTTCATTTCTGGAGCAATTATGGTTTCCTTAAGAGTTGGGTGCGTGATTCACGCGAATGTTTAAAAAGTTAAGTGTATGACGAGAAGTTAGAGTTTTCGGATGATATGAGCTAGTGGTTCGGTTAAAGTGAATTTGTTGTTTGTTTAAAGATAAACTAAAATATAGTGTTGATAAGAGATGATTAAACAAGACGTCAGGTGATCCAAAGTGAAAGTTGATTAGTGGTGTGTGCAAAGTGATGCGGGTAAAGGCATCTAATGGATGTTTGAGATTCGTTAGCATAGAATGTCTCGGTTGATGAACTTGTTATAGCAAAAAGATGGTGTGAAATTCTGCCTATTGTATTTGGTGGGTCGATTAATATTGTGGGTCGACAATATGACTTAAAATTCGTGTAATCAATTAATGAGGATATATGGAATGATTGTAGGAAAGGTTGAATTATTCTTGTGACAGAGTGCATGCAGGATCCGTATTTATGAGGAATGTCTAGTGGAGATCGTGTCGCGTGGTTAGTATTAATTATTGGTGGAATGAGCTGGTGATATGGAATATGTGACTTAGGGATTATACCAGGGTAATTGTTGATTACGCCGGAATAATTGTAAAGAGATGTGTGCTACGCTTGGGATAATAAGTTGCATGAATAATGGTTCGTCATGGTTAGTAGACCAAAAGAAGTTGTTGATATCGTCTTATGTTGGATTAAGCGGTAAGTTAATTGTCTTTGGAGTTGTGAGAACGTGGTTCTCCTTGTTGGTTGTCATACGGTAGATATGGTCTACGGTTCGTTGGTAATATAATCAATTGTGGTTATATGAGCAGGTGAAAAGTGATTTTATCAAGAAGCGGATGTTGTAGCTTGTGTGCAACGATGTTGGACTTCTCGGGATTTGGGTGATTATGACATCCGTTTTGGGCTAATCTGTTTAGTCTATGCTATGAGTATGGGTTAACACCCAAAGCGTTGGAGTGGGGCGCTCTCTTTAGCGTTCAACTGATTTATCTTTAGTAATCCTGGAGTTAAGCGCTTAAATTGTAATTCTATCGTGACTAGAGTTGGATTGATTTGGGAAGCGTGTGTGGTTTTGCGGCGTTTCAAAAGGTGAATCTTATGATTGTTTCATAAGTGTTTTTGTTGGTAAAATGTTCCTGCTTTGGGAATGTGTTTCCTTTCTCTTTAAGAGAATTGGTAGCGGTTATTAGGCGTAGATGTTTGATTGGAGAGTTGATGCTATCTTACATTATTGGCTTTGGTTAAAATGCGATGTTTTGACGCTTTGCGTGCAGTGGTTGTTGGGTTGTGATGAGATATGGTATTTTTCGGTTAACGCCGTCGTAGTTTATGCGAATTTGAGCAACCATCGATGTTGTTGGGTGTCAATCATGTGACAAGGAGAATGAAGTCTCTTGGTGAATAGTTAATGGGTATCGTGGTTACATGATGAATAAATGGTGAAAAAGATTCATGACATCGTTTTTATAAGCATAAAAGAGTTGTTGAGCCAGGACGGTGAGAAAGTCATATAGAGACATATGACTAATCCGGAGTGCTCTTGTAGAATTCGCATTCGTGTTATGAATCGAGATTTTCATTGCTCTCTAGCATGAAAATGAATGAATGGATAAATCTTTGGTATTTTGGTTTTGTTATGCAAGGGATTTGAGTTTCCCTTTCTCTTCGAGAGTTTTTGTGGCAGTTCTCTTCCAAGATGTTGATTTTGGTTAAAGTGAAAAGTTTGGCTGTGGTGAAGGCGAGTCGAGTTGTCTTTAGTTGTTGAGAACATCTGTCAAGAGAATTGTGTGGAGTCTCTATTTGTTTGAGTGCTCCCGATCACGGGTGTATCGCGTTGATTGGAGATTTGAGTTTTCCTTTGCGGCTTGACTTAGGAAAAGCAAAACGGTGGTCTTTCAATGTTATCGAGTTCTTTCCAAAGCGATTTGTGGCGCTTTGAGATTCGAGTTGTTGTATGTGGTCTACTTGGATTCAAAAGAATCGTACTTCTTTTGCACTATTGATAGGAGCGAGAATAAGAAGGGCCTCGGGTTATTGTTGAGTATAATCTAAGAGCTATACTCATGGGCTTCGTTGTTTGTGTGAATTGTTTGTGAGGGCGACATCCTCTTGGGAAAAGTGCCAATTGAGATTTGGTAGTGAGTTACGGTCCTAGTTTGGGCTAGGTCTTTGGACATTAGTGGTATGAGGGTGGATGATGATGGAGGTTGTTGATGTCGTGGTTTGAATTTGGTTGAAAGTATCGTTGGGTGGAAGCAAATGTTATAGAAAGTGTGATGTAAAATGCTTTGTCGTGGACATTGTATTAGCTAGACGTCCCTGTGTGTGCGTTATGCCTGGGAGAGGATAGAATGAAAAGTGTATTGTGGTTGGCAGTCGAAAGGAAAGTATGGTTGATGTAGGCTATGAGCGAAGATGACATTAGTAAATTTTGATTCCTTTCGAAAAGGGGTCAAATAATTGGGAGAGATGGGGTTTTGCGTAAATGGTCTCTTTGGGGGGGTTCTAGTTTGGAACCTCGGTTGAACGTTTTAATACTAATGATGAAAAAGTGATGTGTTTCAAGGTGATTGTGTCATTCGGAGTTTATGAATCATGATAGAGATTGAAGTAAATGAGGAATCATGTCAAGTTGTGCTTAGTTAAGCTAAGCCAAGTCACTCTTGTTAATAGATGGATTTGGAGAATAGAGTTGTCATTGCTATTTGTGAATCATGTGATGAAAAATTGGTTTGATCTTGTGCTGAAATTGGTTAAGATTAGGATTAATCTGTGTTGGACCAAACATCCGAACATTAAAAAAGAAACCTTGCTTTTGCGCCGAACCAAATAACTAAAAATCGCATTTTTCCCATGTATGACAGACCAAAGTTTTTGATGCATCATACACACAACTTTGGTGACCGTTTTTCAATGTATGACAGACCAAAGATTTTGGTCTGTCATACACATGCTTTGGGCGATCTCATTTTTCCCATGTATGACAGACCAAACTCTTTGGTCTGTCATACACATGTTTTCAGCGAACTCATTTTGCCCATGTATGACAGACCAAACTCTTTGGTCTGTCATACACATGTTGATAGCAAACTCATACTTCCCATGTATGACAGACCAAATGTTTTGGTCTGTCATACACATGCTTTTGGCGGTTTTGAGCAAAATTGAAATGGTTTGAATTTGAAATTATGAAATTTGTGATGATTTCATGATGCGTGTTTTGAAGTGGACTTTATGCAATGCTCATGTGAGTAGTTGCATGGATTGACCTTGAGTCAAGTCGTGGACTTGTGCTCGGATTTGTTTCGTGGTTTGTTCATGTGCAGGTATTGCTCGAAGACGAATGTGGTCGATGACGGGACCGGAACTAGGTTCATGGAGGAACTGAGGTTCTGTAGGATCGAAGTATACGAATATAGCAATCAGAGGGGGGGTGAATGATTGTGCGGAAGCTAAAACCAAATTCTTGATCTATTAAAAGTTCACCCCAAAACAGAACCAAATAATTGCCTCGTTTTCGACAAAAACAGAATGACAGAGGTTTGGTAAAACAAGAATTCCCGGAGATCCAACCGTCTAAACGATCTGAAATTTGGACACAAGAAACTAGATTCCAATACGAATCGAACCCAAAAAGAATCAGCTCGATCGGACTTACGGATCAAAAGTTATGAGCTTCGCAAGCTTGCTGATCCAGAACTTGACGAGAATCAATCTAATCAAAACTTCAAGATTAAACAAGAACGACAAAAGATTGATCAACTAGACTTTGAGAAACACTAGATCAATACCTAGAGGTTTTGATGGATCAAATCAAGATAAAACTTGAAGAACAAAAACCAATCTAGAACTAGAACAAGCATGCAAACAAGAACCAAAAGCAGAAAATCTTGTAGCGGCGTAGTTCTTGTAGTACGCATAAAAATCTTGGAAGAATTGATCTTTATTTCTTGTCTAAAATACTCTCATCAAAAGAGTACAAACCTAAAACCAAGCTCAAAGCTTGATGCGCTCAGCTCTCCTTGGTGCCTTTCAGCGAGGAGACCCCACCTATTTAAAGCACCAACCCACAAAGAATTACGAATACGATTCCTATTCCTTAGAAGGAATCCGTATCAACTCAACTCTACTTGGCCCAACCAGCCGAGTAACTCTTACTGCAGCGTATGGCAACCCTACCATACTCACGTGACTAACACTTTGCTACGCGTATGGCCACCTACCATACTCACGTGACTAACACTTTACCTTGCAGCGAATGACCTCCTGCCATTCTCACGTGACTAAACATTCTTCATGTGCACCATTCTCTTAGCCCGAGCGTCTCGCATGACATCCTTGACCACCAAGACCTCAGGTTCCTCCTGAACCTAGTCCCGAACCTCAGTTCCTCCATGAACCTAGTTCGGTCCGTCATCGACCACATTCGTCTTCGAGCAATACTGCACATGAACAAACCCTAAAACAAATCCGAGCACAAGTCCACGACTTGACTCAATGTCAATCCATGCAACTACTCACATGAGTATTGCATAAAGTCCACTTCAAAGAAGCATCATGAAATCATTACAAATTTCAAATTCACATTCAAAATTCAAATCCAAATCGCTCAAAACCTAATTGGCGGCAGCATTCACGACGGACAAACAAAGTTGGTCAGTTGTATAGAAAAGTTTCTGTTCCAGAAGCCAACCAAGCGGAAAAACACGTTCACAGCGGACAAACAAAGTTGGTCAGTTGTACATCCCAAGAATGGCTTCGGTCATGAGCTCAAAACAAGTTCACAGCGGACCCCGGAAGCTTGTCCGTATAAGCGTGCACGCTTCGGTTTCACAAAAGTAAAACCTAGAAAAAGTCCATTCGACGGACAAAAAGAATTAGTCAGTTGTACATGTGAAAAATCTTGGTTCAAGAAATTATCAAACCGAAAAAGCTTGTTCACAGCGGACCAAGAAAAGCATCAGTTGTACATGTGAAAATGACTTAGGTCATGGGCTCAAAAACATGTTCTACAGGACCCAAAAACAACTGTCAGTCGCGGATGAAACTTCTTGTTTCTTGAGAACTTTGTCGGCGTTAATGCGTAACTTATTGTTTCTTGTCAAATTGTCAAAACACATGAACAAACACATTTGCAAATTCAAATCTAAGTTAATTTTTCAGTTCAAAGCCAATTTTTCAGCACATGATTTCACAATCTCCCCCTTGATGAAAACATTGGCAACACCACTTAGAATTGATCATTTGGCATTCACTTTACCAAAGATTTTGAAATCCAAAGGATCAAAGACCAAAGTAAGAAAACAAAATCCTCTTTGACCAAAATGCAAAACAAAATCTCCCCACGAGAATGAAAATGTGTGTGAATGTGCAATCGCCCAAAAATTTCAAAAATTCTCCAAACTTCTCCCAAAAATTCTCAAATTTCCAAATACAACTCTCCTTTTCCTTTAAACTTTTCAAAGAAAGATTTCCAAATTTCTCCCCTTTGACAATGGATTCATCAAGAGTAAAAAGAGAACAGGCTCAAAATTTTTCTGAAACAATGATTTCACCAAGAGAAACAAGGGAGTGCCAAGATAGGAAAAAGATGAGCTCATTCGATCATATAACCTTATATATCACATAACATGCCAAATACACGATCTTGATGTGATTTTAACAAGTTAAGGGAATGACATGCATCTCAACCTCAATTCGAGTCAACTATAGCCAAGTACTAAGCAAAACCTTTAGAAGAAAAACAAGGGCTCAAAGTTGAAGCAAATAACAAATCAAGGCGAGCAAATAGTTTCAACTCCAATCTAGTGGACCAATTTAATCTTTAAACAGTAAACTGCATGTGGCATGCTTGAAGCATACTTCTTTTATTTCCTTGGAGTGGCATGCTTGAAGCATACATCTTGTCTTTTGAGGGAATGGCATGCTTGAAGCATACATCTTAACCATTTTAAGAAAAGCATGCTTGAAGCAAATAACTTGAAGCTTTAGCCCTTTTTTATTCCCTTTTCTTTTCTTTTTTCTTTGATTGTAAAACATGCAAGAGTGATTAAGAGGTCTTATGAAAGAATAAAGTTGAAACCACACTTGCTTCATAGCCCAAATTTGTCAAAGAGGATTCAATATCAAGCCTAGAAGAGTAAGATATCACAGTATTTAGCTATGAGTAATCGATCGAGGGAATTCCACAATGTCATTTTTAGTTCAAGTGAGACAATTAGATTATCATATATTAGCTCAATTACATAACATATAAAGAAATATGATAAAGTAGAGCTCATCAAGTGAAAGAACTTGGCAAAAGAAACTCCCCCTCAAAACAATCCCATTGGATGAACAATTCCAAGTTCTCCCGAATAAAAGCAAAAGCGAGAAGACAAAGGTTTTGTGAAAATGCGCCTATTGATGTTCAGTATCCACATGGTGAAGCACAATTTTTCTTTTTCAACATGATCTTTAAGAAAGTGAAATCCAATATCAATATGCTCGAAGAAAGGGATTACTCAAGAGGTGTACGAATCGAATCAAATCAACATCCTCCAAAGTCAACATCGAGAAAAAGCTCTTAAACTAATCCATGAGGAAATGGCCAAATGCCAAAATCTTGAGTACCATGGAGATACACGAGAGGTTCTCTTGATAGCTTATCGATGTGAAGCACAGGAAGCTTGAAAACGAGCACACAAGCACCTGACAAACTCAATTATCTCATCCTCATGACATTATCATCATCTTTATGAACAAAGACCTCTCCCCTGAACATATGCACTTGTACCTGCATCATTTGAACTAGTGCCTTTGCGAAAAGCAGTGGAAGAAGCATCTCCAAAGGCAACACTTTGCAGCATGAGATGCAGTGAAGGAGAACCAAATCTTATCCTTGAACATATGAAGTGAGCATCAGAAATTCACTAGCCACATGTTCTCCCTCCTCGCATTGAGAAGCCTACATAGAGCGAAAAGTGTCGAGGTCTCTGTCTTGGGGTTAGAAATAAGATGTTTAGGAATCGATCTTGAGACACATGGCCCCTGCTTGATTGGCACAACACGAGCATTCTTATGCATAAGCAGTTGTCTTTTCTCGTGTTCTTAGCAACAAGAGGTGTTTGCATCACCCTAGGCACATAATGAGAAATGAAACGTGCTGTCTGAAATTAGACCTAGCCTTAGTTCTTTCTTTCTTTTGTTGTTTGGCTAGTCTAAAGCGAGAAATTCACCAAATGACCATCTTTCCCACAATGAGTGCAATTGTACTTAACATATGGTTTGGCATTAGAAGTAACTTTTGTACTTGAAATAGTGGGAGATAGAGTGCCGCTTGATTTAATCAAAGTTCTTTTAAACTCATTATCAATTTTCACATTTTTGCTCTCAACGGGTTTAGTAGAAGCATGAGAGTTAAAACCTAAACCACATTTGTTGAAGCTCACTTTAGATTGATCTAAAAATCATGTTCAAATTTTCTTCCCTTTAGTGAACCTAGAAAGAGAATCTTGCAAGTAGTCAACCTTTTTAGCAAGATTTAAACAATTATCACAAGGAGTGTCAATTTTAGCTTTTACATTTACGGCAATTTGAACACGAGTTAATTTCATGAGTGAATATGTCATTTGTTAATTGGATAACTCTACAATTTGCATCTTTTAATTTCAACTCAAGAATAGAACATTTAGAGCAAGCAATTTGATCATGTAAACTATCAGTAGAGCAACCAATATTTTTCACAAGTTTTTCATTTTCAATTGTTCGGCATAAACTTGTTCTAGTTTAATCACATGTTCCTCTTTTAGTGACTTAATTTCAAATTTGAGATCTAAGCAAGTATCACAAATATTTTCCGAATTTGACTTTCTAAGATCAAAGTTTTCAGATTTTAGCATGGATAGATCTTTTTCTAAGCTTTTATTTTTGAGTGAAGATTTTCTTAAAGATTTTCTCAATATGACTAAAACTTCACAAAGCTCATCGTATGAAGGTATTACCTCATCACAGTCATTTGGAAGTCTTTGTCGTTGTCACTAGAATCACTAGTGTTCCCTTTTGCCATGAAGCATAGTCGGTGAGATCCTTCTCATTTTGCTTCGCTTCCTTCTCATCTTGGTTGAGTCATCAATGTCGCAAGTCTAAGCGACCAATTGCCTCGAAGACTTTGTTGAGCATCTTCTTTGTCAGTTGTTTATTTTTATCCTTGCTCTCTCTTGGCGGAAGGACTTGGAGGAGTTGCTTTGCTCATACTCCTCTCTATCTTTGTTCTTGAAACAGCTTAGCGGATGTGCACGGCCTTACCTTGCATTGTATGATGGATGGAGACTCCTCTTCTCTCCCTTGATCTCATGTAATTTGCATTGACACGCTTGGAAAAGAAGAGCAAGTGTATCTTCCAGTATTTGATCTAGTTGTTCATCACTAAGAGCACTCCAGTGATAATGGAATATGATGATGAAGCACTAGTAGCATTATCACATGAAGAAGAATTTGCATTAAGAGCCAAAGAGTTATCCTTTGGATGTTAAAACAATATCTATCTCAAAAGTTTTGAGACTAGAATATAATTTATCCAATGTCATTTCACTCATCTTGTGAGCCTCCTAAATGCACGATTACTTTCATTTGCCAGATTTTAAGATCAAGAGATGATAAGAAATGTCTAGCATTTTGAGAGTCGATGTATTGTACATCAACGGCTCTAAGATTGTTTAAGATTCTATTAAAGCGAGCAAAACAATCATCTAATGATTCTCGAGTTCATTTCAAATCTAGTGTATTCCTTTTAAATTGATCTTGCCTAGCCTCTTTAGCCAGTCAGTGCCTTCATGATAATCTTGAAGAGATTTCCAAATTTCATGAAGCGTTGAGTAAATGGCAGGACTCTATCGAATTCTTTTTCTAGCAAGTCCTTGAAGCAATATGTTTCTAGCTCTATTATTACTTTCCAACATCCTTTTCAAACTTCGATTTTATCAATATCATCATTAGAAGGAAGCTTGTATGAAATCTTTACCTTGCCAAATCGCGTTACCTTGAGCTTGAAGATATGCGATCATCTGGATCACTTGATGGGGAAGTCACGTGCCATCGAAGATTGGCGGCTTGTTCAGTATTTCTCGTTGCCATAACTTATCGTTTACTAATCACTGTTAAGATGGATTAGTAGAACCTTGCTCGATACCACTTGTAGGATCGAAGTATACGAATATAGCAATCAGAGGGGTGAATGATTGTGCGCGAAGCTAAAACCAAATTCTTGATCTATTAAAAGTTCACCCCAAAAGCGAGAACCAAATAATTGCCTCGTTTTAGGCAAAAACAGAATGACAGAGGTTTGGTAAAACAAGAATTCCCGGAGATCAACCGTCTAAACGATCTGAAATTTGGACACAAGAAACTAGATTCAATACGAATCGAACCCAAAAGAATCAGCTCGATCGGACTTACGGATCAAAGTTATGAGCTTCGCAAGCTTGCTGATCCAGAACTTGACGAGAATCAATCTAATCAAAACTTCAGATTAAACAAGAACGACAAAAGATTGATCAACTAGACTTTGAGAAACACTAGATCAATACCTAGAGAGGTTTTGATGGATCAAATCAAGATAAAACTTGAAGAACAAAAACCAATCTAGAACTAGAACAAGCATGCAAACAAGAACCAAAACAGAAAATCTTGTAGCGGCGTAGTTCTTGTAGCAGCAAAAATCTTGGAAGAATTGATCTTTATTTCTTGTCTAAAATACTCTCATCAAAGAGTACAAACCCTAAAACCAAGCTCAAAGCTTGATCGCTCAGCTCTCCTTGGTGCCTTTCAGCAGAGACCCCACCTATTTAAAGCACCAACCCACAAAGAATTCTGAATCACGATTCCTATTCCTTAGAAGGAATCGTATCCAACTCAACTCTACTTGGCCCAGCCAGGCCGAGTACAACTCTTACTGCAGCGTATGGCAACCCTACCATACTCACGTGACTAACACTTTGCTGCAGTATGGCCACCTACCATACTCACGTGACTAACACTTTACCGCGAATGACCTCTGCCATTCTCACGTGACTAAACATTCTTCATGTGCACCATTCTCTTAGCCCGAGCGTCATGACATCCTTGACCACCAAGACCTCGGTTCCTCTGAACCTAGTCCCGAACCTCGGTTCCTCCATGAACCTAGTTCGGTCCGTCATCGACCACATTAGTCTTCGAGCAATACGCGCATGAACAAACCACAAAACAAATCCGAGCACAAGTCCACGACTTGACTCAATGTCAATCCATGCAACTACTCACATGAGTATTGCATAAAGTCCACTTCAAAAGAAGCATCATGGAAATCATTACAAATTTCAAATTCACATTCAAAATTCAAATCCAAATCGCTCAAAACCTAATTGAGCGCGCATTCATGACGGACAAACAAAGTTGGTCCAGAATTAGTTGTATAGAAAAGTTTACATTCCAAGAAGCCAACCAAGCGGAAAAACACGTTCTAGCGGACAAACAAAGTTGGTCCGATTTGTACATCTAAGAATGGCCCGGTCATGAGCTCAAAACAAGTTCTAGCGGACCCCGGAAGCTTGTCCGGCGTATAAGCGTGCTGCCTTTCGGTTTCACAAAAGTAAAACCTAGAAAAAGTCCATTCACGACGGACAAAAGAATTAGTCCGTTGTACATGTGAAAATCTTGGTTCCAGAAATTATCCAAGCAGAAAAAGCTTGTTCACAACGGACCAAGAAAAAGCTGTCAGTTGTACATGTGAAAATGACTTAGGTCATGGGCTCAAAAACATGTTCTGTGAACCCAAAAACAACGTCGTCGCAGATGGGAAACTTACTGTTTCTTGAGAACTTTGTCCGGCGTTAATGCGTAACTTACTGTTTCTTGTCAAATTGTCAAAACACATGAACAAACACATTTTGCAAATTCAAATCTAAGTTAATTTTGCAGTTCAAAGCCAATTTTTCAGCACATGATTTCACAGGTTCGGGACTAGGTTCAGGAGGAACTGAGGTCTTGGTGCTCAAGGATGTCATGCGGGACGTTCGGGCTAAGGGAATGGTGCACATGAAGAATGGTTAGTCACGTGAGAATGGCAGGAGGTCATTCGCGTGCAAAGTGTTAGTCACGTGAGTATGGCAGGTGGCCATACGCGTGCAAAGTGTTAGTCACGTGAGTATGGTAGGGTTACCATACGCGTGCAAGAGTTGTACTCGGCCAGGTTGGGCCAAGTAGAGTTGTGTTGGATACGGATTCCTTCTAGGGAATAGATATCGTATCCTGGTTTGGTCCTTTAAATAGGAGGGGTTGTCTCCTGTTGAAGGGCACCAAGGAGAGCTGAGCGCATCAAGCTTTGAGCTTGGTTTTAGGGTTTGTACTCTTTTGATGAGAGTATTTTAGACAAGAAATAAAGATCAATTCTTCCAAGATTTTTGCGTGCTACAGTAACCACGGCGCTATAGTGTTTTCTGTTTTGGTTTTTTGTTTGCATGCTTGTTCTAATTCTAGATTGGTTTTTGATCGTTAAGTTTCATCTTGATTTGATCCATCAAAAACCTCTCTATTGTATTGATTTAGAGTTCCTCAAAGTATAGTTGATTAAACCTTTGTCGGTTCTGTTAAAACTTTCAAGTTTACGTTAGATCAATTCTCGTCAAGTTCTGGATCAGCAAGTTGCGAAGCTCATAACTTTTGATCCATAAGTCCGATCGAGCTGATTCTTTTTGGGTTTGATTCGTATTGGAATCTAGTTTCTTGTGTCCAAATTTCAGATCGTTTAGACGGTTGGATCTCCGGGAATTCTCTTTTTACCAAGCATCTATCAATCTGTTTTTGTTGATTACGAGGCAATCTTTTGAATCCGAGTTGGGGTGTTCTTCCAGTAGATCGAAAATTTTGTTTTAGCTTTCGCATAATCATTCACCCCCCCTCTGATTGCTATATTCGTATACTTCGATCCTACAAGTGGTATCAGAGCGAGGTTTTTCTAATCTATCTTAACCGGTGATTAGATTAATGGATCGTTATTTGACAAAACCTTGTGTGTTCGATGGTGTTGATTTTCAGTTTTAGAAGGCCAAGATGGAGGCATTCATCCAAGCACAAGGCTTCACAATTTGGGAGAAGGTATACAAGCCATACGAAGTTCCTGCAAACGACAACGTCAATGACGCCAATCGCGCACATGTTGAAGCAAACAGCAAGGCACGCAACTTGATCATCCAAGGATTGGGAAGGAGTGACTTCGACCGCGTGGTTCATCTTCGATCCGCATGAGGTATGGAAATCTCTTTGTGATTACCATGAGGGTTCTAACACTGTCAAAGAGATTCGCCAATATATTTACAAAAAAGAATACATGCGTTTTGAGATGAAACCTAGTGAATCTGTAGATGACTTCTTTGCACGTTTCAATAAAATTCTTAGCAATCTACGTGCTGTTGGAGTTAGCTACACTGATGCTGCTAATGCTAGACAATTGCTTAGTGCTTTGGACATGTCAGTGTGGGAGATGAAAGTAACATCTATACAAGAATCTACTACCATGAGTACACTTACTTTAGATGTTCTTTATTCTAAGTTGAAAACTCATGAGTTGGATGTTCTTGCCAGGAAGGGTAACATTAAATCAATTGCTTTGATCTCTAACCCTAACATGTCAAATGCAAATTCTTCTTCTAGCTTTGCCTTGTCTTCCATGTCTTCTTTAACAGATGAGCAACTTGAAGAGTTTCCTGAAGAAGATCTGGCACTACTCTCTTCTCGCTTTAACAAAGCTTTGCAGAATGTGAGAATGAGAAAGAGAGGTGGTCCTCCAAGATGCTATGAGTGTGGTGACCTCAACCATATTCGCACAAATTGTCCTAAGCTTGCAGGAAAAACATCAAAGGATGAGAAGGACAACGACAGAAGGAATGAGAAGAAAAGGTTCTCGTCAAATGATAGGAAGAAGAAGAGCTTCATCAACCGCAAGGTGGTTCACCGAGTTCTTTCCGCTCTTGAACAAGTCAATTTGAGCGATGTGGACTCGGAGAGCAGCGAAGATGATGCAACTCCAAGCAAGCATGATTTGATGGGATTGTGTCTCATGGCAAGCAGCAAGGATAGCTTCACCGAGGATGACCACGACAGCGACTTCAATGAGGTAGATCCCTCTTATGATGAATTAGCTATTGCTGTTGCTCGTCTTGGAAAATTGCTTGACAAACGTGATAAGAAAATTAAGAAACATGATTTCATTATTGAATCATTGAATGCTGAAATTGCTAGACTTAAGACTTTTATTCCTAGTGATGATACTTGCAAATCATGTGACTTAATTTACAATGAGCTCACCTTGCTTAGGAAAGAACATGCTCTTTTGTTGCATCTAAATGAGAAAAATGAGAAACATGTTGTACATGCTAGCTGTTCCACTGATGATTTGCATAGTTCAACTTCTTGTTCTAAATGCTCAACTCTTGAATTAAAATTGAAAGATGCAAATGCGAGGGTTTCTCAATTGGTGATAATCTGCTTTCACATGAAATTCTCTCATGCTCAACTTATGCAAGCAAAAGGAAAAATAGATGTTCCTGCAATAATTGTTTAATTCTTGCTAAGAAAGTTGATTACTGCAAAACTCTTTGGAGCGATTCACTAATGGCAAGAAAAAAATGAACATGATTTTGGATCAATCTAAGGTTAGCTCAAACAAGAGAGGTTTAGGATTTGATCTTCATGCTTCATTTGAAACTAAACCTCGCACTATTGTTAATGCTCCTTGCAATGACAAAATTGAGATTCTTAATGAGCCTAAAAAGATTGCTTTTAAATCTCTTGGTTTTCTTTCTTCTACTATGATGAATGCAAAATGTGCTTCTCTTTATTAAAGCCAAACTTCATGCTAAGTACACTTGCACTCATTGTGGTAGAGATGGACATCTAGTAGATTTTTGCTTTAGACTAGCCAGACAGCAAAGGAAAGAAATGACTAAGGCTAGGTCTAACTTCAGAAGAGCACACTATGCTTCTCACTATGCGCCTAGAGTGTTGAAAAGCCTTCATTCCTATAAACATGGGAAAAGGAAAAGTTGATTTTGTGCATAAAAATTCTCGTGTTGTGCCCTCTTGTTGTGCGTCGTGTGTCTCGATCTTTGGATTCCCAAAAATCTCATTCCTAACTTGATCTTGAGACCTCGACATGTTTTGTTGCTATGTAGGCTTCTCGCGCAAGGAAGGAGAACATATGGTTAGTGGATTAGGATGCTCACGCCACATGTCGGTGATAAGAATTGGTTCTCCTCCTCACTCGTGCATCTCGTCTGAAAGTGTTACTTTTGGAGATGCTTCTTCCTCTTCTGTTGTGGCAAAAGGTACAGTAAAGGTAAGTGACAAGTTTATGTTCAAGGATGTGGCTCTTGTTGAAAACTTGAAATATAACTTGCTTTCTGTCTCACAAATGCTTGATGAAGATCTTGAGATAAGCTTTAAGAAAAATGAATGCAAAGTGCTAGATGCTTGAGGTGATCTTGTGTTCAAGATTTCGTTTTGGAAGAGTTTTTAAAGCTGATTTTGATGCATCACCTTCTTCTAAACATAGGTGTCTAATTTCCAATGTTTTTAAAGATTTATTCTTTTGGCATCGTAGACTTGGTCATGTTGGTTTTGATCATCTTACTCGTGTAGCGATTTAGATCTCATCGTGGCTTGCCTAAGCTTAAGGGTGATAGCAATTTAGTATGTTCCACTTGTAGACATGGTAAGATGATTGCAGGTTCACATCCACCTCTTACCATGGTGATGACAAGCGCTCGGGACAGCTTCTACATCTTGTCTGAGTTGGACCATCTCGAGTTCAATCCTTTGGAGGCAAATGGTATGTGCTTGTGATTGTTGATGATTTTTCTAGATACTCTTGGGTATACTTTATGGCATCTAAGGATGAGGCTTTTAGTCATTTTAGAAGTCTTGTTCTTAGGCTTTCTATTGATCATCCAGGAGCTCTCAAAGCTATTAGAAGTGATAATGGAACTGAATTCAAAAATGCTTCTTTTAATCACTTTTGTCTTGAAAAGGAATTGATCATCAATTTTCATCACCTAGAGTGCCTCAACGAGAATGGTGTAGTTGAAAGGAAAACAGAACATTGGTTGAGATGGCTAGAACCATGTTAGATGAACATCACACTCCTAGAAACTTTTGGGCTGAAGCGATTTCAAGCTGCATGTTATGTTTCAAACCGTGTGTTTTTGAGATCAAAATTGGGTAAGACTCCATATGAGCTTCGGTTTGGACACAGGCCTCTTTGTTTCTCACTTTAGGGTTTTTGGATGCAAATGTTTTGTCTTGAAATATGGAAATCTTAAAAAAATAGAAGCTAGATCAATCGATGGCATTTTTCTTGGAAATCCTGCTCAAACTCGTAGCTACCGTGAGCTTGTTTTGGAAACTAACAAAATTGTGGAAACTTGTGAAGTTACTTTTGATGAGGCTAGTCAGGCACTAGTCCAAGTGATGCAGTCTGAGGCATATGTTCGGGGAGAAAATTTTTGAAGATAATGATGATGATGAAGATGAGGTCTTGACTCTTCCTAATGCACAACAAATTGTAGCACCTTTGGCACCTACTACTACATCACCTCTGACTAACCATCCTCAAGCTACAACATCATCGTACATGCTGAAAATGAAGAAGGAGAAGGAGAAGTCTCAAAAGTCAATGCTCCCTTGCACATTCAAAAAATGCATCCATCTGAACAAATGATTGGAGACCTAAATGAGAGAGTCACTCGATCCAGGTTTATTCATTCTGACACTCATACTCATTACTCGCTTTAGTTGCTTCCTTTGAACCCAAAGATATATCTCATGCATTATCTGACGAATCTTGGATCAATGCCATGCATGAAGAATTAGAGAATTTTGAACGAAATAAAGTTTGGAAACTTGTCTCACCACCTCCTGATTTTAATGTTATTGGAACTAGATGGGTTTTCAAAAATAAACAAAGTGAGGATGGTGTTGTTGTTAGAAACAAGGCTAGATTGGTTGCTCAAGGTTACACTCAAATTAAAGGCTTAGATTTTGATGAAACCTTTGCTCCTGTTGCTAGAATTGAAGCCATTAGAATCCTTTTAGCTTTTGATGCATCCAAAGGTTTCAAATTGTATCAAATGGATGTGAAAAGTGCTTTTCTTAATGGCTACATAAATGAGGAGGTTTTTGTCAAGCAACCACCTGGTTTTGAAAATCCAAAGTTTCCAAATCATGTGTTCAAACTATCAAAAGCTTTGTATGGTTTGAAACAAGCCCCTAGAGCATGGTATGATAGGCTAAAAACCTTTTTACTTGAAAAGGATTTTTCAATGGGAAAGGTTGACAAAACTCTCTTTTTACTCAAGCAAGGCAATGATCAACTATTCGTTCGATTTATGTTGATGATATTATCTTTGGTGGTTCATCTCATGTTTTAGTGTGCGAGTTTTGAAACAATGAGGAAGGAGTTTGAGATGAGTATGATGGGTGAGTTGACATACTTTTTGGGATTTCAAATCAAGCAAACAAAGGATGGTACTTTTGTGCATCAAAGCAAATACACAAAAGACTTGTTGCATAGATTTGGGATGGAAAACAACAAACCGATCATGACACCCATGGAGAGCGCTTGCACACTTGATCAGGATGAAGATGGTGAGCCGGTTGATCAAAAGGAATATAGAAGCATGATAGGTTCACTTTTGTACCTCAACGCATCAAGGCCGGATATACAATTTCTGTGTGCATGTGTGCTCGTTTTCAAGCTTCCTCGCGTGCTTCACATCGGCAAATTTGTCAAAAGGATTTTCAGGTATCTTCATGGAACTCAAGATTTTGGCATTTGGCTTTGCTTCCTCATGCATTAGTTTGAGATCTTTTACGATGCTGATTTTGGAGGATGTAGAATTGATAGGAAAAGCATACGGTTCATGTCACTTCTTGGAAAATTCTCTCATTGCATGGTCATCTAGAAAGCAATCTTACATTTGCACAATCAAGCTGTTGAATCTGAATATGTGGCTGCTGCTAGTTGTTGTTCTCAAATTCTTTGGATAGTAGCTACACTTAAAGATTATGGGGTTTTACGGATAGTGTTCCTCTTACGTGTGATAACACTAGTGCAATTTGCATTGCTAAGAATCCTGTGCAACATTCAAGAACAAAACATGTCGACATCGATTTCACTTTCTTAGAGATCATATTGAAAAAGGCAACATTGTGCTTCATCATGTGGATCTTGAACATCAATTGGCGAGACATTTTCACAAAACCATTGTCTTCTTCTCGTTTTGCCTTTATTCGGGAGAACTTGGAATTGTTCATCCAATGGGATTGTTTTGAGGAGTTTCTTTGCCAAATTCTTTCACTTGATGAGCTCACTTTATCATATTTCTTTATATACTATGTAATTGAGCTAATATATGATAATCTAAATTGTCTCACTTGAACTAAAAATGACATTGCGGAATTCCCTGATCTGATTGCCTATAGCTAAATACTCTGTGATATCTCATTCTTCTAGGCTTGATATTGAATCCTCTTGACAAATTTGGGCTATGAAGCAAGTGTGTTTTCAGCTTTACTCTTTCATAAGACCTTTTAATCATTTTTTTGCATGTTTACAATCAAAGAAAAAAGAAAAGAAAAAGGGAATCAATAAAAGGATTGTTAAAAGCAAAAAGCTTCAAGTTGTATGCTTCAGGCATGCTTTCCTTAAAAGATAAGATGTATGCTTCAAGCATGCCATTCCCTCAAATGACAAGATGTATGCTTCAAGCATACCACTCCAAGGAAATAAAAGAAGTATGCTTCAAGCATGCCACATGCAGTTTATTGTTTAAAAGATTAAAATTGGTCTACTAGATTGAAGTTGAAACCACTTGCTCGTCCTGATTTGTTAGTTGCTTCAATTTTTGAGTTCTTGTTTTTCTACTAAAGGTCTTGCTTAGTACTTGGCTATAGTTGACAGATTTGAGGTTGAGATACATGTCATTTCTTAACTTGTTAACATCACATTAAGATCATATATTTTGCATATTATGTGATATATAAGGTTATATGATCAAATGAGCTCATCCTTTGTATCTTGACCCTCCTTTGCTTCTGTTTGCGAAACCATTGATACAAGAAAAAGTTTGAACATGTTTTCTTGTTGTTTTGATGAATCCATTGTCAAAGGGGGAGAAGTTTTTGAGAAGTTTGGGAAGAGTTGAAAAAGAGGGAGTAGTATCTTTCGGTTGTTGAGTAATCTGGGAGAAGTTTTGTTTTTGGCACATTGCACAAACCACACACATTTTTGTCAAAAGGGGAGTTTTTATGTTCTTTGTTCTTTTTTAAAAAAACTGCCAAATGTTCATGTCTAAATGGTGTTGCCAATGTTTTCATCAAGGGGGAGATTGTGAATCATGTGATGAAAAATTGGTTTGATCTTGTGCTGAAATTGGTTAAGATTAGGATTAATCTGTGTTGGACCAAACATCCGAACATTAAAAAAGAAACCTTGCTTTACTTGAACCAAATAACTAAAAATCGCATTTTTCCCATGTATGACAGACCAAAGTTTTTGGTCCGTCATACCTGTGCTTTGGTGACCGTTTTTCAATGTATGAATGAGACCAAAGATTTTGGTCTGTCATACACATGCTTTGGGCGATCTCATTTTTCCCATGTATGACAGACCAAACTCTTTGGTCTGTCATACACATGTTTTCAGCGAACTCATTTTGCCCATGTATGACAGACCAAACTCTTTGGTCTGTCATACACATGTTGATAGCAAACTCATACTTCCCATGTATGACAGACCAAATGTTTTGGTCTGTCATACACATGCTTTTGGCGGTTTTGAGCAAAATTGAAATGGTTTGAATTTGAAATTATGAAATTTGTGATGATTTCATGATGCGTGTTTTGAAGTGAACTTTATGCAATGCTCATGTGAGTAGTTGCATGGATTGACCTTGAGTCAAGTCGTGGACTTGTGCTCGGATTTGTTTCGTGGTTTGTTCATGTGCAGGTATTGCTCGAAGACGAATGTGGTCGATGACGGGACCGGAACTAGGTTCATGGAGGAACTGAGGTTCGGGACTAGGTTCAGGAGGAACTGAGGTCTTGGTGGTCAAGGATGTCATGCGGGACGTTCGGGCTAAGGGAATGGTGCACATGAAGAATGGTTAGTCACGTGAGAATGGCAGGAGGTCATTCGCGTGCAAAGTGTTAGTCACGTGAGTATGGCAGGTGGCCATACGCGTGCAAAGTGTTAGTCACGTGAGTATGGTAGGGTTACCATACGCGTGCAAGAGTTGTACTCGGCCAGGTTGGGCCAAGTAGAGTTGTGTTGGATACGGATTCCTTCTAGGGAATAGGAATCGTATCCTGGTTTGGTCCTTTAAATAGGAGTGGTTGTCTCCTGTTGAAGGGCACCAAGGAGAGCTGAGCGCATCAAGCTTTGAGCTTGGTTTTAGGGTTTGTACTCTTTTGATGAGAGTATTTTAGACAAGAAATAAAGATCAATTCTTCCAAGATTTTTGCATGCTACAGTAACCACGTCGCTACAGTGTTTTCTGTTTTGGTTTTTTGTTTGCATGCTTGTTCTAATTCTAGATTGGTTTTTGATCGTTAAGTTTCATCTTGATTTGATCCATCAAAAACCTCTCTATTGTATTGATTTAGAGTTCCTCAAAGTATAGTTGATTAAACCTTTGTTGGTTCTGTTAAAACTTTCAAGTTTACGTTAGATCAATTCTCGTCAAGTTCTGGATCAGCAAGCTTGCGAAGCTCATAACTTTTCATCCATAAGTCTGATCGAGCTGATTCTTTTTGGGTTTGATTCGTATTGGAATCTAGTTTCTTGTGTCCAAATTTCAGATCGTTTCGACGGTTGGATCTCCGGGAATTCTCCTTTTACCAAGCATCTGTCAATCTGTTTTTGTTGATTACGAGGCAATCTTTTGAATCCGAGTTGGGGTGTTCTTCCAGTAGATCGAAAATTTTGTTTTAGCTTCCGCATATTCATTCACCCCCCCTCTGATTGCTATATTCGTATACTTCGATCCTACACTATTGTTTGAGTCTTTGCGTGGGTGTGTTGAGTTCGCAAAGAAGATGAGTCTCTAGTGGACATTGTTTTAGAGTTGACGTGTAAGATTCGAGGTCGAATCCAGTTAAGGGGGGTAGAATGTGATACTACGGAATGACGGTATGAGTCATTTTCGATCTCGGCCATAAGGTACGACTCTTGTAACATGTTTTTGCGTAGTGTCTGCAAGTGTGGGCCTTTCCGGAGGGGAATTGGGCCTTCCGGGGGAGTTCGGGCCTTGGGGGGTCCATATGGGCCGAAGGTGGGACATATTTGGGCCTTTTGGAGGTGGTCTAGGACAGCAAAACTGCTGCCCTAGCCCTACCTGCACCCCAAACAAGTCCCCTCCCTAGCCCTAGCCCCCACTTGTTTCCCCTCCACCCCATTGCCTCCTCCTCCCTAGCCGCCACCCGTCCCTCACCCTTGCGCCTCCCCTTGCTCCACCACGTGCCCTTGCTGCGTCCCCCTCGCTGCCATGCCACGCCATGGTGCTGCCCTCGCAGGTAGGAGGATCCGCGACGAGGAGAACCGGTGGCCACGACGCGTGGGAGCGAGATCGGGCGATCGAGAGGCATTCTTCGTGTTCGTCGTTCGTCGGACTAAGGTATGTCCATGGGGAAACCTTGGGGAAGGTCTAGGTGCTGTTCTCATAGTAGATTTGGAGTTGTTAGATCAAGAGGACGTGCTGCCATGGAGTAGATCTGAAAAGAACTAGAGTTCGTATTGTACTCAGTTTTGGGTAGATTTGGAGTCCATTTTAGGGGGTGCGATTTCGCAATTTTAGATTCAGAATTTGGCCGAGCTCCTGTTGAAGAAGTTGTAGGTATCGTCAAGACCTATTTTTTGTATTTTTTTGAGAATTTTTGGAGTTACGGTCTGAAAGTTATGGCCGTTTTCGTGGGCGCTATCCAATCTGTGTCGAGGTTGGGACAGTCTGTGTTCAACATTAGATTAAACTAGTTTAGATTTCGAATCTGACCGTACGGACTTCTAGGAAGTTGTAGATAATTTCAATATCTTTCAGTGCATATAAAGAAATTGAAATTCCGCCCAGCCGTTTGGAAGTTATGTCTGTTTTACCGAGCGCTGTCAAATCTGTGACGAGATTGAGACAGTTCGTGTTTAACGTTAGATTAAACAACATTAGAGTCCGAATCAGTCTTTACCTATAACTAGAAAAAGTTGGGAAATTTCCTGAGCTACGCGAGGATGTACTCGTTTATTCAATTTGGAGTTCTAGAACTCAAGTTATGATTTTTCGAAGCCGCTGTCCAGAACGGGGCAAAATCTGTGATTTCGGGGTTTTGGAGTATTTAGCGTATTAGGTGTAGTGGGTACTGTTTTGAGGAGTCGAATTAAGTGTGTGGCACGTGTTTACAGGTGGTGTGCTTTCGGGAGTGCCCTCAACCTCTCGTCACTCCGTTGCCCGCGGTTGAAGGCAAGTGTGTTGTGTGGATTGAACATTATACGTGTTGCTAGAATTGCTTGATAGTGTTTGGGATAGATAACATGCTGTCTTGCCATGAACTACATGTTATAATTGATATGATGTCCACTTGCCATGTTTTAATGATTGCTATGATATGATGAGCATGTTTAAGATGTTATGATGCCATGTGTTAATATATGAGTTTTATATTGTTGGCATGCTTGCATACATGACATGTTACATGGCCCGGGTGGTGAGAAAGTCATTACCTAATCCGGGAAGGTCGGTGAGAAAGTTATGACTAATCCGGAGAGCCATTAGAGTAAGTCCTACATCGTGATTCCATCTACCGTGGGTGGTGGAAGCGAGGAGTAGGCACCCTCCATCTTCGGGATGGAAGGGGGGAGAGGGTGCACACCGACGGGTGTGTACTCAACCATACCGGTATGAGTTTCCAAGGAGATATGAGCATAGCATTGCATTGCATTGCATTACAATACATATTAAATGATGAGGATGGTGTTATGTGTTCAAGTTTGAAATGTTATATGTGACGTGAGGTATTATTGTCTTGTAAATGATCTTGTTGTCCATTACAATATGCTTGCTGAGTTTTCGAACTCACGCTTGTGTTTTATGTTGTTTGTTTGTTTAGGTACAATGAAATCGGCGTGCGGGAAAGGGATCTAGCTACACTCCTCCACGTAGTATCATAATCTAGCTAATTCACCTGTTTTGGAGACACGACATTAAGTATTACAATAATCATTAGTGTATGGTCTGTATGTTTGGTTGTTTCCCTCATGTATATCATGTGGGGCTATGGAGGGAGTTGTTTTAACTTCCTAGAGTTAAATTGATGCTTATTATTTTGCTATCGATGCTTATTGATGTTTTAGTTGATGATTAGCTATCCTTATCGCTGCGTATGGATATCTCGTTTATCTTACATATTGATATGATGCTATGTTGTTAAGTTTCATGTAAAAACAAAGGAGATGCTGTCAAAATTTCCAATTATTCCAAATGATTACTTGCTGTAATTTACCTTAAATTATGGTATTAAATGTGTCATGATCTATGTTTGGTGACATTCTGGGCTTAGTAAAAGCTGGGGTGTTACATACAGTACAGACAGTAACATTTAATTATAGTGAGAACATTAGTTTCGAAACGAGATCAACTGAATTTTTATCAGCTTACCGGGTGTGGGGACCCTGGTAGGTCCGCGTGGTGGCGCCTGCCAACTGGATCCTCCAGCCGTGCCAGGAGCTGGAGGCACCTGGGTGTGGAAGCTGGACCCTGGCTGTAGTGGTGGTCGAGAAGGTGTGTCGACGAGCTGAGCCCGGTTGGCGGCCTGGACGAGGTGCCCGGTAAAGCTTGATCGGTGGGGCCTACCAAGCAACACCAATCTCCACGATCCGTCGGGACTGCAGCTCCACACGCCTCATGGCCTCTGATAGCTCATCCGGTGTGAAAATGGTCCCCTACCGCAACCTAGACAGAAAGTCAGTGGCATGCTGGTGCAAGTCCCTCGCCTCGTCCACCTATCACGTACAAACAAACGATAAATATAACGACATAGCATTGAAATTACAATTGTATTAATGAGTAAAAATACAATGAGACTTACCATCTGGTGCAGTGCCACTCCTGCGTGGCTCGAGTACAAGTCTGCGATGTTAGGAGCAAACATCTGGGCCGGGTGCTCCTCGCGTAGGAGACGAGTACGGGTCCGGGGCACATACCAGGACAAGTACTCCTGGTAGGAGGAGGAGTCGTAGGGCGTGACCTCCTCGACAACGTCCTCCAGCGCCCCTCCCACTGCGCAAGCCACGGTGCCATCCTCTGCAGCAAGGTCACCATAGACTTCTTGGGTCCCTGGGTGGAGTACCTGCATAAAAGACCTCATTATTACAAATATATCGTAAGCACTTAGCATACATGTAGTGGCCAGTAACTCACGAGTGCACTTTCGCCGCCACGCGTTCCCCCAAAGGAACAGGGACCACCTGGCGTAGTCCGAACTGCCTGAGGACTCGGTGCGGCGTGTAGTCCTCTACGAAGACGTCGAAGACGAGCTTCCTCCTCGTCATCCAGTAAGCATGGTCCCTGTAGCACAGTAGCGACAGCCCCACCGCAGCTCTCTCTCCTACGCGCTCGTCGCTGTAAGGGTCCCAGACGACCTCCCCCTCCCTCAGGTGGTCGCAGGCCTCCGTGAAGGAGAGGTACACCGCACATACCTGCAGACCTGCCCACTGTGGCTGCAAGAGTAGAAATAGCTGTAAGCACATGGCATTGAAATTACAATTCCATTAGTGAGTAAGAACATGTACCCGTCTCCTGGTCCAGAGCGAGCCCATCGTCGGTCGGTCCAGCGCATCACTGTCGTACATGTCGGGGGTGTAGTGTCGTGGGTCGACGTGGGGTCGAATGACCAAAGCTGAAGAAGCAGTGGCATCCCGGTAAGATTGTGTCGGGACCCCGAATTTGCAAATCCGGACCCTCTGTGTATTCAGCACTAGTCCAGGAACGCGCTAGTGCACACAGTCTTAACATCGGTAAATATCACAATCATACCACTCGATAATAGTAAAGTACTTTAATTAAATAGTCAAACTGGTTACTCAACCTTATGGTCAAGTTACAAATGTACGCCTCAGTGGCGAAACTTATTAAGAGAGAAATAGTAGCGGCGGAAAAATAAGATAACTCGTGGCGCCATCCAAGATACCACAGCAACTGGCCCAGGCTCGCTCCTAAGTAGACGGTTCCTCGTGGAGCTCCTCCTCCAAAGCTGGTGTTGTCTCCTCTTCAACTGGTGTTGTATTGTGGCAAGGGTGAGTACTTGGTACTCAGCAAGTCATGCACAGAATGCAGGCTAATAGACTATATGCATGGCTTGATACAAAGGAATAGCTCAAGGTATATTTGCAGTAAACAGCATTTGACAAGTAGCATAAGTAGATTCGAAAGCAATAGAAACAAGTAAAGCATAGATAACTTTCAAGGAGTTTAGTAAACATCTTTCCCATCCTAATCCATATTTCCATCAACATCATTATTAATCCAACCCAACCTTTCATATCCAAGTTATTTTTGAGAAAATCTAACCCTTGACTGTAATTCCCGAGCGATGTCCAATACCGCGGACACGGCTATTCGAATAGATTCTAAACTCTGCAGAGGTTATGCACTTTACCCACAAGATACAGTCAAACACCACAAAGGCGAGTTCCCGTAACAAAGTCTTTCGGAAACCTCTAACAATACAAGTGGTCCTCCCCGGTTATTGCACACTAACCCTTCCCTTAGCTAAGGCGAAGTTTAGGCCAATCAACTGTTAGATGGGTACCTGGCCTCACTCCCAGACGCTCCCCGTACAACTTACACAAAGGGTGTAGTTGACCTCCTGAGGTCCCAGTGCGTTATTAGCAACTTAGTCAACTAGGTCCGTCCCATTCTGAGACATGTGGTTGCACGTTAAACCCAGTTCAAAGGCTTGCAAGGTGAAGTCCTTAGGGTGACCAGGGCAAGACTACCCGAAGAACCAAATCAACATCCCCAATGCCACAACTGGCCCACTGATTATTCTTGCCACATGCCCCGGTCGAAAAACTATTTATCAAACCCCAGTTGATTACCATGCACCACGTGCCATCAACATCACATGATACCTTTCCAAAACAGGTTCAATATATCATTAAGTCAATATTAACATTTGATTGTCCAAAATCATGTCATGGGCACGAAAGGTGTCTAAGCAAAGATACTACAACGATCTAATTTCCCATGTTGGCAATTTAATAATGTCCAACTAGTAAACCACAACTAGGGTGACAAGGGGTCATGGCACATATTTAAGTAATCAAGGTGTCATACAGCAAATTGGTATTTATCTAATTCCCCATATTTAAATAAAGTATTTTCTAATTGAACTAGCATGCAATAGGTTAAATCAAAATAGATTTCAAATTAGGATCAACATGGTCAAAGCACAACTTGCCTTCAAAAAGTATTTGTCCTTGGTCTTGAGTTGGATCCTGAGTCAATACTTCTCCTTCGAATCCTTCCGGCACTTCAACGTCTACTCGTAAAGCGTGCAAATAGCAACCAATGAATAAAACAGAAGACAAAAACATCCAAACATCCAAATAAAATCCATAAACAGAGAGAGCATAATTTTATGAATTTTTAGAAACTGGAATCGTCAAATTTGGAGTTAAAATGCAAAAGTTATAGCATTTTGAAGTTTAAATAATCAATTAAATAATATTACAGATGAAAACTTTAGTCAAAAAATTAAATAAAATTCATAATTAGGTAGATCTCAATTTTATACAAATTTAGAAATTTGAATCACTCAAATCGGAGTTGAAACGCAAAAGTTATAAGCGTTTGAAATTTGAAACAAAATCTGAAATCATTATTTCGAATTAATAAATCATTTTCTTTTTCGGAAATTAATTAATACGTCAGCCTGGACACGTGGCAGCCTCTGATTGGTCTGATGACGTCAGCCGGTCCATGGACTTGGTCCACGCTCGGCTCGGGTCTACCGTGGACTCGGTCACGGCTCCGCGTGAGACTGACATGTGGGTCCGCCTCGGGTGACGTCGCTCGACGTCGGCGAGTTCGGCCACGATGCTTGGCAGTGGGACCCATCGTGACATCATTCTTGGCGTCGGCGCTCGGTGGACATTCCACGACATGCGGGCTCGCCGCCATGGCGTCACCGTGGCGTCATGGTGCTGCGGTTTAGTCACGTCGGCCCGACATGCGGGCCCAGCGTGTCGGCGTCCTACCTGCCAGCAGCGTGGGCGGCGCGGCCGCGGCGATCGCCTTCCCGACGCGTGGCGCAATCTCGGCCGTTGATTTGAAAATCAACGGCCCAGATTAGATCTGGCTCTCACGCCGTTTGGGTTAACGCGTTTGATCTGGACAGTTGGATATAGATCCTTCGGTCGAGATTGGTTCTGGGGATTTAGATTGGGATCTCACCTTGAGATGACGTTGCGTGATCTGGGTTGTTGGATCTTGATCGGACGGCTGAGAAGCTTCGAGCGACGGCGATGGTGTGCGGCGGAGCTGGCCGGAGGTCGGGGGCGGCGACACGAACGCGGCGTTCGCGGGCTCCTCCGGCGAGGTGAGTGGTCCCTTCGGGTGCGTCTCGTTGCGGTGAGTCGGATCTGGGGTCAACGGCGGGTACGGGACGGCGGAGCGAAGCAAAACCGCGGCGGAGGAGTGCTACAACTCCAGCGGCGAGCGGCGCGTCGAGAACGCTGCGGCCAGGCGACGGCTAGAACAGCGGCTGCGCCAAGGTCAAGGTGATCCTCGGGTGTGATCCGGGCATTAAATAGCCTCGGCTTCGCGCGAGCGGAAACCTAGAACCTCACGGCGGCGGGCGCGGCGGCGGAATCCGGCTCGGACTCGGGCGGAGACGACGACGGAGGACCGTCCACGTGGCGCGATCAACGGCCACGATTGGCTCGGGCGCGATCGGATCCGGTCGGATCGGTGCGGCTCGATTTCGGCCGTTGGATCTTGATCCAACGGTTCACAGGGTTAGGGTTTGGACTTGGTTCGGTCGAGTCACGTGGCTCGGGTCGGACTCGGACTCGGGTCCGGTCGGATGAAACGATACTTGACCCGACTTGATTTTCCAGCGATTTAATATTTAAAATAATTCCCAGAAATTCATTTAATTCATTAAAAATAGCAAAAGACTCAGAAAAATTCCAGAAAAATTCTAGAAAATATTTTAGGGTATTTGGGACTCAAATAAAATATTTCCAACGAAATTTTATTTGCAAAGTTTAATTCTTTAATTATTTCAAAATGGAATAAATTCAAATAAATTCCAAATAAATTCCAGAAAATTCCAAAAATTCACCAAAGTGCCAAATCACACATGAATTTAAGAAAAGCAAAATTTTGGGGTGTTACAGATTGGGGTTCCTGCCTTTCTTCACGCACGCATCGCAAAGGGCGTGGTACGTGGAAGCAAGAACCGCTGAACCCCAGGATACCTGCGGTACGTCGTCAGGCTCCGAGTTCGCAATAGCCCGTGCGTAGGCTATCCAACGCGCGTCCACAGTGTCGCCGTGACTCGACGTGAACATCACCCAGAAGAACAACCAAAGCAGATAGGCCTCAATGTGCCTAGCAACCTGGTAGTCGGTGGGCCGGGCCGCCATCCGCTGCACCTGCGATAATTGAAAGAGTGTGATATCACGTTAATGCTATGCAAAGCTGGAGTAACATAGTAATATGTACAATCACTAACCTCGAACTGCGCCAATCACCTCCTCGACGGCCCGTGCTTTGCGTCTATCGGTAGACGTGGGTCGACCTCCGCAACCCCGGCGAAGCGCGCCTGCAAGTCCGCATCCCACCCAGCAGGAGCCACCTAGGGTCCGATCGGTGCCCCGGCGATCGGAAATCCAGTGAGCATGGTGACGTCCTGCAGCATCACCGTCACCTCCCCGAAAGGTGATGAGGACATCACTACCATGGATACGGCCATACTTACAAACCCAATGGAAACCAACAATATCATACAAGGGCCAATTACTCGAGCTCGGGCACGACAATTCAATTACCAGGTGAATGCGTTCCTCGGGTTGCATACAGATAATTTAATGAATGGAATGCTATTTAATCCTCGTGATGATTTTATTGTCCTTAGGAACCAAGGAGAAGGACTTCCAAACATCAAGCATGAAGCCAATTCTTCCGGTGCACAAGTTATACTCGGATTCGGCCTCCGGGACAGCACCAACTTAAAATGACCATAACTTTTGATCCACAAGGGTGTTTGGGGTCTATGAGTACTGGTTTGAAAGGTTTCGACGTCCTCTTTCCAACGGATCCGACCCCATCCCTAAATTCCGTCCGAGTCGACGGGAATCTGCAAAACAATTGGCGTCACTTTTCCAAATCGAGAAGACGTGGGCTTTGGGCCTTGTAATAGAGTTGTAGTTGGTATCCTACTGCTTTGGACGTGTTTCCCACGCCCTACCTCTTATAAATAGCCAGACATCGGTTCCTTAGGGTTTTGGGTTTTATTTGATTAGTTTAGCCAAGTGCAAACTTGATCCTCGCGAGTTGTCTTTGGGCGACCACCTTGTCAAGATCGTCAATAAGACTCCACTTTGTTTCGCTTCGATTTTATCCGCAATTTCAGATTGCTTATCCTATTGTTCTTGCTTGTTCTTCGGTTGCTTGCAGGAATTGAACCTCGTGTTCAGGTTGATCGTGCCACGGCAAGATCAATAACCTGGAGTTGGTTTAGCGATTGCTAAGGCGCATCGTCGTAAATGACGGTGTAGTCGGATCGTCAAAGTCGACTCTAACAAATCGATCGTGGTGTTTCTCATCGAAAGATCGGGACACCCATAGTGCCATCACGGGCGCCATCAAGTGGTATCGAGCAAACCAGGTTGCTCGGTGAGAATTCTTTACCCTAGATTAGTAGATTGATATCTTTCCTATAGTCGAGAAGCGCCATCAGATTGGATCTCCCCATACCAAAACAATTTGAGCCTCGCATTTTCCTTTCCGATTGCATTGCGTTATTGAATTTTTGGTTGCATCGTCGTGTCGAGTTGCTGAATTCTAGTCTAGTTCCAGGTCGAAGAAAATTTTGTCTCCCACAGCGGTTTCGAGTTGTGTTCGGTTTGAGTTGTGTTCCGTTTGAGTTGTGTTCCGTGTCGGTCCCGAACTGTTGAAAAAAAAAAAGAGAGAAAAGGTGTTGGACCAAGCTTTCTTCTCATCCAATCGTCGCCATCGTCGCCCACTTGGTCGTCAGACCGCTGCCCTCTGTTAGCCGATCGTCGCGACCGTCGCCCATCTGTTAGCCATTGGTTACCTCCCGGTAGTCGCCTCCGTGATCGCCTTTGGCCCGTTGCCCACTGTTAGCCGATGGTTGCCTCGATCGTCGCCGACCGTTGCCCTCTGTTAGGCCGATCGGTCGCTCCTAGTCGCCGCTGACCGATCGCCCATCTGTTAGCCGATCGGTTACCTCGATAGTCGCCTCCGTGATCGCCGCTGACAGTTTGCCCTGTTAGCCAGTGGTTGCCTCCCAGTAGTCGCGCTTTGACCGGTCGCCACCTGAAGCCGTTGGTTGCCTCCCGAGTCGCCGCTGACCGTCGCCGCCACTGTTAGCCGATCGTTGCCTTCCGATCGTCGCCTCCGATCGTCGCCGCCGATCGGTCGCCCACTGACCGGTCGCCACTGTTAGTCGATCGTCGCTGCCTGGATCGTCGCCCACCTGGTCGCCATCGCTCGCTCGATCGGGTTTGGCGCCGATCGACGCCCACTTGGCCGCCCGATCGTCACACGATCGGTCTTCACTGCATAGCACTTGAAAGAAAAACGAGTCGGATCGTTCCGCAAAAAAAAAAAAAAAAAAAAAAAAAAAAAAAAAAAGGAGTCCGAACAGATCCAGAAAATTTTTATGTGCCAAACCTATTTTCACAAGATCACAGTCTTTTGAGATAGTTCCCTTCTTTCGCGAATTTTTTTCGTGACTGCTTTTTTTTTCATCTCATTGTGGAAAGCACTGCCGTCGACAATAGCTTTTGAGTCACGAGTCCTTGCTAGCCTAGAGTCGACAACTAGTGACTAGACGTTGAACAATTCTTCAATTTTGCATTCACCGATTGGATTATTGCTAACCTTTTGCTACTAAATTAAGCCTGTCCAAGCTCCACTTTCTACCCGCATGGTGTTCGATCCCTTGGCAATCGCTCTACACAAACTTCGGAGAACCTTTGACAA
This sequence comes from Rhipidocladum racemiflorum, assembly GCA_036346355.1. Classification (NCBI taxonomy): domain Eukaryota; kingdom Viridiplantae; phylum Streptophyta; class Magnoliopsida; order Poales; family Poaceae; genus Rhipidocladum; species Rhipidocladum racemiflorum. Next base: position 38,075,829 of record CM070583.1, on the reverse strand, counting down.
CGCCAGCGGCCGACAACGCCTTTGCATTGTAAGAACTTGTAAGAACTTGGGTCATAGGCTTGAGCGCTTGAGAGACTTGCCACCTAGTAGTTGATAGGAACATTATACTTGTGGCAACTAACCATGTCGGTGACGAGTTCACTTCATCACTCTCCACGAACCAAGGGCATCATTGCTCACTTCCAAAAGATGACGAGGAAGCCACCGATGGTCTTAGCGAGGATGTCACGGCTCACTAATGAGCGTATGTCAATGCAAGAAGACCGTCTCAGATCCATCGAGGCCGCACAAGGGATTGCTAACACTACTCTTGCTACTATTTTGGCTAGACTTGATACTTTTGCATTTGCTGCATCTGGTGCTTCAATCCACCTCCTGTCGTCCAAGCAACAATTCAGCTCCACAGGGAGGCCCCAACAGATTTAGAAGAAACGAGCGAAGAGCACGAATATGATGACACCAGCGATGCGGAGGAGGTCAACCCCATCCATTACGATAATGATCGTAACCATCAACGGCTACGCTTCAATCAGCAAGGTATGCGACGTGATCCTCCACGACCAAGGAACGAGCGAGATGATGTTTTCCTAAGGTAAATTTCAACATGCCACCGTTTGAAGGTAAATATGACCCTGATGGTTACCTTAGTTGGGAATTACTTGTGGATCAAAAATTTGCGTGCCATGATTTCCACTGAGAATAGAAGAGTTAGAGCTGCCACAAGTGAGTTCACTGATTTTGCTTCTATTTGGTGGAGAGAACATTGCCGTGCTCATCCAAATAATATACCCACCACTTGGGAAGCCTTGAAATTGCTAATGAGGCATAGATTTGTTCCTTCATACTATGCTAGAGATTTATTGAATAAATTGCAGCGCCTACAAAGAAGGTAAGAATTCGATTGGAAGAATATTACCAAGAATTGCAAATTGGCATGTTGCGTTGTGGATTAATTGAGAATGAGGAAGCTTCTATGGCTCGTTTCTTAGGTGGTTTAACTCGAGAAATCCAGGATATTCTAGACTATAAGGATTATAATTCGATGACTCGGTTGTTCCATCTTGCTTGCAAAGCTGAGCGTGAAGTGTGGTCGTCAATCGAGGGCCAAGACTAACTTTTCTGCAGGTCGAACTACTTCATGGACACCGCGCACCCGCTGCCCCCGCCGTACTACCACGCCCGACCTCTTCCATCAACAGAACGGCGTCCACCACCGCAAATTCGGCACCACGACCAACGCCGACGAAAAGTGCCACACAAGCTACTACAAATAGTTCGTCGCCGCTTGGCCGTCAGATCAACGGACGCACCAAAGATGTTCGTGCCATCGCTGCAAGGGTTTCGGTCACATGATGAAGGAGTGTCCGAACAAGCGTGTGCTAATAATCCGTGAAGACGGCGAGTATGACTCAGCAAGTGATCTTGATGAAGAAACATATGCTTTGCTCGCTGAACATGAAGACGGCGATCCAAATGCCGAGCACGACGAAGTGCACGTGAGCGCCAGTGATCTTGACCAATATTTGAGTATTATTGCACAACGTGTGCTTAGTGCTTTCAGATTGCTCGCGCCGATCCAAATCAACGCCACAACTTGTTTTACACAAAAGGCGTCATCAAGGAGCGATCCATTCGAATAATCATTGATGGGGGGAGTTGCAATAATCTAGCCAGCATGGACATGGTGGAGAAGCTAGCACTCTCCACTAGACCACACCCTCAGCCCTACCACATTCAATGGTTCAACAACAGCGGCAAACTCAAGGTAACTCGCATGGTAAGAGTACATTTCGCTTTAGGTTCCTATCATGATTATGTTGATTGCGATGTCGCACCTATGCAAGCATGTTCTATGTTATTAGGTAGACCGTGGCAATATGATAAGGATTGTTTACATCATGGTAGAACAAATCAATACTCTTTTGTGCATAAAGAAAAGAAAATTGTGCTACACCCAATGTCGCTCGATGCCATTGTAAAGGATGAAATCGCTAGATCTAGCAAAGAGAAAAATCGAGAGAATTCTAAGAGTGAAAATCAGATTGTCACCAAAGGACTTGAACAACATAAACAGAGAGAATCTAACCTTGATTGTGCTAAGCCGAATGAGATTAAATTGAAAGGTGCTTGTTTTCTTGCAACAAAATCTGATTTCAATGAGTTGGCTGTTTGTAGGTCTACATGCTATGCTTTGGTCTGCAAAGAAACTTTGTTTTCTCTAGAGGAGATGTCCCTCTCTTTGCCTCCTGTTGTCACTAACCTTTTGCAGGAATACACTGACATCTTTCCAAAGGACATCCTCAGGGCTGCCGCCAATTAGAGGGATTGAGCATCAAATTGATCTCATTCCAGGGCATCCTTGCCCAACCGAGCACCTTACAGAACCAACCACGAAGAGACACAAGAGATACAACGCCAAGTTCACGAATTGCTTGATAAAGGGTACGACGTGAATCTCTTAGTCCTTGTCTTTGTACAGTCATTTTAGTACCTAAGAAAGATGGAACATGGCGCATGTGTGTGGATTGTAGAGCAATTAATAATATCACCATTAGATATCGCCATCCTATTCCTCGGTTAGACGATATGCTTGATGAACTAAGTGGCTCTACTATGTTCTCTAAAGTGGATTTGCGTAGTGGCTATCACCAGATTCGCATGAAGTTAGGAGATGAATGGAAAACAGCATTTAAAACTAAGTTCGGGTTATATGAGTGGTTAGTAATGCCTTCGGGTTGACTAATGCTCCTAGCACATTCATGAGACTGATGAACGAGGTTTTACGTGTTTTCATTGGAAAATTTGTGGTAGTTTACTTCGATGATATCTTGATTTATAGCAAATCTTTAGAGGATCATCTTGAACATCTACGTCTTTGTTTTTAATGCTTTACGCGATGCACGCTTATTTGGTAACCTTGAGAAGTGCACCTTTTGCACGGATCGAGTATCTTTTCTTGGCTATGTTGTTACTCCACAGGAATTGAAGTTGACCAAGCCAAGGTTGAAGCAATACAGAGTTGGCCGACTCCTAACACGGTCACACGGTGCGAAGTTTTCTAGGACTTCTTTGGATTCTATCGTCGTTTTGTGAAGGACTTGACACCATCGCTGCACCCATGAATGAGCTCACCAAGAAGGGTGTACCTTTTGCTTGGGGCAAGCCGCAGGAAGATGCCTTCAACATTCTGAAAGCTAAGTTAACCCATGCACCCTTACTCCAGCTTCCAGACTTTTCTAAGACTTTTGAACTAGAATGTGATGCTAGTGGAATTGGTTTGGGTGGTGTTCTGTTACAAGAAGGAAAACATGTTGCTTATTTTAGTGAAAAATTGAGTGGGCCAAGTTTGAATTATTCTACTTATGATAAGGAGTTATATGCGCTAGTTCGAACTTTAGAAACATGGCAACATTATTTATGGCCCAAGGAATTTGTTATACATTCGGATCATGAATCGTTAAAACATATTAGAAGTCAAGCTAAACTGAACCGTAGACATGCAAAGTGGGTTGAATTCATTGAGTCATTTCCTTATGTCATCAAACACAAACAGGGAAAGGATAATGTCATTCTTGATGCCTTGTCTAGGAGATATACCATGCTCTCACAACTTGACTTCAAAATTTTTGGTTTGGAAACGATTAAAGAGCAATATGTGCATGATGATGATTTCAAAAATGTGTTGCTCAATTGTAAAGAGGGAAAAACTTGGAACAAATTTGTCCTCAATAATGGGTTTGTGTTTAGAGCAAACAAACTATGTATTCCAGCTAGTTCTCGTTCGCTTGTTATTGCTACAGAAGCGCATGGAGGAGGATTGATGGGACACTTTGGTGTGAAAAGGACGGAGGACATACTCGCTAGCCATTTCTTTTGGCCCAGAATGAGACGAGACGTGGAACGTTTAATCGCTAAATGTTCTACATGTCAAAAAGCTAAGTCACGACTTAATCCCCATGGTTTATACATGCCTCTGCCTGTTCCTAACGTGCATGGGGAGGATATTTCTATGGACTTTGTTTTAGGACTCCTAGAACAAAGAAGGAGGGATAGTATCTTTGTCGTTGTGGATAGATTTTCTAAAATGGCACACTTCATACCTTGTCACAAAAGCGATGACGCTACCAACATTCTTGACTTATTCTTTCGTGAAATTGTTCGCTACATGGTGTGCCTAACACAATAGTTTCAGATCGTGACACTAAATTCTTAAGCCACTTTTGGAGAACTTTGTGGGCTAAATTGGGGACTAAACTTTTATTTTCTACTACTTGTCATCCCCAAACTGATGGACAAACTGAGGTCGTTAATCGAACTTTATCTACTATGCTTAGGGCTGTTTTGAAAAAGAACATTAAATTGTGGGAAGAATGTTTGCCTCATATTGAGTTTGCTTATAATCGGTCTATGCATTCTACTACTAAGATGTGCCCTTTTGAGATTGTATATGGATTTGTACCTCATGCTCCAATTGATTTGTTACCTCTACCATCTTCGGAGAAATTGAATCTTGATGCTAAACAACGTGCTGATTTGATTATGAAACTGCATGAGACAACTAAAGAAAACATAGAACGCATGAATGCTAAATATAAACTTACTTGGTAGTAAGGGAAGGAAACATGTAACTTTTGAACCAGGCGATTTAGTTTGGTTGCATTTGCGAAAAGATCGATTCCCGAATTAAGAAAATCTAAGTTGATGCCGCGGTGATGGTCCTTTCAAAGTATTGGCAAAGATTAGTGATAATGCATACAAGCTTGAATTGCTGCAGATTTTGGGGTTAGTCCCACATTCAACATTACCGATTTGAAACCATACTTGGGAGAGGATGATTTAACTTGAGTCGAGGACGACTCAAATGCAAGAAGGGAGGATGATGAGGACATCACTACCATGGATACGGCCATACTTACAAACCCAATGGAAACCAACAATATCATACAAGGGCCAATTACTCGAGCTCGGGCACGACAATTCAATTACCAGGTGAATGCGTTCCTCGGGTTGCATACAGATAATTTAATGAATGGAATGCTATTTAATCCTTGTGATGATTTTATTGTCCTTAGGAACCAAGGAGAAGGACTTCCAAACATCAAGCATGAAGCCAATTCTTCCGGTGCACAAGTTATACTCGGATTCGGCCTCCGGGACAGCACCAACTTAAAATGACCATAACTTTTGATCCACAAGGGTGTTTGGGGTCTATGAGTACTGGTTTGAAAGGTTTCGACGTCCTCTTTCCAACGGATCCGACCCCATCCCTAAATTTCTTCCGAGTCGACGGGAATCTGCAAAACAATTGGCGTCACTTTTCCAAATCGAGAAGACGTGGGCTTTGGGCCTTGTAATAGAGTTGTAGTTGGTATCCTACTGCTTTGGACGTGTTTCCCACGCCCCTACCTCTTATAAATAGCCAGACATCGGTTCCTTAGGGTTTTGGGTTTTATTTGATTAGTTTAGCCAAGTGCAAACTTGATCCTGCGAGTTGTCTTTGGGCTGACCACCTTGTCAAGATCGTCAATAAGACTCCACTTTGTTTCGCTTCCAGTTTTATCCGCAATTTCAGATTGCTTATCCTATTGTTCTTGCTTGTTCTTCGGTTGCTTGCAGGAATTGAACCTCGTGTTCAGGTTGATCGTGCCCACGGCAAGATCAATAACCCGCTGGAGTTGGTTTAGCGATTGCTAAGGCGCATCGTCGTCGTACGGTGTAGTCGGATCGTCAAAGTCGACTCTAACAAATCGATCATGTGTTTCTCATTGAAAGATCGGGACACCCATAGTGCCATCACGGCGCCATCAAAAGGCAGGTGAAAAGTGTGCATCTCCGGCCTCCAACGGTCGACCAAACACGCTAGCAGCGAGCTGTCGAACGGGAAACGCCGCGACCGCTGCGGGTCGTCACCCTCGGCCTGTGGGTCGTGCTCACCGGCGTCGACAGCTAAACCCTCCACCATGCGGACTAGCGGAAGGAGCCCGGCACGTGCCAGCCTAACGACGAACAACAGAGTAATCAATTGAATGTCATGAACACTAATTATACAAAAAATGTAACATGTACAAGTACTGCAACTAACCTGGTGTGGAAACGAGGGTCAACGCTCCATGCCTTATTAGGCACACGAATCCGCAGTAATGCCAACTTGTCATTCCCCTATGTCGTGTGGACGTGCGCACGGTGCCGCGCATCCAACACAGGGTCCAGGAGTGAGTCAACCTGCTCCATCCCTGCACATAGAAATGTTTCAACATAAATCATACTCCACAACGTACGGTAAACACAACATATATGAATAAAAGTACACAACTTTTATGAATAAAAGACATGAAGGTTGAACATAAATAAAAGTGCACAACATGTGAGAAACACAACATATTTGAATAAAAGACACAACATATTTGAATAAAAGACAGAACATATATGAATAAAAGACATCCAATCGCGTCAATATTACAATACATATATGTATAAAAGACATAAGGGGTGAACATAAATAAAAGTACACAACATGTGAGAAACACAACATATATGAATAAAAGACCCAATCGCGTCAATATTACAATAAAAAACATCCAACGTGCATATAATTACATATTTCGATACATAGCCACCACCACGTTCAGATCCTACACCCTACTTGCACTGGTTTGCCTTGTGGCCATACTCGCCGCACTCAGAACACCTCCTAAGAGGGCCACCCACTTCAGATTCATCCATGTCATTGCGAATGCGCCTAGTCTGTGGACGACCAGACTGCCCTTCCGCACACCTCCGCAAGATTGGATCCGGCAAACAGACGCGCTCATCTCTGTTAATCGCGGTGAAATCACCGTGTGCATGAAAACCACGAAACTCACCCGACCAGGTATGGACAACATGATCCTTCAAGTAGAAAGGGGACATGTATTGCGACGTGTTCATCCCAATTTGCCCACAAGTAGCCATCACGTGTGAGCAAGGAATATGGAGAAGTCTTGGCTTATTGCAGGTGCATTCACACCATTCAGATGCCCCTTGGCCTAGATTAACTTCATGCGTAATAACCGCTGTGTCCGTTCCCAATCCCCTTTTGCACCGAAGAGTCACCTCGAAGCGGTATTCAGTGACCCCGTAGCTACGCACCATATGCTGCTGAGCTTTCATGGTTCGTTCCTCCATGTAGGTCAACATCCGCGAACAATACGTCGTTTGCAATGTCGAGGCATGAAGTACCGCTTCCGCATGCCTTTTCTGGTAGTAGGCAACGATGCCGTGCAACATGCCTTCAAGGATGGCCACAAGCGGTAGCGGACGCAGGCCTCGGATGACCCAATTGTAAACCTCGGCTATGTTCGTTGTCATCACGCCAAACCTATTCAACGCATAACAGTTTAGAACAACAACCCAAATTGTTCAGCGGTGTTTTGATATTCTAATGTACCATACTAACCTGGCGCCTCCGGTGTCATGGAGCAATGCCCACTTCTCAAGAGGCTCAGCCTCTATCCAGTGCGAGAAACACTTAATGTTCCTTGACGTTCGTCTCCTCATATTAGGTGGATCGAGCTCCCCAAGGGGTGTAAGCCTTTTGGGTGGGCATTCATTCATTGTAGGTGGTTGCTTCTTCATCTCTTCAATATGCGCACTGGTGTGCTTATCCAACTCGGCAAATAGCGCGGTGAACTTACGTGCCTAATTTTGCTTGCATAACCTCTTAAACAGGTTCATCAGTTTCTTGCTTTTGAACTGCCTAAAGAAATTGGCACCCAAATGTCTCATGCACCACCTGTTCTGCAAGTCAGGCCATGAAAATGGTTCATCTCGATCCTCCTGTAGAGTCTTAATTGCCGAGAGGATACCTTTGTGACGATCATGAATGATGCACATGCTGGGCCGATCACCAACTACCCCCACCTTCAGATGTCTGAAAAACCACAGCCAGCTATCCCGATTCTCACCCTCAACAAAAGCAAAGGCCAATGGAAGTATGTGGTTGTTCGCATCAATTGCAATGGCTGTTAGAATCTGCCCCCTTGTATTTTCTAGTCAAAAATGTGCCATCAACAAAAGCAATGGACGGCAGTACCTGAATGACGCAATGCAAGGGCCCAATGAAAAGAAAGCACGACGAAATGTACAGATCCCATTTGCATCTGCTTCGCTTTCTTTGAAAGCGGTGTATGTGCCAGGATTGGTTTGCTTCAATACTTCAAGCACACGAGGTAGGTTGCAATACGAAGCCTCGTATGTGCCAAACCTCTTCTCTAATGCTTTCTGCTTCGCACGCCAGGCCATGGAGTAGCTTATCTGATACTTAAATGTTCGTAACATTGCTTTCTGAATATATGAACACTCGATATCCCGCTTCTCAATGATTTCATTAAACATCACGCTAGCTATTACAGCCGCATTCAAGTTACGGTGTTTGACAAGAATATTTTCTAGTCTGCATGTGTGCTCGTCCACTCTTGATGCAATCCAATACGTCTCACACTTCGGCTTGTAGGCATGTACTCGAAATTCACAACCATCGATTACGCACTTCACTGTGTACTTATCTGGGCTAGACGGGACAACCCGAAACTCTCTTTGCAGCGACAGTGCCCACAAGCTCATGGCCAACTTCAATTCAGAATTGTTTGGGAACATTTGATTCAACCGAATGGCACCAGTACCATACTCACAATGCGAGTCATGGCCCCACAAAGCTTCCATACCAGCTTTGTTCTGCCTGTTCCATTCATCGGGGATGGGTACCTCCGTTGAGCCAGTACTACCATGCATTTCATCATCTTCCTCCCGTTCGTCATCTTCGCCGATGGTATCGACAGGGTCCAACATTTCGGCTTCCTCTTCTGTCGCCATGCGGTCCACCCAATCCAATTGATCCACAAGTTGATCGATATCCTCCCCTTCATTAGCCCGACGTTCTGCGCTTGCTGCATCAATGTGATCATCCCCCGCTGCTGCCTCAAACGACACCACTGGCTGAACTTGTTCAGCTGTAGCCGATGTGCTGCTCTCGCTCACACACCAGTAGTACTCACCTCTTCCCTAGGGCAAGCTTGCACCAGCATCACACATTCGAGGCTAGATCCTTGCACCACCTTAACCATTTCTGCCACAACTGTGTTCGATCTACTGTCTTCAACTCCCACATAGCCGGGTCACCCTTGCTACGCGTCTATACGATTTGGATGATAACAGAATAAACACTTGGACTCAGGGAAAAAAAATTGGGTCAACCAAAGTTTTATATCACGAATGCTAACAGTATCGGGGGACAAGTGCTCGGCCATGGTGACCAAAAAGCAGCTTAAATCCACTCCATTCTGCCCAATTTTTACTTCCCCATCGCCATAATATACCCTAAATTTCACTGGTTCCGACATCATTGCGACGACATAGACAAAATAAATTTATGCATCCCTACTAAAATGTAAAATCTGTACCGTAAATTGAACAACGATAATTAACTATCGGGATATCGATACTATAATATTATAATAATATTACGCACGTATAACATGGCGATTTGCTACTAATATGCAATGTTCAGAAAAATCGCCCGATTAGCCGATTAGGTAGTGATCGAAGCCCTAAAGATTCCATTTTTTCCTTACGATAAAAAAACTAGGCATAACGATTAATCGGAATTAATCAGGTCTAACTGATATCACTACTCTAGATTAAACAACTAGAATCGCTATTGTAAATTGTACTGCTCTAGATCGCTACTATAAATTGTACTACTCTACATCTCTACTCTAAATTGCGCTACTCTAAATCGCTACTCTAAATTGCGCTACTCTAGATTGCTACTCTAAATTGCGCTACTCTAGATCGCTAATCTAAATTGCTGTCGCGCCCAGAATTTGAGTTCCGAACACTCTGTGTGACACACCAGTCCAGGACCACGCTGGTGCTCAAAGATACAACAGAGATGAATACCATTACACATACACAGCGGAAATATTAATAATAAAGTATTAAACTCATATAAAAATCGTTAAGACCTTAAGGTCAACCTTACAATATTAAGCCACGCAGGGCTGAGTTCAGAGTAAACAAATAAAATAGCAGCGGAATGAAAATTATTCGTGGCGCCTCAGTATGCCACAGGCAACTGACTTGGCTTGCCCCTATTTGTTCGCCTCCCTGTTCTGCTCCTCATCATTGGCTTGCATATCCTCTTCTTCTAGTGTTGTGATTTTTGAAGGGGTGAGTACATTGGTACTCAACAAGCTATGCACAGAATGCAACCTAATATACTACATGCCAGGCTTATTCCAATGGAATGGTTTAACAGGTTTATTTTGCAGTGAAGCAGCATTTAACAAGTAACATAAATAGATTCGAAAGCGGTAAAAACAAATAATGTAACAGTAACTTTTCCAGAAGTTAAGTAACAGTATTCCCACATCCTAATCCATACTTCCATCAACATCATCTTTTATCCCAACCACATTTTGAATAAAGTCTAACCCTTGACTGTAATCCCCGAGCAATGTCCAATACCGTAGACTCGGCTATTCGAATAGTTTGTACACTCTGCAGAGGTTATACACTTTACCCACATGATATAGTTAAACACCACATGGGCGAGTAACCATAACAAAGTCTTTCCAAAACCTCTATCCTCGCATGCGTACCTCCCGGTATAGTTCCCGCTGTCCCTTCCCTTTTGCGGAGCGAAAGTACAGGGCCAACGTATACCGTTAAAGAGATGTAAGACCAATCGGTAAACACTACACCCTTCTTTCCACATTTATAGCTACAAAAACCACCTGAGGTCTCACATGCTAAGACTTCGGAATCATACTAAACTAGGTCTGTCCCACTCCAGACATGTGGTTGTATGTTAGGCCCAGTTCAAAGGCTTGCAAGGTTAAGTCCTTAGGTTGACCGTGGCAAGACTACCCAAAGTTCACAAAACCAAATTCAACAACATCTCTCCCATGTGCCACATCGGGCCCCCCCATTGATCACTGCCACTTGCCACAGTCTAAACCAATGTCCCACCCAGTTGGTTATCATGCACCATGTGCCAACAACTTACCAACAACACATGTCACATTCTTTCAAAACAGGTTCCATAGTTCAATAGTCAGTATTCAGCATATTTCCAAATCGGTGTCATTAGATCGAATGGCATGGCTAAGCAGAACTACCACGTTCTAATTACCCCATTCTGGTGATTAGTATTAACCAGTATATAATCAAATCTATGGTGACAAATGGTTTATTGGCATACAAGTATTATGGACTAGGTGATAATATCAAGTGGTATTTATCTAATCCCAAATTACTTGAACACATTATAATTAAATTAGCATCCATAACTTGGATCAACATAACATTTTAAAACATAGGAGCAAGATGATCAAAGCATAACTTGCCTTCAAATATCAGATGGTCTTAGTCTAGATCTTGATCTTGAGTTTGCTCCTCGAAATCAACTCCCTCACACAGTTCGACGTCTACGCGCAATAATTAAAGAACCAAATAAACACGCAATCAACATACAACACATATTTAGAAAATGCTACAAATCAAGCTAGTTTGTAATTTCATGAAAACTTCCAGATAATTAGTTTGGCATTTTTTAAGATTTATAAAATTTAGTTTGAAATTTTTGGACGTGTAGTTTAAGAGCTACAAAATTCGCTAGCTTGGACCTTCTGCGAATAATTTAACAGTATAGATTTAATTATAGAATTTCAGAAAAATTAGCGTAGCTAGGTATTAATATTTACTAATTAACAAAATTTGTTGCAATCGATTTGGACTTAAAACGAATTTGTAGTGAAAAAGACAAAATTCGCAAATCCGGAAAATTAGCATGTACAACTACATTTGGGTTTCCATGCATGGCACTATTCACATTGTATATGTATATACTTGTTGGTTCGGCTAGGACGTGAAGAATCGAAACAATATAATAAAATGCGTATTTAAACGCGTATTCTTTCTAATATAACCGTATACTCGCATACAGAAAAATATATACCTGCGAACCGGCCGAATATACATATGCAGATCCGACGAATATATCTATACGTATACACACTGCTAGCGTTTAATAAAAGAGAGTACCGAATCAATATGCTACGATATATATTTTTACATGCATAGCAACCGAATATATCTATGAGCGACTATATCTACACGTGAATCGACCAAGTATACCTACATGTAGACATGTATATGCGCAGGCTACAGAGTACATCCGCCTAACCTATACGTATATATACTAACATATATGTACATGATTACGTGTCGACAGGAACAATCAACCGGTAGAAATAGAATGCGCGCAAAGGAGAGAACAAAAGATACCGATCGGCAGCAGCGATGTCGACAGGAACGGCGACGACAACGAAGATGACAACGGCGATGGCGATGATGATGGCGCCGGCGATGACAGCGACGGCGGAGACGGCGGTCGGTCAGTCGAACGTCGGAGTACAGTCGGTGATAGCAGCGCAGGTCGACGAGCGTGGAAAGAGGCTTGGGCACAGAGTGTGCCGGCGGCAACGACGCAGCCAAACCAAGAAAGGAAAATAGAGAAACGTGGAGAGGTGAGGAGGGAATAGCCACAATCTGGAGGAATGGAGGTAGCAGTGTAGAGGTAGATGAAGGGGTATCTAGGTACTAGTGACTGCTTGCGTTCAGGATGGAGAACGGCTGGAAAAAAAATTAGAGTCATGAAGGGAGCAGCTGGAACGACTTAAGGAAACGGCCGGAGAGTTACTCGTGCATGAGTTGGAATTGGAACGGCTGGAAAGAATGGAATGACCACGACGCTTCAGTGGAAAAGAAAAAGAACTCCACGTTTCATGCATGGGAAAGCTTGCAACGCTACATGCGTGGCTACTTGAAGCCATGCACTCCTGAATCCATCCAAGCATGAAACGTTCCTATCCTAATAAACTTACAGAACATTTACTTGGAAATGGTTAGAAATCAAGGGAAAGAGAAGTGACGGGAAACGGCTGGAGGATTACTCGTCCTAGCTTCATGCGCTGCTTGGGAATGAAGGAGGTCCACGATATCCACTTGCATATATTGCTAGTAATTGCAAAAATGGCTGGCAACACAAACGTGACTTGGAAAACGAACGGGCTGGAACGAACGTCCCTACACTCAGGCATAAAGGTATATACGCATATACAGTGTAAAGATATGTTGAAAAAAAAAATAATGGAGAGGTTCTAAAATCCGAAAAAAAATACTCTAAAATACTAGGGACTAGTTGGAGCTTAACAAAGTTGGTTTCGCGATTTTTTGCAGAAATTCTTTTAGCAAAATCAGACACCTGTACTTTTGTGAAATCAACGACTTAGATTATATAACATGTTTTTCGAAAATATTTGAAGCGAACACTCTCGACTACCAACTATCTTAATTATCAACAAAATTTTAGAGTTTACGCTTATTCGAAAATGCCGAATCTTTATTTAATACAATTAGTTCAATAAACGTGACTCCAATTTACTCGCGAGGCTTCCAAGTAGAATCCGAAAAATTACAAATAATCCCAGAATGACACTAAATATATTAGAAGCATATTTTGGGATGTTACAATTGCACTACTCTAGATCGCTAATCTATATTACATTACTCTAAATCACTCTCTACATTCAAAAATACGAAATTAAATAAAGTTGCGATGTTACCTCCTCCTCTTTTTTCTCCTCCTATTCTTCTTCCTCTTCTTCTTCTTCTTCTTCTCCTCCTCCTCCTCCTCCTCCTCCTCTTCTTCTTCTCCTCTCTTCTTCTTCTCCTCCTCCTTCCTCTCCCTCTCCTTCCTCTCCTTCTCCTTCCTCTCCCTCTCCTTCCTCTCCTTCTCCCTCTCCCTCTTCTCTTCCGGCGGCGGGCGCTCTCTATTGTTTTGAAACGGTGGGGCAGAGATCAATCGATCTCGGGGCTTTTTTTTACCGAGAAAATTTCGCCGCACCATTTGGCGAAGACCTATTTTCGCCAAATGGTATGGCGAAAATAGGGTCTTCGCCGTACCATTTGGCGAAAATATCCTTGATACCCGTGTAGCAGCTTAATTGCGGCGGTTAGGGTATTGTCGCCGAACCGTGTGGCGAATACCCTATTTTCGCCACACGGTTCGGCGAAAATAGTGTATTCGCCATACGGTTTGGCGACCACGCATTATTTTTGCAATTTTTTTCCCAGTATTAAAAACGCAATTCAGTTTAAAAAAAGTATTATTTAAAAAAAATTCCTTTAAGTACTTACCCTTGCCGAAACACAAACACCAGTTGAAGAAGAATCATATGGGGAGCCGTCCCTGGGACTCCACTGATTCACCCAAATGCGTGGTACAATTTAAGTGAATCAAGGGAACATCGGGCGCTCCGTGAATATGCCCGTGTTGGTCCCAGGAAAGTTAACCAACACGTGCGTTCTCACCCAATAGTTGACATCACAACACATACACAATTGACGGAAGCATATGCATAATTACATACAAAAGCAGGACTGCTATCCACAATGACATATTTAGCGCTATTACATCAACATGCAGCGGAAACATAATATAAACAACAAAAGAGTCTAGCGTAGTGTGCTATAGCCCGCAGGCAACCGACTGGAAGTAAGAACGTGACACTAAACGTTAGCATCATCGAAATCTTCCTGGTAAAGGTCTCCAGGCAGTGCCTCATCCTCACCTGCAGCAAGTGGACAATCCGATTGAGTACAAAGAGTGTACTCACACAATAATATAAGTTGTATGCTGAGTTCTAGCTACATGTGGTTGCTACATTGTCAAGGCCCCAAGTTCCAATTTTCTGGGACATCCGGAGTGTCCGGATTAAACATCCGGAGTATCCGGATTAGACCCGAAATGTCCGGACAAAATGTCCGGAGTATCCGAGTTGAAGTGGCCGAGCACCCCAACCCGGAGTGTCCGGACTAATTGTCCGGAGTGTCCGGGGTGTTCGGGAATTTTCTACCGAAGGCCCTAACCCGGAGTCTCCGGGTTGAGCATCCGGAGAGTCCAGATTGTGCAGGGGGTTGAAATAAAAGTCCCGTTTCTTGGCTTCCCCACCTCATTTCCTTTTCCCCACTTGGTTCCCCACCCGTGTATGCCTTCCCCCTCCACCCTAGCTCCACTCCGGTGAGCTCCCCACCGGCCGGTGACCTCCCCGGCGACTCCTCCATCCCGGGGAACTCGTCCTCACGCCGGCATCTCCTTCCTCTACCCGGCGTTGTTTCTCCTCCATCTTCCTTTGGAGGTAGGTCTTTCTCTTGGGGGGGTTGATTCGTGGTTTCCTTGGGTTCTAAGGCCATCCATGGTGGGTTTGGGACTTAGGGTTGGGTTTGAGAGTTTGGGGATGAATTTTGGAGTCCTAGGGTTTTGGGAAATGGTGGTTCTTGGGTTGGTTTTTGGGGTTGGATTTGGGAGTGTAGGGTGCCTAGGTTAGAGATCGGGTAGTAGCAAAGCCATTGCTTGGCTTGGAGCTAGTCTTGGTTGGGCTAGTAGAATGTCGTCGTTTCTTGGCGGTTCGAGCTAGCTCGGGGTTTCTCCCGGCTTGCAAGTTGTGGAAAAGTAGTGGATCGGGTCGGTGTGAAGCCGTAGAAAGTGGTAGGGCCCCCTCCTCAAGTCGCGTTAAGCTAAATGCTCCAGGTCCGGAGTGTTCGGACACCCAGTCTGGAGTATCCGGGTTATTCGGACTGTCCGGGTCAAATAACCGGACTGTCCGGGTTAGGCTGATCTGTCCGGGATTAGTCGAGTGTCCAGTTGCGTCGTTTCGTCGGGGATTTTCAATTGTGGTTGTTTCATTTGCATGGCATGCATCTCATTATGCATTGTACTCATGTAGAGAGCGACCCCGCGGGACTTGACGCCGCGGTCACCGAGGGTGTTACCGGAGGGCCGGCTACCGCCGATCCACAAGTAGAAAATCAAGGCAAGCACCTATGCATCTTGAACCTTATGTGAAATCTATTTTTGTGAAATTACTGTTTATTGGACGTTAAGTGTTGCATTAGGAGTTGAAGTGTGGGATAGGCTAGATCCTATTTGCTGCATGTACCCCTTTTCATTGTTACTTGAAGACACCTCCCTTGGAGCTAGATTATGGGTATAAATTCTGTCGTGCTTAGTATGCTTAGGAGTCGGGTTTGGGCCAAGTAGTGGATGGTTCCACTGCTTGAGGTTTCACACATTAAAGTCTCTGGAACTATTTATTTATGGTTATGTGTGGAAAAAGGTATAATTGGAGCCCGGGCGGGAGAATTGGGGCATTTGGGTAAGGAGACCCAAATGTGGTAGTCCCGCCTGAGTCAGCTAAGGACCGATCCGATGTGGCACCATGGCTGGGCACCAACTGGTTGGTCACATGCCTGATTATGGTAGGGTAAGCCCGGTTTTATCGCATGCTTACTCGAAGGACTACGACCTCATGCGGTTGGGCGTGATGATGAGGGCGAGGCCTAGGCCGGCTCTCGAGTGGCCAAGCCGGGCTTGGGCTACTCGAGAGGGTGCTAGGTTTTCGGACCCATGAGGGTACTTCGGCGAGTAAGTATGGATGGGAGGGGGTTGACATGAGGTTCCTTCGTGGCACATGCCGTGTGATCAATGCTTCCCTGCAGGGCTAATTAAGCGATTCGAATTGCCGTGCTCTCGGATATGAGCACGCTTCGTCACTGCTGTTACACGTAGTAAATAACTTAAACCGAAGTTCGCCGTTGGGCTTGAGCTCGATTTGAATGTGGTTAATTGTTGTGGGTTGTAACTTGCTAACTTCACCTAGAGGTAGGTGATGTTTCAACCGCGTTAAGAATTGTAACTTGAGTAGTTCAAGTAACTAAACAACAAATGTTAAGCATTTTGCAACTATTTTACCTTCAGCTTTTTCCTTGCTATATCCAAATGCAAAATCCTTGGAGTCGGTCATATATGGACCACGGGTAAGACTTGCGAGTACCTTTTGTACTCAGGCTTCTGCTTTGTGGTTTTGCAGGTGAGAATCCAGCGGGGTGTGAGTTTTGCCCCTACTGCCTATCGGTGACCGGGCGGGGCACCGAGTAGGTGCTGTCGACACTCGTGCGCCCGGGAGTGTTTAGGGCATGACACTTCTGGGGTGTTTTACTTTTGTTGTATAGGATAGTTGATAATACTTTTGTTGTGTAATCACACTTTTATTGCTGCAATGGATTTGTCTACTTTTCGTGTGGTCGTTGTTGTTGGTTGTTTTTGTTGGGCCTCTTTGTGCCGTGTGGTGTGTTTGTTTGCTTCCGCGTTTTGCGCATCTGGTAGTGAGTTTGGGCTCGATGCCCCTTTGTGCGAATTGGTATTGATATGGCATTGGGAACCGGTATGTGGGGATCCTAGGCGAGTTTCGGATCGCATACCGGGGGAATACCGGGATTGTTGTCGGATTGTTCGGATGATTTTGGAGTGGTCTTTATTGGGCTTGGGTGTTAGCACCGAGATCACCTCCGGTGAATCGTTGCTAGGATCCAAACCCGATGGGAGCAACTGTTCATCCAACAATTTGAGGACGATCTGGGCGGCTCCTCTCAGGGCTGGTATCAGAGCAAGTTGCACAAAGACGGACCCCAACTTAACGACCAGTTAGTGATTACTTAGGATTGTCATTCTGCATTAGACAGAAAGTAAAACTTATCCCCACCCTATGCTTATCAGTGGTGAGTGTGAGTTGCGTTGGAATCGTGCATCTCATGTCATTTCATGCATGTGCCATACCATCTGCATTATGAGTGTGTTTGGGGTGTGCTAGACTTGTGGGACTCCGTTGTGGAGTGCAACAGTCCGAAGTGGGAGTCGGGTGAGGTTTTGTTAAGTACTGCGTGTCCTTTCAAATTGAAGTCTAACTCTTGTCGTTGGCCGTTGGTAAACGACAGAATGAGGACCCGCGGAGGCATGGGGGATGATGAGGGTGCTGGACGGTCACAGCCTGGCCGTGGTGATCCACCTCCTCCTCCCAATGTGCTGGATATCGTGCTGCGGTCGGAAAGGAACCAGGAGACCACCAACCGGATTCTGGAGATGCTGGTCCAGAATCAGGCTGCTCCGGGTGGCCGCGGTGAAGGGCGAGCCCGCCCAAATGGCTATTTGGACTTCCTCCACACTCAGCCGCCAGTGTTCTCCCGGGCCAGTGATCCCTTGGAGGCAGACAACTGGCTGCGCACAATGGAGCAGAAGTTCGCTCTTATCCAGTGCGGGGATCTTCAGAATGCTCCCTATGCAGCGCAACAGCTTCAAGGCCCTGCTGGAGCATGGTGGGCCAATTTCCTAGTGATGCAGCTCGCCGGTCATCAGGTAACTTGGGTGGAGTTCCGTGAGGCCTTCCGGGCATACCACATCCCGAAAGGACTCATGGATATCAAGAAGCAGCAATTTCTGGCCCTCAAGCAGTTGAGCAAGACTGTGGTAGACTACTCATGAGAGTTCAACTACCTGGCTCAGTATGCGCCGGAGGAGGTTGATGCTGATGAGAAGAAGCAGAGCCGCTTCATGAGTGGATTGAAGGTGAAGATGCAAGACCGACTCTCTGTGTGTGATTTTCCCGACTTCAATGCCTTGGTGAGTCGGGCGATCACGGTGGAGCACAAGATGAAGAGTCATCAAGATGAGAAGAAGCAGAAGAGGGCAGTGCAATATCCAGCGGGTGGCAGTTCACAGCGGACCCGAGTTACCTTTCCACCACCGAAGGCCCCTGTCCCTGCGCCTCCCCTGCCAGCTGGAGTGGCTCGTCCTCCTGTTGCTGCCCCTCGTCCTCCCCAGCCACAGTCGGGAGTGCGAGTGGTGACAGGCTCTGGACCGGGCCCATGCTACAACTGCGGGCGGGCTGGACACTTCATCAGAGATTGTCCCTTCCCAAGAAGGGGCGGTATTGCAGCAGCTCCTCGACCTGCGGGCACCTCAGCACTACCTCCACCTCCAGTGCAGCACTCGGATCACGTCCGCTACGTCGACACCGAGGCAGTCCCTGAGGGTGGCGCAGTTCTGGCAGGTATGTTGTTTGTCAATGGCTATGCTGCTAGGGTTCTGTTTGACTCGGGGGCATCGCACTCCTTCATTAGCAAAGACTTTGCCTTGCAACACCAGATGAGTGTGAGTAGCAGTGGTACCTCTTTTCTCATTAAGGCAGTCGGTTCAGAGATGGTAACCAACCAAGCTGTTCTGAAGGCGTCAGTGCTGGTTCAGGGGATTCCTTTCCTTGCCAACCTGTTACTCCTTGAATTGCGTGGACTAGATGTCATTTTGGGTATGAACTGGTTCACGCCGCGGCAGGCCATCATCGATTGTTCTCGCCGCTCCGTCTCCCTTAGGGGACTGAAGGGCAGCCGGTTGACCTTACTCTTCGACGAGGGCAAGGCCACACTTTGCTCCTTGAATGGCACCGAAGTCGAGAAATTAGATACTGTCCCTGTGGTGTCAGAGTACCCCGATGTGTTCCCCGCAGAACTGCCAGGGATGCCACCTGATCGGGATATTGAGTTTGTAGTGGAGCTACAGCCTGGGACCGCTCCAGTCTCCAAGCGACCATATCGGATGCCACCAAACGAACTGGCTGAGCTGAAGAAGCAACTGAAGGAACTGATGGACAAGGGCTTCATTCGCCCGAGCTCCTCACCTTGGGGCTGCTCGGCTCTCTTTGTGACTAAGAAGGATGGTTCACTTCGCCTGTGCGTGGATTACCGTCCCTTGAATGCTATCACTGTTAAGAACAAGTACCCTTTGCCTCGGATTGATATCCTGTTCGATCAGCTTGCTGGTGCACGGGTGTTCTCCAAGATTGATCTAAGGCTCGGGTACCATCAGATCAAAATCCGGGCCGAAGACATCCCGAAGACTGCTTTCTCCACCCGCTATGGGCTGTATGAGTACACTGTCATGTCGTTTGGACTGACAAATGCACCGACGTATTTCATGTACCTCATGAACTCCATCTTCATGGAGGAGCTAGATTCCTTTGTCATCATCTTCATCGATGACATCCTCATCTATTCAGCCAACAAGGAAGATCATGCCAAGCACCTTCATGTCGTTCTCGGGAGACTCTGGGAACACCGCTTGTATGCGAAGTTCAGCAAGTGTGAGTTCTGGTTGAAGAAGGTGTCGTTTTTGGGGCACGTTCTTTCCGAGCAAGGCGTGGCCGTGGACCCCAGCAAAGTGCAGGATGTGCTCAAGTGGGAACAACCCAAGTCTGTCACGGAGATTCACAGTTTTCTTGGGTTGGCTGGCTATTACCGCCGTTTCATTCAGGACTTTTCCAAGATAGCCAAGCCCATGACAGAGTTGTTGAAGAAGGGCACTGAGTTCAAGTGGTCAATGGGCTGTGAGCAGGCATTTCAGACCCTGAAGTAGCGCCTCACTACAGCTCCCTTCCTTACCCAGCCTGACATTTACAAGCCGTTTGATGTGTATTGCGATGCATCTGGCATTGGGCTCGGCTGTATGCTTATGCAGGACAGCCGAGTTATCGCTTACGCGTCTCGACAGCTGAAACGTCATGAAGAGCACTACCCCACCCATGATCTGGAGCTTGCAGCAGTGGTCCATGCTTTAAAGATTTGGCGCCACTATCTCCTGGGGAACAAGTGCAAAATCTACACTGATCACAAAAGTCTCAAGTACATCTTCACGCAGGCAGATTTAAATATGAGGCAGCGGAGATGGCTTGAGTTGATTAAGGACTACAACTTGGAAGTCCAGTACCACCCTGGGAAGGCTAATGTGGTGGCTGATGCATTGAGCTGCAAGGTACAATGCCATTGCCTCACTCTTCCACCACGGAGTGCCACCCTTTGTGCTGAGTTCCAGAAGCTTAACCTGGAAATGGTGGAAGAAGGTTTCCTGACTAATGTGGAATTGAAGTCCACATTGCTCGATCAGATTCGGGAGGCATAAGGCGGAGATGCGGGTGGCACCAACATTTGCAATAACCTGAGTTCTGGTCAGGCCCCTGGTTTTCGCCTGGATGAGCAGGGAACCTTGTGGTTCGGCCAGCGCATAGTTGTCCCGGATATCCAAGAGTTGAGGCGGGCGATCCTTGATGAAGCCCATAACTCGTTGCTCGCAATCCATCCGGGCAGCAACAAAATGTACCAAGACCTGAAGCGGCAATTTTGGTGGACTCGCATGAAGCGCGAGATCGCTCGTTATGTGGCTGAATGCGATGTCTGTAAGCGGGTGAAGGCTGAACACTTCAAGCCAGCTAGTACTCTTCAGCCTCTACCCATCCCAAGTTGGAAGTGGGAAGACATTAGCATGGACTTTATTACCGGCTTATCCCTGACTTCTTCAAGCCACGACTTGATATGGGTGATTGTCGACCGGTTAACAAAGTCTGCACATTTCCTAGCCGTTCGCACCACCTATCGAGCCACGAGATATGCAGAGCTGTACATATCTCGGATTGTGTGTCTGCATGGAGTGCCAAAGCGGATAGTTTCAGATCGGGGCTCACAGTTTGTCTCCCAGTTCTGGAGGAGTCTGCATGAGGCACTGGGCACGAAACTACTCTACAGCTCAGCGTATCACCCCCAAACTGACGGCCAGACCGAGAGGGTCAATCAGATCCTCGAAGATATGCTGAGGGCGTGTGTGCTGTCCTATGGGAAGAAGTGGGAAGAATGCCTCCCGTATGCCGAGTTTGCATACAATAATAGCTACCAGACCAGCATTCAAATGTCCCCTTTCGAGGCACTTTATGGTCGTAGCTGCAGAGCACCTCTCAACTGGTCTGAGAGTGGAGAGCGTCCCTTTCTTGGACCTGAACTGGTCATGGAGGCCGAAGAGAAAGTGAGTGTCGTTCGAGAGAACCTGAGGGTAGCACAGTCGCGACAGAAGAGCTATGCCAATCGCCGTAGGAGACCCCTCTCCTTTGATATTGGCGACTTCGTCTATCTAAAGGTATCTCCCCTTCGAGGCACTTGCCGGTTTGGAATCAAAGGGAAACTGACGCCTCGTTACATAAGACCATTTTGAGTCCTTGAGAAACGTGGTCAGGTTGCATATCAGCTGGAGCTATCTCCCTCACTCGAGATGGTTCATAACGTCTTCCATGTCTCCCAATTGAAAAAGTTTCTCCGTACCCCTTTCGAGTCGTTTGAAGTGGACGACCTCGGAGTTGCGCCTGAACCGGATCTATCCTATCGAGAGTACCCAATTCGGGTTTTGGAAGAACCAGAACGCAAGACTCGACGGAGAACTCTCAAGTTCTATAAAGTCCAGTGGAGCAATAACACTGTAGACGAAGCTACTTGGGAACCTGCGGGTCGTTTGGAGACCGAGTATCCCGAGTTCTTCCAAACCATGTGAGTGACTAGTGTGAAAACTCTCCGCAATCCTAAGTTTGTCAATCCGCACGCGTCTGTATCTTTTATCCATATTCCGCCCCGTTTGTGCATTTGTCCTGAATCTCGGGGCGAGATTCCTTTAAGGGGGAGGGTTTGTCAAGGCCCCAAGTTCCAATTTTCTGGGACATCCGGAGTGTCCGGATTAAACATCCGGAGTATCCAGATTAGACCCGGAATGTCTGGACAAAATGTCCGGAGTATGCGAGTTGAAGTGGCCGAGCACCCCAACCCAGAGTGTCCAGACTAATTGTCCGGAGTGTCTGGGGTGTTTGGGAATTTTCTACCGAAGGCCCTAACCCGGAGTCTCCGGGTTGAGCATCCGGAGAGTCCGGATTGTGCAGGGGGGTTGAAATAAAAGTTCTGTTTCTTGGCTTCCCCACCTCATTTCCTTTTCCCCACCCGTGTGTGCCTTCCCCCTCCACCCTAGCTCCACTCCGGCGAGCTCCCCACCGGCCGGTGACCTCCCCGGTGGCTCCTCCATCCCGGGAAACTCCTCCTCACGCCGGCATCTCCTTGCTCTACCCGGCATTGTTTCTCCTCCATCTTCCTTTGGAGGTAGGTCTTTCTCTTGGGGGGGTTGATTCGTGGGTTTCTTGGGTTCTAAGGCCATCCATGGTGGGTTTGGGACTTAGGGTTGGGTTTGAGAGTTTGGGGATGAATTTTGGAGTCCTAGGGTTTTGGGAAGTGGTGGTTCTTGGGTTGGTTTTTGGGGTTGGATTTGGGAGTGTAGGGTGCCTAGGTTAGAGATCGGGTAGTAGCAAAGCCATTGCTTGGCTTGGAGCTAGTCTTCGTTGGGCTAGTAGAATGTCGTCGTTTCTTGGCGGTTCAAGCTAGCTCGGGGTTTCTCCCGGCTTGCAAGTTGTGGAAAAGTCGTGGATCGGGTCGGTGTGAAGCTGTAGAAAGTGGTAGGGCCCCCTCCTCAAGTCGCGTTGGGCCAAATGCTCCAGGTCCGGAGTGTCCGGACACCCAGTCCGGAGTATCCGGGTTATCCGGACTGTCCGGGTCAAATAACCGGACTGTTCGGGTTAGGCTGATCTGTCCGGGATTAGTCGAGTGTCCAGTTGCGTCGTTTCGTCGGGGATTTTCAATTGTGGTTGTTTCATTTGCATGGCATGCATCTCATTATGCATTGTACTCGTGTAGAGAGCGATCCCGCAGGACTTGAAGCCGCGGTGACCGAGGGTGTTACCGGAGGGCCGGCTACCGCCGATCCACAAGCAGAAAATCAGGGCAAGCACCTATGCATCTTGAACCTTATGTGAAATCTATTTTTGTGAAATTACTGCTTATTGCACGTTAAGTGTTGCATTAGGAGTTGAAGTGTGGGATAGGCTAGATCCTATTTGCTGCATGTACCCCTTTTCATTGTTACTTGAAGACACCTCCCTTGGAGCTAGATTATGGGTATAAATTCTGTCGTGCTTAGTATGCTTAGGAGTCGGGTTTGGGCCAAGTAGTGGATGGTTCCACTGCTTGAGGTTTCACACATTAAAGTCTCTGGAACTATTTGTTTATGGTTATGTGTGGAAAAAGGTATAATTGGAGACCGGGCGGGAGAATTGGGGCATTTGGGTAAGGAGACCCAAATGTGGTAGTCCCGCCTGAGTCAGCTAAGGACCGATCCGATGTGGCACCATGGCTGGGCACCAACTTGTTAGTCACATGCCTGATTATGGTAGGGTAAGCCCTGTTTTATCGCATGCTTACTCGAAGGACTACGACCTCATGCGGTTGGGCGTGATGATGAGGGCGAGGCCTAGGCCGGCTCTCGAGTGGCCAAGCCGTGCTTGGGCTACTCGAGAGGGTGCTAGGTTTTCGGACCCATGAGGGTACTTCGGCGAGTAAGTATGGATGGGAGGGGGTTGACATGAGGTTCCTTCGTGGCACATGTCGTGTGATCAATGCTTCCCTGCAGGGCTAATTAAGCGATTCGAATTGCCGCGCTCTCGGATATGAGCACGCTTGGTCACTGCTGTTACACGTAGTAAATAACTTAAATCGAAGTTCGCCGTTGGGCTTGAGCTCAATTTGAATGTGGTTAATTGATGTGGGTTGTAACTTGCTAACTTCACCTAGAGGTAGGTGCTGTTTCAACTGCGTTAAGAATTGTAACTTGAGTAGTTCAAGTAACTAAACAACAAATGTTAAGCATTTTGCAATTATTTTACCTTCAGCTTATTCCTTGCTATATCCAAATGCAAAATCCTTGGAGTCGGTCATATATGGACCACGGGTAAGACTTGCGAGTACCTTTTGTACTCAGGCTTCTGCTTTGTGGTTTTGCAGGTGAGGATCCAGCGGGGTGTGAGTTTTGCCCCTACTGCCTAGCGGTGACCGGGCGGGGCACCGAGTAGAGGCTGTTGACACTCGTGCGCCCGGGAGTGTTCAGGGCATGACACTTCCGGGGTGTTTTACTTTTGTTGTATAGGATAGTTGATAATACTTTTGTTGTGTAATCACACTTTTATTGCTGCAATGGATTTGTGTACTTTTCGTGTGGTCGTTGTTGTTGGTTATTTTTGTTGGGCCTCTTTGTGCCGTGTGGTGTGTTTGTTTGCTTCCGTGTTTTGCGCCTCTAGTAGTGAGTTTGGGCTCGATGCCCCTTTGTGCGAATTGGTATTGATATGGCATTGGGAACCGGTATGTGAGGATCCTGGGCGAGTTTCGGATCGCATACCGGGGGAATACCGGTATTGTTGTCGGATTGTTCGGAAGATTTTGGAGTGGTCTTTATTGGGCTTGGGTGTTAGCACCGAGATCACCTCCGGTGAATCGTTGCTAGGATCCAAACCCGATGGGAGCAACTGTTCATCCAACAATTTGAGGACGATCTGGGCAGCTCCTCTCATACATCAAGAGAAGGCACAAGGGTAATTTCAGCGTAAAGCAATAATTGGAATAAAAACATAAGCATGTCTAGATTGAAACTTGCATTTGGTAAACCTTTTCAAAGTCTAATACATAATATAACACCATCATAAACATAACCATTCCACATTCACTTCGTGCCTCTAAGCACTCTCTGAACCACGAGTCCATCGCTCGTGTTCGCCTACACCCACGAGTACTCCACTACTCGTGTCATTTTCCACAACCATCTCATTCTTACCAGGTCCTTAATACTCGCCCAGTGACTAACAACTTAAGTGATCGTCCTTGACCATGGACGCGGCTATTAGAATAGTTTAAGCCCTGCAGAGGTACGACTTTCCCCACACGACACGCCACACTCGTAAGCCAAGCTATGAGCACAATTCCTTTGATGTGCCAGCTGAGGTAAATGTGACAAAACCGTTTTCCAGTATGCATGGTAGTGCATATAAAACCACCCGGGTGACTGTGACCCTTGATCCCGCGTGCACAGTGCTCTGTGTGTGGATCAAGGAGTAGACCCATTGTTGGATATCCCTACCTCCACAAAGTTTGAGGGGTCCAAAGGGCATTCCTGACACTCTGCAAAGTTCGAGGAATTCATGCGGACATTCCTTGACGCTCCGCATAGCTCAAGGAACTCCGAGTGCACGTGGTTTACATACCCTAGTCATACACAAGTACTTGGCTAAGCCGGTCCCATAAACGGCGTGTGGTTCGTACGATAGTTACTCAAAGAGACGTCACCAGGATTCAATCCTTAAGATCCTTATCCAACATTGCTACACAACAACCACAATTGAATCATCATCATCATAATCATTTTGATCTTTGCGACCGATGAACTAAGTCCATATATCGCGGTTTCTAACAAGGTTCTAAGCCTGGCTAAGCAAATCGTACGAACCCATATGTAATAATTAAACCAACCACCTAGGGCGACAATGGTATACGAAAGGAATATGGTAAGAGGATAACATGTCAACAAGGTAATAACTAAGCATTCTACCCCAACATAGATATAATTGAAAGTAGGCATGCAATTTGTAAAATAACTTCAAAGCATAATTGCAATTAGTAGGAACAATCATGTTCAAGGAGTAAAGTAGTTCCTTACTGCTCATTCTTGATATCGTAAGCGTAGTCGTACTCGGGAGTATCCTCCGAAGCATCAACACCTATCGAGAGGATTCAATTCAAATAACTCCAATCAAGAACACAAATGAAATGATTAATCATAATTGAAATGTGCACAATCATGTATGAAATGCTCCTGATTTTAGATTAATAGTCGTAATATGAACATAAGATTTGACTTTGTGAATTTGGACTTGTGTGTCAAAAGTTATCACTAAAACAATATTGTTTGGGTGAGGGTCAACAATGCCACAACTTATTAAAGATCCTATGATAGATCCTCATATATGCAATCCAAGTCTTGTTTTTCTATTGAAAATGATAGAGGATGATCCTATGAAAGCATAGGAATTGGTTTCACCCAATTTGGACTTACGATGCAAAAGTTATGGTCATTTGAAGTTGGTTTAGTCAGAAGTTCCGATCCAGACTTAGAAAAATTTTCCTATTGGAATACACGAAATGTGCTTCTCTGGAAACATCGGAAGTTCCGATGTGAACATCAGATGTTCCGATATGTGTAAACTTCCAGCGTATACAGGGTTATGATTGAAACATTTTCGGGAGTTTTAGCCACATCGGATGTTCCGATTTGGGGCCGGAAGTTCCGATGTGTGCCGAACCGTGCAGTAAAACATGTTTTTCGTTTAGGTCTTTGGATGACTACTACACATTGTGCTCCCACACTTCAAGAAAATGAAGTAGGGTAGAACCTTACCACTACAAGCGTGTTCTTGCACTTGGTCGAAGGTTGGTTTGATGAAGAGATCAAGAATGACGCCGTGAAGGTGATCTTCGGTGTTCTTCCCGGTATCAACTCCTCCTCCTTACTTGTAGAAACAATGCCTATGTAACACCCCAGCATTTAGTATGCCCGAATGCTACGAAACATAGATTAAGCAACCTCTAAATACCACAATTACAAGTAAATTACAGCAAAGGAGCAAATGCTAATACTGAAAATTTTGGCAACATCTCTTTTGTTTTTCCAAGAATTGAGGCAACAACAATAGCATAGCAATATATGGCAATATATGAGACATCTAAACAGCATTAAATAGTGGCATGATAGCAATCTAAGTCAAATTTCAAACATCCAAAGTCTTCATGAGCCAAACGAACAATAAGGCTCTCATAGCACAAAATTAATCCATGAACCAAATTGCATCACACTAATTTATTAACCAGACTCCAAGTGAATAACTGTGGGAACAAATGTGTGAAGCTACGTGTAGGAGTGTGACTAGTTCCCTTCCCCGCATGCCGGTCTCACGGTAACTAAAGCAACAAGAAAGGACAAGCGTGAGTTCAACACTCAGCAAGTATATTGCAATGGTACAAAAGAACAATTACATGGCCACAACACCTCACATCATGCCTATCATCTTATTCATGCTCACATATCATTATTCTCATATCATCATCATCATGTATGCAATGCGATGAGATGCACATGTCTCCTGGAAAACTCATACCGGTATGGCTGAGTGTACACCCGTCGGTGTGCACCCTCTCTTCCCTTTCATCCCGAAGATGGAGGGTGCCTACTCCTCGCTTCCATTCACCGCGGTGGATGGAATCACGATGTAGGACTTACTCAATGGCGCCCCGACTAGTCATAACTTTCTCACCGACCTTACTGGACTAGTTATGACTTTCTCACCGACCCGGCCATGTATAATGCCATGTATGCAAACATGCCAACATCATAGATAACTTGTACATTAACACATGGCATCACAACATAATAAACCGTATTAATCATATCAATGGCAAACATTAAAGCATGGCATGTGAACACATCATATATTCAATTTCAACTCATCAAAACTAGCAACCTACAACCCGCTACCCATTCCAATACACTTGACTCAACCACGGGCGATGGATTGGCGAGAAGTAGAGGGCACTCCCGGGGTCACACCACCTGCACATAGGTACCACACACTCAAAATCATGCCCATAAAACAGTACTCAATCACTCATCTACCCCGACTTTGCAAACTACTCGCAAAACCCAAAAACAGAGGTTCTGTCCCGTCGAGACAGCAGACTTCCAACGAGCATAACTTGAGTTCTAAGACATCCTCGCATAGCTTAGGAAATTTCCTAACTTTTTCTAAGTATATGGAAAAACTGATTCGGACTCTAAAGTGGTTTAATCTACAGAATACCGTGATATGTTCCAATCTCGTCACAGTTTTGAACACGTTCGGTAAAAAGAGCATAAATTTCAAATGGCTGATCGGAATTAAGCATTCTTTATGTCCAATTAAAGGTATTTAAATTACCTACAACTTCTTCGAGATGTGGACGACCAAATTCCTACACTAAATTGGCAAAAACTCAAACCCTAGGTTGACTGCACAATCTGCCCGAAACAGAGAACGTGGCAACTCTAGTTTTCTCCCAAATCTACCCAATGTCAGCACCACCACTTGATCTAAAAACATGATATCAACCCTAGAACAGTACCTAGACCAACCCCAAGGATCAACCCTAGAACAGCACCACCACTTACACCCGTTGTACGCGAACGTAGAGTCTATCACACCCGATCATCACGTGGTGCTTCGAAACGACGAACTTTCTTAACGGTGCATACTATGGAAGAACACATTATTATCTTGATATTAATTTGGAGGGATCATCTTATAGTGCTATCGACGTGATCATATCCAAGCAAAAATAAGATGCATAAAAGGATTAACATCACATGCATGAATAAAGTGATATGATATGGTCCTTTCAGCACTTGATCTCCATCTTGTGCGACATGCTATGATCTCCATCATTCCACCGGCATGGCACCAAGGTCCAATGTGACACCACGGAACGTAGTAACTTTATAGATTGTGAAATTACAGTATAAAATCTCGCGCTACGGCATTATATTGAGTTTTCGGGCAATTTTCGGGTGTTTGGGCCTCTCCGGGAGAGTTTGGGCCTTAGGGGGGTTGAAGTGTGGGCTTTAGTGGGAGGTTTTTGGCCCATGTGGGGGTAGAAAGGGCTGCACACCAGGTTTGGGGCGCCCCCCTAACCCTAGGCGCCTCCACCTCCTCCCCTCACCCCTCTAGCCGCCCCTCCCCTAGCCGCCCCCTTCCCCCTCCCTCTAGCGCCTCCCCCTCCTCCACCTAGCCACTTTTGCTGTGATCTAAGCCTCGCCATTGCTGCCACACCTCGCCATCGCGCTGCCCCGCGGTTGGGAAGATCCGTGACGTGGAGATCCGAAGGTTTTGGCGTGTGGAGCGAGATCGGGCGATCGGGAGGAGTTTTTCCTCGTTCGTCGTTCGTCGGACTAAGGTATGTCCATGGGGAAACCTTGGGGAAGGTCTAGGTGCTGTTCTCATGGTAGATTTGGAGTTTTTAGATCAAGAGGACGTGCTGCCATGGAGTAGATCTGAAAAGAACTAGAGTTCGTATTGTACTCAGTTTCGTGCAGATTTGGAGTCCGTTTTAGGAGGTGCGATTTCGCAATTTTAGGGTCGGAATTTGGCCGACCTCCTGTTGAAGAAGTTGTAGGTATCGTCAAGTCCTATTTTTTATATTTTTTTGAGAATTTTTGGAGTTACAGTCTGAAAGTTATGGCCGTTTTGGTGGGCGCTGTCCAATCTGTGTCGAAGTTGGGACAGTCTGTGTTCAACATTAGATTAAACTAATTTAGAGACCGAATCAGTCTTTCCATATAACTAGAAAAAGTTGGGAAATTTCCTAAGCTACGCGAGGGTGTACTCGTTTATTCAATTTGGAGTCCTAGAACAGAAGTTATGCCGTTGGAAGACTGCTGTCCCGAAGGGACAGATTTGCTGCTTTCTGGTTTTAGGAGTTGTAAGCAAAGTCGGGGTAGTGGGATTTATGTGTGTTCTTTTGTGGACTCGATTTGAGTGTATGGCACGTGTTTGCAGGTGGTGTGCCCCCGGGAGTGCCCTCGACCTCTCGTCACTCCGTTGCCGTGGTTGAAGGCAAGTGTGTTGCGTGGATTGTATGTTATATGCGTTGCTAGATTTGCTAGATAGCATTCGGAATAGATAACATGTTGTCTTGCCATGAATTACATGTTATAATTGATATGACGTCCTTAGGCCATGATTTAAAGGTTATCTATGATATGGTGTCCACATGCCATGATTAAAAATGTTTGTTGTTGATGAATGAATCACATGCCATGTTTTGAATGGTTACCGTCGATTGTTGAGTACGGACCTACATGTTTCGATGCCAAGTGTTGATATGCAATAGTTCTATTCATGTATATGTTGCTGTCCGTTTTGCACACATGGCATATTTTTCATGGCCGGCCGGTGAGATAAGTCATAACTATTCCAGTAGGGTCGGTGAGAACAGTTATGACTAGTCCCGGGCTATTCTTTCAAATAAGTCCTACATCGTGACTCCTTCACCGAGGTGAATGGAAGCGAGTGATAGGCACCCTCCATCTTCGGGATGGAAGGGGGAAAGGGTGCATGCCGACGGGTGTGCACTCAACCATACCGGTATGAGTTTCCAAGGAGACATGTGCATTGCATTGCATTAATGAAATATGTATATGATGATGTTTATGAGATGACGATGTGAATACTTATGAGTTGCTCACGAGATGAGTACATGGATGCTTAAAAGATGTTTGGAATGCTAACCATGTTGTGTTATGATGTGCTTTTGGAGATTGGTGATGATGGTTTGTTGACTTGATCTTTGTTTTTCCATTACAATACACTTTGCTGAGTTTTGAACTCACGCTTGTGTTTTATGTTGTTTTTAGGTACCTTGAGATCGGCATGAGGGAAAAGGGGAATAGTCACACATCTCCACGTAGTTCACGCAATTGATTCCACAATGGAATCATTTGGAGTCATGACAATAAACTTAATGTGATACCATTGATGTTTATGGTTTAGATGTGTGCTAGGATTGCCTTATTCGTTTCATTTGGCTAATGATGACTTTGGGATGCTTAAAGTGGACTTATATTGCTTCCGTGTCGCTTTTTTTTGGTGTTTTAGATGTTTCATATTATGTCATATTCTGCTATGCTATTATGGTTGCGCGAGATCATGATTAAACAAAGGAGATGCTGCCGAAATTTTCGGTTCTAGCAATTGGTCCTTTGCTGTAATTTTCTTTTATTTGTAGTATTTAGATGATACATAATCGATGTTTGGTAGCATTCTGGCGTATTAGATGCCGGGGTGTTACAGTTGGTATCAGAGTGGGCTTCAGGTCCGTGGTGTATGAATTTAGTGAAATACCATAGGGTTAACTAAAACTTTGATGTGGGATAACCTAGAAACATGGCTTAGGTTATAACTAAAATTTTGCTATAGGATAGCAACCTTAAAACTTGTGTATGTGGAATAACTAATTTAAAATTTGACACACATGGATGCACAGTAGGAAAGGCTATGGGTATCGTTACTTTACGCTTAAATGTTATATTTAAGCCTTAATGTTGAATATTTTATGTGATAAAGTATGCTGCTATGTGTATGAGATAATTGGTTGAATTGCTCATGCTATCGTGATAAAGTGGGGTTGTGGTGCCGAAGGGTTTCGGTCACCTTTTTGTTCATAGTAAGGTTGTGGTTTAACGGTATGGCCGATTAAAACCATCACCGAAGAACTATTAACCCTTGTGGGGAAAAAGTGCTTACCTTTTCTGTCGCAGTTTGGGTAGTTGATTGGAGTCAAAAGGAAGAGTTAGTGGTGGATTCCTTCAGATGTCGTGGTACCGCTCGACGGCCGCTTTGGTTGTTTTTCTTGGCTTTAGTTGAGTGAAATCAAATGAAAAGTATTGGGTTTTCGCGGATTGTTCCGTAGGCGGTTTGTGGTTTTGTCTTCTTCGGTAGAAGGCAAAGAAGAAGAGTTATGTGTGCGTGTCTTTTGGTAGCAACGTTTGGTTTTGACGTCGGTTTTGTTGGTTGCCTTGCAAAGAAAAGAATCATTTTGCTCTTGCGTGTCTTACTCTGAGTTTAAAAGAGGTTCTTGAAGTTGTGTACAAGAATTTAAGATGTGTCGATTTATGTTTTGTGCCTTTGTCCGCAAAGGTTACTTGATCGCTTGGTTCCCTCCCGTGGAAGTCTTTAAGATTGAAAGGTGTTTTGGAGATCTTTTGCTTGATCCGTGTGAGTCATGTTCCATTGAAACTTTTGGGGAGTCAAGTTTCTTTGTGAGTCTTGGATGAGTTTTAAAAGAAAATGTCAGAACGGAGTAAGTAGTCTTTTGACTGAAATTATTTGTCAAATAGTGAGAATTGTTGTTTAGAATGTTATGTGGTATGTAACAATGTGGTTAATGGAAATGATGTACTCCTTAGTTAATTTGTGAGCTGAATCAATTAAATGTAATAGTTATCTTTAGCTTAAGATTAAATGAACTTCTAATGTTGTAGATTACTCTATAGCGAGAATGATTAAAGGTGTTAATATACATGCTCAGATTCTATTGTTTACTTTAAAAGTGCTTTTGACCCCTGATAATGTTTAAAGTTTTAAATCCTGATGCATAGTTAAAACATTAAGATGATGTGGACTGCTGATATTGTTAAAGAAGCTTTGCTGGTTGTTAAAGATGCTCTAATTTTACATGTTATTAGAGAGATTTAATCGTGTTGGTGACCTTAACTTGGAAGTTGATTAGACTTGTTATTTATGATGTTGCAAACTGTTAATATATTTGGAAGTTTTCATATGTGTTCTTTTAATGCTAGCACCGATGTCAGTTGGGAAGACATAGGTTTAGTGGTTGTGGTAAGAGCTTTGTGATGGTCTAACTCATTTAATTTGTTTTAAATAGTTCGAGCATGTTGAGTAGTGACAATTTGCTATAGCCTTTGGATAGGATAACTAAAAGTAATGTTGCAGTTTTTAAGATTATGCAAACAATTGATATTGATGACTTGGTAGTGTTGTTAATTGTTGGAAACCATTGATCCAATAGAGAAAAGTGTAAAACTGTGAAAATTATGTCGAGTACATGTTGTGATAGGATGAACAATGGATAATAATCATGATGTAAGATTTTAACCTTAATGAATGCATATTTTAGAATGCTATTTACGAGATAATACTTATTTGTTGAAGTCATTTTATTGATTGAACAAGTTTTAATTGTCAAGATGTTGATGTATGGGTGGTATAAGATGGATAGGTTGATCATGCTCGGGTATTTGTTGAAGTATTGTATTCTAAATACAGAAAATGATGTATTACGATATGTTGGTCCGTGGGGATCTTGTTGATGCAGTCTTAATTGGATGTCTTTTGATAAGCATCATAAACTTTAATTAAAAGTGTTGGGAATGGTAACTAGAGAAAGAATTTGTTATGTAAATTTTGTTAAATCCGGTTGGACCTTCCCAATGAGTAAGTAGTGAATTTTGAAGTCTTTAATGGAAAGCCTAGTGGAACACTAGAGATGGTTGTATTTATGCTAAGCCGGTGTTTAAAATCTTTTTGACTGGTTTGGTTGTTTGCTAGTTTGGTTGAATGCTTTCGGGCAAAGTATTCCTTATGTCATATTTCAGAGTTTCCCTAAACTTGTAGTGATTGGTGCCAATCTTTGATTTTGGCTAATTTGTTTAGTTTGTGCTATGAGTATGGATTTAGACCCAAAAGTCTTTGAGTGGATCGCGCTCCTTTGCGTTCACACTGAATTACCTTTGGTATAAATGTTTAAAAGGAAGCAGATGGTCATAGTGGGTTGTGTTGGGAACTTTTGAGTTAAGCCCTTGATGTCTAACCCTATTTGGCTAGAGTTGGAGTTAATTGGAAAATGTGTCTGGTGTTTGCGTGTGCTTCACAAAGGTGGTTTTTGCGAATGTTCATAAGTGATTTTGTTGGTAAATTGTTCTTTTTGGAAATGAGTTTCCCTTTCTCTTTGAGAAAATTTATGACGGTTGTGGAAGCGGATGCTTGACTTGAAGTTTTGATGTTCTCTTTCAAAATGTTGAATTTGGTTGAAATGCAATGTTTTGCAAGTTCAGTTTTCAATTGTTGTGGGATGTGATGCGACGTGGTGTTTTATTGTTAACTATGTTGCCGTCATAGTCTATATGAATTTCTGGAACCTTCGATGTTAATTGTATTTCAATTATTTGATACCGAGAAAGAAGTCATTTGGTGAATGACTATTCGGTACTGTTGTTACATGATGAATGAATGGTGAAAGGGAAAAACGAGACATTGTTTATGCATAATTAATGATAAAAGAGTTGTTGAGCCAGGTCGGTGAGAAAGTCATATATGGATATATGACTAATCCGGAGTGCTCTTGGGAAGCTGCATGCATGTTCTGAGTCGAGATTTCAATTGCCTTCTAGTATGAGGAGTAAGAATGAATACCTTCTGGTATGTTGGTTGTGGTGTAAGAGATCTGAGCTTTCTTTGCATCTTGGCTTAGGAAAAATAGAATGAGTACTTTTTGGTTGATGCCGAATTCTTTCCAAAGTGGCTTTTAGCGCTTTGGAGTTCGAGTTGTTGTATGTGGATCATTTTGGGTTCATGGGTCTTGGTTGAGCTTACTCAATGATTGTATTCTTTGTTCTAGACCTTTGAGTGTAAGAGCCTGAGGGTGAGACCTTCTTAGAGAGAGAAATCCAGTGTGGGTGGTTAATGACCTCAGTTATTAAGTGTTACTAGTAGTTAATCGAAAATAGTTTAAAAGTGAAGAGTAAAGGAAGGTTGTGTTGGACTCAATGCAAACCTTCTTGGGGTATTGTGTCGTTGATGTATTCCTCGGTAGGGTTGATTAAGTTACTCGTGGACCACTTGGTGGTTGCTAGTAATTGCTTGAAGTGTATTGGATCTTTTGTCACTGATCTATGAGCGAGTTGAGTCAACCGTAGTGGTTTTGTTCGGTTGTTATTGTTCTTGCGGGTTTTAAGAACCTTGGTTTTAAAGAAAGCTTTCCCTTTCGGAGGTAGTGGTGGGTATTGGTCTTTTTACGCAAGATCATTCTTTTCAAGGTCTCAACACTGATGGTTCCAGCAGTTGGTAGTCTTGGAGTGTTGTGTCTCTTGGTTCTCGTCGCCTCGAATACGACGAACCATACCAGAGAGAGAGTTGAGGTATGGAAACAATTTTGCTCGTGGGAGCTGAAGAGGGATCTAGAGTTGGAGTTAGAGATTGGTACCGTGGTCTTCTAGAGAGTAGCGTTGGTTAAAGGGATCGGGCACTTTAGTGCCAAAGAATGTATGCAAGGAGGAGTGTGAGACCGTTTTCTTTTGAGGTCGGTTTGGGAATTTATCCTGTTGCTTGGGACATTACGAGTCCTTGTTTTAAAGTTTTGTGTTCATTGTTGAGTAAGTTTCTGGCAAGTCGTGATTGTGAGCCATTTTAGAGCCGTTGGCCTTCGAACCTAAGCACCTTGTCGTCAAGTCTCGACCAGTGTAGTCCCAGTGGCTTTACTCAGAGAGTGAAGCAGCTTGGGAGCTGGAGTCACGCATGCGCGAGAAATTCCCAGGGCTATGTTCATAAGTTGTGAAACCTAGCTACCTTTTGTTTTGATGGTTTGCGTAGTGGTGTGTCTTGGATTCGAGGTCGAATCCTGTTGAAGGGGGGGAGAATGTGACACCACGGAACGTTGTAACTTTATAGATTGTGAAATTACAATATAAAATCTCGCGCTACGGCATTATATTGAGTTTTCGGGCAATTTTCGGGTGTTTGGGCCTCTCCGGGAGAGTTTGGGCCTTAGGGGGGTTGAAGTGTGGGCTTTAGTGGGAGGTTTTTGGCCCATGTGGGGGTAGAAAGGGCTGCACACCAGGTTTGGGGCGCCCCCCCTAACCCTAGGCGCCTCCACCTCCTCCCCTCACCCCTCTAGCCGCCCCTCCCCTAGCCGCCCCCTTCCCCCTCCCTCTAGCGCCTCCCCCTCCTCCACCTAGCCACTTTTGCTGTGATCTAAGCCTCGCCATCGCTGCCACGCCTCGCCATCGCGCTGCCCCCGTGGTTGGGAAGATCCGCGACGTGGAGATCCGAAGGTTTTGGTGCGTGGAGCGAGATCGGGCGATCGGGAGGAGTTTTTCCTCGTTCGTC
The DNA here is from genome assembly GCA_036346355.1 of Rhipidocladum racemiflorum. Taxonomy (NCBI): domain Eukaryota; kingdom Viridiplantae; phylum Streptophyta; class Magnoliopsida; order Poales; family Poaceae; genus Rhipidocladum; species Rhipidocladum racemiflorum. The sequence goes on along the minus strand of CM070583.1, from coordinate 38,039,452 downwards.
GTTCGTCGGACTAAGGTATGTCCATGGGGAAACCTTGGGGAAGGTCTAGGTGCTGTTCTCATGGTAGATTTGGAGTTTTTAGATCAAGAGGACGTGCTGCCATGGAGTAGATCTGAAAAGAACTAGAGTTCGTATTGTACTCAGTTTCGGGCAGATTTGGAGTCCGTTTTAGGGGGTGCGATTTCGCAATTTTAGGGTCGGAATTTGGCCGACCTCCTGTTGAAGAAGTTGTAGGTATCGTCAAGACCTATTTTGTGTATTTGTTTTAGAATTTTTGGAGTTACAGTCTGAAAGTTATGGCCGTTTTGGTGGGCGCTGTCCAATCTGTGTCGAAGTTGGGACAGTCTGTGTTCAACATTAGATTAAACTAATTTAGAGTCCGAATCAATCTTTCCATATAACTAGAAAAAGTTGGGAAATTTCCTAAGCTACGCGAGGGTGTACTCGTTTATTCAATTTGGAGTCCTATAACAGAAGTTATGCTGTTGGAAGACTGCTGTCCCGAAGGGACAGATTTGCTGCTTTCTGGTTTTAGGAGTTGTAAGCGAAGTTGGGGTAGTGGGATTTATGTGTGTTGTTTTGTGGACTCAATTTGAGTGTATGGAACGTGTTTGCAGGTGGTGTGCCCCCGGGAGTGCCCTCGACCTCTCGTCACTCCGTTGCCGTGGTTGAAGGCAAGTGTGTTGCGTGGATTGTATGTTATATGCGTTGCTAGATTTGCTAGATAGCATTCGGAATAGATAACATGTTGTCTTGCCATGAATTACATGTTATAATTGATATGACGTCCTTAGGCCATGATTTAAAGGTTATCTATGATATGGTGTCCACATGCCATGATTAAAAATGTTTGTTGTTGATGAATGAATCACATGCCATGTTTTGAATGGTTACCGTCGTTTGTTGAGTATGGACCTACATGTTTCGATGCCAAGTGTTGATATGCAATAGTTCTATTCATGTATATGTTGCTGTCCGTTTTGCACACATGGCATATTTTTCATGGCCGGCCGGTGAGATAAGTCATAACTATTCCGGTAGGGTCGGTGAGAACAGTTATGACTAGTCCGGGGCTATTCTTTCGAATAAGTCCTACATCGTGACTCCTTCACCGAGGTGAATGGAAGCGAGTGATAGGCACCCTCCATCTTTGGGATGGAAGGGGGAAAGGGTGCATGCCGACGGGTGTGCACTCAACCATACCGGTATGAGTTTCCAAGGAGACATGTGCATTGCGTTGCATTAATGAAATATGTATATGATGATGTTTATGAGATGACGATGTGAATACTTATGAGTTGCTCACGAGATGAGTACATGGATGCTTAAAAGATGTTTGGAATGCTAACCATGTTGTGTTATGATGTGCTTTTGGAGATTGGTGATGATGGTTTGTTGACTTGATCTTTGTTTTTCCATTACAATACACTTTGCTGAGTTTTGAACTCACGCTTGTGTTTTATGTTGTTTTTAGGTACCTTGAGATCGGCATGAGGGAAAAGGGGAATAGTCACACATCTCCACGTAGTTCACGCAATTGATTCCACAATGGAATCATTTGGAGTCATGACAATAAACTTAATGTGATACCATTGATGTTTATGGTTTAGATGTGTGCTAGGATTGCCTTATTCGTTTCATTTGGCTAATGATGACATTGAGATGCTTAAAGTGGACTTATATTGCTTTCGTGCCGCTTATTATTGCTGTTTTAGATGTTTCATATTATGTCATATTCTGCTATGCTATTATGGTTGCGCGAGATCATGATTAAACAAAGGAGATGCTGCCGAAATTTTCGGTTCTAGCAATTGGTCCTTTGCTGTAATTTTCTTTTATTTGTATTATTTAGATGATACATAATCGATGTTTGGTAGCATTCAGGCGTATTAGATGCCGGGGTGTTACATCCATGATGCTGCCATCTTGATTGTCTTCCTCCATTACAATATATCACATGGACATGTGCTTAGCACGCAGGCCATAAAAGAAAAAAAAACAACCAAATGGCTCCTGCCGGTTGTTTAAATTTACAATAAATTTCATTTCATACAACAATCTTTGTATCAATGACCATATCACATCACAAGCCCTGCAAAAACAAGTTAGACGCCTCTAATTTATTTTTGCATATTTTACGTGGTTTTGGGCTTTCTACGAAAAACTGTTCTTACCTACGAACAAGAACCACAACGGTGATAAAAACATTATTAGCAAACCGTTGTAAATTAGATCATGACTATAGTAGGAGAAATAGACACCCGCAAAGCCACTTATGCAATACTAGTTGCATGTCGAGCGTGGAACAAGTCTCATGTGCGAGGACATGTAAGGTTAGTCCGGGCCGCTTCAAATCCCACTATGCCACCATGATCCAAAATACACGAAAGTATGCAATAACATGATCATCAACGCCCACATCCACATGTGTTTTAAACCGTACAAAACATCTACGCATAGACACGGCTCTGATACCACTGATGGGTTTCGAAGTAAGGAAAACAAAAATTTTCCTATGATTGCAACCAAACACCAAGATCATATCTAAGAGATGCAAGTAAACGGTTTCAGAAGGACTCACCCTCGTAGACCGAAAGCGGGAATAACGTTCCCGCAAACAAACATGGTTGAAGTAGAGGTACACGCCCGACTTCAAAGTCGCGAAGATGAGCGCCACAAACGGCAGCGCCTCCGTACTTGGTCACACGTACGGAACAACGACGACCTCCAATCCCTCGATCCAGCGGGGCAGCGGAAGTAGAGGATCCACGGGAAACTCCAACAACACTACGACTTAGTGGTGGTGGTGGAGAAACTGTTTCAGCAGCGCTTCGCTTAAGCTACTGCTTGAAAGGTGGAACAGCAGGAGGAGGGAGAAAGGACCAACCAAAGGGTCATGGTGATTAGTCCATGAGAGAGGAGCTCCACCCTCCCTTTTATAGGAGTGAGTGGACTCTCCACTCTCTCCATGTGAATGGACTCTCCATTCTCTTCATGTGAATGGACTCTCCATAAACAATTTTATTTTTGTTATTTTAATATTTGTTAATTCTTTTAATTAACAAAAATTAACACATACCCCCTTGAACTATTCCGATATCCCGAAACTATTCCGGTGCTGTCCAAACTTTTCTCCGGTGTTCCATACCCACTCAAAAGCGTCGATGAACCTTAAGTGTGTCACCCTACGGTTCGTGAATAAAATGGACTTGATCAAGACACCTCTCTGATCAATAATCATCAGCGGGATCTGGAGATCCATAATGACTCCCACTTACTCAACGATGAACTAGTGATCGTGTGAACCAAAAACAAACTAAAACCAATTCCTTTTGTCTCGCGATATATTACTTATCCGGGATCCGATCATCGGTATCAGCTATACCTAGTTCAATCCTGTTACCGACAAGTACTCTTTACTCGTTCCGTGATATGACATTCTTGTGACCTAGTCACGTGCTTGCAAGCGATGTCAATGTGATATCACCGAGAGGGCCCAGAGTATATCTCTCCGTCATCTGGATGGACAAATCCCACTCTTGATTCATGAGCCTCAACTAATACTTTCATAGTACCCAAATCCATCTTTATAGTCACCGTGTTACGGAGTGACGTTTGATGTCATCAAAGTACTCTTCCGGAGTTAGTGATTGACATCATCTCATGGTCTAAGGAAAAGAGCTATTTTGTATATGTTCAAGACAAAGAACAAACTTTAATGACTTGATCAAATTTGCTATACCAACTTGGGTGTGTGTTCATCACATCATTCTTCTAATAATGTGACCCCGTTATTAACAACATCCAATGTTCATGATTAGGAAACCTTGATCATCAATTAATCAACGAGCTAGTTTAAAAGAGAGGCTTTACTAGGAACCTTTTTGTTTATTAAACACACATGTATCAACGTTTCCGGTTAATACAATTTTAGGATGAGAAATAAACATCTATTATAAACATGGAATAGGATAATAAACAATTTATTATTGCCTCTCGGGCATATTCCCTTCACAAACTCCCCCGAAGAGGCCCAAACTCCCGAAATCGGCCCGGAAACGCGATTAAACTTCATTCCGTATAGTTTTAACCTCAACATTCACATTTTATAAGATTACGACACTCCGTGGTGTCACAGCCTCCTCCTCTTGAGCTTAAAGCAGCGTTCACTCCTCCTAAAGCCACCAACACGACATGCACATCCCAATCCTCAACTTAAAGATGATTTCAAAAGAGAGAAATGGAATGAGCATCAATGCCACCAAAATTTCAGAAAATGGATGGGGAAGAAAGGATTAGAACTCACCCAATACTTGGTATCTCAAAAATCCAATTGGATGGATTTGAATCTCTTGATCTTGGCTTTGAGATGGTGTAACATGCACAAGCTCAAACCAAATCTTTGGATGGATTTTTGGGTATGGAATGGAGAGGGTGGTGGAGGTGTTCTTGCTCTCCCTTGTGCTGATTTTCAGAATAGGGTGAGCAGAAAATGAGGGTGTGGGGGAGGAGAAACAAAGGTGTGACACCACGTAGTGTCGTAACCTTATAAAATGTGAATGTTGAGGTCAAAACCATTATGAAGTGTGAAATTAAGGTTAAAACCATATGGTATGAGGTTTATTTACGTTTTCGGACCGTTTCCGGGGATGTGGGCCTTTCCGGGGGAGTTTGGGCCTAAGAGTGGGAGTCGTGGGCTTTGGTGGGATGGAGTTTGAGTCCAATTGGGGGAGGAGTCCTGGTTGGAGGCCTCCACCAGCCCCTTATTGCGCCCCCACCCTGTCCCTTGTGCCCCCACATACCCCCTTGCGCCCTCCCTCCTTGCCCTAGCCGCCACACCCCACCTCCCCCTCTCCCTTGTGGCCGTGCGCCCCTTCCCCTTGCCCCCATTGCTCCCCACCTCTCCACCACCTCTCCTCCACCCCTTGCTGCCCTAGGGTAGCCTCCCCACCCCTGCACCTCGAGGATCCATCCATTGGAGCGAGGAGCAAGGAGCGAACCGGGAGGAGATCCATTCAGTTTTCGTGCGTCGGGCGAAGGTATGGCCATGGGAATCCCACATGTCATAGTGAGGTAAGAAGAGTGGGTAGATGTGGGTAAAGTGAGAAATGACAAAGTAGGTATGTGCAGTCCACTCTCTCACTTACAAGTAGGGTCCACAAGTTATTGACGATGGTGAATAAAAAATGGGTATAAATAAGTAGCAGTTTTAAGGTGTCATGAACATCATATATTCCTACTCATACATGCATAAAAGCCATATTAGCACTAATAGAGTTCTAAATGAGTATAATGGATACCACTACATGTATGATATGAACATGCCATGCACAACATAACAATCAACGCAAATTTGGGATGTTACAAATCAACGCCGCCACAGGAGGAGGAGTTCCAGGAGGAGCCGATGAACTAGAGGTGAGCCCAGTCAGTTGCCTGTGGCATATTGGTTGGCGCCATGCGTTTCTTTATTTCCACTGCAAGTTATTTATTCTAATAAGTCTGTGCCCTGAGAGGCATACTTTTGTAGCTTGACCATAAGGTCGAGCAACCGGTTATATTTCCCTTTGAATAAAGTACTTTACTATTCTGCTATGTATGATGGTGATATTCATCGATATTGAGACTGTGTGCACTAGCGTGATCCTGGACTAGTGCTAAAAACACAGAGGGTCCGAATTTGCACATTCGGGTCTCGGCAATGCTCTTTTGATAAACACTAGTTGATCCCTCGTTGCCACATGCAATGGACATGCAACTCTTTGATTCGCCAAAATCACACGCGTATTGTACTTCACGAACATCGAGTGAAGTATATTGGTCTCCCGATTCCTAGTGGAAAGCACTATTAGAAAATGATACAACACTATCTCTTCATCTATGTTGGTTGATGTTATAGATATCACTATTGGTTATCATGTCATAACCGATAATGATGTTTTACTATCGATTCTAATATCAGAATCAATAGTGATGACTTGGTCATCACGATTGGTTTGGCTAGAATTGATCGTGATAGTACACATACCAAATGTCCTCACGCTTGACCTCTCATATTCTCCTCCCGATCCATTCAAATACCTAAAGCTGAAGTGTCCACCTGACACTTGACCTCTCGGCTTCCCCTCCATTTTATAAAAAAGAAGTTTGCTCCTCTCCCTCGCCTGCATCGCCCCTCTGCCTCTCTCGCCTGCGTCGCCCATCTGCCTCTTCGAGCACGTTGTCACCTACTCCTCTAAGCATGTTGCCATTGTCTCCTTCCTCGAGCACGTTCTCGCCTCCTCCTCCCCTTAGCACATCCTGGCCTCCTCCTCTAAGCATGTTGCCACCATCTCCGTCTACGAGCACGTCCTCACCTCCTCCCTGAGCACATTGCCATCATCTCCTCACCTGAGCATGTTGTCATCGCCGCCTCCTCCCTGAGCAGTGTTAGTTGCACTAACTTTTCAGTTAATACTTTGTGAGTATAATTATCTCCATGTGATTAATTTCTTAACTGTTATTGCAAAGTGGCTAGATAGTTTACTTGTCTTGGGGACCTTGCTTGTGGGGAGGAGTTGTTCGCCGAGTAGTTGGGCTAGTTAGACTGTTTGTGGTAACATTGATTAATCCTTTACATCTTGCAATACTTGATTAGTTCAATTGGTATCATCTGTTAAGTGCTACTAGATATACGTCCATGCTCATTGTACTTACTGTTCTATTTGTGCTTGGCTATTATTATTTTGTTCATGCTATTCCTGGCTATTTTTAGCATCCGAACTATTGCTGGCAGCCTCTGTTTATATGCTTTTGTAGTTTGTACTATTGTAGTTTCAGTAAGCATTCTTGATTATTCATTCTCTTAAATATATCTTGTTCCAGTTGATTAGGTTTTATAAACTTTTAACTATTAAATCTATTTTTAAAGGTAAGGTTATCACAAATCAGTCTAATATCTTGTCCCTAGTGGCGAGAAAGACTTTCTAAGGTAGCCCGACATCTAAGAACACCTTAAAATCAACCTGAGCTTGATTGCTAGTTGTATGCCTCTATTAATGTTAATTATCATGCATATGCTTAATTACCTGATTATGATTACATTTACTTTGATATTGTCAAGTATCATATATAAAATAGAGCCTACAAACAAGACAAATAATATGGAAAAGTTGTTGGATGCTAAACGAAAACTTGAGATGGAGATAGAATAATTGAAGGGGGGTCTGAGTTAATAGAAAAAAATTATGGCACGAAACAAAAACTAAAAGACATAGATGGTAAATTGCAATACATTGAATCTATTAACCATGTACTCATCATTAAGGAGCGCAGAGAGAACACAGAGTTGAAAGAAGCCAAAGCTAAGCTTATAGAGGTTTCTAATATTTAATTCGATGTGGTAACTGATAATATACTAAGATAGCCTATTTTCACAACAAAATGATCGCTTTTATAGGGATTAAGATATATGACTGAAAGTGTAACACCCCATAAATCTAAACTGTTGTACAAGAAAAATTCGACAGCATTTCCCCTAAAACAGGATAATACGGAAGCAATTCATAAAAACAAGGTCCATGATAAGCAATTCAAATAGGAAAAATATCACGACATCAATACTAGAGACAACAAGTCTAAATCAACCAGGAATCAACCATAAACATAACACATCTCTAAAGGGACAACCATAAAGGAGAACAAGTTTAAAGGGGACAACAATGGGTCTAGGTGTAATAAAATTTCAGCCAGCTAATGAATTATTTGAAACACTAGTTCATGTGAGTCGTGATGACACCAGAAGATTTATTGTGTTGCTAGCCCCCCCTCATGCTTACGACTCACAAGCGCTACCTGAAAACATTAAAACAGCAAGTAGTGACATTGGGTAAATCTCAGCAAGCGGAACAACTAATACAAATACCACATTCCTCATATCCAATGCCACATCATAGAGTCCACACAACCTCAGTAAAATGCATATGATTGTGCACATGCTTATGCCATGATCCTCCTCACCGTGCCCTTTCTCAGGAACACACGGTGTTGTATCTTACTTGATCGCGCCAATGGCGTCGACAAAACTTCCAATGCATGATTATGCAGTTAATGCTTCATGCATGAATTCATTTAGAATCTCCCACACTGAGTCCACATGTTTGCCTATCATCTTATAGCATAGATAGAAAGCAAATAACATTGAGATGAAGTATTTAGACAATTCATCAAGTAAACAACATCATTCTTCACCTTACTCATGATTCATAGCCAAACCACAACATCACAATGCTAGTCAGAATATTGCATTTCTATAAGCAAGCAATTAAATCATGTATGATTTCTGTAATTGGAGTTTATAATGAAGGCGAAGCAAACAACGATGTATAGCTTAACAATACAACTACTTCCACTTGCCTTTACCGACGTGGACGATGAACCTAGTTGCGCCCAGCAGTGGCACCACCTGAACAAACATTATTTCAGTACATAGCGACATCACAATTGATCACACAATTCAAACACACGCTTCCTACTCCCCGTTCCCATTTTAAACGCCATAAAACCCCGATCTGTCCGGATCGAACAGCAGCACCCTCTCTTCCCAATTTCGTATCTTTTTTGTACTATTCATAAAAATACAAAAAAATTACAGTAGCTATATATTGACGAGATCTACAACTTTCATGGAGGTCAAAAATTTCTATTCTGCTGTTAAATATTCCTAAACAACCGTCCAACACAGTGGACGAAATCTGTTTCCAGATTCTGTTCGTCATCTTCTAACAGAGATAACTCTCAGACCGACGCCCCAAAAATTCTGAACAAATAACAGAAGCTAGGTCTCGATGTTATCTACAACTCTCTAGTTATAGGGTTTTGCAGAAAAAATCATCTATGTCACGTACAACGCGAAACAATCCGCACTGCACAATCTCCCCATTCAGAAACAGCACCACGTGAACAACTACTCTTCTACCACATCAAAATCCATCCAAACCAAACACCACCAGATCTAATACACTCTTAATCCTAGGTAGAACAGGGGGTAAAAGATTGGAAATTTTACCTAGAATCCTTCCTTGAGAATCCACGAAAAACACGCGACGAACACCAAATCTGAAAATCTGCTCGTCCTCCACACCTTCTCGGATCCTCTTCTCGACTTTTCCCTTCGTGATTCGCGGTGTATCCTTGAGCCTCCACGCTGGACAGAGGGAGGAGGGGGCGGCTGCTAGGGGGTGGTGGGAGGAGGTGCCTAGGGTTGCAAAGGGTGGGGGCGCCACCCCTCTTGAAGGAAAGGTGGGCCGGCCCACTAGGGCGTGGGGAGGGAGGGGGTGGGAAGGGAATTCCCGGCCCAGGCCCAGGTTGCCTCAGCCCAGCTAAAACTAGCCCAAAACTCCAATTTTTTTAATATTAATTGCAGCATAAAACTCAATTATTTCATCTCCCAACATTTCCTTCATTCCTTCCGAAATCGAAACAAGGGAGAAAACCCCCCTACGGTAACTCCCAAATTCTAAGGCATCACACTCTCCCCTCCTTAAAAGGATTCGTCCCCGAATCAAGGACACACCAAAATCAACAACAAAGTCCCCAAGGGACAAAAGACTTCTTTGCAACACAAAACATTCACACAAAGACTCAAACCGGAACAAATGACAAGCGAGTTCTCAAAACCAACACTAGCGAGAAAATGTTGATTTAGCTCAACAGAGTGCAACCTCTCACGGTTCCACCTTCACTTCAATTCCCAAAATAGACCATGAAAGAAAACGGTCTCGCACTCCTTATTCCAACTACTCTCTAGAAGAAAACGGTACCAGTCTCTAGAACCCTCTTCATCTCCCACGCACAAACGTGTTTTCAGACCACAACCCCTCTACTGTGGTTCGCCGTATTCAAGACGATGACATACCAGGTGAGACATACACTCCAAGACCACCAGCTATTTGAACAAACGAGGTTAGAACCTTGCAAAAAAAATTGATCTTCAACAAAAAACCAATACCCAACACTACCACCAAAAGGAAAGGCCTACTTTACAACCAGGGTCCTTAAACCCGCAAGAGACAGTAACAACCGAACAAAATCTCTATGGTTGACACAACCTCGCTCAACCTCAGCGACAGAAAGGTCCAATACACTCTGAAAAGGAAAAACAATTACTAGCAACCACCAAGTGGTCCACTAATAATTTAAACAGCCCCACCTAGGTACACATCAATGACCCAATTCTCCAAGAAGGTTTGGATTGAGTCATACACAACCTTCCTTTACTCTTCACTTTTAAACTGTTTACGATCATCTACTAGCAACATCTAATATCTTAGGTCATTACCAACCCACACTAAATTCCTCTTTCTTAGAATGTTTCGCCCTCGCATTCTTCCTTTCAAAGAATCAGAACCAAGGGTAGAATCATTGAGGAAGCTCAACCAAGACCCATGATCCCCAAATGATTCACATCCAACAACTCGAACTCCAAAGCGCTAAAAGCCACTTTGGAAAGAATTCGGCAACAACCCAAGAGTACTCATTTTTTTTTTCCTAAGCCAAGATGAAAAGAAAGCTCAGATCTCTTACACCACAACCAACATATCAGAAGATATTCGTTCTTACTTCCCGTACTAGAAGGCAATTGAAATCTCGATTCAGGACATGCATGCAGCATTCCAAGAGCACTCCAGATTAGTCATATATCCATATATGACTTTCTCACCGACCTGGCTCAACGACTCTTTTATCATTTAACATCTATAGACAATGTCATGTTTACTTTTCACCATTCATTCATCATGTAACAACACTATCGAATAGTCATTTACAAGACGACTTCTTCCTCTATAACACATGAATAAAACTCGAATAACACCGAGGATTGCGCTAATTCATATAAACTATGCCGGCAGCATAGTTAACAGTAAGGCACCACATCGTATCAAAACCCACCAATGATAGAAAGCTAAACTTGCAAAACATCGCATTTTAACCAAAATCAACATTTTGGAAAAGAACATCGACTCCAAAGTCAAACATCTGCACAAACAACCGCCACAATTTTTTTTTTCTCGAAAGAAAGGGAAATTCATTCCCAAAAGAGAACTCTTCACTAACAAAATTCACTTATGAAACACTCATATAATCCACCTTTTTGAAGCACTCGCAAACATCACACACATCATGCAAATAAATCCAACTCAAGTTAAAAAGAGTTACAAATTAAATCTCAAGAGTTTCCAACACAACCCACTATGTCCATCTGCTTCCTTTAAAATTAATTCCAAAGATAATTCAGTGCGAACGCGAAGGGGCGCGATCCACTCAAAGACTTTTGGGTGTAAATCCATACTCATAGTGCAAACTAAACAAGTTAGCCAAATCCAAAGGTTGGCATTAATCACTACGAGTTTTAGGAAACTCAAACACAACAGAAGAAACACTTCGACAAAAAGTATTCAACCAAAATAGCAACCAACCAAACCAGTCCAAAAGGTTTTAGACACAGGCTTAGGATGAAAGCCACCATATCTAGTATTCCACTATACTTACCATTTAAGAATTCAATATACACTATTTACTCATCGAGAAGCCTCAATATAATTCAACCAAAAGCTACATAACCAATTCTTTCTCTAGTTACCTTTCCCAACATTTATAAATACAGTTTATGATGATTAACAAAACATCTTCCATTCTATACTACCTCATCATGATCCCCACAGACCAACACATCATATAACAATGTATTCTATATTTCAAACATAGTACTTCAACAGATACTTAAGCATGATCAACGTATCAATTTTATACCATCCATACATCAACATATTGACAATTAAAACTTGTTCAATCAATAAAATGACTTCAACCAATAAGTATTATCTTTACAAGATAAAATTCGTAAACAGGATTCTAAGACATGCATTCATTAAGGTTAAAATCTTGCATCATGATTGTTATCCAATGTTCATCCCATCACAACATGTACTCGACATAATTCCACAGTTTTACACTTTTCTCTATTGGATCAATGGTTTCCAACAATTAACAACCCTACCAAGTCATCAATAACAACAAATGGGCATAAACATCAACCAACAACATTACTTTTGGCTACCCTATACATAGGTGATAACAAAATTACCACCACACAACATACTCCAACTATTTAAAATAGATTGAATACTAGCATTAACACTGCCCTTAACAACATCATTAACAATAAGTCTTATGTCTTCTCAATTGATATCAATACTAGCATTGTAAAGATACAACTGCATACTTCCAAATATACTAGTAGGTTGCAACAACGTAAATAGCAATTCTAATCAACTTCCAAATTAAAGTCGCTAGTCAACACGATTAAATTTTCTCTATTAATCCGTTAGATTAGAACATCTTTAAACAACCAAAGAAAGTTTCTTTAACAATAACAGTCTACCTCATCTTAATGTTCTAACCATGCATCAGGGTTTAAAACCTTAAACATTATCGGGGGTCATAAGCACTTTTAAAGCAAAGCAACAGATTATAAGCATGTACATTAACACATTTAATCATCCCCACTATGGGGTACTCTACATCACTAGAGGTTCATTTAATCTTAAGCTAAAGGTAACAATTACACTTAATTGATTCAACTCGCAAATTAACTAAGGAGTACATCATTTCTATAAACCACATTGTTACATACTACATAACATGCTAAACAACAATTTTCACTTTTAACAAGTAATTTCAGTCAAACGAATACTTACTTTATTTGCAGCATTTTTCTTTTAATACTCAACCAAAACTCACAAAGAGGCTTGACTCTCAAATTTGCAATAGGACATAACTCCAAAACACATTTCAATCTTAAAGACTCCCACAGGAGGGAACCAAGCGATCAAGTAAACCTTTACGAACAAAGGCACAAAACATAAATCGACACAACTTAACTTTTTACACACGCTTCAATAACTTCTTTTAAACTCAGAGCAAGACACACAAGAACCAAAAGCTATACCTTTCTTTGCAAGGCAACCAACTAAACAGGTGTCAAAGTCAAAAGGCGACCAAAGACGCGCAACACAAAACTCCCCTTCTTTGTCTTCACCCAAAGAAGACAAAACCAAGAAACATCGAAGGCACATCCGCGAAAATCCAAATTCCAAACACTTTTCTTCTGATTTCAATCAACTAAAACCAAGAAAACCAACCAAGACCGACCGTTAGAGCGATAAAGAACATCCGAAGGAATCTACCACCAATCTCTTCTATTTGACTCCAGTCAACTACCCGATCCACGATAGAAAGGGTAAGCACTCCTCCTACAGGGGTTAATAATTCTTCGGTGATGGCGTTAACCGGCCACACCGTCAAACCACACCCTTACTATGAACAAAAAGAGGTGACTGAAACCCTTCGGCACCACAACCCCACTTCATCACAAATGAAGCAACTCAATCAAATCCATCATAAATATAGCATTATACATCATCAAAAGTAGCATTCAACATCAAAGCTTAGATACAATATTTAAACGGAAAGCAACGGTACCCATACCCTTTCCTACTGTGCATCCATGTGTGTCAGATTTTAAATTAGTGATTCCACTTACACAAGTTTTAATGTTGCTATCCTATGACAAAATTTTAGTTAAAACCTAGGCCATGTTTCTAAGTTATTCCACATCACATTTTAGTTGTATCCTATAGTATGACACTTAAAATACACATTCCAAGGACCTACAGCCCGCTCTGATACCAACTGTAACACCCCATAAATCTAAACTGTTGTACAAGAAAAATTCGACAGCATTTCCCCTAAAATAGGATAATACGGAAGCAATTCATAAAAACAAGGTCCATGATAAGCAATTCAAATAGGAAAAATATCACGACATCAATACTAGAGACAACAAGTCTAAATCAACCAGGAATCAACCATAAACATAACACATCTCTAAAGGGACAACCATAAAGGAGAACAAGTTTAAAGGGGACAACAATGGGTCTTGGTGTAATAAAATTTCAGCCAGCTAATGAATTATTTAAAACACTAGTTCATGTGAGTCGTGATGACACCAGTAGATTTATTGTGTTGCTAGCCCCCCCCCCTCATGCTTACGACTCACAAGCGCTACCTGAAAACATTAAAACAGCAAGTAGTGAGATTGGGTAAATCTCAGCAAGCGGAACAACTAATACAAATACCACATCATAGAGTCGACACAACCTCAGTAAAATGCATATGATTGTGCACATGCTTATGCCATGATCCTCCTTACCGTGCCCTTTCTCAGGAACACACGGTGTTGTACCGGTACGGTCGCGCACGCTGGCGTCGACAAAACTTCCAATGCATGATTATGCAGTTAATGCTTCATGCATGAATTCATTCAGAATCTCCCACACTGAGTCCACATGTTTGCCTATCATCTTATAGCATAGATAGAAAGCAAATAACATTAAGATGAAGTATTTAGACAATTCATCAAGTAAACAACATCATTCTTCACCTTACTCATGATTCATAGCCAAACCACAACATCACAATGCTAGTCAGAATATTGCATTTCTATAAGCAAGCGATTAAATCATGTATGATTTCTGTAATTGGAGTTTATAATGAAGGCGAAGCAAACAACGATGTATAGCTTAACAATACAACTACTTCCACTTGCTTTTACCGACGTGGACGATGAACCTAGTTGCGCCCAGCAGTGGCACCACCTGAACAAACATTATTTCAGTACATAGCGACATCACAATTGATCACACAATTCAAACACACGCTTCCTACTCCCCGTTCCCATTTTAAACGCCATAAAACCCCGATCTGTCCGGATCGAACAGCAGCACCCTCTCTTCCCAATTTCGTATCTTTTTTGTACTGTTCATAAAAATACAAAAAAATTACAGGTGCTAGATATTGACGAGATCTACAACTTTCATGGAGGTCAAAAATTTCAATTCCGCTGTTAAATATTCCTAAACAACCGTCCAACACAGTGGACGAAATCTGTTTCCAGATTCTGTTCGTCATCTTCCAACAGAGATAACTCTCAGACCGACGCAACAAAAATTCTGAAAAAATTACAGAAGCTAGGTCTCGACGTTATCTACAACTCTCTAGTTATAGGGTTTTGCAGAAAAAATCATCTATGTCACGTAAAACGCGAAACAATCTGCGCTGCACAATCTCCCCTTTCAGAAACAGCACCACGTGAACAACTACTCTTCTACCCCATCAAAATCCATCCAAACCAAACACCACCAGATCTAATACACTCCTAATCCTAGGTAGAACA
The DNA here is from genome assembly GCA_036346355.1 of Rhipidocladum racemiflorum. Lineage (NCBI taxonomy): Eukaryota > Viridiplantae > Streptophyta > Magnoliopsida > Poales > Poaceae > Rhipidocladum > Rhipidocladum racemiflorum. Next base: position 38,024,178 of record CM070583.1, on the reverse strand, counting down.
GGGGGTAAAAGATTGGAAATTTTACCTAGAGTCCTTCCTTGAGAATCCCAGAAAAACACGCGACGAACACCAAATCTGAAAATCTGCTCATCCTCCACACCTTCTCGGATCCTCTTCTCGACTTTTCCCTTCGCGATTCGCGGTGTTTCCTTGAGCCTCCACGCTGGACAGAGGGAGGAGGGGCGGCTGCTAGGGGGTGGTGGGAGGAGGCGCCTAGGGTTGCAAAGGGTGGGGGCGCCACCCCTCTTGAGGGAAAGGTGGGCCGGCCCACTAGGGCGTGGGGAGGGAGGGGTGGGAAGGGAATTCCCGGCCCAGGCCCAGGTTGCCTCAGCCCAGCTAAAACTAGCCCAAAACTCCAATTTTTTTAATATTAATTGCAGCATAAAACTCAATTATTTCATCTCCCAATATTTCCTTCATTCCTTCCGAAATCGAAACAAGGGAGAAAAACCCCCTACGGTAACTCCCAAATTCTAAGGCATCACAGAAAGTCAATCAGTTAATAGTGTCAAATAAATGGGCATTGTGTCGAAGCTATGGAACTACAAGGAGAACTGGAAAACCTCTTGATGCTCACATGGGGGTTCCCGATCTTCTGATGAGAATGATAAGCCAATTTGGGGAGCTGATAAACTCATGACCTTGGCTTCCAACCAGCGAAGAAAGGAAACCGACAGTCGCAATGCCACCAACGCAAGTAGATCAACCATGCCTAAACGAGATGGATCCTTATCCCTAATAGCAATGGAGAACTTGCAAGAACAAAGTAAGAAGCAATCTGAAAAATTGCATTAACCGAAAGTCACAAACAAAGGTGAGGTTCTGTTTCTCGTGTTGGATGGTCTAGTCGACACACGCAAGATGATGAGGGACGCACAAGGGGGTCTACCAAACACAACAAAACCTAAAGAATAACGTATGGGGGTGGCAGCCATATAAAGAGGAGCGGCCAGGGGAGGGGCACCCATGCTAGGGTCTGCCACCACCAAACCCTAAATATACATGGGCCATAGGCCCAAAAATACGGGGATGATGCAGCACCTTGAGTTTTTGGCCCGTGATGTTTTTCTGCATATTCCCATTGCTACTGAATGAATCTGGCCATGGGACTAGATCCATTAGAAAGTTTATCCCCTAAACTTTCCAACGAGTGGTCGCACGTCAAAAAGTGACTACGGATGTGGCCAAAGCGTCTGTTTGAAGTCGGACTATTGTTGGATGGCTGAGATGGCATGGGGATGACTTGGGCTTCAAGTTGGGCCTTCCTTGGTGCGTGGGCTATCCTCGAGGTACGTGCTTGAGGCGCTGGTCCTTTGTCATGGACTTGAAAGGCTGAGCTTCTGGATTAAGGCCCTTTGGCGACGAATATGTCGCAGCGTCGAGTGTAGGCGATGAAGACAGCGCAGTCAGAGAGGAAGTAGTAGCAGCGGTCGTATCCTTGTAGCAACATTAAGTAACTCAGCAGACGTCATTGGTTACAAAATTATTTTCTTTCCCTTAAACATGAAAGTGTACTGATTGGTCCTACCATAATGTGTGGCATCTATATCATATATCCACGGTCTACCCAACAAAAGAGAACAGGCATCCATGGGTACAACATCGCAAACAACATGATCATGATATGAACCGATAGAAATAGGTACTTGAATGGTTTTTATTACCTTAACCTTACCATTAGAGTTGAGCCACTCGATCTCGTATGGTTGTTGTAGCAGACACGTGGCCAAGCCAAGCTTCTCGACCATGTCCACACTAGCAAAGTTGTTGCAACTACCACCGTCAACAATAGCATGCACTGCTCGTTCATTGACTACAAACTTTGTTTGGAAGATGGTATGGCACTGATTTGGCTCTTCATGTGTGGTTTGCACATGCAGTACTCATGTGACAACAAGAGCTGGGTACTTCTCTACTTAGGCAGCATCGCAAAGCTCTTCTTCTTGTTCTGTAGTGTTAGTGAAAACAAGAGCATATTCATTTTCATCAATGTCACTAGCACTAGAGTACTCACCATTTTCTTGTATTATTAGAGCACGTTGGTTTGAACAATCACGCATCACATGGCCATGTCCCTTGCATAGAAAACATTGTACTTCTCTTGTACGACTAGTAGATGCGACGGATGATGCACTCTTCACCGAAGCTTATTTTGCAGTTGATTTACTTGACTCCGGAAGGTGTGTTGGTATAGTGGAAACAGGGGCAGCAGGTGAATGTGTACATCCCGGTGTGGAAGACGATGACTTGGTTGGGAGATGGATAGACCGGGATGTGGTGGATCCTCTAATATTCCATCGCATCGTGGATCGGCGTCCCTGTACTTCCTTTTCTGCTTTCAAAGCAAGATGATACAAACGGGTGATAGAATTGTAATCTTTATAATCGAATATGTCCTATATTTCCTGGTTAAGTCCACTCAAAAATCTAGCCATTTTTGCATCTTCACCCTCTTCTAACCCACAACGCAACATGCCAATTTGCAATTCCTGATAATATTGTTCAACATATATATCACCTTGATTGAAGCATTGCAATTTGTTGAGCAATTCACATTCATAATATGAAGGAACAAATCTAGCACACATTAATTGCTTCAACCCATCCCAAGTTGTAGGCACATCGCAATTGATTCTACAAATTTCTCGCCACCAAACAGATGCAAAACCCGTAAATTCACTAGTGGCAGCTCGAACCCTCTTACGCTCAGAGAAATCATAGCAAAAAAATTTTGATCTACTGCCAACTCCCAATCAAGATAAGCATTAGGGTCATATTTACCATCAAAAGGAAGCATACTAAATTTCATTTGCACAATAGAATCATTACGTTCTTCCCTTTGAGCATACTAATTTCTATCCATACCTTGTCTGCTGTGGTAAAGTCGATGATGTGCTCGGTCGTTGTTCACATTCACTTGGTAGTCGTCTTCAGAATTAGTAATGTAGTTGTTCACCTCATGTTCCACCCCACCTAGAGGAGCATGGGCAGCAGATGGAACTTGTCCAGCTGGATCGCGTGCAACATTATTTAGAGTCAGCAGTTGTGCTAGCTGTACACAGATTTCAGCATATTGTCCATGCATTTCATCAATCTGTGCACGAGTCCTCATCTCATGCCTATCCAATTGACCCTGAAAGTGGTTCACCCATCGTCGCTGTTTTGGAGAAAGGAGGTCATCTGGTTCACTTTCGGAACCATTTCCTCGAACGCTTGAATTATCTGTCATGGTTAGTAGACACAAAAGGAAATCTCACAAGAATATGATTAGTCCTATGAACTACTGAACTATGACAGTTTTCTATGCTTTCACACTAAAGCTTCCATGAAAATTCTTACAATTTTTCACCCTGCAGCTAGGAAAGATACAATCGATGTCTGGCTTGTGGTAATCGTACGCAGAAGGTGTCAATGCGATTGCAAGTCCCTGCTTCTGTATGGTTAGTAGTGGTGGAGCTTGGACATGTATTTTCTTTGTAGCAAAGGAAAACTAGAACTGCACTAGTCAAAACAAGTTGAATAAACGTTCAACGGTGGTACTGTGCTGGTCCTAAGCTAGACCGTGCTAGAACTAATCACCAACAATGCCACAGGAACACAATGAGAAGTCCTCAACACAAAGCAAGCAGTTAGGGATCCTCTTTTTGAGGGAGCCCTAAAACTGAACAACGGACTCAAAAGGACTCTAGACAACACTCACCACACACTTTTTTTTACCAAGGGTATTCCGGTAAAAAAAGATACTCTCTCTCTCTAAACTCTGACTTGCAATTTTTTTGTGCGGCTTTTGAATTTGCACCTACCTTTTCCCTCTTCGAATTGGTGCAGTTTTTGTAATTGCACCAGCCTTTTTTATTAAAAAAAATCAAGTTCGGAGCGGTCCGAACTCGCCCTCTGTTCGAAGGGGTCCGAACTTGACCTCGCCCAAACTAGTTCACCCAAACAAGTTCGGAGCGGTCCGATCTTGGCTTCACAGTTCGGAGAGGTTTGAACTTGGCCTCTCAATTCGAAGTGGTTCCAGACTTTTTATTTATTGATCAACTAAGTTCACAGAGGTCCGAACTAAACTCCTCATCGAAAATGACAAAGGAAGGCAATTATGGTAGGCCGTCTGCTATTTTCGGGGGTGAGCATAAAAAATATGGTTGGACGGATGGCTGGTCGGTTTGGATCGTGGTGGCTGCAGAAAGGAACATACGTCAAACACGAAGAACACTGTGACAGCTATGTGACAAGAACTCGAAACTCTAAAGATCAAAACACTAAGACCAGCAATGACTTAACAATGCAGCAAAAATTCAACAAGTATATGAAGTAGATAGAACTAGTAGAGGCTGAACGGGCTAGGATAAAAAGGAAAACACACAATAAAAATCTTTTTTTTGTATGGCTGTTTTTTTGGACTCTAGGATGAACAAAATAGATCTAACAACTAGGATAGATGTGTCCTCACTAGGAAACTGATGCCCTTATAACACTTGATGCGCACACGGGGGCTCCTGATCTTCTGATGAGAACGATACATCGATTTGGGGAGTTGATGAACTCGTGATCTTGGATTCCAACCAGAGAGGAAAGGAAATCGACAATCGCAATCCCACTAACGCAAGTCAATCAACCATGCCTAAACGCGATGGATCCTTATCCCTGCTAGCAATCGAGAACTTGCAAGAACAAAGTAAGAAGCAATCTGAAAAATGACATTAACCGAAAATCACGAACAAAGGTGTGGTTCTGTGAAGGATCATGATGTGTAACACTCTGACATTTAGTATGCCCGAATGCTACCAAACATAGACTAAGCAACATCTAAATACCACAATTACAAGTAAATTACAGCAAAGGAGCAAATGCTAATACCGAAAATTTCGGCAGCATCTCCTTTATTTTTCCAAGAATTGAAGCAACAACAATGGCATAGCAATATATGGCAATATATGAGACATCTAAAATAGTAATAAATAATGGCATAACAGCAATATAAGTCAAATTTCAAGCATTCAAAGTCTTCATAAGCCAAACGAACAATAAGGCTCACATAACGCAAAACTAAACCATAAACCAATATGCATCACACTAAGTTTATTATCAAGACTCCAAATGAAAAACTGTGGGAACAAATGTGTGAAACTACGTGTAGGAGTGTAACTAGTTCCCTTCCCTGCATGCCAGTCTCATGGTACCTAAAACAACAAGAAAGGACAAGCGTGAGTTCAACACTCAGCAAGTATATTGCAATGGTACAAAAGAACAATTACATGGCTACAACACCTCACATCGTGCCTATCATCTTATTCATGCTCACATATCATTAATTCACATATCATCATCATCATGTATGCAATGTGATGCGATGCACATGTCTCCTGGAAAACTCATACCGGTATGGCTGAGTGCACACCGGTCGGTGTGCACCCTCTTTTCCCTAACATCCCGAAGATGGAGGGTGCCTACTCCTCACTTCCATTCACCGCGGTGGATGGAATCACGATGTAGGACTTACTCAATGGTGCCCCGGACTAGTCATAACTTTCTCACCGACCTTATCGGACTAGTTATGACTTTCTCACCGACCCGGCCATGTATGCAAACATGCTAACATCATAAATAACTTGTACATCAACACATGGCATCACAACATAATAAACCGTATTCATCATATCAATGGCAAACATTAAAGCATGGCATGTGAACACATCATATATTCAATTTCAACTCATCAAAACTAGCAACCTACAACCCGCTACCCATTCCAATACACTTGCCTCAACCACGGACGACGGATTGACGAGAAGTAGAGGGCACTACCGGGGTTACACCACCGGCACATAGGTATCGCACATTCAAAATCATGCCCACAAAACAATACGCAAACACTCTTCTACCCCGACTTCGCAAACTACTCGCAAAACCCAAAAACAGGGGTTCTGTCCCGACGGTATAGCAGACTTCCAACGAGCATAGGTTGAGTTCAAAGACTCCGAATCGATTAAACGAGTACATCCTCAAATAGCTTAGGAAATTTCCTAACTTTTTCTAAGTATATGGAAAAACTGATTCGGCATCTAAAGTGGTTTAATCTACAGAACACTACGTTATGTCCCAATCTCGTCACAGTTTTGAACACATTGGTAAAACGAGCATAACTTTCAAACGGATGATCGGAATTAAGCATTATTTACGTCCAATTAAAGGTATTTCAATTACCTACAACTTCTTCAACAGGAGGACGACCAAATTCTGAATCTAAATTGGCGAAAACTCAAGCCCTAGGTCCACTGCACAATCTGCCCGAAGCAGAGAACATGGCAAACCTAGTTTTCTCCCAAATCTACCCAAGGGCAGCACCACCACTTGATCTAAAAACATGAAATTTACCTCTAGAACAAAACCTAAACCCAACCCATAGATCACCCATGCCTCACCTCTTCAAGAAGATCCGAAACCGATTAAGTCTTCCTTCCCGCTGGTCGTTCCTTCCTCCCGATCCGCAACGGTTCGCCGGAGATTCCCGAATTCCGGCGATCCTCCGAGCGGGGCAGCAAGGGGCACCATGAGAGGGGACATCGTGGATCTGTTAGGAGAGGGGTGAGGGGCTTGGGAAGGGAGGGGGAGGGTGGAGGCGCAATGGAGGGAGATGGGGGGCGGCTAGGAGGGGGAGATAAGGGGTGGCTAGGGCATACCAAAGGGGGGGCACAATAAAGGGGGGCTGGCGCATGCAGCCCCTTGTGCTGCCCTCCTCCCCCTCATGGGCCAAGAAATCCCACCCTCGGCCCATGGGGGTTTCCCCCTAAGGCCCAATTCTCCCCGGTGAGGCCCAAACTCCCGAAATCGGCCCGTAAACGCGATTAAACCTCAAATCGTATAGTTTTAACCTCAAATTTCACATTTTATAAAGTCACATTCTCTAATTTCATCTTTTACGGTGTATCGACATCAAGTAGTGTCACATTCTCCCCCCCTTAAACAGGATTCAACCTCGAATCCGAAGAACGCCAAAATCAACAACAAAGTCCCGAAGGGACAAAAGACTTCTCTGCACCACAAAACATTCGCACAAAGACTCAAACCGGAACAAACGACAAGCGAGTTCTCAAAACCAACACTTGGCGAGAAAATGTTGATTTAGCTCAACAGAGTGCAACCTCTCACGGTTCCACCTTCACTTCAATTCTCAATCAAAATCTGTGTTTCAACCACAAAGGGCTCCATCAACCCAAAACGCCCGAATCCTCACGACAAACACTTCACACTACTATCACAACCAACCTGACTACCACACTTCATTAAACTCAACATGACACAATCAAAGCGAGTCACAATTCCATTAATGACCTCTCTACATTCCCGAGAATTTCCATCGAGGGGAATAACTCATTAAGGCACATTTGCCCTTTCGATACATGATCATGCTAACATTTCATTCCATCCTCTCCCAGGCAAGACTCAAACACAGAAACAACTAGTTAAGACAATTGCTCATGGCAGGACAATTATCACCGAACTACCGTCAACTTCACTTCCACCCATCAATACTCTTAATAAAGGTTAAACCCATACATCATCAACCTCCGTCACAAACCACCCTTATACCACTAAGGTTCGACACCTAGCCCCAAGCTAGGATCATAAAAACTTACCAAACCACAATTGGCTCCTTTGTTAAGAGGGACTCGCCTCACACAATAACACTTAGTTATCAAGCCCAAGTGTACACATATTTCGCATACTCAACCATAAACCAAGAACATTTATATCCTTACTCCCATCTATAGAGCAAAAGAAGTACAATTCTTTTGAACACAAGTGGACCACACACGACAACTCAAACCCAAAGCGTTAACAACCACTTTGGAAAGAATTCAGCAACATCCAAGGAGCATTCATCATTTTTTTCCAAGCCAAATCGCAAAGGAAGAACAAATCCCCTACACCACAACCAAAATACCAGAAATTCTTCATTCTTTCTTTTCATACTAGAAAGAAATGGACATCTCGATTCATGACATGCATGCACTCTTTTCAAGAGCACTCTGGATTAGTCATATATCCATATATGACTTTCTCACCGACCTGGCTCATCGACTCTTTAATGTTTAGTTGTACATAAACGTTGTCATTGTTTTTTTTCACTATTCATTCATCATGTAACGAACAATACCGAATAGTCATTCACCAAAAGACTTGTTCTTCGGTATCACATGATGAAACGCCCATAACATCGATGATTGCAATAAGTCAGATAAACTATGATGGCATCATAGTTAACAGTAAAACACCACAACGTGTCACAACCCACCATCCATTTAAAGCTAACCTTGCAAAACCTCGCATTCTAACCAAAATCAACATATTGGAACAGAACATCAACTCCAAAGTCAAACATCTCCACACACAACCACCACAAATTTTTCTCAAAGAGAAGAGAAACTCATTTCAAAAGGGAACACTTCACTAACTAAATCACTTAGGAACCATCCACAAACCACCTTTTGAAACACTTGCAAACACCACACAGATTTTCCAAATAACTCCAACTCTAGCCAAAAAGGAGATTACAAATTAAACCTCGAGAGTTTTCCAGCACAACCCTCTATGTCCATCTGTTTCATTTTCAAATTTATTCCAAGGATGATTAAGTGCGAACGCGAAGGAGCGCGATCCACTCAAAAACTTTTGGGTGTAAATCCATACTCACAACACAAACTAAACAAATGGGACAAAACCAAAGATCGACACCAATCACTACGAGTTTTGGGGAAACTCTGAAACTCAACATAAGGAACACCTCAATCGAAAGCATTCAACCAAGATAGCAAACAACCAAACCAATCCAGAAGGTTTTTGTCGACGATCGGTTTCGCTGGCAATGAGATTTGTTATTCTAGGGGATTCGTGCAGGATCTTAGCTAGATGGTAACACAGGATGCGAGGGCGATCTCTTTTTTAGACAGGTTCGGGCTCTCTCGGTGGAGATAATACCCTAGTCCTGTGTTCTTGGATATATGAGTTTCCCCTTTCTCCCTTTCTTTCTTCCCCCCTTCTTTCAGGGTTGTCCCCCCTCCTTATATACTGGGGGAGGGATACATGATAAATGGGCGCCACCTGGCCCTAAACATGGTGGCTTCATCATCACGTAGTTTGTCTCTATCGGCTAAGCCGCACTACGTCTTGGAGAAGTAGTTGTGCTTTCCCCGACCCGCGCCTGCCACTCCGTCAGGTTCCGGCGCCTGCAGGCTCTGCAAATGTCAGGCTGCATGCTTCGCTTTCGATGGGTTGTCTGGGCATGGCACGAAGCTTCACCGAAGGATCAACGAGCTGTCTTCGGGAACAAGTCGAAACCTCCTCCGGGCCCATCATGGCGCTTCCGGGCTCTGAGCCAGCTGCTCTGCCTATGGCCCAGTCGGGTTTAAGCCCTACTTGCGGAACCCCTATCTCAGACATCCCACAGCAGCCCCCAAGTGCTTTAGGATCGGATTTCCGCCTCTTATCCTGTCATAAAGATTATGCGGGAAAAAAGATCGTAAATAACTTGTTGTGTGAAGCCATCGTGGTCGGTTGGCTCGAGGCCGAGTGGTATCCGCGCCCGTTTACGGCGCGCGGCAACTGGCTTGTTGCTCAGCTGACCCTCATGGGGCATACCATGATCTTTTTGGCTCGTGGCCGAGTGGAACCCGCGCTTGGATTTACGGTCTTGTGACAGCTAACTTGTCGCTCGGTGACCCTCATGGGGCATACCTTGGTCATTTTGGCTTGTGGCCGAGTGGTACCCGCGCCCGTTTACGGTCTTGTAAGCTAAGAATCGCTCGGTGACCCTCATGGGGCATACCTTGGTCATTTTGGCTCGTGGTCGAGTGGTACCCCGCTTGCCATTTATGCGCTGCAGAAGCGGCTTGTCGCCACCGACCCTCATGGGGCATACCATGATCTTTTTGGCTCGTGGCCGAGCGGTACCCGCACCCGTTTACGGTGCGCGGCAATAGGCTTGTCGCTCAGCTGACCCTCATGGGGCATACCTTGGTCATTCAGAGTAATGCCTGTGCCCGCTTACGGCGCACTGCTTCAGACCCTCATGGGGCGCATTCTCAAGACCGCGTTGGTAAAAATCCTCCCACGATACCTGATCACGTTATGAGACAGTGACCAGCAATTGGCCCCAAATTATGGAGCATACCGCTGGAGGATGTTCGGAAAGTGCCCAGTCCCAATCTTCCGTGGCGGCCGGCGTTCAGGCCCATCGTGGGGCGCACTTTATCCCAAACTTCGAACCAGATTTGACACCTGGTCGCGTTTTGCGCAACAGAGCTTTCGGCCCGACATGGGGCGTGCCCTAGATCTGGCCTAGAACTGAACAGGGAGGCCCTTCCTTCTTCCCACCGTAAGGCGAAAATTGGGGCCCATTTATTATAAGTGAGAAAAAACCTTGCTGGAGTAAAGGCATCCTTGTCTCTCCCCCACCACGGTTAAGAGATCTTCAAATCTCCTTTGGCGATCTTGGCGACCTAGGGTTTCCGGTTTCACGTCCTAGGCTCGCGGCGGTTCTTCCCACTGGGTTTTCTTCTTCGTGATGTCTTCTTCCTCGGAATCCTCATCATCGTCGGAGGGTAACGCCGATCCTGCGACCGCGGGGTGGGAAACCTCCGTCACCACGACGTCCCGCTTGGAGGAGCTGGTCGCTGCCGGCGTCCTTCCTCCGCTGGAGTTGATTTCCGCCCGTCCCGCCGCAGGTGACCCTTACCCCACACCTCTAGAGAATGAGATTGTGGTGTTCGAGTCCTTCTTTTGACGAGGATTTAGCGTTCCTGGGAGCGCCTTTTTCCGAGGGCTCCTTCACTTTTACGAGATCGAGCTGATCAATTTGAATCCCAACTCCATTCTTCACATTGCTCTCTTCGTTCAACTTTGCGAGGCGTATCTTGGGATACGTCCTCATTTTGACTTGTTCCGCTCCCTCTTCTTGCTTAAGCCTCATCCGAACCGGGCTACTCCCAGCGTCATTGGGGGCACCGGACTCCAGCTGCGAGAGGGCTTGAAGAAACATTACTTCGCCATCCCCCTCAAGACCTCCCTCAAAGGTTGGAGGCGGGAGTGGTTTTATTGTGCAAATGTTGACCCTTTTCTCTCCCCTTTCGCTGGCCGCGGCCCTAAAGCTTCCCGGTGCTGGAGCGATGCCCCGGATGACGGCGGTTTGAACCAAGTCAGCGAGCTTCTGGCGTGGATTAACGATCTGAAGAACCGGGGGCTGTCGGGCCCCGGGATCGCGATCAGCTTTGTGCAGCGCCGAGTGCAACCCTTAAAGGAGAGAATCCACTTGGGGTTCCAGTACAGCGGGTCTCGGGATCCCACCCGGGAGACAGGAACGTCCCTATCGAAGGATGCATTGGCGGCACGGGTGGTTGACTTCTTCGTGCCTGGCACTGAGATTTCCAACAGGGGCTGCCCTCACAAATTTTCGGCGGCGAACCCTCCGCCTCCTGTGAGTGTCCCACTCTCGAGAAGCTGTCTCATGATTTTCGCCTGATGCATGATTCTGACAACGTGCGATTGTTCCTTTTTCAGGAACGTGAGTCCTTTTTTTCTGACGCTCTGGTCGTCGGCCTCTCTCGGCTGAGGAGTGCTCAGGCCAAGCGAGCAGCTGACACCTCGGCCGATGAGCTGCGCTGGGAATCGGCGGAGGAGGCTGCTGACCCCTCGTCGGCCGGGCCTTCGTCCTCAAGTGTCCCCGTGTCACAAGGCGCAGAGCCACAGCCCTCTGTCTCAGAGGCAGCCCCGATTGCTGGTGCTGGGTTAGGCTCCCCTCCGAGTGGTGCTGGGACTCGGATGAAGCCTGGGATGAAGTTTAAGAAATCCAGGAGGTATTCTTTCGGGCAATCCTTGTCTTTTTATTATTACCTGTGCTGAGATGTTTTTCCTTTTTGCCGATTCAGGACTCCTACTATGGACGTCCCAGTGGAGGGGTCTCCTGAAATGGAGCCCCCGGAGCCGGCTTCCCCAAGGGGGACCCCCCCTCGTCGGCTAGGTCACCGTCTCCTTCGGCAGCTGGGGCGTCGCCACCTCGTGCTGCTGGCCCAACCGCTGAGCCATCGAGTGGCCCGGCAGTCGACGAGCCTGACCCAGCTTTGCCTCCCGAAGTGGAGGAGGTGCATCGAGAGCCACCGCCACTCGGTCCTCTGCCGAAGCCCCCGAATCGGACTGTGTGGAGCGAGGGAGGCTCTGACTGGAAAGGGATGGAGGAGGACGAGGAAGCAGAGATAGCTGCTCGGATGGAGCTTTACGAGCTCACCGTCAGGTGTAGCACGCTCGTCAGGGTAAGTTTTCTGTCTTTCTTTGATCTGTTATCATTAGGGGATGCTGGCCTCCACCTGAGACTCTGCCCTGTCGCCTAGGACATGGGAGAGCGCTCGGAGCAGAGGTCGCAGTTTTTTCGGAAGGTGCTCCCCAAGCTCAAGGAGCACCAGAGGTATCAGGACAAGCTCAACGAGATAAGCAGCGACAGATGGAAAGAGGTCCACGGGCTAGAGGCCCAGTGTATGACGATCCGAGAGGAGAAGGCGAAGCTTGAGCATGTGCTCGAAGGTGAGATTCTCCCCTGGAATCGGTTTGGACACTTTTTTGGACAATTGGAAAGGATGATGACGCTCTTGTGTTTCAGAACGCGATTCGACCATCGCTGAGCTGAGAGCTCGACTGGAAGCTTCGGAAAGGTCTGACCTCGAAGCTCGAGTCGGCTTGGAGAGGATACAACGGGAGCTGAAGGGTAAATTTCTTTTGACTTGGATTGAGTGTACTTGGCGTCGGGTGTGTTTTCTGATGGCAGTTCGGCTTTGGTGTTAGAATGCAAGGAGAAGATGACCACTGCCGAACAGAGCCGCACTGAGCTGCGCGTCGCCTGCGAGCCAGTTTTGCACCTTGTGTGCATCGAAGGAGTTGAGCCGGGCCAGGGAGACGTGTAACACCCCAAAATTTTGCTTTTCTTAAATTCATGTGTGATTTGGCACTTTGGTAAATTTTTGGAATTTTCTGGAATTTATTTGGATTTATTTGGAATTTATTTGAATTTATTCCATTTTGAAATAATTAAAGAATTAAACTTTGCAAATAAAATTTTGTTGGAAATATTTTATTTGAGTCCCAAATACCCTAAAATATTTTCCAGAATTTTTCTGGAATTTTTCTGAGTCTTTTGCTATTTTTAATGAATTAAATGAATTACTGGGAATTATTTTAAATATTAAATAGCTGTAAATTAAACTCGGTCGAGTATCGTGTTCATCCGACCGAGTCGGAACCCGAGTCGGACTCGAGTCCGACCTGAGCCAGTCGACTCGACCAAACCCACTCCTAACCCAATCGATCCCGACCGTTGGATCGGGATCCAACGGTCCGGATTGGACCGCACCGGCTCGAGCCCGAGTCCGGTCGGATCCGTTCGCGCGTGAGCAATCGTAGCCGCTCATCGCGACACGTGGACGGTCCCCAGCCATCGTCTCCGTTCCGAATCCCAGCCGGAGAGCTCCGCCGTGACCAAGCGGGACACGGTTAGGGTTCCGATTTGCGCGCACGTCGAGGCAGTATTTAAGGCGTGGACCCGTCCCCGAGAATCGTCGTTCGACGCCGCCCCTTTTTCCCCAAGCCACACCGCCCGAGTCGCCGTCTTGGCCGAGGAATTGCTCGCCGTAGTAGGGTTAGGGCTTCGCTTCGGGTTCGTGCGCACGTCGCCGCCGTCAAGCCGTCTCCGCCGTGTTGAAGCCCAGATCTGGAACCGCACGAGCAAGGCGCATCGGACCGCACCATCCACCTCGCCGGAGACCCTCGGAAACGCCGCACGGAAGGTCGCCGTCCTCGTCTCCGGTAGCCCGAGCCCCGCCGCGCCGCCATCACGATCGCGAAAGCTTACGGGCCGTCCGATTCGATCGAGCGGTAGCGGTGAGTCACGTGCTTCCAAACCCGATTAGATCTGGACCGTTGGATCAAGATCCAACGGCCCACGATCACCTCAGGCCGTAGCAGTGTTATCGTAGGGTTAGATCTGGACCGTCCGATCTAGATCGAACGGCCCACGATCATCGAGTAGTTTTCAACGTGTTAACCCTGGATCTAATCGCGGCCGTTGATTTGAAAATCAACGGACACGATCTTGCCACGTAACCTAAGCGCGCCGCGGCATGCAAGCGCCGCGTGGGCGGCCCGACATGCGGGCCCGCATGTCAGCCGCACCAAGCCGTGCGCCAGTCCACCGTGGACCGTGCCGCCCGTGGACCCAGTCCATGGACCGGACACGTGGCAGCACCTGAGTGATGCCACGTGGCATGATGACGTCATGCTGACGTCATCATGGAGGCCGTTCGGTGCTGACGTCAGCAGGTCACTGTGGACCAATAATTAATTTCCGAAAAAGAAAATGATTTATTAATTCGAAATAATGATTTCAGATTTTGATTCAAACTTCAAACGCTTATAACTTTTGCGTTTCAACTCCGATTTGAGTGATTCAAATTTCTAAATTTGTATAAAATTGAGATCTACCTAAATATGAATTTTATTTAATTTTTGGACTAAAGTTTTTCTCTGTAAAATTATTTAATTGATTATTGAAACTTTAAATAATCATAACTTTTGCGTTTTAACTCCAAATTTGACGATTTCAGTTTCTAAAAACTCATAAAATTATGTTCTCTCTGTTTATGGATTTTATTTGGATGTTTGGACACTTTTTGCCTATTGTTTATTTGTGTATTTGCTATTTGCACGCTTTACGAGTAGACGTTGAAGTGCCGGAAGGATTCGAAGGAGAAGTATTGATTCAGGATCCAACTCAAGACCAAGAACAAGTACTTTTTGAAGGCAAGTTGTGCTTTGACCATGTTGATCCTATTTTGAAATCTATTTTGATTTAACCTATTGCATGCTAAGTTCAAATAGAAAAATACTTTATTTAAAAATGGGGAAATTAGATAAGTACCAATTTGCTGTATGACACCTTGATTATTTAAGTATGTGCCATGACCCCTTGTCACCCTAGTTGTGGATTACTAGTTGGACATTATTAAATTGCCAACATGGGTTTAGATCGTTGTAGTATCGCTTAGACACCTTTCGTGCTCATGACATGATTTTGGATAATCAAGTGTTAATATTGACTTAATGACATATTGAACCTGTTTTGGAAAAGTATCATGTGATGTTGATGGCACGTGGTGCATGGTAATCAAGCGGGTTTGATAAACGATTTTCGGCCAGGGCATGTGGCAAGAGTAATCAGTGGGCCATTGTGGCATTGGGGATGTTGATTTGGTTCTTGGGTAGTCTTGCCTGGTCACCCTAAGGACTTAACCTTGCAAGCCTTTGAACTGGGTCTAACGTGCAACCACATGTCAGTAATGGGACGGACCTAGTTGACTAAGTTGCTAATAACGCACTGTGGGACCTCGTGGAGGTCAACTACACCCTTTGTGTAAGTTATGCGGGGAGCGTCATCGGGCCGAGGCCAGTACCCATCTAACGGTTGATTGGCCTAGACTTCGCCTTAGCTAAGGGAAGGGTTAGTGTGCAATAACCGGGGAGGACCACTTGTATGGTTAGAAGTTTCCGAAAGACTTTGTTACGGGAACTCGCCTTTGTGCTGTTTTGACTGTATCTTGTGGGTAAAGTGCATAACCTCTGCAGAGTTTAGAATCTATTCGAATAGCCGTGTCCGCGGTATTGGACATCGCTCGGGAATTACAGTCAAGGGTTAGATTTTCTCAAAAATAACTTTGGTTTGAACGGTTGGGCTGGATTAATAATGAAGTTGATGGAAATGTGGTTTAGGATGGGAAAAATGTTTACCAAACTTCTTGAAAAGTTATTTATGCTTTACTTATTTCTACTGCTTTCGAATCTACTTATATTACCTGTCCAATGCTATTTACTGCAAATATACCTTGAGTTATTCCTTTGTACCAAGCCATGCATATAGTATATTAGCTTTGCATGCATGACTTGTCGAGTACCAAGTACTCACCCTTGCCTCAACACAACACCGATTGAAGAGGAGACTACGCCACTTTGGAGGAGGAGCTCCAAGAGGATCCGTCACGTAGGGAGCGAGCCCGCCGGTTGCCTGTGGTATACTTTGGATGGCGCCACGATGTTACCTTCTTTGATTTTCATTTGCTACTATTTCTCTCTTAATAAGTATCGCCCTGCGAGGCGTACATTTGTGACTTGGCCATAAGGTCAAGTAACCAGTTTGCTTAATTAAATAAAAGTACTTTATTAGTATCGAATGGTATGATTGTGATATTTACCGATGTTAAGACTGTGTGCACTAGCTGCGTTCTGGACTAGTGTTGAATACACAGAGGGTCGGATTTGCAAATTCGGGTCCCGACAGAGGTGGTATCAGAGCCATACTGACTGTAGGCTCAACCCTAGCTAGAATGGTCGTAGTGAGGATAAAACCTATTTTCTAAAAGATAAAAATTTGTCAAGATAAGAAATGACATCTCGACTTATCCCCTTCTCTCTTATCTTGTCTCTTGCTGAAATTTTTCCTTACCTTGTCACAATTTAAAAATTCCGAGTTCTTACGTAAGCACTCTTGTGACAGATGGAGGAAGAGTTCAACTACGTTGATCTGGGAATTGGTCACGCCGCGAAACTTTGGCATATGCTACAAACTCTCGGAGATTTTGAGAAGCCGCAATACCAAGTAGAAGTGATCAGACAAGCGGGATTGATCAAGGCTTGTGACATAAAGATTGAGGTACCTGCTAGGAAGAAGGGCCCAGGCAATCGCCCGATACACTGCACTGCCAGGAGGTCTACAATGCAGATGGGTATCCAAGAAGTATCACGACGAGCAATGCGGCACATTACCCGTATCTACGCCAGAGAGTTGGAGAGCACGGTGTTCCGTTATCACCCGCGTAGCAATAACTTTCTTGACCCGAAGGCAATTCAGGATGAGGATGCCACGGTTACATAGTTGGCACGATTTGTTGTCGCCCAGGAGGATGTACTAGATGATACAAGCAAGGAGCTACAGAAGGCCCGCAAGGAGATCACGACAGAGAAGAACAGATGGCGGGAAGCTCAAGAGTATGTGGCACACCTTCTGCGAAGGATTGACGAGTTGGAGATGACTTTGTGCGGACGGACCAGAGCGATGCTCGAGCTACACGAGCCAGATCCAGAGGAGTCAGATCTCGATGAGGACACTGCTTCTTCGACTACCACAGAGGACACAGTTGCTGGACATGGCGATCGTTTCGCGCCTATGCCGCAGCATCCGTACCCAGGCCGTGGAGGTTTTCTCGATGAGTGAGCATAGGTTCTATAGAGAGACTCCTTCGCCGAGTCGCGTCATAGAATAAAGAGTCACCCTTTAGGCGTTAGACTCCAGAGTTAGTTCGATTTGGATTTTCATTGTTTGCTGAGTGTGCAGTATGTGTTGCAAGGCCCTTAGGCATTGTAAGCAGCCATACCAAGTTATTAATAATAAAGTTGGACCTTAAAGTTACACCTTTCGCCCCGCATAAGTTCCATATTACTTGTCTATTCTTGTTTCCCTCTCATCTCTAAACCTAGAGCAAATCGACAGATGGTGAACACCCGTGGAAACTTTGGAAGCAATGGAAGTGGTTCTCGCCCAGCAGAAAACCCCAATGAGGGAGCACCAGCACCGCCACTGGATGTGCAGAATTTCGGAGCTTTTCTCGCTGCCCAGACTCAGTTGATGCATGCTATGATGCAACAAATGCAACACGTCACTGCTCAGGCCACTGCTAATCAAGTTAATCATGGACAACGCCAGAATACAAGACTGTCAGAGTTCATGAGGACTCACCCACCCACTTTCTCTGGGAATGCCAATCCATTGGAGGCCGACGATTGGCTAAGATCAATCGAGAGGAAGCTACACATAGCTCAATGCGTAGGAAATGAGAAGGTACTCTACGCTTCTCATCAGCTGGAAGGAACAGCCGCCGAATGGTGGGAGAACTTCTGTGCCACGCAAGAGAACCCTCAAGATATCACTTGGGAAGAGTTCACACCGCTTCCGACAAGATCACGTGCTGAAGGAATCATGGACCTTAAGAAGGAGGAGTTCAGAGCACCGAAGCAAGGTAATCACCGGTGGCCGACTACGAACAAGTTCACACAGCTAGCACGCTACGCACCTGAGGATGTAGCGACAGATAAATCCAGACAGTCTCATTTTATGAAGGGACTTAACTCAGGATTACAAGTAGGATTGATCACCCACACCTTTCCAGATTTCCAAGAGTTGGTGAATAAGGCACTTATTCTTGAGGACAAGCGCAAGGAACTGGATGAGAACAGGAAGCGCAGGATGCAACAAAGAAGGATCACGCCAGTGGAACGCACTTGGCGCTGAGAGTTGCACCAAATCAATTCTTGATTCCAACCACAGAATCGCAACAAGGACACCATCCTCAAAGACCAAGACCTGTCAATCGAACTACTGCACTTCACCCCGCTAGAAACACTACTCGAGCAACAAGAAGGAACAGTGAGACGCTGCTACAACTGCAACGAGCCAGGACACTTTGCCAACAGTTGTCCGAAGAAGACAGCAGGAGTGACTTCAGCCCAAACGGCATGGTGATGTAGCAATATGCTCCGAATGTGGTGATAAACGAAGTCTTCTCACAATCCTCCTCTCGAAGCCGGATTTGGTGATAGCCTGAGTAGGCGTTAAGAAAACTAAGTAGTTGAGATCCAGCAGTGGAGCTGATCAATGCGGGGGAGACCAAAAGGATCTTTCGGGCAAGCCTTGTTGAGGTCGGTGTAATCAACACACATGCGCCAGCTCTTATTCATCTTTTGGACGATTACTGGGTTTGCCAACCAGTCTGGATGATACACTTCTTTGATGAAACCTGCGGCTAGCAGCTTTGTGATCTCCTCCCTGATGGCTTCTCGACGGTCTTGGGCGAACCGTCGCAACCTTTGCTTGATTGGCCTAGCGGATTGGTTTACATTTAGCGCGTGCTCGATCACCTCCCTGGGGACCCCGGGCATGTCCGACGGCTTCCAAGCAAAGACGTCTTTATTTGCCCGGAGAAAGGTGACGAGCGCGTCCTCCTATTTATCTCCGAGCCCTATCCCGACCAAGGCGGTTCGCGCCGGATCGGACGGGTCGAGGAGGATTCTTTTAGTACCTTCCTCGGGGCCAATCCTGGGGTTCCGCACCTTAAGGGTAGGAAGGCTGCCTTCCGGCTTATCGGAATTCGCCTCTTGACGAATCCTTTCCCGACCCACTAGCGCCTCCAGCAACTCGGCCATCTCGCAGCTCTCCCTATCGCAAGAAAAAGACTGCTTGATGTCACCACGCAGCGCGATGATACCACTCGGGCCTGGCATTTTCAGCGTTAAATACGCGTAGTGGGGCACTGCCATGAACTTAGCTAGCGCTGGTCTCCCCAAGATGGCATGATACGCTGTCGCAAAGTCCGCCACCTCGAAGCCAAGGCTCTCTGTCCGGTAGTTGTCTCTCGTGCCGAATGTGACCGGCTGAGTGATTTGTCCGAGTGGTGTCGCCGACGTTCTGGGTATCACTCCGTGAAAAGGTGATGACCCGCGTTTGAGCTCCGACCGCGGGATCCCCATGTCATCGAGTGTTTTCACGAAGAGGACATTGAGCCCGCTTCCACCGTCAATCAACACCCTCTTGAGCTTGATGCCACGGACAACGGGCGCCAAGACCAGCGGATATCTACCACGGAATGGGACTTGATTTGGGTGATCTGAGCAGTCGTAAGTTATCGCGACCTCGGACCACCGTACATATTGGGGGGTTTTCGGCTCTACTGCGTAGATGTCTTGGGCTGTGAGCTTTTGCTTCCGCTTGGACTCATATGCAGCCGAACCCCCGAATATATAGTTGAGCTCGAGATCGACTTCTTGATAGTCTTCCTCGGCTTCGGGGGGAGGTGGCTTGCCGGCGGTGTGTCCACTCAGACCTTGTCCAGCCTGCTTCTTGCTCTCGCGGGCGAATCTCTTCAAAGTGAAACAGTCCTTGGCGGCATGTCTCCCCTTCGGATGGAAGGGGCAGAGCGAGTTCATCACTCTGTCATACCCATCCTCTTTGAGGGCGCGAGGGTGGGTCGGTTAAGCGGCTGCCACCAGCTCTTCACCCTTGCGCTTCTTTTCCTTCCGCCGGTGGAGTTCAGTCTGATCCTTCCCCTCGTCACGCCGTTCCGCCAAAGCCTCGGAGGCTGAAGCGTAGCGGTCCGCTAGGGCGAATAGCTCATGAACCGACGTTGGTGGCTTCCTAGACATCTTCTTCATGAGATCAGGGTCGCTGACTCCCTTCTGGAAGGCAGCTATCACAACCGCATCCGTGACATCCCGAACGGTGCTTTTCCTGTGCATGAAGTGCTTGACGAACTCCCGGAGGGATTCGTTCCTTTTTTGGTGCAGCTGATAGAGGTCCCAGGGGGTGCCTGGGCGCTCTTAAGTGCCTTGGAAGTTTGAAATGAACTGCTCACACAGATCTCCCCAGGAATCTATAGAGTTCGCTGGGAGTCCAGTGAGCCACGCTTGGGCTAGGGGCGAGAGGGTAACCGGTAAGTAGTTTGCCATTACTTTCTGATCCCCCCCGGCAGCCCTGACTGCCAGAGCATATACCTATAGCCAAGCCTCCGGGTCCCTCTCACCGTCAAACCTAGTGATGCCTTTGGGATTAAACCCATCAGGCCAAACCACACGGCGTAGGTGAGGGGTAAACGCGCGAACCCCTTCAATGACCCCGTGACAACCTCCGGGCGGTGATCGACGTGGAGGGGATCGCGCTTGGCGTGTTTTGCGATCTCGTGGAAGGATTTCGTATCGTTCATACTCGTCGGCCTGGCGGCATTGCTCCTCCCTTTCTCGGTCGCGGCGCCTAGCGTCGAGGTCTGAACGGAGGTCGCGGTTGATGCTGTGTCGCAAGTCGTCTCCGCGGGGTGGAACATGACGTATCTGTCGGGGGGCTTCCCGACCTGACCGGCTGCTGTCCGTCTGGGTCCTTGCCGGACCACGCGACAGCCCTTTGCCGGCTGGTCGGCCTGGGCCTACTGAATAGCTGCCGCCGTCACCATGGCTTTTACTTGTGCCACGATCGGGGCTGCAGGATCACCCGCCCCCAGCATAGGGCTCAAGGTATCCAGGAGTGTCTTGGAGGTGACGATATTCTGCTGTGAAGTACGGAAGACCACTTGGTCCCCCATCTTGGTTTGCAGAATGTCTTCATTGACAACACGGGCGCGGTCACGAGGAGCGCGCGCCCGCGCATCCGGCTCAGTTGCTCGGCCACCTTCCAAGTCGGCAGCGGCCGAAGTGTCGAGGCGCTGCTGCGAATCCGCCCGCGAGCCCTCGATTACGCAGACTCTACGGAAATTCCAGCAACTCTCTAGGCTTTCTTCTGACTCGGCCGGTGAGCTGGGCGAGCCTGAAGAAGGTAGCTCCAGGTGCTCGGATGTGCTGAGTGGTTTGGCGGCGAGAACCCCCACCATTCGTAGCTCGGCACTCTTGGGTCCGACTCCCTGGCCGGACCGGGCCTTCGGTCCCCTACTCGGCACTTTAGAGCGCGAGACAGGGGGACCCCCCGATCGGCGCGGAAGTCGCGACGATGGCTCGCCGGAAACCTCGCCGTACTGCAGCGTGGCCTCCTCGGAGAGGGAAAGGTTCCCGAGGCCATTGGAGATGAAGGTCAGGCTTCCGAAACGGAAGACCTGACCCGGGAAGGAGACTGTGGAGACTCTGCTCGTCGCAGCCATCAAGCTTGATGAAGATCCTAACACAAGCCCCTACCTGGCGCGCCAACTGTCGACGATCGGTTTCGCCGGTAATGAGATTTGTGATTCTAGGGGATTCATGCAGGATCTTAGCTAGATGGTAACACAGGATGTGAGGGCGATCTCTTTTTTAGACAGGTTCGGGCTCTCTCGGTGGAGATAATGCCCTAGTCCTGTGTTCTTGGATATATGAGCTTCCCCTTTCTCCCTTTCTTTCTTCCCCCCTTCTTTCAGGGTTGTCCCCCCTCCTTATATACTGGGGGAGGGATACATGATAAATGGGCGCCACCTGGCCCTAAACATGGTGGCCTCATCATCACGTAGTTTGTCTCTATAGGCTGAGCCGCACTACGTCTTGGAGAAGTAGTTGTGCTTTCCCCGACCCGCGCCTGCCACTTCGTCAGGTTCCGGCGCCTGTAGGCTCTGCAAATATCAAGCTGCATGCTTTGCTTTCGACGGGTTGTCTGGGCATGGCACGAAGCTTCGCCGAAGGATCAACGAGCTATCTTGGGGAACAAGTCGAAACCTCCTCCGGGCCCATCATGGCGCTTCCGGGCTCTAAGCCAGCTGCTCCGCCTACGGCCCAGTCGGGTTTAAGCCCCACTTGCGGAACCCCTATCTCAGACATCCCACAGTTTTAAACACCAGCTTAGCATAAATACAATCATCTCTAGTGTTCCACTACGCTTTCCATTAAAGACTTCGAAATTCACTACTTACTCATTGAGAAAGTCCAACCGGTTTTAACAAAATTTACATAACAAATTCTTTCTCTAGTTACCATTCCCAACACTTTTAATTAAAGTTTATGATGCTTATCAAAAAGACACCCAATCAAGACTACGTCGACATGATCCGCACGGATCATCATATCATAATACATCTTATTCTAAATTTGAAACATAGTACTTCAAGGATAATTAAGCATGATCAACCTATAAATTTCATACCACCTACATGTCCACGTCTCGACAATCGGAGCTAATTCAGTTAACCAATGACTTCAACATGGAAATATTATCTCTACAAGACATAGTTCATAACTATGATTCTAAGACATACATTTATTAAGGATACAATCATTCATCGTGTTAATTATCCAAAGTTCACTCCATCACAACATATTACAATAACCTCCATTTAACAATTGTTTCCAACAAGTAATCTACACAATTACCACCACTACTAAGTCATCAATATTAATAAATGGTCATAATCATAAAAACAACTAAATTGTTTTTAGTTACTCTATCCATATACCATATCAAATTGTCACTACACAACATACTCCAACTATTAAAATAAATTTAATAAGTTAGACCAGCATAATGTTCTTAAAACAACAACAAAACCTATATTTTCCCAATTGACATCGGTACTAGCATTATAGGAACACATATGCATACTTCCAAATATACAAATGGTTTGCAACAACATAAATAGCAACTCTAATCAACCTCCAAGTTAAGGTCACAAGCCAGCATGATTGAATTTCTCTACTAACACGTTAAATTAGAACATCTTTAAACAACCAGCAAGGTTTCCTTAACAATATCAGTAATTTACATCGTCTTAATGTTCTAACTATGCATCAGGGTTTAAACTTTAAACATTGACGGGGATCATAAGCACTTTTAAAGCAAGGCAACAGGTTCTAAGCATGTATATTAACCCATTTAATCATTCTTGCTACAGAGTAAACTACAACCCTAGTAGTCTATTTATTCCCAAGCTAGAGATAATAATCACATTGAATTGATTCAACTCGCAATTTAACTTAGCAACACGACATTCCATAAACCATAGTTCAAGAACAAGAATGATCACCGATAAACAATTTCTCCTTTCTAGGCAAGGAAGAAAAACAAAACTCCAACAAAAATGCAGCAGAGCACAACTCTCAAATTTCCAACTCTGAAAGCCAAAACTCTTCAAGAAATCGCAAGACCTACAACTTCCAAAAAGGAAGAAGGATGCACTAGGGAAAATCAAATGTTCACTAAATCTTTCCGATAGAGATTCAAACTTAACTCCACCCAACCCGAGGTCTGCACAAGGGGAAACTCCAACACTTTTCTTAGTTAGGGAGAACAACCACCACATAAGTTTCCTCCCCAAGACCACAATAACCAACAAAACCGGGTGTCAAAACAAAAATTGCGACCAAAAGACGTGCAACACACAACTCTTCTTCTTCATCTTCAACCAAGGAAGACAAAACCACAAACTGCCTACGGAACAATCCGCAAAAATCCAATACCAAACACTTTTCTTTTGACTTCAATCAACTAAAACCAAGAAAACCAACCAAACCGATCGTCAGAATGGTAAAAGAAATCCAAAAGGATCCACCATCAACTTTTCTAATCAACTCCAACCAACTACCCGGTCTACGACAGAAAGGATAAGCACTCTTCTCCTATATGGGCTAATAATTCTTCGGTGATGGCGTTAACCGGCCACACCGTCAAACCATACCCTTACTATGAACAAAAAGAGGTGACCGAAACCCTTCGGCACCACAACAGTTTTCACTTTTGACAACTACTTTCAGTCAAATGACTACTTACTTTATTTGCAGCATTTTCTTTTTATCACTCAACCAAAAATTCACAAAGAAACTTGACTCTCAAATTTGCAATGAGATAAACCCAAACTTGGTCATGCAAATGGAAATTCTCCAAAACACTTTTCATTCTCAAGACTCCCATGGAGGAAAATAGTTGAAAGACAATTTTCTTAAAAGGGAACCAAGCGATCCAGTAATTCTTTGAAAATAAAACCTTAACACCAAACCCTAAACTTTCACGAAACAAGAGGGGTTTTCAAAGATGATTTCTCAAACCAGTAAAATGCTGAAATCAAACACCATTTACTCCTACAAAGCCACAGAACTTCATCCCTAACAACCAGGTCTGGCAAAACGCCGCAATAACTCTTTTGACCTCGGAGAAAGAAAAACACAGGAATATATTGAATACTTCTCCCCCATAAAGCAAACAACAAACTAAGCATCAAAGCTGGAAAGACGACCAAAATAAGCACAACACTAGACTCTTCTTCTTCGTCTTCAACCAAGGAAGACAAAACCACACACCGCATACGGAATGATCCGCGAAAATCCAATACCAAACACTTTATCAACTAAAACCAAGAAAACCAACCAAGATCGACCACAGAACGATAAGGAATCCACCACCAATCTCTTCTATTCGACTCTAGTCAACTACCCAATCTACGACAGAAAGGGTAAGCACTCTTCTCCTACAGGGGTTAATAATTCTTCGGTGGTGGCGCTAACCGGCCACACCGTCAAACCACACCCTTACTATGAACAAAAAGAGGTGACCGAAACCCTTCGGCACCACAACCCCACTCTATCACAACAAGAACAATTCAATCATTTATCTCATTGACGTAGCAACATGCATTATCAAATGAAGCATTCAACATCAAAGCTTAAATACAACATTTAAGCATAAAGAAACGATACACATACCCTTTCCTACTGTGCATCCATGTGTGTCAAATTTTAGATTAGTTATACCACTTTTGCAAGTTTTAATGTTGCTATCCTATGGCAAAATTTTAGTTAAAACCTAAGCCATGTTTCTAAGTTATTCCACACCACATTTTAGTTGTACCCTATAGCATGAAACTAAAAATACACATTCCAGGGACCTACAGCCCGCTTTGATACCAACTGTAACACCCCGGCATTTAATATGCCCGAATGCTACCAAACATAGACTAATCAACCTCTAAATAGCATAAATTAAGATAAATTACAGCAAAGGAGTAAATGCTAAAACCGAAAATTTCGGCAGCATCTCCTTTGTTTTTCCATGAATTGAAGCAACAACAATAAGATCACAAGATATAGTATAAAGAATGACATCTAAATCATCAATAATAAGGGTTCTAGAAGCATTATAATCCTAGAATAGAGATTCCAACCATCTCATGAGCCAAACGAAGTAAATGAGGAAACCGAGCACACAAATTAACCATCACAATTTAAAGGAAGGAACATGTCATTGTTTATATGTGTGATGCTAAGTGATGACGTGTGACTAGCTCCCTTTCCCGCATGCCGGTTTCATGGTACCTAAGAAAAACAACATAAACACAAGCGTGAGTTCATCACTCAGCAAGCATATTGCAATGGAACAAGAAAATACATTCTAACACCTTCATCACCACTTTTCACATACGACATCATACACATCTCATATTCACAGCGTAAGCATATCATTGACATCATCATATATCATCATCATATAACATCCTCATATAATGCAATGCAATGTAATGCGATGCACATATCTCCTGGAAACTCATACCGGTATGGTTGAGTACACACCCGTCGGTGTGCACCCTCTCCCCCCTTCCATCCCCAAGATGGAGGGTGCCTACTCCTCGCTTCCGTTCACTGCGGTGAATGGAATCACGATGTAGGACTTACTCATTGGCTCTCTGGAATAGTCATAACTTTCTCACCGACCTTCCCTGGACTAGTTATGACTTTCTCACCGCCCGGGCCATGTAACATGCCATGTATGCAAACATGCCAACATCATAAATAACTTGTACACTAACACATGGCATCATAACACAATAAACATACTCATCATATCATTGGCAATCATTAAGGCATGGCATGTGAACATATCATGTATTCAAATTCAATCTCAACCAATCTACCAACTACAACCCGCTACCCATTCCAATACACTTGCCTCAACCACGGCGACGGATTGCCGAGACGTAGAGGGCACTCCCGGGGTCACACCACCTGCACAAAGGTACCACACACTCACAATCATGACCACAAAACAGTACGCAAACCCTCTTCTACCACGACATCGCAAACTACTCGCAAAACCCAAAAACAGAGGTTCTGTCCCGTCGGGACAGCAGCCTTCCAAAAGGCATAACTCGAGTTCTAAGACTCCGAATCGAATAAACAAGTACATCCTCGCGTAGCTTAAGAAATTTCCTAACTTTTTCTAAGTATACGGAAAGACTGATTCGGAATCTAAAGTTGTTTAAGCTACAAAATACCGTAATTTGTTTCAATCATGTCACAGATTTTAATACGTTCGGTAAAACAAGCATAACTTTCAAACGGCTGGGCGGAATTGGACATTCTTTATACCCACTAAAAGGTATTGAAATTACCTACAACTTCTTCAACAGCCGTACGACCAAATTCCGAATCTAAATTGGCGAAAACCCAAACCCTAGGTCGACTGCTCCTGCTGCCCGAAACAAAGAACGTGGCAAACTCAAGATTCCATCTAATCTACCCAACTACAGCACCACCAATTGATCTAAAAACATGATATTAACCCTTAGAACAGAACCTAGACCAACCCCAAGGATCCCTGTGGCCATACCTTCGCCCGACGAATGAAAACCCAACGGATCTCCTCCCGGTTCGCGCGATTTCCTTCCTTGCTCCAAATCCACCGGATCTCCTCGTCGCGGAGCGCTCTAATGGACGGATCTGCGGGGTGGTGAGGTGGAGAACTCCCCTAGGGGCAGCAAGGGAGGTGGAGAGGGAAGGAGAGGGGTGGTGGCGCCATGGGGGAAGATGGAGAGGAAGGGGAAGGGTGGAGGCGCATGGGGGGGCTAGGGGGTGGCGGCTAAGGTTGGGAGAGGGAGTGGGGAGCGCACCAAGGGGTGGGGGCAAGATTTGGCTGCCCAAAAGTCCCCCCTTGGGCCCAAACCCTTCCACTGGAGGCCCAACTCAACCCCCAAGGACCAAAGTCCCCCGGAGAGGCCCAAACACCCAAAAACGGCCCAAAAACACGCTATAAACGGCATAACGTAAAGTTTTAACCTCCATTTTCACATTTTATAAAGTTTTTGACCTCAACATTCACATTTTATAAGATATGACACTCTGTGGTGTCACACCTGGGCATGTTAGATGGCTCCCAGGCGAACACATCTTCATTTGCCTGAGGAAACTGATGAGCTTGAGTTCCTATTAAGGATCCAAGGAGGATCCTAAATGCACGACCTTGGTTGGTTCCGCTTCATTCAACGGAACGGCCTTGGTCTCCCCGCTAGGCTAGAGGGTTACTTTTGGCTGGGAATGCTTCGGCCCTTGATCGGGACCACGCATTGACAGCTGCCCGACCATGTCCAGTGCCCTTTCATTGCAGTTTATGGCCGATTTATAGTTTCCCTTCTGTGAAATCATGTGCTGAAAAATTGGCTTTGAACTGAAAAATTAACTTAGATTTGAATTTGCAAAATGTGTTTGTTCATGTGTTTTGACAATTTGACAAGAAGCGATGAGATTACGCATTAGGCCGGACAAAGTTCTCAAGAAGCGATTAAGTTTCCCATCTGCGACCAGACGGTGTTTTTGGGTCTGTTGTAGAACATGTTTTGAGCCCATGACCGAAGTCATTTTCACATGTACAGCGGACAGTTTTTCTTGGTCCGTTGTGAACAAGCTTTTACCGGTTTGGATAATTCCTTGGAACCAAGATTTTCACATGTACAACGGACTAATTCTTTTTGTCGTCGTGAATGGACTTTTTCTAGGAGTTTTACTTTTTGTGAAACCAGCGTGGCACGTTCGCGGACAAGCTTCTGGGGTCGTTGTGAGCGTGTTTTGAGCTCATGGCGAAGCCATTTTTGCATGTACAGCGGACCAACTTTGTTTGTCCGTTGTGAGCGTGTTTTTCCGCGTTTGGTTGGCTTCTTGGAACAGAAACTTTTCATATACAGCGGACCAACTTTGTTTGTCCGTCGTGAATCGTTTTCGCTCAATTAGGGTTTTGAGCGATTTGGATTTGAATTTTGAATGTGAATTTGAAATTTGTAATGATTTCATGATGCTTCTTTTGAAGTGGACTTTATGCAATACTCATGTGAGTAGTTGCATGGATTGACATTGAGTCAAGTCGTGGACTTGTGCTCGGATTTTAATTTGTGGTTTGTTCATGTGCAGGTATTGCTCGAAGACGAATGTGGTCGATGACGGGACCGGAACTAGGTTCATGGAGGAACTGAGGTTCGGGACTAGGTTGGGAGGAACCGAGGTCTTGGTGGTCCAGGATGTCATGCGGGACGTTCGGGCTAAGAGAATGGTGCACATGAAGAATGGTTAGTCACGTGAGAATGGCAGGGGAGGTCATTCGCGTGCAAAGTGTTAGTCACGTGAGTATGGCAGGTGGCCATACGGCGTGCAAAGTGTTAGTCACGTGAGTATGGTAGGGTTGCCATCTGCAGCGTGCAAGAGTTGTACTTTCGGCCTGGTTGGGCCAAGTAGAGTTGAGTTGGATCACGGATTCCTTCTAGGGAATAGGAATCGTATTCAGAACTCTTTGTGGGTTGGTGCTTTAAAATAGGTGGGGGTCTCTGTTGAAAGGCATCGAGAGCTGGCGCATCAAGCTTTGAGCTTGGTTTTAGGGTTTGTACTCTTTTGATGAGAGTATTTCAGACAAGAAATAAAGATCAATTCTTCCAAGATTTTTGCGTGCTCTGATGTAACCAGTCCGCTACGATATTTTCTGTTTTGGTTCTTGTTTGCATGCTTGTTCTAGTTCTAGATTGGTTTTGTTCTTCAAGTTTTATCTTGATTTGATCCATCAAAAAACCTCTCTAGGGTATTGATCTAGTGTTTCTCAAAGTCTAGTTGATCAATCTTTTGTCGTTCTTGTTTAATCTTGAAGTTTTGATTAGATTGATTCTCGTCAAGTTCTGGATCAGCAAGCTTGCGAAGCTCATAACTTTTGATCCGTAAGTCCGATCGAGCTGATTCTTTTTGGGTTCGATTCGTATTGGAATCTAGTTTCTTGTGTCCAAATTTCAGATCGTTTCGACGGTTGGATCTCCGGGAATTCTCGTTTGCAAACCTCTGTCATTCTGTTTTTGTCGAAAACGAGGCAATTATTTGGTTCTGTTTTGGGGTGAACTTTTAATAGATCAAGAATTTGGTTTTAGCTTCCGCACAATCATTCACCCCCCCTCTGATTGCTATATTCGTATACTTCGATCCTACAAGTGGTATCAGAGCAAGGTTCTACTAATCCATCTTGACAGGTGATTAGTAAACGGTGAGATTATGGCAACAGAGAAATACTCAAACAAACCGCCAATCTTCGATGGCACGGACTTCCCATTTGGCGGATCCGGATATTTGCATATCTTCAAGCTCAAGGTAGCGATTTGGCGCAAGGTAAAGATTTCATACAGGCTTCCTTCTAATGATGATATTGATAAAATCGAGTTTGAAAAGGATGTTGAAAGTAATAATAGAGCTAGAAACATATTGCTTCAAGGACTTGCTAGAAAAGAATTCGATAGAGTGCAGTCATTTACTCCTTCTGCTCATGAAATTTGGAAATCTCTTCAAGATTATCATGAAGGCCTTGACTACTGTCAAAGAGGCTAGGCAAGATCAATTTAAAAAGGAATACACTAGATTTGAAATGAACTACGGAGAATCATTAGATGATTGTTTTGCTTTCGTTTTAATAGAATCTTAAACAATCTTAGAGCTGTTGATGTACAATACACTGACTCACGAAAATGCTAGACATTTCTTATCATCTCTTGATCTTAAAATCGGCAAATGAAAGTAATCGCATTTAGGGAGGCTCACAAGATGAGTGAAATGACATTGGATAAATTATATTCTAGTCTCAAAACTTTTGAGATAGATATTGTTTCGAGAACATCAGTTGATAACTCTTTGGCTCTTAATGCAAATTCTTCTTCATGTGATAATGCTACTAGTGCTTCATCATCATATTCCATTCTTGCCTTGAGTGCTCTTAGTGATGAACAACTAGATCAAATACCGGAAAGATACACTTGCTCTTCTTTCCAGCGTGTCAATGCAGCTTACATGAGATCAAGGGAGAGAAGAAGGCCTCCATCCACTGCTACAAGCTGCGACAAGGCCGGGCACATCCGTGCTAAGCTGTTTCAAGAACAAAGATAGAGGAAGAAGGAGCAAAGCAACTCCTCCAAGTCCTTAGGCCAAGAGAGAGCAAGGATAAAAATAAACAACGGACAAAGAAGATGCTCAACAAAGTCTTGAGGGCAATTGGTCGCTTAGACTTAAGCGACATTGATGACTCAGCGAAGATGAGAAGGAAGCGAAGCAAGCGAAGGTTTGAATGAGAAGGATCTCACCGGACTATGCTTCATGGCAAAAGGGAACACTAGTGATTCTAGTGACAACGACACCTCCAGCGACGGTGATGAGGTAATACCTTCATACGATGAGCTTTGTGAAGTTTTTAGTCATATTGAGAAAATCTTTAAGAAAATCTTCACTCAAAAATAAAAGCTTAGAAAAGATCTATCCATGCTAAAATCTGAAAACTTTGATCTTAGAAATTCAAATTCGGAAAATATTTGTGATACTTGCTTAGATCTCAAATTTGAAATTAAGTCACTAAAAGAGGAACATGTGATTAAACTAGAACAAGTTTATGCCGAACAATTGAAAAATGAAAAACTTGTGAAAAATATTGGTTGCTCTATGATAGTTTACATGATCAAATTGCTTGCTCTAAATGTTCTATTCTTGAGTTGAAATTAAAAGATGCAAATGTTAGGATTTCTCAATTGGTGATAATCTGCTTACACATGAGGTTCTTTCATGCTCTACTTGTAAATGCAGAAAGAGAAGGTTGATAATCTTTGCAATAATTGTATAACTCTTGCTCAGAAAGTTGATGACTTGCAAAATTCTTGGAAACGATTCACTAATGGCAAGAAAAGCCTAAACGTGATTTTGGATCAATCTAAGGTTAGCTCAAACAAGAAAGGTTTAGGTTTTGATCTTCATGCTTCATATGAAACTAAACCTCGCTCTGTTTGTTTATGCTCCTTGCAATAACAAACTTGAGATTTCAAATGAACCTAAGAAAATTGTCTTCAAATCTGCGGCCTTTATCTTCTACTATGATGAATGCAAATGTTGCTTCTCTTGTTAAAGCAAAACATCATGTTAAGTACACTTGCACTCATTGTGGTAGAGATGGACATTTAGTAGACTTTTGCTTTAGACTAGCTAAACAACAAAAGAGAGAAAGGTTTAATGCTAGGTCTAATTTGAGAAAGGCACACTCCACTTCTCATTATGTGCCTGGTGAAACAAACACTTTTGTTGCTAGAAACACGAGAACAGGCAAATTTGATTTTGTGCATAAGATTGCTTGTGTTGTGCCTCTTTTGTTGTCAAATCGTGTGTCTACAAGATCTTGGATTCCTAAACATCTTATTTCTAACCCCAAGATCGAGACCTCGACACTTTCTGCTTCTATGTAGGCTTCTCACGCGAGGAGGAGAACATGTGGCTGAGTGAATTTCGGATGCTCACTTCATATGTTCAGGTGATAAGATTTAGTTCTTCTTCACTCGTGCATCTCGTGCTAAAAGTGTTATTTTTCAAAATGCTTCTTCCACCTCTGTTTATAAGGCACTAGTCCAAATAGTGCGGTACAGTGCATATGTTCGGGGGAGAGTATCTTTATTGATGAAGATGATGATGATCTTTGTTGAGGATGAGATAATTGGAGGTTTACATGAGAGACTCTTCCCGTGCTTCACATCAACAAGCGGTCAAGTGAATTTTCAGGTATCTCCATGGTACTCAAGATTTTGGCATTTGGCTTTTTGCTTCCTTATGCATTAGTTTAAGAGCTTATTCGATGTTGACTTTGGAAGATGTTGAATTGATTTGGTTCGTGCCACCTCTTGAGTAATCCTCTTTCTTGAGCATTTGATATTGGATTTCACTTTCTTAGAGATCATGTTGAAAAAGAAAATATTGTGCTTCACCATGTGAATCTTGAACATCAATTGGCGACATTTTCAAAACCTTTGTCTTCTTCGTTTGCTTTTATTCAGAGAACTTGGAATTGTTCATCCAATGGGATTGTTTTGAGGGGAGTTTCTTTGCCAAGTTCTTTCCTTGATGAGCTCACTTTATCATATTTCTTTATATGTTATGTAATTGAGCTAATATATGATAATCCTAATTGTTTCACTTGAACTAAAATGACATTGCGGAATTCCTGGACTAATTGCCTATAGCTAAATACTCGTGATATCTTACTCTTCTAGGCTTGATATTGAATCTTCTTGACAAATTTGGGCTATGAAGCAAGTGTGGTTTCAACTTTACTCTTTCATAAGACCTTTTAATCACTTTTGCATGTTTATAATCAAAGAAAATTGAAAAGAAAAGGGTTGTTAAAAGCAAAAGCCTCTAGTTATGAGCTTGAGGATGCTTTCCTAAAAGATAAGATGTATGCTTCAAGCATGCCATTCCCTCAAAAGACAAGATGTATGCTTCAAGCATGCCACTCCAAGGAAATAAAAGAAGTATGCTTCAAGCATGCCACATGCGATTCTTGTTTAAAGATTAAATTGGTCCACTAGATTGGAGTTGAAACTACTTGCTCACTGATTTGTTATTTGCTTCAACTTTGAGCCTTTGTTTTTTCTTCTAAAGGTTTTGCTTAGTACTTGGCTATAGTTGGCTGAATTGAGAGTTGAGATGCATGTCATTCCCTAACTTGTTAAAATCACATCAAGATCGTGTATTTGGCATGTTATGTGATATATAAGGTTATATGATCGAATGAGCTAATCTTTTTCCTATCTTGGCACTCCCTTGTTTCTCTTTGTGAAATCATTGTTTCAGGAAAAATTTTGAACCTGTTCTCTCTTTTACTCTTGATGAATCCATTGTCAAAGGGGGAGAAATTTGGAAATCTTTTCTTTGAAAAGTTTAAAGAAAAAGGGAGAGTTGTATTTGGAAATTTGAGAATTTTGGGAGAAGTTTGGAGAATTTTTGAATTTTTGGGCGCTTTGCACTTCTCAGGGAGATTTTGTTTTGCATTTTGGTCAAGAGGATTCTGTGTTTTCTTACTTTGGTCTTTGATCCTTTGATTTCAAAATCTTTGCCAAATGATCAATTCTAGAGTGGAGTGTTGCTAATGTTTTCATCAAGGGAGATTGTGAAATCATGTGCTGAAAAATTGGCTTTGAACTGAAAAATTAACTTAGATTTGAATTTGCAAAATGTGTTTGTTCATGTGTTTTGACAATTTGACAAGAAACAAGAAGTTCGCATTAAGCGCGGACAAAGTTCTCAAGAAACTTGAAGTTTCCCATCTGCGACAGGTGTTTTTGGGTCTCATTTGTGAACATGTTTTGAGCCCATGGCCAAGTCATTTCACATGTACAGGGCAGTTTTTCTTGGTCCGTTGTAGAACAAGCTTTTCAGGTTTGGATAATTCCTTGGAACCAAGATTTTCACATGTACAACGGACTAATTCTTTTTGTCCGTCGTGAATGGACTTTTTCTAGGGTTTTACTTTTTGTGAAACGGGCGTGCTGCGTTCGCCGGACAAGCTTCGGGTCCGTTGTAGAACGTGTTTTGAGCTCATGGCGAAGCCATTTTTGCATGTACAGCGGACCAACTTTGTTTGTCCGTTTGTGATAAACGTGTTTTTCCGCGTTTGGTTGGCTTCTTGGAGCGAAACTTTTCCTTATACAGCGGACCAACTTTGTTTGTCCTAAGTCGTGAATGCGTTTCGCTCAATTAGGGTTTTGAAGCGATTTGGATTTGAATTTTGAATGTGAATTTGAAATTTGTAATGATTTCATGATGCTTCTTTTGAAGTGGACTTTATGCAATACTCATGTGAGTAGTTGCATGGATTGACATTGAGTCAAGTCGTGGACTTGTGCTCGGATTTGTTTGTGGTTTGTTCATGCAGTATTGCTCGAACAGATGTGGTCGATGACGGGACCGAACTAGGTTCATGGAGGAACTGAGGTTAGGGACTAGGTTCGGGAGGCAGCCGAGGTCTTGGTGGTCAAGGATGTCATGCGGGACGTTCGGGCTAAGAGAATGGTGCACATGAAGAATGGTTAGTCACGTGAGAATGGCGGGAGGTCATTCGCGTGCAAAGTGTTAGTCACGTGAGTATGGCAGGTGGCCATACTGGCGTGCAAAGTGTTAGTCACGTGAGTATGGTAGGGTTGCTACACGCTGCAAGAGTTAATACTTTCGGCCTGGTTGGGCCAAGTAGAGTTGAGTTGGATCACGGATTCCTTCTAGGAATAGGAATCGTATTGAACTCTTTAATGGGTTGGTGCTTTAAATAGGTGGGGGTCTCTGTTGAAAGGCATCAAGGAGAGTTTGAGCGCATCAAGCTTTGAGCTTGGTTTTAGGGTTTGTACTCTTTTGATGAGAGTATTTTAGACAAGAAATAAAGATCAATTCTTCCAAGATTTTTGCGTGCTCTGATAAACCCACTCGCTACTGGTATTTACTGTTTTGGTTCTTGTTTGCATGCTTGTTCTAGTTCTAGATTGGTTTGTTCTTCAAGTTTTATCTTGATTTGATCCATCAAAAACCTCTCTAGGGTATTGATCTAGTGTTTCTCAAAGTCTAGTTGATCAATCTTTTGTCGTTCTTGTTTAATCTTGAAGTTTTGATTAGATTGATTCTCGTCAAGTTCTGGATCAGCAAGCTTGCGAAGCTCATAACTTTTGATCCGTAAGTCCGATCGAGCTGATTCTTTTTGGGTTCGATTCGTATTGGAATCTAGTTTCTTGTGTCCAAATTTCAGATCGTTTCGACGGTTGGATCTCCGGGAATTCTCGTTTTACCAAACCTCTGTCATTCTGTTTTTGTCGAAAACGAGGCAATTATTTGGTTCTGTTTTGGGGTGAACTTTTAATAGATCAAGAATTTGGTTTTAGCTTCCGCACAATCATTCACCCCCCCTCTGATTGCTATATTTGTATACTTCGATCCTACACCTTCACGGTTATCACCCCTATTTGGGTTGGGAACCTTTAAGCACTGGTACGCATGGTGCATTGTGGCCATGAACTTGGCCAGAGCTAGTCTGCCAAGAATGGCATTGTAGGCTGACTCGAAGTCGACCACCTCGAAGGTGATCATTTCCGTTTGGAAGTTGCTCGGGCTTCCAAAGGTTACGTGCAAAAGGACTTGGCCAAGGGGCTTAACCGAGGTGCCCGGAACGATCCCGTAGAATGGAACCGCTATGCTTTTGATCTTGGATCGAGGAATCTGCATCTCGTCCAGGACCTTTGCTGAGATTAAATCCAGAGAACTCTCGCTGTCAATGAAGACCCGTCCTACCGTGGTGTTGCTTATGGTCGGGCTCATGACTATTGGGAGCTTCTATGGCTTAGCCATTCCAAGGGGACAATCATCTTGGAGAAAGTGAGAGACAGCTCGGACCACTTGAGCTACTACACGGGAAGTTTACCTTGGTCGACGTGGTGAACTTCTCATGCGGCCTCTTTTAGGTCTCGATGGGACTTGTAGGCGGAGGAGCCCCCGAATATTACCACGATGTGGTTTTGGGGTTCCTGGTATTCCATGTCGTCGTCTTCGTTGGCGGGTTGCTTGCCCTTGCTATTTTCGCCCTGCTCCGGGAGCGTAGGCATGGGCCCCTTGTGTAGGGGTAGCTTGGGTAGGCTATGCTAGCAGTAATTCAAAATTCTACTGCGAACACCCAGAATCACATGCAAGTAGAGGATCATGAGTCATTACCCTTGACATGCCGATGTAGCGGAAGAAGATTCGCGCGTGTAGAGGAAGTCGTCGTTCACGTCCTGATCAATGCCGACTGATTCTCGACCTCCGCCGAGTGGTTCCCGATCTCCACCGAGTCGAGATTAAACACCGGAAATCGCTGGAAATCGAACTGAGCAGCGCGTCCATGGATGGCGGTGCTGTTGGGATACGGGTAGGCTACACTAGCAAAAATCAAAAATTTCTACCGCGAACACCCAAGATCACATGCAAGTAGGGGATCATGGATCGTTACTCTTGATGCGCCGATGCAGCAGAAGCAGATACACGCACGTGGAGGAAGTAGTCATTCACGTCCTGATCTACCCCGAGTGGTCGCCGACCTCTGCCGAGTGGTCGCCGAGGATCCAACCGAGCAGCGCGTCCACGGATGGCAGTGCCTCTAACGGTATCCACACGTACCGAGCAGGAACGCCGTGCGGGGTGTGCTAGCACCTCGCCACACAGCTAGGGTTTCTAGGGAGCAGGAGGGGCGCACGACGGCTGAACGTGGTGAGGATTCTAATTCGTATCATGCAGTGTTCCTAGCCTCGCCTTTTATAGACACGCTAGTGGGCCGAAGCCCGCTAGGTTTCCATCTCCAACGCGGATCTCATTCACGCACAAACCCATTAACAAATTCCAACTCGTTAAGTGTGTGACCCGTTAGGTTCGGTGCAAGTCGGACATGAATCTGGAAACCCGTTTCCAATTCATTGATCAACAGTTGGACCTAGCAGTACATATTGATCCTCGAATGCACAGAATCAATATTCGATCGAACCTTGATACACTCACATACCGATCCCTTTGCCTCACGATACCAGTCAAGCTCAAGGCAAGATGCGCGCCACCCTTGTTGATAGCTCGACCACTTCACTCGACAGTGTGATGGTGAAAGTGCATCTAGGCCCCTCAATTTATTTTGGTGATTAATGATGACACAATTAAAGATATCTAATGTTTTAACTAAGAATAATGCAGATCTCGAGAACATATCAAGCTTGAAATGAGATTGGACGCCCCTAAGACCTTCAAAATTCAAAAAGGCAGCATCAAGACGAGACCTGTAATTTCTATTTTATTTTGAGTCTTAAGGATAGCCGTACTATTAAGAGGATACAACAGAAAATCGCTTTTAGGATGTGCATGTGCTCAAGGTCAAGTCTTGCATACAAACTAGCACTCAAATACTTGCATTTCCCAAACACAGCTTTTTCCAACCGAGCCATCCAACCCGGAGTATCCGGACATTTAGTCCGGAGCGTCCGGACTCATTCCGGAGTATCCGAACAATTTAGTCCGGAGTGTCCGGGTTAACCCCTTCTGCCCAAAGTCATTCCAGTCTATCCGGAGTATCCGGACATTTTGTCCGGATAGTCCAGATCATCCAGAGTGTCCGGGGTAACTGTCCGGAGTGTCCGGACAGTTGAATTTGAGAGTAAAGGCTAGTTTTCCAAAAGAGTATTTAAAGCCTCTACTCTCCTCCAACGGCTAGGATCTCTATTGAGCTCATTCACAGCAGCATTCAAGCCATTCCTAACACACTCCAAGCATTCAATAGAGCCCTCACTTCCTCCCACCTCTTGATTTGGTTGTTGATCCATTCTTGGTGAGGAGAGGAAGAAGTAATGTGCTAGGTGCATTCAATCAAAGTTCTTGAGCACTAGTTCATCCTCCAAGGGACTCTTCGTGGTGTTGTTACTCTTGGAGGTTGAAGACCTCCTAGACGGCTAGGAGTCACCGGGAGCACCCGAAGCGTGTGGTGTGCCCCGGTCATTTGTGAAGGCGAGTCTCGCCTCCGAAAGGGAAGAGACAAGAAGTGAAGCCGGCGAGTGCATTTGTGCAACACCGGGAGGAAAGCGGGTTGAAAGAGACCCCGGCTCAAGTGCGACTGAGCTACCTCAACGGAGACGTAGGATTCCCTTCAAGAATCGGAACATCGGTGAAAAATCAAGTCTCCAACTTCTTTTCTTGGTTCTTACTTCACTTGTGTGGATTTGTTCTCTTAGAGCTTAGATCTAGCTTGTCTTACTACTTTGCTCTAGATCCGCACTTGCTTAAAGTTCTACGTTGTTTTTGCTATCTTTCATTTGAGTAACTAGTTGCAAGTTAGAGTATATCTAGTTTCGTTCCCGAGCCACTTAACCCGGAGTATCCGGATAAAATACCAGACAGTACGGACAACCCGGAGTATCCGGAGACTCCGAGTTGACCTGCTCGGGTAGTTTAATTCTGCTGCGTAATTTTTAATTCGCCTATTCATCCCCCTCTAGGCGACATCTCCGGTCCTTTCAATTTGTATCAGAGCCAAATCTCTGTAGTTTTAGCTTAACCACTTGGAGAATCTGAGATGTCGGAAATAGAAAAGATTACTGAAACCCATGACCAAGAGAAGGCCACGGGTTCCGATAAAGGGGTTGCAATTCTATTCGATTATTCCTCTTTTGGAGTCTCAAACTCCTCATCTTATGTCTCCGTCTCCTCCGGCCGAGCGCCTCATTTCGATGGCACTCGGTATGCGGCATGGAAACATAAGATGAAGATGCATTTGAGATCACTTCATCCTTGCATTTGGAAGATTGTTGAAACAGGTTTCAAGCCCGCCGATCCAAACAATCTTACTTCCGAAATAGACAAAGCTCAACACTTCAACGACTTGGCCGTCAATGCCTTGTTTAATGCTTTGAGTGATTCGGAGTTCAACCGAGTCAATGGTCTTGACAACGCCAATGCAATTTGGGAAAGACTAATGGTAACACATGAAGGTGTGTCAAGTGTCCGTGAATCCAAGATCGAGCTTATCATTGGAGAACTAAGCCGATTCACATTGGAAGAAGGAGAATCTTACACAAAGATGTTTGACCGCTTGATGGTGTTGGTGAATCAAGCTAAGGGACTTGGAAGCACCGAGCTCACCGATAAAGCCATTTTCAAGATCATCCTCCGAGTGTTCACCCCCACCAACCGCAATCTCGTTCAACTCATTCGCGACCGGCCAAACTTCGACACACTTACTCCTCATGACGTGATTGGCCGGTTGATGATGGATGAGATGATGGTCAAAGAAGCGGAAGTGGTAGAGGAGCTCAAGTCCGGCAAGAAGAAGGGCATTGCTTTGAAGGCCGTCAAAATAGCTCAAGAAGTAGAAGAAAGCTCAAGTGATGAAGAAGAGTCAAATGGGCTGCTCACGAATGAAGACATGGCCCTACTAGTAAGAAGATTCAACAAATTCTTGAAGAAAAAGGCTACAAGCTGGGAAGTCATTCCAAGAGCTTCGGCAACAAGTCAAGAGGGAAACACTCGACAAGAAAGTGCTATGAGTGTGGAGAACCCGGCCATTTCAGTGCCGAGTGTCCGCACAAAGAGAAGAAGGAAGAAAAACCTTACAAGAAAGACAAGTACGGGAAGAAGGACAAAGACAAGAGCAAGAAGTACAAAGGCAAGGGTCACGCTTACATCGGCAAGGAGTGGAACTCCGACTCCGAGTCCGAGTCCGAGTCCAACTCCGACAATGAAGAAGGACTTGCCACCGTTGCCATTGCTACTCCACCGACAAAGTCGAAGAGCCTCTTCGACAACCTAAGCGAAGGAGATGAAGATGCTCCAATGTGCCTTATGGCAAAGGGGCACAAGGTATCATCGAAAAGTCCTATCCATTCTATTGTTGATTATGCCTTAGATGATTGCGATGACGCTAGTGATGATGATGAGGAAGTAGCATTCTAGTCGATAAATGATTTTGATATTAAGAAATTAGACTTGCTACTTAAAGATATTGAAAAGTTGGAGGAGGTAGTCGAACAAAAGGAGGCTATTCTTGAAGCTCAAGAGGATCTCCTCATTTTTGAAAAGGAGAAAAATCTTAAGCTAGAGAAGAGCCTAGCTCTTGAAAGAAAGAAAAATGAGGACTTGGTCAAAAGCTCAAATTTGACCAAGAAAGAAGTGATTAGTCTTGAGATCACCAATGCTTCACTCTTAGAGCAACTTGATCAAGCGAAGGATGCTTGCAAGGCTCAAGAAGTGAAGCTTGTTGATCTTTCGAATAATGCTTCTACCTCAATTGACAACTCCAACATTTCAATACCTTCAACAAGCAACGGATGCGCTAGATGCTATAATATTGATGTTGCTACTTGTGCCACTAACCGTGAGACTTTGAAAGTCTTGGCTCATGAGAATGAGAAGCTTAAGGTGATGCTTGAAGATGGACTTCAAAAGTCCTACAAGGCTAGCAAGGGTTTAGAGGAGTTTCTCGGTGAGCGCCAAGGTAATCCTAAGAGGCAAGGGCTTGGGTATGTTCCTCCAAAGGGCAAAAATAGCAACATTGTGGTTGCTCCTTTAAGCGAGCCTATCCACTTTGTAAAAAGTGAAGGAACATCCAAGTACAAGGCTTACTCCGAGTTCTTTGCTTCTTATGTTCTTAAAAAGACTAACCTTGGTCGTGTACTTGCTTATCATATTGGGCGTAAGCTAAGAAATGCTTCTTTTGTTCGCTCCATTTGGGTCCCAAAGTCGCTTGTTGCTAACGTGCGCGGACCTAACCAAGTTTGGGTACCAAAGAGCAAAAACTAAATGTCTTTTTGTAGGCCTATATTTCCGGTGGAACAAGTTGGATTTTGGATAGCGGATGCACGCATCATATGACCGGAGAAAAGGCAATGTTCGTACAATTGGACGTGAATGGAGCAAATAGCGAAAGCATTGTCTTTGGAGACAATGGAAAAGGAGAAGTAATTGTATTGGGTAAAATTTCTATCTCAAATGATTTCCACTTAAATAATGTTTTGCTTGTTGAATCATTAAGCTACAATTTGTTGTCCGTAGCACAATTATGTGAAGTGGGCTACAATTGTTTGTTTAATGAAAAGGGTGTGGAGGTCATTAAGAGGGTTGATGGCTCAATAGCCTTTAAAGGGTGTTTGAAGGGTAAGCTCTATCTCGTAGACTTCAATACGGATAGACTTAATCTTGAAATGTGCTTAATGGCTAAATCTAGCATGGGTTGGCTTTGGCATCGCCGACTAGCCCATGTCGGTATGAGGAACCTTCACAAACTCATTAAAGGCAACCACATTCTTGGACTAACAAATGTTGTCTTTGAGAAAGATAGAGTTTGTTGCGCTTGTCAAGCGGGAAAGCAAGTCGGTGCCTCTCATCCTGCCAAGAACGTGATGACGACCTCAAGACCTTTGGAGATGCTTCATACGGATCTTTTCGGTCCGATTACTTACATAAGCATCAGGGGAAGTAAGTATGGTTTAGTTATTGTTGATGATTTTTCTCGCTTCACTTGGGTGTTTTTCTTGCATGATAAAGGAGAAGTCCAAGTGACTCTAAAGAAGTTCTTGAGAAGAGCTCAAAACGAGTTTGAAGTGAAGATCAAGAGAATCCGAAGCGACAACGGCACCAAGTTAAAGAATATTGGTGTTGAGGAGTATCTCGATGAAGAAGGAATCAAGCACGAATTCTCAGCCCCCTACTCCCCTCAACAAAATGGGGTGGCCGAAAGGAAGAATAGAACCCTCATCGAGATGGCGCGGACAATGCTTGACGAGTACAAGGTTTCCGATAGCTTTTGGGCGGAAGCTATCAACACCGCATGCCACAACACCAACCGCCTCTACCTCCACAAGATCTTGAAGAAGACGGCATACAAATTGCTCACCGGAAAGAAACCCAACGTATCCTACTTTCGAGTCTTTGGGAGTAAATGCCACATTCTCAACAAAAGAGCTAAGTCTTCTAAATTTGCTCCTAAAGTAGATGAAGGTTTCTTATTTGGTTGTGGGACTAATGCTTATGCGTACCGGGTTTTCAACAACACCACCGGTGTGGTTGAAATCTCGCGTGATGTAACTTTCGATGAGACTAACGGTTCTCAAGTAGAAACAAGTTGATCGTGCCATTATTGACAGGGAAGAACCACCATGTGAAGCTATCAAGAAATTGGCGATTGGGGAGGTGAGACCTCAAAATTTGGAATCTCACCCGAGCACCCCAACCCGAAGTCTCCGGACTGAACCCCGGAGTATCCGGACTGGTCCGGAGTCTCCGGGTCCAATACCGGATACTCCGGATGGGGATGGCTCAGGTGATATTCCCTCTTCGTCCAAGCAAGCTCAAGATGGTTCTAATGCTTCTCAAGATGCGGAACCCATTCATGCTTCAAATTCAACTGCACCACACCCAAGAGTTCATCAAAGTATTCAACGAGATCATCCGGTCGACAACATTCTTGGAGACATTCACAAGGGAGTATCTACTAGATCTCGAGTTGCAAATTTTTGTGAATTTTACTCATTTGTGTCTTCTCTTGAGCCTCTTAAGGTAGATGAAGCGCTTGAAGATCCGGATTGGGTGATGGCTATGCAAGAGGAGCTCAACAACTTCAAACGAAATCAAGTCTGGGAGCTTGTCAAAAGACCCAAGCAAAACGTGATCGTTACAAAATGGGTCTTCCGGAACAAGCAAGATGAAAATGGGATCGTGACAAGGAACAAAGCTCGATTGGTTGCTTCAGGGTACACGCAAATCTAAGGTTTGAATTTCGATGAAACGTATGATCCAGTAGCTAGGCTTGAGTCTATTAGAATATTACTTGCCTTTGCTACTCACCATGATTTTAAGCTGTATCAAATGGACGTGAAAAACGCCTTCCTAAACGGACCACTCGCCGAGATGGTCTACGTCGAGCAACCAGTTGGGTTTGAAGATCCAAGACATCCGGACCATGTATACTACCTTCACAAAGCCCTTTATGGACTTAATGTAACACCCCATAAATCTCAATTGTTGTACAAGAACAATTCGACAGCATTTCCCCTAAAATAGGATAATACAGAAGCAATTCGAATAGGAATAATATCACGACATCAATACTAGAGACAACGAGTCTAATTCAACCAGGTATCAACCATAAATATAACACCTCTCTAATAGGACAACCATAAACGAGAACAAATTTAAAGGGAACAACAATGGGTCTATATGTAATAAAATTTCATTCAACTAAGGAATTATTTAAAGCACTAGATCATGTGAGTTGTGATGACATCAGAAGATTTATTGTGTTGCTAGCCCACCCTTCATGCTTACGACTCACGTGCGTTACCTGAAAACATCAGAACAGCAAGTAGTGAGATTGGGAAATCTCAGCAAGCGGAACAACTAATACAAATAATACATCCACCATATATCTAGCATTCCACATTCCTCATATACAATACCACATCAAAGAGTCCACACCACTTTCATAAAAATGCATATGATTGATGCACATGCTTATGCCATGTTCCTCCTCACCGTGCCCTTTCTTAGGAACACACGGTGTTGTACCGGTACGGTCGCGCACACTGGCGTCGACAAACTTCCAATGCATGATTATGCAGTTAATGCTTCATGCATGAATTCATTCATAATCCACCCCCCACTGAGTCCACATGTTTGCATATCATCATATAGCATGGATAAAAAGCAAATAGCATTAGATGAAAGGTTTAGACAATTCATCCGGTAAACAACATCAATCTTCACCTTACTCATGATTCATAGCTAAACCACAACATCACACTGCCAGTCAAGATATTGCAACCCTCAAAGCAAGTGATTAAACCATGTATGATTGCTGTAATTGGAGTTATAATGAAGGCGAAGCAAACAACGACGTATAGCTTAACAATACAACTACTTCCACTTGCCTTTACCGATGTGGACGATGAACCTAGTTGCGCCCAGCAGTGGCACCACCTGAACAAACATTATTTCAGTACATAGCGACATCACAATTCATCACACAATTCAAACACACGCTTCCTACTCCCCGTTCCCATTTAAACGCCAAAAACCCCGATCTGTCCGGATCGAACAGCAGCACCCTCTCTTCCCAATTTCGTATCTTTTTTTCTACTGATCATAAAAATACAAAAAAATTACAGTGGATAGATAATGACGAGATATACAACTTTCATGAAGGTCAAAAATTTCAATTCCACTGTTAAACATGCCTAAACAACCGTCCAACACAGTGGACGAAATCTGTTTCCAAATTCTGTTCGTCAGTTTCCAACAGCGATAACTCTCAGACAAATGCCCCAAAAATTCTGAAAAAATTACAGAAGCTAGGTCTCAACGTTATCTAGAACTTTCTAGTTATAGGGTTTTGCAGGAAAAATCATCTATGTCACGTAAAACGCGAAACAATCCGTGCTGCACAATCTCCCACCTCAGAAACAGCACCACGTGAACAACTACCCTTCTCCCCCTTGAAAATCCATCCAAACCAAACACTACCAGATCTAATACACTCTAATCCCTAGGTAGAACCGGGGTAAAAGATTGGAAATTTTACCTTGAGTTCTCCCTTGAGAACCCACAAAGATTGCACGACGATCCCCGAA
This sequence comes from Rhipidocladum racemiflorum, assembly GCA_036346355.1. Classification (NCBI taxonomy): domain Eukaryota; kingdom Viridiplantae; phylum Streptophyta; class Magnoliopsida; order Poales; family Poaceae; genus Rhipidocladum; species Rhipidocladum racemiflorum. The sequence continues at coordinate 37,979,392 of CM070583.1, read as the reverse complement.
ACGGAAATCTGTCCTCCTCTCGAATTTTCCTTCGCGAACCGCGGTGGATCCTCGAACCACCACGCCGGGAAGGAGAAGGGGAGGGGGCGGATGCCTAGGGGAGGGAGTGGTGGCTGCCAAGGGGAGGGAGTGGTGGCGCCTATGGTTTGGGGGAGGGGGTGGCGCCACTAAGGGAGAGGTGGGCCGGTCCACCAAGGCGTGTAGAGGGGGAAGGTGGGAAGGCAATTCTCGGCCCAGGCCCAGGTTGCCTTAGCCCAGCTAAAACTAGCCCCAAACTCTAATTTTAATATTAAAATTCAACATAAACCTCAATTATTTCATCTCCCAACACTTCCTTCATTCCTTCCGAATTCGAAACAAAAGAGAAAAGCCCCCCTACGGTCATTCCTAAATTCTAGGGCATCACACTTAAGCAAGCACCAAGGGCATGGTTTGAGTGTCTACGAGACTTTATTCTAGAACAAGGTTTTGTAGTAGGAAAGGCCAACCCTAATCGCTTTACTAAGCACATTGATAATGATTTATTTGTATGCCAAATATATGTCGATGACATTATATTTGGATCCACTAATGAACATTTGTGTAAAGAGTTTAGCAAAATTATGACTAAAAGATTCGAGATGTCCATGATGGGAGAGTTGAAGTTCTTTCTCGGATTTCAAGTCAAACAACTCAAGGAAGGAACTTTGATCTGTCAAACCAAGTACATCAAGGACATGCTCAAGAAGTTCGGAAAGGAGGACGCCAAGCCTATAAAGACGCCCATACAGGCCAACGGGCATCTAGACCTCGACAAAGAAGGTAAACCGGTCATCCAAAAGGTATATCGTTCGATGATCGGTTCTCTCCTTTACCTTTGTGCATCTAGGCCCGATATCATGCTTAGCGTTTGTATGTGTGCACGTTTTCAAGCTGCTCCTAAAGAGTACCACATGGTGGCCGTTAAGAGAATCTTAAGATACTTAGTGCACACTCCTCATTTTGGACATTGGTATCCGAAAGGTTCATCCTTTGAATTAGTTGGCTATTCCGATGCGGATTATGCCAGTTGTAAAGTGGATAGGAAGAGTACCTCGGGGACTTGCCAATTCTTGGGTAGGTCTCTAGTCTCGTGGTCATCCAAGAAACAAAATTCTGTAGCCCTGTCCACTGCCGAAGCCGAATATATAGCCGATGGGAGTTGTTGTGCCCAATTACTTTGGATGAGACAAACCTTGAGTGATTATGGCCTAACCTACAAAAGTGTTTCACTATTGTGTGACAATGAGAGTGCCATAAAAATTGCCAACAATCCTGTCCAACACTCCCGTACAAAACATATCGATATTCGCCATCTCTTCCTAAGAGATCACGCAACCAAAGGCGAAATTGATATGCAACATGTGAGCACAAATGATCAATTAGCTGATATATTTACCAATCCCCTTGACGAGAAAAGGTTCTGTGAATTGAGAAGTGGTCTAAATATTTTAGATTCTCACAACGTGGCTTGATGAATGCTCGCATATTGTTTTTTGAATGGAAAATGAATTTTCAAAATCTTATTTATCTTTTTCTTTGAATTTATCTTGTGTTTTTGGCTCTTGATCCTCTGATCCTGTCATTGCTGTGTGACCATGGCTTGTTTGGTTATTTGTTCACTGGTCACATAGTAAGTGGACACCCTAGGGTCCCTATTTTTCCTCTCGCTCCGCCAAAATCCAAGGTTTCTCGTGCAAACCTTAATTCCTTACCGAGCTGGGGAACCCGGAGTCTCCGGATCACCCGGAGTATCCGGACTCTTCGGGTTGGGGGGTGCGGTTAAATCCCCCAAATCCCGCGCGGTTCCTTTTCTTTCCTCATTCACACCGTGCGCCTCTCCCTCTCCCGTGCTCTCCTTGTGGCTAGGGCGGTTTCTTCCCTCATCTTCATCTCCAAGGGACTTTGAACCTCCTCTTCCTCAGTTTGGAGATCAAGGTAAAAATCGTGGTGCCCTAACCCTCTTCTTTCCGGGAATGGACTCAATCTTTCGTTTCCTAAGGCTTCTCCCCGGGTTTCATCTCTTCTAGGGTGCGGCTCGATTCGTCGTGGCCCTCAAGATCGGAGAATCTCGTTCTTCTCTCACCCTGTTCTTCACTTTCAATTTTCTTGAGGTGAGTTCTAGATTATGACCTAATCCCACGAAATCTCTTACTAGATTGTGCCCTAATCTTCAATCTTTCATTCTTGAGGCAATCTAGATTCAATATTTGTTGTTTTGCGGGTTGGAATCCCCAATCTCACTCGCGCCGTGTGCAATCTGGCGCGTTCGGAGTCTCCGGACATTTAGTCCGGACTCTCCGGGTTGGTCCGGAGTATCCGGATAATTTGTCCGAAGTCTCCGGATACAATCCGGAGTATCCGGATAATTTATCCGGACTCTCCGGGTTGTGTGTCTCGGCCAGATTTCAATTCTTGCTATATTTCAAGTCGCCTCACGGCTAATCTTTTTCTCTCACTTTGTCTGGTCAGATGGATCCTTCCCAGGGGACGTCGGGTGGTGGTGACCCTCCTCAGGGCTCTTCTCCTCCGGATACCCCTCCCGGCTCTCCTTTTGCTCCTTCGGCGCCCAAGAGGCAGAGACGCACTGTGATGAAGCGGCCCACTTCAAGGGGTCCGCCGCGGATTGATCTTCCATCAGCTTCTCAGCCTTAGTCGCAGCCGCAGCATCAGGCTTAGTCTCCTCCTCAGCCTCAGCTTCAGCCAGATCCAGATGAGCACCCCACAGACACTCATGCTACTCTGCGTGATCAAAAGAGGAGGGAGTTTCGTGACTCAGGGCGCTTCATTGGTCCCTTGGCCAAAGCCAAGCCTGTTTGGAACTATCCCGGGTCTGTAAACCCGATGAGAGTGATTGATTACCGGACAGGCTTAGGCAAGGGCAAGGCTATTGTTGAAGAACAGGAAGAAGGACCCCCTTGAGTTCCATTAGGACGAGTTTGTGGACCGCCGCTTCTGGAACAAGTTTCAGTCTGACTACTATGAGACGGTCCTCTACCCGCTTGAGCATCCAGTGGTCAGGATGAAGACCATTGATTGGGATTATATGGTAGCAGCTGAGAGTGCACTGTTCGATCAGATTATTCAGATTTGTGAGCTGCACCAGATCAAGAACATCATGTCGTTCAAGTATGATTGGAACAATGAGGTGGTCATGCAGTTCTATGCCACTCTACTTTGACAAGAAAGAGGAGGCTATCTGGTGGATGACAAACAGAGTCTGGTATGTGGCCAACAAGAAGAGATTCACTAGAGTGCTTAGCCTCAGATATGATGGGAGTCCTAAGCTTCATGACAAGAAGGTCATGACTCCTGAGCAGATTGAGGCGCTGTATGACCCTTCTCAGCGTTTCACCGTGGGGACCATCAAGGGTCTGAAGGATGTACCTGCGGTGCTCTACCGGATGCTCAGGGTCACTCTTTGGCCCAAGGAGGGAGACGCTTCTGCCATCAGTTCCTATGGAAGGAACTTGCTGTTCAATCTCGTTGAGCGCACCGACACTTTCGACATTGTTGACTTCATGTGGGAGACAATGAGGCAGAATGCGTAGAGCACCCTTTGTGATGGCTTTGGTGTCGCATGTCAGTGGACTGAAGTTCATCAGAGATGTGGAGCACTTATCTTACAAGGTTCGACCTCCTTCTCGCTTCCTCCCTCGCTCCAAAGAAATCTGTGTCCAGCTAGGACGCGCCGAGGTCGCCCATCTAGCTCTTCTTCTGCTCCAGTCGTGCCTCCTGCAGTTCCCTCTGGGTCGTCTGAGATCCCGAGCAGCACACTCCAGAAGATGTTGAAGCACATCTTCTGCCTTGTCGCGACATCTCCACTCAGCAGAAGGAGATGCGCAAGGAGATCAAGAAGAATTGCAAGGGCATTCGAGACATCCGCCGCCACAATGGTGAGGCGCTCTCTCCCAGTGATTCCTCCGGATCCTCTGAGGAGAGTAGTGAAGCGACATCTGTTGATCAGCTCTTTGGCATTGCCTCTTCTGCACCGCCTGCTCCTGGAGATGACTCTGGCAGCGAGGGCTCGCAGTACTCAGCGTCCGACGGCGAAGAAGGCGATGACGAGTGATTGCTGTCTCCTCCTCTTTTTGGTGTCTTGATGCCAAAGGGGGAGTGATGCTTCTTTAGTAGTCGTGTAGTTGTCTTGTCGGGTCGTCGCGTTGTGGTTGTGGACTCTGTTATCTTTTGATTGTCGCTCATGTTTTATTTGTGGACTTGTTATCTGTTGCTTGTTATGTTGTCTTGAACTTTGTTATCCATGTTATGACATTGTGTTTATCTATTTTGCTTGAATTACATTCTGTTGTTCGTGCTATGTGATTCCTTGGATGCAAAGTGTTATGGGGAGCTCTTGGATATTTTCTCGCTAAATATGTGCATTTGATTCCACTCAATACCTCTAATGCACACATTTAGGGGGAGCTCCACCTTATATTTGATGTTTCAAATATGCTAAGACAATATCATAATTATATTCTATTTGCCTTTAATTGTGTTGTCATCAATTCACCAAAAAGGGGGAGTGTAACACCCCAATTTTTTCTTTTCATGAATTTAAATGGAATTTGGCACTTTTGTGATTTTTTGGAATTTTCTGGGATTTATTTGGATTTATTTGGAATTTATTTGAATTTATTCCATTTTCAAATAATTAAAGAAATAAAAGTTACAAATAAAATTTTATTGGAAATATTTTACTTGAGTCCAAAATGTCCCAAAGTATTTTCCAGAATTTTTCTGGAATTTTTCTGATTATTTTGCTATTTTTCTTGAATTATTTGAATTTCTAGAATTATTTTGAATATTAAATCGCTGGAAAATCCGAGTGGGTTAGTACTGTTCATGCGACCGAGCCCGAGTCGGACTCGAGTCTGAGTCCGACCCGAACCCGAACCGTGCCGCGTTCGAGTCGGACCCTGTCCAACCTAACCCTAATCGTGTGACCGTTGGATCGAGATCCAACGGCCACGATCGTGCCACATCACCCGAGCTCGACCCCCACCGAGCCAGCTAGGAGACCGAGTCGGACCCGGACCCAAACCCCGCGACCGTTGGATCGAGATCCAACGGCCGAGGGTGCGCCACGTCACCCTCTCCGAGTCGCCACCGGACTCCGCCGCCGCCCATGCGTGGGCCCTCGTTTTCCGCGCGTATCACGGACGTCGAGGGCCTATTTAATGCGCCGCCACCCGTGTCGTGAAGCCGACTTCCGTGCGCACCATTTGCCCTAACCCACGCCGGTCAAGCCGCCGCCGCCAGCCCGTGCGAGCTCGCCGAAGTTGGAGCTCGTTCCACCGCGGTTTTCCGTCGATTGTCGCCGACTCCGCCGTCCTCCGCCGTGAACAAGCCTAGATCCGAGACCGTCGCGTCAAGGAGTACCACCCACTTCGCCGGAGATGCACGGAAACACCGTCGGGCGTGTCGTCGTCCCCCAGCTCCGGTGACCCAGTGCCACCGCGCGCCATCGTCGAGCCCCGATCCTCCTCCACCGTCCGATCAAGATCGTGCGGCTCAGGTTCGTCCACATCACCCCATTAGATTTACACGTTACGGTTTTAGATCTAATCTAAACCGTTGGATCTAGATCCAACAGTTTAGATCGTGCCACGTAGCCATAACCGCACCGTGCTAGATCCAATCTCAGCCATTAGATCTAGATCGTACGGGTAGGGTTAGCCACGTTGTTAGCATTAGATTGGATCTCGACCATTCGATTCGAATCCAACGGTCCAGATCAACCGCGTTAATTCCAAACGCGTGAGGATATATCTAATCTGGACCGTTGATTTTCAAATCAACGGCCCAGATCATGCCACGCGGCGCTTGAACCGGCGTGGCCACGACGCCAGCGTCGCGTGTCGACACGGCTGGCCCGAGTGTCACGGAGACCGATCGCACCATGACGTCACGGCCGACGTCCGGGGAACCAGCGTGTCGAGCCGTCGGCGATCTGTGGCCGACGTCGGCGATGAGTCCCACGGTCGAGACACGTGCGCCATGGACCGAGTCGACGGTGGACCGAGTCCAGCGCATGCTGACGTCATTAATCGGTTTTTCAGAATAAAAATAAATGAAAAATTCGGTTTAATGTTTTATTTGAATTTTGAAACTTCAAATGCTTATAAATTTTGCATTTCAACTTCGATTTCAGTGATTCAAATTTCAAAATTTGTATAAAATTGAGATCTACCTAGTGGTGAATTTTATTTAATTTTTTAGACCAAAGTTTTCTCTGTAATATTATTTAATTGATTATTTAAACTTTAAACGCTTATAACTTTTGCGTTTTAACTCCGATTTCGCCGATTCCAATTTCTAAAAATTCATAAAAATATGCTCTCTCTGTTTATGGACTTCATTTGGATATTTGGATACTTTTTATCTACTCTTTTATTCATTTATTGCTATTTGCACGCGTTACGAGTAGACGTTGAGGTGCCCGAAGGCTTTGAAGGTGAAGTGTTGACCCAAGAGCCACCTCAGGACCAAGATCAAGTATTCTTTGAAGGCAAGTTGTGCTTTAATCATCTTGATCCCATTTTGAAATTAGTTTGATTTAAATTATTGCATGCTAGTTCAATTATAAAATGTTTTAATTAATTTTGGGAGATTAGTTAATTACCTAGTTGCTGTATGCCACCTTGACATAGATAATTGAATGCCATGAACCCCTTGTCACCCTAGTTGAGGATTAAATAGTTGGACATTATTAAATTGCCAACATGGGAATTTAGATCGTTGTAGTAAATTGCTTAGACCTGCTATGTGCTTATGACATGATTTTTGGACAAATAAATGTTAATATTGACTTAATGATATATTGAACCTGTTTTGGAAAGGTATCATGTGTTGTGATGTTGATGGCACGTGGTGCATGGTAATCAACTGGCGGTTTGATAAATAGTTTTCGACCGGGGCATGTGGCAAGAATAATCGGGTGGGCCAGTTGTGGCATCGGGAGAGTTGTTTTGGTTCTTCAGGTAGTCATGCCCTGGTCATCATAAGGACTTAACCTTGCAAGCCTTTGAACTGAGTTAATCGTGCAACCACATGTCCGTAATGGGACGGACCTAGTTGAGTAAGTTACTAATAACATGCATGTGATACCTCGGGTGTCAACTACACCCTTTGTGTAGCTTGAAAGGGGAGCGTACCAGTGCGATGGCATGGTACCCATCCAACGGTATGTCAGTCCCATACTTCGCCTTGTTAAGGGAAGGGATGGTGTATGGCAAAAACCGAAAAGGTTCACTTGCGTAGTTAGCCGTTTCCGAAAGGCTTTGTTACGATCACTCGCCCTTGTGGTGTTTGGCTGTATCTTGTGGGTAAAGTGCATAACTCTGCAGAGTGAAAAATCTATTCGAATAGCCGTGTCCGCGGTATTGGACATCGCTCGGGGATTACAGTCAAGGGTTAGACTTTCATGAAAACAACTTGGACTTGGAAAGTGGGTTTGGGTTAAATGATGATGTTGATGGAAATGTGGATTAGGATTGGGGAAAAATGTTTATTTAACTCCTGGAAAAGTTATTGATGTTATACTTGTTTCTACTGCTTTCGAATCTACTTATGTTACTTGTCAAATGCTGTTTTACTGCAATTATACCCTGAGCTACTCCTTTGTACTAAGCCATGCATGTAGTATATTAGTTTGCATTCTGTGCATGACTTGCTGAGTACCAAGTACTCACCCTTGCCACAATACAACACCAGTTGAGGAAGAGTCTACACCATCTTTGGAGGAGGAACTCCAAGAGGAACCATCTAACTAGGGAGCGAGCCCAGTTATTTGCCTATGTTATACTGGATGGCGCCACGATGTTATCTAATTTTTCGCTGCTATTATTTCTCTTTTAATAAGTTTCGCCCTGCGAGGCGTATATTTGTAACTTGACCTTAAGGTCAAGCAACCAGTTTGATTATCTTAATTAAAGTACGTATTATTATCGATGTGTATGATTGTGATATTTACCAATGTTGAGACTGTGTGCACTAGCGTGATCCTGGACTAGTGCTGAATACACAGAGGGTCCGGATTTGCAAATTCGGGTCCCGACAGAGGTGGTATCAGAGCCATACTGACTGTAGGCTCAACCCATAGTTAGAATGGTCGTAGTTAGGATAAAACCTATTTCTAAAGCTAAAAGTTTGTCAAGATAATGAATGAATTCTCGACTTATTCCGTTCTCTCTTTTCTTACCCCTTGCTGAATTTCTCCCTTACCCTCATCACAATTTGAAATCTGTTCTTACGTGAGCATTTTGTGGCAGATGGAGGGAGAGATCAACTACGTCGATCTTGAGGTTGGCCACGCCGCGGAACTTTGGCGTATGCTGCAGTTTCTTGAAGGTTTTGAGAAGCCGCAATACCAAGTGAACGTCATTAGACAAGCGGGACTGATTAAGGCTTGTGACGTGAAGATCACGGTGCATGCCAGGAAGAAGGGCAAGGGCAACTGCCCGATATACTGCACCGCCAGGAGGTCGACAATGCAGATGGGAAATCAGGAGGTATCACGACGAGCGATGCGACACATCGCCCGCAACTACGCCAGCGAGCTGGAGGGTGCGGTGTACCGCTACCATCCACACAACAACAACCTACTTGACCCGAAGCAGATTCAGGATGAGAATGCCACGGTCACACAGCTGGCACGACTTGTCATCGCTCAAGAGGATGTGCTCGATGATACGAACCGGGAGCTACAGAAGGCTCGCGAGGAGGTCACGATAGAGAAGAACCGGTGGCGGGAGGCTCAAGAGCATGTGTCTCACCTTCTACGAATGATTGACGAGTTGGAGATGGCATTGTACGGACCAGGACTAGTGCCAGTACTCGAGCTACATGAGCCAGACCCGGAGGAGTCAGATCTCGATGAGGACACCGCTTCTTTGACTACCACAGTTGCAGGGCATGGTGATTGTTTTGCGCCGATGCCACCGCACCCTCAACCAGGCAGTGGAGGTTTTCTAGACGAGTGAACCTAGGTCTTGTAATTGGGACTCCTTCGTCGAGTCACGTTATAGAATAAAGATGCACCCTTAGAGGCGTTGGATTTTCATTGCTTCCTGAGTGTGCAGTATGTGTTGCGGGCCCTTAGGCATTGTAAGCAACCATACCAAGATATTATTATGGTATAGTTAATAAAGTTGGATTTTGAGTTACACCTCCCCGCATAAGTTGCTCTACTACTTGTCTATGCTTGTTTCCCCCTTGTCTTTAAACCTTGGAGTAATCAACAGATGGTGAACACCCGCGGAAACCTTGGAGGCAATGGGAGTGGTTCTCGCCCAGCTGGGAACCCTAATGATGGAGCACCTGCACCCCACCCAGCACCGCAAGTTGACATGAAGAACTTTGGAGCTTTTCTTGTTGCACAAACCCAGCTGATGCATGCCATGGTGCAACAGATGCAACAGGTCACTGCTCAGGCCACCGCTAACCAAGCAAATCAGGGACAACGACAGGGAGCAAAGTTGTCGGAATTCATGAGGACTCATCCACCCACTTTCTTTGGGAATGCCAACCCGTTGGAGGCGGATGATTGGCTAAGGTCAATAGAAAGGAAGTTACACATTGCCCAATGCATGGGGAATGAGAAGGTGCTTTACGCCTCTCATCAGTTGGAAGGGATCACCGCTGAATGGTGGGAAAACTTCTGTGCCACGCGGGAGAATCCACAGGACAACACATGGGAGGAGTTTACGGCTGCGTTTCGTCAGTATCATGTACCAGAAGGGATCATGGACCTTAAGAAGGAAGAGTTCAGAGCATTGAAGCAAGGTAATCAACCGGTGTCAGAATACCTGAACAAGTTCACACAGCTTAAATGCTACGCACCTGAAGACGTAGTGACAGATAAGGCCAGACAGTCTCGCTTCATGAAGGGACTCAACTTCGGACTACAGGTGGGACTGATTACCCACACCTTTCCAGATTTCCAGGAGCTTCTGAACAAAGCGCTTATTCTTGAGTACAAGCGCAAGGAACTGGATGAAAACAGGAAGCGCAGGATGCAGCAGTAAGGATCACGTCAGGGAGCGCAACAGCGTCTGCGGGTTGCGCCAAATCAGTTTTTCAGATTCCAACCGCAGAATGCAGCAAGGACACCGTTGCCAGCACCAAGGCTTGTGAATCAGAATTTCCAGACCCCAGCCCCAGCCAGGAATGCCGCTACAAGCAACCAGCAGGGCACAGTGAGGCGTTGCTATACATGCAACGAGCCAGGGCATTTCTCCAACAACTGCCCCAAGAAGACAGCCGGAGTGACCCCACTTCGCTTCAACCTGGGCTCCACAACAGTCAGGACCCCAGCCCCAGGAGCAAACCGCGAAGTAGCACAGTCAGGAGCCGCACCCCAGACCGTGGTGAGAGACAGAGTCAATCACGTGACCGCAGATGCACTCCAGAATGCCACGGACGTCATACTGGGTAAGATACTTGTCAACTCAGTACCTGCAACAGTTTTGTTTGACTCTGGAGCTTCGCATTCGTTTGTTTCCCGAGATTTTGTTTCTAAGAATGATTTGGAGATTGTGGATCTTAAGTGCATGCTTATAGTTCAAACCCCTGGGTCAGAACTCCGATCTCAAGTAGGATGTTCTGGGGTGAGAATATTAATAGATGGGGTAGAGTTCCTAGCGAACCTTATTATATTGGGAACCCAGACCCTAGATGTTATCTTGGGAATGGATTGGTTATCTAAGCACAAGGCCGTGCTAGACTGTGGACGAAGAGTCATATCAGTTGAGAGCCCGTGTGGAAGAAAGGTGGAATTTCAAGCGACTGCCATTAGAGATGGGCAGTTGATGGTTAACAGCACAAAGGCAATCAGCATAGAGGATGTCTCAGTGGTGAATAAGTATCCAGATGTTTTTCTTGAAGATCTACCTAGGATGCCGCCCGACAGAGACATAGAGTTTGTGATAGAGATTGTACCTGGTACATCGCCGATAGCAAAGAGACCGTACCGGATGTCCACTGAAGAATTGAAGGAGATGAAGAAACAACTTGCAGAGTTGATGGAGAAAGGCTTCATCAGACCGAGTTCGTCACCATGGGGAGCGCCAGTTCTGTTCGTCAAGAAGAAAGATGGGAGTTTCAGGATGTGCATTGACTACCATGCACTCAATGAAGTCGCTGTGAAGAATAAGTACCCGCTACCGAGGATCGATGACCTGTTTGACCAGCTAGGAGGAGCCGGAGTTTTCTCCAAGATTGATCTGAGATCGGGATACCACCAGTTGAAGATCCGATCGAAAGATATTCCGAAGACCGCATTCTCGTCAAGATATGGACATTACGAGTTTACTGTTATGTCCTTCGGTCTGACAAATGCGCCAGCTTACTTCATGAATATGATGAACAAGGTTTTCATGGAGTACTTGGATAAGTTTGTCGTTGTGTTCATAGATGACATCCTTGTTTTGTCCAAGTCAAGAGAAGAGCACGCTGAGCATTTGAGGCTAGTTCTTGAGAAGTTGCAAGAGCAACAGTTGTTTGCCAAGTTCAGTAAGTGTGATTTTTGGAAGGACAAGGTGGAGTTCCTCGGACATGTGATGACTGCAGAAGGAGTCGCTGTTGATCCAAGCAAGGTAGAAGCTATGTTACACTGGGAGCAGCCGAAGACCGTGACCCAGATTCGGAGTTTCCTTGGGATGGCAGGTTACTACCGTCGCTTCATCGAAGGCTTTTCGACGATTGCGAGACCCCTTACGCAATTATTGAAAAAGGAGAAGAAGTTTTCCTGGACGCCAGAGTGCGAGAAGGGTTTTCAAGAGCTGAAGAAGCGATTGACATCAACACCGGTGTTAGTCCTACTAGACGTCAATCAAAGCGTTGATATTTACTGTGATGCATCGCGCCAAGGACTTGGATGTGTGCTGATGCAGAACGGGAAGGTCGTCACATATGCATCAAGGCAGCTGAGGCCTCATGAGGAGAGTTATCCGACGCATGACCTAGAGTTAGCTGCCGTAGTGCATGCTTTGAAGTTGTGGCGTCATTATTTGATTGGGAACAGATGTGAAGTGTATACGGATCATAAGAGTCTTAAGTACATATTCACCCAATCGGACTTGAACATGAGGCAGAGGAGATGGCTGGAACTGATCAAGGATTATAATGTGGGAATCCATTACCATCCCGGGAAGGCCAACGTGGTGGCCGATGCCTTGAGTAGGAAGAGCCATACTGTGAACATGTTGATAGCCGCGAGTCAGGAAGAGCTATGCAAGGATTTCCAGAAGATGCAGATTGAAGTGGTCCCAGAAGGATTCTTGGCCGCATTAGAAGTGAAGCCTACCCTAGAGGATCAGATCTAAGAAGGACAGAAGGATGATGACAAGATCCGCAGGATTAAGTCCAAGATGGATGAAGGCAAGGCAAAAGACTTCAAGCTGGATGAGCAAGGCACGTTGTGGATGGAGGATCGAATTTGTGTGCCGAACAAGAAGGAGCTGAAGCAGTTGATCCTAGAGGAAGCCCATGACTCCAAGTATTCAATTCACCCTGGAAGTGCTAAGATGTATCAGGATTTGAAGGAAAGATTCTGGTGGCCAAGCATGAAGCGTGAAGTTGCCGAGCATGTTGCGCTGTGCGACATATGCCAGAGTGTCAAGGCAATGCATCAGAGACCAACAGGATTGCTACAGCCGTTGAAGATACCTGAGTGGAAGTGGGAAGAAATCGGAATGGACTTCATTACCGGTTTGCCGAAAACTCAGGGTGGGTATGACTCCATATGGGTTATAGTAGACCGCTTGACTAAGGTCGCCCATTTTATCCTGGTAAAGACCACTTACTCGGGAGATAAGTTAGCAGAATTGTGCATGACCAGGATCATCTGTTTGCATGGGGTGCCGAAGAAGATTGTATCGGACAGAGGTACCCAGTTTACCTCGAGATTCTGGAATAAGCTGCATGAAGCCATGGGGACCTGTTTGAATTTCAGTACAGCTTATCACCCTCAGACGGATGGACAGACCGAAAGAGTTAACCAGATTCTAGAGGACATGTTGAGAGCTTGTGCATTAGCTTATGCAACCTCTTGGGATAAAAGTCTGCCGTATGCTGAGTTCAGCTACAACAATAGCTACCAGGCCAGTTTGCAGATGTCGCCATTTGAGGCACTATACGGTCGACCCTGTTGAACACCGTTGAACTAGAATGAGACAGGTGAACGCCGTGTCTTTGGGCCGAACATTCTTCAGGAAGCCGAAGAGCAGATTGCCATGATCCAGGAAAGACTGAAGATAGCACAATCAAGAGAGAAAAGCTACGCCGATAACCGTCGCCGAGACTTGAGCTTTGAACCAGAGGATTTCGTATACCTTAGGGTTACACCACTCAAGGGAGTTAAGAGATTCCATGCCAAAGGAAAACTCACACCCTGTTATGTCGGCCCTTTTAAGATTTTGAGCCACAGAGGTGAAGTTGCTTACCACTTGGAGCTGCCGCAATCATTAGCAAGGGTGCATGACGTGTTCCATGTGTCCCAACTGAAAAAGTGTCGGGACCCGAATTTACAAATCCGGACCCTCTGTGTATTCAGCACTAGTCCAGGAATGCGCTAGTGCACACAGTCTTAACATCGGTAAATATCACAATCATACCACACGATACTAATAAAGTACTTTAATTAAATAATCAAACTGGTTGCCCGACCTTAGGGTCGAGTTACAAATATACGCCACGCAGGGCGAAACTTATTAAAAGAGAATTAATAGCAGCGGAAAAAAAATAAGATAACTTCGTGGCGCCATCCAGTATACCACAGGCAACTGACTGGGCTCGCTCCCTAGTCAGACGGTTCCTCTTGGAGTTCTTCCTCCGAAGCTGGTGTAGCCTCTTCTTCAACTGGTGTTGTATTGTGGCAAGGGTGAGTACTTGGTACTCAGCAAGTCATGCACAGAATGCAGCTAATATACTACATGCATGGCTTAGTACAAGGAATAGCTCAAGGTTTATTTGCAGTAAACAGCATTTGACAAGTATCATAAGTAGATTCGAAAGCAGTAGAAACAAGTATAAGAACAATAACTTTTCCAGGAGTTTAATAAACATCTTTCCCAATCCTAATACTCATTTCCATCAACATCATTATTTAACCAAGCCCAACCTTTCAATGTCCAAGTTATTTTCAAGAAAGTCTAACCCTTGACTGTAATTCCCGAGCGATGTCCAATACCGCGGACACGGCTATTTGAATAGATTTTACACTCTATAGAGGTTATGCACTTTACCCACAAGATACAGTCAAACACCACAAAGGCGAAGTTCCTCAGAATAAAGTCTTTCGGAAACTTCTAACAAGTACAAGTGGTCCTCCCTGTTGCACACTAACCCTTCCCTTAGCGAAGGCGAAGTTTAGGTCAATCCACCGTTAGATGGGTACTGCCGCAGCCCTCAGACGCTCCCTGCACAACATACACAAAGGGTGTAGTTGACACCCAGAGGTTCCACAGGTACGTTATTAGCAACCTAGTCAACTAGGTCCGTCCCATTACGGACATGTGGTTGCACGCTTGACTCAGTTCAAAGGCTTGCAAGGTTAAGTCCTTAGGGTGATCAGGGAAAGACTACCCAAAGAACCAAACCAACATTCCCGGTGCCACGACTGGCCCACCTGATTATTCTTGCCACATGCCCCGGTCAAAAGCTATTTATCAAACCCCAGTTGATTACCATGCACCACGTGCCATCAACATCACATGATACTTTTCCAAAACGGGTTCAATATATCATTAGGTCAATATTAGCATTTGATCGTCCAAAAACATGTCATGAGCACGTAGCAGGTCTAAGCAATATACTACAACGATCTAAAATCCCATGTTGGCAATTTAATAATGTCCAACTAGTAAACCACAACTAGGGTGACGAGGGTCATGGCACATATTTAATTAACCAAGGTGTCATACAGCAATTTGGCATTTATCTATTTCCCCGGAACTATATAAAGTATTTTCTAATTAAACTAGCATGCAATAAATTGAATCAAAGTAGGTTTCAAAATGGGATCAACATGGTCAAAGCATAACTTGCCTTCAAAGAGTACTTGTTCTTGGTCCTGAGCTGGCTCCTGGGTCAACACTTCACCTTCGAAGCCTTCGGGCACTTCAACGTCTACTCGTAAAGCGTGCAAATATCAAATAATAAACAAACAGTAAACAAAAAGTGTCCAAACATCCAAATAAAGTTCACTAACAGAGAGAGCATAATTTTATGAATTTTTAGAAAGTGGAATCGTCAAATTCGGAGTTGAAACGCAAAAGTTACAAGCATTTAAAGGTTAAAATAATCAATTAAATAATATTTCAGAGAAAAACTTTAGTCCAAAAATTAAATAAAATTCATCATTAGGTAGATCACAATTTTATACAAATTTATAAATTTGAATCACTCAAATCGGAGTTAAAACGCAAAAGTTATAAGCGTTTGAAGTTTGAATCTAAATTTGAATCAATATTTCGAATTAATAAATCATTTTCTTTTTCGGAAATTCTTTTATTGCGTGAGCATGACACGTGTCGGCTCCTGATTGGGTGGCTGACGTCAGCCGGTCCATGGGCTCAGCCCACGGCGTCTGACAGGTGGGACCCACCGATGACGTCATGGGTGACGTCACGGCATGGCCATCGACACGCCGGGCCCGGCGTGTCGCTGACTCCACGCACGCCGCTGGCGCGGCGGTTCGGCTCCCTAGACACGTGGCACGATCGTGACCGTTGGTTTGAAATCCAACGGCTAGGATTGAATTTGGGCCTCACGCGTTTGGGGCGCACGTGGTTGATCTGGGCCGTTGGATCTTGATCTAACGGTCCAGATCCAATCTAGCCTGGTGCAGTTCTTGCTACGTGGCACAATCTAAGCCGTTGGATCTAGATCCAACGGTTGGGATTAGATCTGGGATTTTCAACAGGGAAACTCACCGAGGGTGACGTGGCGCGATCTGGGCCCTTGGATCTTGATCGGACGGTTGGTGGAGCTCGGGGTCGGCGATGGCTTCACGGCGGAGTTACGGCTGCCAGCGCTGAGGATGGCGACCACACGAACGGCGTTTGGGGCGTGCTCCAGCGAGGTGAAAGGTCCTCACCGACGCAGCTTGACCTGGCTGTTTCGGAACTGAGCTCAACAGCAGCGGAATCGGCGTTTAACCGCGGCGGAACGGGATTCCAACTCCGGCGAGCTTGTACGGGCAAACGGCGGCGGCTCAGGCGAGATGGCTTGGGGGCACGGGTGCGCACGGAAGAGAGGAACCTGGCGATGGCGGCGGCGCATTAAATAGTGCCCTCGGCTTCCGTGAATCTCGCGGAAACCGAGGCCCACACGCGGGCGGCGGCAGACTTCGACGGCGACACGGACAAGGGTGACGTGGCACGCGCTCAGCCGTTGGATCAAGATCCAACGGTGCGTGGGTTTGGGCTCGGGTCTGACTCGGGCGAGCTGGCTGGCTCGGTCGGGCTCGGGCTCGGGTGACGTTGCTCAATTGTGGCCGTTGGATCAAGATCCAACGGTCACGCGGGTTAGGGTTTGGCCGAGCGGGTTCGACCGGAACAGCTGGCTCGGGTCGGACTCGAGTCTGACTCGGACTCAGGTCCGGTCGGATGAACAGTGTAAACCCGTTCGCATTTTCCAGCGATTAAATATTAAAATTAATTCCCTGAAATTCATTTAAATCATTAAAAATAGCAAAAGACTCAGAAAAATTCCAGAAAAATTCTGGAAAATATTTTGGGACATTTTGGACTCAAATAAAATATTTCCAACAAAATTTTATTTGCAAAGTTAAATTCTTTAATGATTTCAAAATGGAATAAATTCAAATAAATTCCAAATAAATCCAAATAAATTCCAGAAAATTCCAAAAATTCACCAAAGTGCCAAATCACACATGAATTTAAGAAAAGCAAAATTTTGGGGTGTTACAAACCTCCCCCCTTAACAGAATCTCGTCCCCGAGATTCAGGGCTCACTACGGAATAGGTTTGGAAACTCTTTCTTCAACTCCTCCTCGCGCTCCCAAGTTGCTTCACTCTCTGCGTGGTTGCTCCATTGAACTCTGCAGAAGCGGGTTGACTTGTTTCTTATCTCTCGATCCATTGTGTCCAGAATCTTCACGGGGTGCTCCTTGTAAGTCAGGTCTTCTTGTAGCTCAATTGACTCTAGCGGCGTCTGCTCCTCAGGTACTCTGAGACACTTCTTCAGCTGGGACACGTGGAACACGTCATGTACTCCTGCTAGTGATTGCGGCAACTCCAACTGATAAGCAACTTCCCCTCTGCGACTGAGAACCTTGAATGGTCCAACATATCTCGGCGCGAGTTTCCCTTTGGCATGGAATCTCTTAACTCCTCTGAGTGGTGTGACTCTGAGAAACACGAAATCTTCCGGTTCGAAACTCAGGTCTCGGCGACGGTTATCAGCATAACTCTTCTGTCGTGATTGGGCTACCTTCAATCTCTCCCTGATCATGGCAATCTGTTCTTCGGCTTCTTGAAGAATATCTGGCCCGAAGACATGGCGTTCACCTGTCTCGTTCCAGTTCAATGGTGTTCGACAAGGTCGACTGTATAGCGCTTCAAAAGGTGACATCTGCAGACTGGCTTGATAACTATTATTGTAACTGAACTCAGCATACGGCAGACTTTTATCCCAAGAGGTAGCATAAGCCAATGCACAGGCTCGTAGCATGTCCTCTAAAATCTGATTAACTCTTTCTGTTTGCCCATCCGTCTGCGGATGATAAGTTGTACTGAAATTCAAACGGATCCCCATGGCTTCATGCTGTTTATTCCAGAATCTCGAGGTAAACTGGGTACCTCGGTTCGATACAATCTTCTTCGGCACTCCGTGAAAACAGACAATCCTGGTCATGTACAATTCTGCTAACTTATCTCCCGAGTAAGTGGTCTTTACTGGAACAAAGTGAGCGACCTTAGTCAAGCGATCCACGATAACCCATATGGAGTCATATCCTCCTTGAGTTTTCGGCAAACCGGTAATGAAGTCCATTCCGATTTCCTCCCACTTCCACTCAGGTATCTTCAACGGCTGCAGCAGTCCTGCTGGTCTCTGATGCATTGCCTTGACTCTCTGACATATGTCGACAAAGGCGACATGCTCAAAGAACTTCACGCTTCATGCTCGGCCACCAGAATCTTTCCTTCAAATCCTGATACATCTTGGCGCTTCCAGGGTGAATTGAATACTTGGAGTCATGGGCTTCCTCTAAGATCAGCTGCTTCATCTCCTTCTTGCTCGGCACGCAAATTCGATCCTTCATCCATAACGTACCTTGTCCATCCAACTTGAAATCCTCTGCCTTGCCTTCATCCATGTTGGACTTAATCCTGCGGATCTTGTCATCATCCTTTTGTCCTTCTCGGATCTGATCTTCCAAGGTAGGCTTCACTTCCAGTGCGGCCAAGAATCCCTCTAGCACGACTTCGATTTGCATTCTCTGGAAATCCTCACATAGCTCATCCTACCTCGTGGCTATCAACGCGTTCACAGTATGGCTTTTCCGACTCAAAGCGTCGGCCACCACGTTGGCCTTCTCGGGATGGTAATGGATTCCAACGTTATAATCCTTGATCAACTCTAACCATCTTCTCTGCCTCATGTTCAGGTCTGATTGGGTGAAGATGTACTTAAGACTCTTATGGTCCGTGTACACTTCACATCTGTTTCCAATCAAATAGTGACGCCACAACTTCAAAGCATGCACTACAGCAGCTAACTCCAGGTCATGCGTCGGATAATTCTCCTCATGTGGCCTCAACTGCCTTGATGCATAAGCGACGACCTTTCCATTCTGCATCAGCACACATCCAAGTCCTTGGCGCGACGCGTCACAATAAATATCAAAGCTTTGATTAACATCCGGTAGAACTAACACCGGCGCTGATGTTAATCGTCTCTTCAACTCCTGAAAACCTTTCTCGCACTCCGGCGTCCATGCAAACTTCTTCTCCTTTTTCAGCAATTGCGTGAGAGGTTTCGCAATCGTCGAAAAGTCTTCAATGAAACGGCGGTAGTAACCTGCCATTCCTAGGAAACTCCGGATCTGGGTCACGGTCTTCGACTGCTCCCAATGTAACACAGCTTCTACCTTGCTCGGATCAACGGCGACTCCTTCTGCGGTCATTACATGTCCGAGGAATTCCACCTTGTCCTTCCTAAAATCACACTTGCTGAACTTGGCGAAGAGTTGCTGTTCCCTTAGCTTTTCCAAAACTCGCCTCAAGTGCTCGGCATGTTCTTCCTCTGTCTTGGCGTAAATTAAGATATCATCTATGAACACAACGACAAACTTGTCCAAATATTCCATAAACACCTTATTCATCATATTCATGAAATATGTTGGCGCATTCGTCAACCCAAAGGACATAACTGTGAACTCGTAATATCCGTATCTTGACGAGAATGCGGTCTTCGGTATATCTTCCGATCGGATCTTCAACTGATGGTATCCCGATCTCAGATAAATCTTGGAGAAAACTCCGGCTCCTCTCAACTGATCAAACAAATCATCGATCCTGGGTAGCGGGTACTTGTTCTTCACAGTTACCTCATTGAGTGCACGGTAGTCAATGCACATCCTGAAACTCCCGTCCTTCTTCTTGACAAACAAAACTGGCGCTCCCCACGGCGACGAACTTGGTCTGATAAATCCTTTCTCCATCAACTCTTCAAGCTGTTTCTTCATCTCTACCAATTCTTCGATGGACATCCGATAGGGTCTCTTTGTTATTGGTGCTGTACCAGGTACAAGCTCTATCACAAACTCTTTGTCTCTGTCTGGCGGCATACCAGGTAGATCTTCAGGAAAAACATCTGGATACTCATTCACTACTGGGACATCCTCTATGCTGATTGCCTTGGCGCAGTTAACCATCAACTGTCCATCTTTAACGGCGGTGGCTTGAAATTCCACTTTCCTTCCACACGGGCTCTCAACTGATATAATCCTTCGACCACAATCCAATACTGCCTTGTGCTTGGATAACCAATCCATTCCCAGAATAACATCTAAGGTCTGGGTTTCCAATATAATAAGGTTCGCTAGGAACTCTACCCCATCTATTAGTATTCTCACCCCCAGAACATCCTACTTTAGTTCGGAGTTCGGAACCGGGGGTTTGAACTAAAAGCATGCATTTAAGTCTTGCAATCTCCAAATCATTTTTAGCACCAAAACCTTGAGAAACAAACGAATGCGAAGCTCCAGAATCGAACAAAATCAAGCAGGTGTACTGAGTTGATTTAGTAACTTACCCAAAGACGACGCCGTAGCATTCTCTCAAGTGCCTCCGCGGTGACATGGTTGACTCGGCCTCACACCACGGCAGGGTGCGGCTCCTGGCCGTGCCGCCCTCGGTTTGCTACCGTCTTTGGCGTCTGGCTGGTGTGGATCCCAGATTGAAGCGGACTGGGGTCACTCCTGCTGTCTTCTTAGGGCAACTATTGGCAAAGTGTCCTGGCTCGTTGCAGTTGTAGCAGCGTCTCACTCTCCCCTGTTGACTGCCTGAAGCGGCGTTTCTGACTGGAGCTGGGGTCTGATAGTTCGATTGACGGGTCTTGGTGCTGGTGACGGTGTCCTTGCAGCATTCTGCAGCTAGAATCTGAAGAACTGATTTGGCGCAACTCTCAAGCGTTGCTGCGGTCCCTGACGCGATCCCTGCTGTTGCATCCTTCGCTTCCGGTTTTCATCCAATTCCTTGCGCTTATCTTCAAGAATGACCACCTTGTTTACAAGTTACTGGAAATCTGGAAAGATGTGGGTGATCAGTCCCACCTGTAGTCCTGAGTTAAGTCCCTTCATAAAGCGAGACTGTCTGGCTTTATCTGTCGCTACGTCTTCAGGTGCGTATCGTGCAAGCTGTGTGAACTTATTCAGGTATTCGGCCACCGGCTGATTACCTTGCTTCAGTGCTTTGAACTCCTCCTTCTTGAGGTCCATGATTCCTTCCGGTACGTGATACTGACGAAATGCAGCAGTAAACTCATCCCAAGTGATGTCCTGCAGGTTCTCTTGTGTGGCACAGAAGTTCTCCCACCATTCTGCGGCGGTACCTTCCAACTGATGAGAAGCGTAGAGTACCTTCTCATTTCCCATGCACTGAGCAATGTGTAGTTTCCTCTCAATTGACCTTAACCAATCATCGGCCTCCAATGGATTGGCATTCCTGGAGAAAGTGGGTGGACGAGTCCTCATGAACTCTGACAGTCTTGTATTCTGGCGTTGTCCCTGATTGACTTGATTAGCGGTAGCTTGAGCAGTGACGTGTTGCATTTGTTGCATCATGGCATGCATCAACTGAGTCTGAGCAGCAAGAAAAGCTCCAAAATTCTGCATATCAACTGGCGGTGCTGGTGCTCCCTCATTGGGGTTTTCTGCTGGACGAGAACCACTGACATTGCCTCCAAGGTTTCCGCGGGTGTTCACCATCTGTCGATTGCTCCAAGGTTCTAGAGATGAGAGGGAACAAGAATAGGCAAGTAGTAGGGAAACTTATGCGGGGGAAAAGTGTAACTCAAAATCCAACTTTATTACTAATAATAACTTGGTATGGTTGATTACAATGCCTAGGGGCCTGCAACACATACTGCACACTCAGCAAACAATGAAAATCCAAATCGACTCTAAGGATGACTCTTATTTTATAACGCGACTCGACGAAGGAGTCTCAACCTCAAAACCTACGCTCACTCATCTAGAAAACCTCCACTGCCTCCTTGCGGCGGGTGTGACGGCATAGGCGCGAAACAATCGCCATGCCCCACAATTGCAGCTGTGGTTGACGACGCAGCGTCTTCCTCTAGCTCTGGATCTGGCTGGTGATGTGGTTGTGGCGCGGGTGCAGGTGGCGCCACTTCTGGGTCCTCCTCTGGCTCTAGGGCGTCCAACTCCAACACTGGATCGGGGCCCTGCCCATACAGTGCAGTCTCCAGCTCTGCGATCCTTTTCGCAGCATGAGCGACGTACTCACGGGCATTCTCTAAGTGCTTCTTCTCTTCCTCTACCTGCTCACGAGCCTTCTTCAACTCCTGAGCTGTGTCATCGATCAGCTCCTCCTGAGCGGCGACGAATCTGGCTAAGTGAGTGACAGTGACATCCCCGTCTTCTATCGGCTTCCGCTGAGCTTTGCTGTCTCGGCGTGGATGGTGACGGAACACTGTGCCTTCCAGCTCTCTGGAGTAAGTGCGAGCAATCTGCTGCATCGCCCGACGCGACACCTCCTGGATTCCCATCTCAATGGTAGACCTCCTGGCGGTAAAGTGAAAAGGGCGGCTGAACTTCGTCTTCTCTCGGGCATACACTGTGATCTTAACGTCCCATCCTACAACCAGTCCGGCCTGCACGAGTGTCGTTCCTCGGTAGAGCGGCGTCTCAAAACCTCCGAGAAACTGAAGCATACGCCATAATTCGGCAGCATAGCCTCCTTCACGCTCGGCGTAGTTGTTCTTCATCATCATCTGTCAAAAGGCACTTGCGTAAGAACGCAACATTTTAAAATCGATGTAGAAGACAAGAATAACTCAGCAAGGGTATGAACAAGAAGAAAGGGGGTAAGTCGAGAGTTGATTCATTATCTTGACAAATTTTATCTTTATAAAATAGGTTTTATCCTCACTATGACCATTCTAACTACGGGTGAGCCTATAGTCAGTATGGCTCTGATACCACCTCTGTCGGGACCCGAATTTGCAAATCCGGACCCTCTGTCTATTCAGCACTAGTCCAGGAATGCGCTAGTGCACACAGTCTTAACATCGGTAAATATCACAATCATACCACACGATACTAATAAAGTACTTTAATTAAATAATCAAACTGGTTGCCCGACCTTAGGGTCGAGTTACAAACATACGCCACGCAGGGCGAAACTTATTAAAAGAGAATTAATAGCAGCGGAAAAAAAAAAAGATAACTTCGTGGTGCCATCCAGTATACCACAGGCAACTGACTGGGCTCGCTCCCTAGTCAGATGGTTCCTCTTGGAGTTCCTCCTCCGAAGCTGGTGTAGCCTCTTCTTCAACTGGTGTTGTATTGTGGCAAGGGTGAGTACTTGGTACTCAGCAAGTCATGCATAGAATGCAGCTAATATACTACATGCATGGTTTAGTACAAGGAATAGCTCAAGGTTTATTTGCAGTAAACAGCATTTGATAAGTATCATAAGTAGATTCGAAAGCAGTAGAAACAAGTATAAAATCAATAACTTTTCCAGGAGTTTAATAAACATCTTTCCCAATCCTAATCCTCATTTCCATCAACATCATTATTTAACCAAGCCCAACCTTTCAATGTCCAAGTTATTTTCAAGAAAGTCTAACCCTTGACTGTAATTCCCGAGCGATGTCCAATACCGCGGACACGGCTATTCGAATAGATTTTACACTCTACAGAGGTTATGCACTTTACCCACAAGATACAGTCAAACACCACAAAGGCGAGTTCCCGTAACAAAGTCTTTCAGAAACTTCTAACAGTACAAGTGGTCCTCCTCGGTGTTGCACACTAACCCTTCCCTTAGCGAAGGCGAAGTTTAGGTCAATCCACCGTTAGATGGGTACCTGGCCACAGCCCCGATACGCTCCCCCGTACAACATACACAAAGGGTGTAGTTGACACCCAGAGGTTCCACAGGTACGTTATTAGCAACCTAGTCAACTACGTCCGTCCCATTACGGACATGTGGTTGCACGCTTGACTCAGTTCAAAGGCTTGCAAGGTTAAGTCCTTAGGGTGATCTGGGCAAGACTACCCAAAGAACCAAACCAACATTCCCGGTGCAACGACTGGCCCACCTGATTATTCTTGCCACATGCCCCGGTCAAAAGCTATTTATCAAACCCCAGTTGATTACCATGCACCACGTGCCATCAACATCACATGATACTTTTCCAAAACGGGTTCAATATACCATTAGGTCAATATTAGCATTTGATCGTCCAAAAACATGTCATGAGCACGTAGCAGGTCTAAGCAATATACTACAACGATCTAAAATCTCATGTTGGCAATTTAATAATGTCCAACTAGTAAACCACAACTTGGGTGACGAGGGTCATGGCACATATTTAATTAACCAAGGTGTCATACAGCAATTTGGCATTTATCTATTTCCCCGGAACTATATAAAGTATTTTTCTAATTAAACTTGCATGCAATAAATTGAATCAAAGTAGGTTTCAAAATGGGATCAACATGGTCAAAGCATAACTTGCCTTCAAAGAGTACTTGTTCTTGGTCCTGAGCTGGCTCCTGGGTCAACACTTCACCTTCGAAGCCTTCGGGCACTTCAACGTCTACTCGTAAAGCGTGCAAATAGCAAATAATAAACAAACAGTAAACAAAAAGTGTCCAAACATCCAAATAAAGTTCATTAACAGAGAGAGCATAATTTTATGAATTTTTAGAAACTGGAATCGTCAAATTCGGAGTTGAAACGCAAAAGTTACAAGCATTTAAAGTTTAAAATAATCAATTAAATAATATTTCAGAGAAAAACTTTAGTCCAAAAATTAAATAAAATTCATCATTAGGTAGATCACAATTTTATACAAATTTAGAAATTTGAATCACTCAAATCGGAGTTAAAACGCAAAAGTTATAAGCGTTTGAAGTTTGAATCTAAATTTGAATCAATATTTCGAATTAATAAATCATTTTCTTTTTCGGAAATTCTTTTATTGCGTCAGCATGACACGTGTCGGCTCCTGATTGGGTGGCTGACATCAGCCGGTCCACGGTCTCAGCCCACGGCGTCTGACAGGTGGGACCCACCAATGACGTCATGGGTGACGTCACGGTGCGGTCTTGCCGACGCTGGGATCGGCGTGTCGCTGACTCCACGCTGCGCCCGTGTGGCGCGGCGGTTCGGCTCCCTGGACACGTGGCACGATTGTGGCCGTTGGTTTGAAATCCGACGGCTAGGATTGGATTTGGGCCTCACGCGTTTGGGGCGCACGTGGTTGATCTGGGCCGTTGGATCTTGATCTAACGGTCCAGATCCAATCTAGCCTGGTGCAGTTCTTGCTACGTGGCACAATCTAAGCCGTTGGATCTAGATCCAACGGTTGGGATTAGATCTGGGATTTTCAACAGGGAAACTCACCGAGGGTGACGTGGCGCGATCTGGGCCCTTGGATATTGATCGGACGGTTGGTGGAGCTCGGGGTCGGCGATGGCTTCACGGCGGAGTTGCGGCTGCCGGTGCTGAGGACGGCGACCACACGAACGGCGTTTGGGGCGTGCTCCGGCGAGGTGAAAGGTCCTCACCGACGCAGCTTGACCTGGCGGTTCCGGAACAGAGCTCAACGGCGGCGGAGAACGGCGGACGGCGGCGGAATCGGCGTTTAACCACGGCGTAACGGGATTCCAACTCCGGCGAGCTCGTACGGGCAAACGGCTGCGGCTCAGGCGAGATGGCTTGGGGGCACGGGTGCGCACGGAAGAGAGGAACCCGGCGATGGCGGCGGCACATTAAATAGTGCCCTCGGCTTCCGTGAATCTTGCGGAAACCGAGGCCCACACGCGGGCGGCGGCGGACTCCGACGGCGACACAGACAAGGGTGACGTGGCACGCGCTCAGCCGTTGGATCAAGATCCAACGGTGCGCGGGTTTGGGCTCGGGTCTGACTCGGGCGAGCTGGCTGGCTCGGTCGGGCTCTGGCTCGGGTGATGTGACTCAATCGTGGCCGTTGGATCAAGATCCAACGGTCACGCGGGTTAGGGTTTGGCCGAGCAGGTTCGACCGGAACGGCTGGCTTGGGTCGGACTCGAGTCTGACTCGGACTCGGGTCCGGTCGGATGAATAGTGTAAACCCGTTCGTATTTTCCAGCGATTAAATATTCAAATTAATTCCCAGAAATTCATTTAAATCATTAAAAATAGCAAAAGACTCAGAAAAATTCCAAAAAAATTCTGGAAAATATTTTGGGACTTTTTGTACTCAAATAAAATATTTCCAACAAAATTTTATTTGCAAAGTTAAATTCTTTAATGATTTCAAAATGGAATAAATTCAAATAAATTCCAGAAAATTCCAAAAATTCACCAATGTGCCAAATCACACATGAATTTAAGAAAAGCCAAATTTTGGGGTGTTACAAAAAGTACCTCCAAGTGCCCGATGAGCAAACACCATTAGAGTCGATCGAGTTGCAAGAAGATCTGACCTACCGAGAACACCCCGTGAAGATTCTGGACACTATGGACCGAGAGACAAGAAACAAGTCAACCTATTTCTGCAGAGTTCAATGGAGCAACCATGCAGAGAGCGAGGCAACTTGGGAGCGCGAGGAGGAGTTGAAGAAAGAGTTTCCAAACCTATTCTTTAGTAAGCCCTGAATCTCGGGGACGAGATTCTGTTAAGGGGGGAGGTTTGTAACACCCCAATTTTTGCTTTTCATGAATTTAAATGGAATTTGGCACTTTTGTGAATTTTTGGAATTTTCTGGTATTTATTTGGATTTATTTGAATTTATTCCCTTTTCAAATAATTAAAGAAATAAAAGTTACAAATAAAATTTTATTGGAAATATTTTACTTGAGTCCAAAATGTCCCAAAGTATTTTCCAGAATTTTTTTGGAATTTTTCTGATTATTTTGCTTTTTTCTTGAATTATTTGAATTTCTAGAATTATTTTGAATATTAAATCGCTGGAAAATCCGAGTGGGTTAGTACTGTTCATGCGACCGAGCCCGAGTCGGACTCGAGTCCGAGTCCGACCGAACCCGAACCGCGCCGCGGTCGAGTCGAACCCTGTCCAACCTAACCCTAATCGTGTGACCGTTGGATCGAGATCCAACGGCCACGATCGTGCCACGTCACCCGAGCCCGACCCCGACCGAGCCAGCCAGGAGACCGAGTCGGACTCGGACCCAAACCCCACGACCGTTGGATCGAGATCCAACGGCCGAGGATGCGCCACGTCACCCTCTCCGAGTCGCCGCCGGACTCCGCCGCCGCCCGTGCTTGGGCCCTCGTTTTCCGCGCGTATCACGGACGTGGAGGGCCTATTTAATGCGCCGCCACCCGTGTCGTGAAGCCGACTTCCGTGCGCACCATTTCCCTAACCCACACCGGTCAAGCCGCCGCCGCCAGCCCGTGCGAGCTCGTTGAAGTTGGAGCTCGTTCCGCCGCGGTAATCCATTGATTCCGCCGACTCTGCCGTCCTCCGCCGTGAACAAGTCCAGATCCAAGACCGTCGCGTCAAGCCGCGCCTGGGAGTACCACCCACTTTGCCGGAGACGCACGGAAACACCGTCGGGTGTGTCGTTGTCCAGAGCTCCGGTGACCCAGCGCCGCCGCGCGCCATCGCCGAGCCCCGAGCCTCCTCCACCGTCCGATCAAGTTCGTGCGGCTCAGGTTCATCCACGTCACGCCGTTAGATTTACACGTTGCAGTTTTAGATCTAATCTCAACCGTTGGATCTAGTTCCAACGGTTTAGATCATGCCACGTAGCCATAACCGGCCCTCACTTCCTCCCACCTCTTGATTTGGTTGTTGATCCATTCTTGGTGAGGAGAGGAAGAAGTAAAGTGCTAGGTGCATTCAATCAAAGTTTTTGAGCACTAGTTCATCCTCGAAGCGACTCTTCGTGGTGTTGTTACTCTTGGAGGTTGAAGGCCTCCTAGATGGCTAGGAGTCATCGGGAGCACCCAAAGCGTGTGGTGTTCCCCGGTCGTTTGTGAAGGCGAGTCTCGCCTCCGAAAGGGAAGAGACAAGAAGTGAAGCCGGTGAGTGCATTTGTGCAACGCCGGGAGGAAAGCGGGTTGAAATAGACCCCGGCTCAAGCGCGACCGAGCCACCTCAACGGAGACGTAGGATTCCCTTCAAGAATCGGAACTTCGGTGAAAAATCAAATCTCCAACTTCTTTTCTTGGTTCTTACTTCACTTGTGTGGATTTTTTCTCTTAGAGCTTAGATCTAGCTTGTCTTACTACTTTGCTCTAGATCCGCACTTGCTTAAAGTTCTATGTTGTTTTTGCTATCTTTCATTTGAGTAACTAGTTGCAAGTTAGAGTAGATCTAGTTTCTTTCCCGAGCCACTTAACCCGGAGTATCCGGATAAAATACCAAACAGTCCGGACAACCCGGAGTATCCGGACAAAATATCCGGAGACTCCGAGTTGACCTGCTCGGGTAGTTTAATTCCGTTGCGTAATTTTTAATTCGCCTATTCACCCCCCTCTAGGCGACATCTCCGGTCCTTTCAGATGGATACAAACCATGACTAACTCCTTAGTCATCTTGGCACGGCCGTGCACTTTCCCTATCCATCCACACGAGGGGCCCAGAGGTATCTCTCCCGTTATCTAGGAGGGGCAAATCCCATCTTGATCATCACACCCTTAGCAATGTATCGTGGCATACCTAGTAGTCATCTTTATAACTACCCTGTTACGGCGTAGTGTTTGATGATACCAAACCATACAAGTCTACATGCTAGGTATCCATGACAATCTCAGGTCTAAGGACCATATAGGCGTACCACTTGAGACTATACGCTGATGGCGCTATAATAGATAACAACTCACAGCGTCTCGGAGTGGGTCTTGTCCGACTACCCATGTTCTCCAACATGTGTCCACATTATTGGTTCGATATCTCCATATCTATGGTATGTGAAACATTACCATCAACCAACACATGTGCTGATCTGTAACACCCCAAAATTTTGCTTTTCTTAAAATTATTGTGTGATTTGGCACTTTGGTGAATTTTTGGAATTTTCTGGAATTTATTTGGATTTATTTGGATTTAATTTGAATTTATTCCATATTGAAATAATTAAAGAATTAAACTTTGCAAATAAAATTTTGCTGGAAATATTTTATTTGAGTCCAAAATGTTCCGAAATATTTTCCAGAATTTTTCTGGAATTTTTCTGAGTCTTTTGCTATTTTTAATGAATTAAATGAATTTCTGGGAATTATTTAAATATTAAATCGCTGGAAAATCAAGACGTGGGGATCCGACTCGAGTCCGACCCGAGCCACGTGACTTGACCGAACCCCATTCGATCCTAACCGTTGGATCGAGATCCAACGGTCCAAATTGGACCGCACTGGTTCGAGCTGAGTCCGGGTCGGATCCGATCGCACCCACGCGATCGTGACCGTCGATCGTGCCACGTGGACGGCCGTGCGTCGTCGTCTCCGCCGAAACCGAGCCGGACTCCGCCGCCGCGTAGATCTAGGGTTCTGCCTTGGGCACGAACGCCGAGGCTATTTAAGGCCCGGGTCACACCCCGAGGTCGGCCCTGACCTTGCGCACCCGTAGCCCCTACTCACCAAGGCAGAGCCGCCGCCGTTTAGCCGCGATAGCTCGCCGTAGTTGCGCGCCGCTTCGCCACGGTTTTTGCTTCATCCCGCCGTCACCCGCCGTCCCTAGCCACCGTTGAGCCCAGATCCAGAATCCGCAGACCGAGACGCACCCGTGGAGCCAACTCATCTCGCCGGAGGAGCCCCGAAGCGCCACGGGAGTGGCCGTCGTCTTCGTCTCCGGCTGCTGCAGCTCCGCCGCGTCGCCATCGACCTCACGAGCTCTGTGCGCAGTCCGATCTTGATCGTGCGGTTGAGGTGAGTTCACGTGTTTCCAAACCCGATTAGATCTGGACCGTTGGATCAAGATCCAACGGCCCACGATCACCATGTGCCGAGTAGTGTTAACGTAGGATTAGATCTAGACCGTCCGATCTAGATCGAACGGCCCACGATCACCGAGTAGTTTTCAACGTGTTAACCCTGGATCTAATCGCGGCCGTTGATTTTCAAATCAACGGACACGATCGCGCCACGTGTCCAGGGAGCCGAACCACCGCGCCACGCGGGTGTGCGCGTGGGTCACTGACACGCCGGGCCCGTGTGTCAGCGACAGCACCGTGACGTCACCCATGATGTCATCGGTGGGTCCCACCTGTCAGCACTGTGGGCTGAGCCCCGCTGACGTCAGCAATGACGTCACCCGAGGGGACCCACCTGTCAGCGACACGTGGAGTCGTGGACCGAGTCCACGGTAGACCCGAGCCGAGCGTGGACCGAGTCCATGGACCGGCTGACGTCAGCAGACCAATCAGAGGTTGCCACGTGTCCTCGCTGACGCAATAATTAATTTTCGAAAAAGAAAATGATTTATTAATTCGAAATAATGATTTCAGATTTTGTTTCAAACTTCAAACGCTTATAACTTTTGCGTTTCAACTCCGATTTGAGTGATTAAAATTTCTAAATTTGTATAAAATTGAGATCTACCTAAATATGAATTTTATTTAATTTTTAGACTAAAGTTTTTCTCTGTAAAATTATTTAATTGATTATTTAAACTTCAAAATGCTATAACTTTTGCATTTTAACTCCGAATTTGACGATTCCAGTTTCTAAAAATTTATAAAATTATGCTCTCTCTGTTTATGGACTTTATTTGGATGTTTGGATGTTTTTGTCTACTGTTTTATTCATTGGTTGCTATTTGCACGCTTTACGAGTAGACGTTGAAGTGCCGGAAGGATTCGAAGGAGAAGTATTGACTCAGGATCCAACTCAAGACCAGGAACAAGTACTTTTTGAAGGCAAGTTGTGCTTTGACCATGTTGATCCTATTTTGAAACCTATTTTGATTTAACCTATTGCATGCTAGTTCAATTGGAAAATACTTTATTTAAATATGGGGGATTAGATAAATACCAATTTGCTGTATGACACCTTGATTAATTAAATATGTGCCATGACCCTTGTCATCCTAGTTGTGGATTACTAGTTGGACATTATTAAATTGCCAACATGGGTTTTAGACCGTTGTAGTATCTTTGCTTAGACACGCTACGTGCTCATGACATGATTTTGGACAATCAAATGTTAATATTGACTTAATGATATATTGAACCTGTTTTGGAAAGGTATCATGTGATGTTGATGGCACGTGGTGCATGGTAATCAACTGGGGTTTGATAAATAGTTTTCGACGGGGCATGTGGCAAGAATAATCAGGTGGGCAGTTGTGGCATTGGGAATGTTGGTTTGGTTCTTCGGGTAGTCTTGCCCTGGTCACCCTAAGGACTTAACCTTGCAAGCCTTTGAACCGAGTCAAGCGTGCAACCACATGTCTCAGAATGGGATGGACCTAGTTGACTAAGTTGCTAATAACGCACTGTGGGACCTCAGGAGGTCAACTACACCCTTTGTGTAAGTTGTACGGAGCGCATCGGGCTGAGGCCAGGTACCCATCTAACGGTTGATTGGCCTAAACTTCGCCTTAGCTAAGGGAAGGGTTAGTGTGCAATAACCGGGGAGGACCACTTGTATTGTTGGAAGTTTCCGAAAGACTTTGTTACGGGAACTCGTCTTTGTGGTGTTTGACTGTATCTTGTGGGTAAAGTGCATAACCTCTGCAGAGTGTAGAATCTATTCGAATAGCCGTGTCCGCGGTATTGGACATCGCTCGGGAATTACAGTCAAGGGTTAGATTTTCTCAAAAGAATAACATGGACTTGAAAGGTTGGGTTTGGTTTACGAATGACGTTAATGGAAATATGGATTAGGATGGGAAAGATGTTTACTAAACTCTTTGAAAAGTTATCTATGCTTTACTTGTTACTACTGCTTTCGAATCTACTTATGATACTTGTTAAATGTCACATCGCAAAAATACCTTGAGCCACTCCTTTGTATTAAGCCATGCATGTAGTATATTAGCTGCATTCTGTGCATGACTTGCTGAGTACCAAGCACTCACCCTTGCCACAATACAACACCAGTTGAAGAGGAGACTACACCAGCTTTGGAGGAGGAGCTCCAAGAGGAACCGTCTACTTAGGGAGCGAGCCCAGTTAGTTGCCTGTGGTATACTGGATGGCGCCACGAAGTTATCTTATTTTCCGCTGCTATTATTTCTCTCTTAATAAGTCTCGCCCTGCGTGGCGTATATTTGTAACTTGACCATAAGGTCGAGTAACCAGTTTGACTATTTAATTAAAGTACCTTATAGTATCGAGTGGTTTGATTGTGATATTTACCGATGTTAATACTGTGTGCACTAGCGCGTTCCTGGACTAGTGCTGAATACACAGAGGGTCCGGATTTGCAAATTCGGGTCCCGACATGATCAAATCATCACCGCTCCTCGTAATGATATGGATCAGGGACCTGTTCAGAATAATGTCACTTGACAATGTGTTTCACAATTAGGTCGTACCCAATGGACAAAATTGCAACATTTATTCAGGGAACCGATAAACAAAGTTATCATAATTACATGAACAAAGACGTACTACAATCATCACCATGATTGATCTAGGGCACATTCCCTTCAAGCGCCTCTAACAGTATCCACACGTACCGAGCAGGAACACCATGTGGGGTGTGCTAGCACCTCACCACACAGCTAGGGTTCTGGGGAGCAGGGCGGTGCGCGATGGCTGAACGTGGTGAGGGTTCTAATCTCATTACGTGCACTGTTCCTAGCCTCGCCTTTTATAGACACGCTAATGGGCTGAAGCCCGCTAGGGTTCCATTTCCAACACGGATCTTATCCATTCTCAAACCCATTAAACAGTTTCCAACTCGTTAAGTGTGTGTCCCGTTAGGTTCGGTGCAAGTCGGACATGAATCCGGAAACCCATTTCCAATTCATTGATCAACAGCGGCACCTAGCATTACGTATTGACCCCCAAATGCACAGAATCAACATTCGGCCAAATCTTGATACACTCACATACTGATCCCTTTGCCTCACTATACCAGTCAAGCTCAAGGCGAGATGCACGCCACCCTTGTTGATAGCTCGACCACTTCACTCGATGTAACATCCTCGAATTTGTAATTAAGATTAATTAGGATTAACTAAGCTTAATTAAGCTATTTGTGTGCTTGTTTGTGTGTTGAGTGTTATTGGATCTTAATTTGGCCCTTAGTTTGTTTTGGTTGCGTCGGTCTTTCGTCGTTCGAGTAGTTTCGACTGATTTTGTTTCGAAACTTTGAGTTCGAAGCCGGTTGAAATCTTTCAAAATCCGTAGGAGCCTAAGTTCTAAAACCTTCCTTTGTGGTCCCAAAATTCTTCCCTTTAGTTTCCCGAGGTTAAACTCAAAGATTGGAGAGAAGTTTGCGAAGTCACTCGGAGTTTCTTTGCAGAGGCGGCATCTGCCAGGGCTAGGGTGGCTTGGCCGGTCGCACTACCGCTTCAGCAGAGGCGATGCCGGCCGAGTCGTGCGGGTAGGGGTTGGAGCGGCCGCCGCTGCCCGTTGCCTGGCCACCTCACCCTCTTTCTCGATTCTTCCTCTCACCTAAAGCCTAGCCGGCTTACCCCTCTCCCTCTCTCACTCCCTCACTCGTTCTCTCCCCCTCAGGAGCTCTCTCTCTCCCGTCGGTTCTCTCTCTCCCTCCTCCTCTCTGGTGCATGAGGAGTTCAAGGAGCCGCAAGAGGACAAGCCGCGAGATGTGGAGGATCTTCCTCAAGCCCTTGAGCAGCCTCAAGACCGGAGGAATCGTGTTTCAGTCCGATCCCCGAGGTTTTGAGCTAAACCCTAAGTCCCCCTATCTTCTCTATTAATTTCTCTTTTGGTTTAGTCTTGAAACCCTAACCCTAGAAGTGCATCGACGTGTTTCTTGTTGCTAGACCTAAGTTAGCTCAGTAGATTAAGTTAGCGTGGACGATTCGATCTGAAAACCCTAATCGGTTCTCTGTTGGATTTATTCGCCCAAAAGTCATTTTCCCGAATTTTTGGAGTTCCTTTGAACCCTAACTTCGAAAAGTCGAGAAATTGACCTTCGAGTACATCTGACGTTGTCTGAGTTCGATTCCTGTGAAAAGATTCGAGTTTGAACTCAATCCGCACTGAATCGAATTTAGTTCCAATTGAGGGTTTTGAGTTCGGATGGTTCGATCGTCGTCGAAGAGTTTTTGAGTGCGAGTTAGGCCTGTGGAACCCTTTACGTGCAAAAAGAATTAATCGTCGATCGCAAATCCTTCATTTCGATTCGATTTGCGAAAAGTGCATTATCGAGCTTTTTGGGGCGTCTTCGAGTTTCGAAGCTCCAAAAATCCCGAGAGTGACTCGTATTGGTTCTTAGTGCCCTAATGGTTCTATTTCTGGAAAAAGATCGAGTCAAAAACCCTGATTCGAAGTTTATCGGATTTGTTCACAAGCCGAGTCAAATTCTCGAGTTTTGGAGTTTTCCTTGAACCCTAGCTCCAAAAGCTGAGGATATGACTCTAGAATATATCTGATGTCGTTAGAAGTCGACCCTCGTGAAAAGAATTAAGTTTGGACTTGATTTGGATCGAAAGTCGAATTCTAGCAGTGAATTAGGGTTATCGAGTTCGAAAAGGTGGAAATTAGGTTAAATGAACTCGAAACTTGGTGAGACCTGCATGGATGGGTCCCTGGCATCACCGGGAACCTAACCATGCAATCGTCGCGAAGTTTCGAATCCGTTTGTGCAAAATCCCATTTTGCGAAACCCTAATTTCTCCCTGAGGCCGACACTACCGCCCTCCCTGGCCGGTACTGCCGGGTAGCCGGTGCTTCCGCGTGTTTAACGTCGGTACCTTTTTTCCAGAGAGCGCCCTTTTGGGTCGTCGACCGCCGGCACTACCGGGCCCTATGGCCGGTATTGCCGGGGTTGAGGGCGGCACTACCGTGGTTGTACCGCCGGTACTGCCGACTTCACTGACCGAGTTAGGTCTCCTTTAATTCCCTTTTCTCCGTTGTTTCTCCAATTGGTTTAGTCGTTGTCCTTGCTTCTTAGTTGTCTTATTTGATTCTTGATCGCCCTGTTTGTTCCGAGTTTGATCGTTTTGTTGTCGTTTTGTTGTTGCTCGTTCGCGTAGACGTTGGCGTGGTGGTGGGCGCCTGCGCGGTTCTCGATCTCTTTCCCGGAAGTGTAATCAGTACAAAGCAAACAGGCAAGCACCTCCTTTGACCATATTGATCCCATATTTGCAAATTTAATTTGAATTGACAAAACTATTATGCATGCTTTAGAATTGGTACAAATGATAAATTGTGGGCTTTGGTAGTTAAACCTGGATTGAATGGTTTTCCTCGATTATCAGTTACGTAGTGATCCTTGTAAATCCCTAGGATAATGGTAGACACCATATTACGTGTCAATTGGGGTATATGTCTAATAATTGCATACGCTTAGCCCAGCGTTAGTACAATTGATTGTTGATCGGTGGACCCAGTCAATCAAATTCTTTTGGAAATTTAATTAGGATTTTGAAATGGTGGTTTTGGTGGAAAAAGCTGTGTTGGTAAAAAGAGAAAAAGGAAAAAGGTGAAAGGTGGTTTTATGCCGGACGGACGGGTGGAGGTCTCGTCTGTGCAACCTTAAGGACCGAACTTGATGTTGTTAACTAAGTCAAATCGTACAACCACATGTGTTAGTATGGGATGACCTGAACGTAGTACAGGAGTGAATGACTGGTCTTGCGCCGTGGTAGGTCGAAGTAGTTGGACAGTCACCGACGGACTGGTGCTGTCTAAGGGTCTCCCTGACCTCGCACAGGTGTTGGAGTATACCGTCCCAATATGGTACCGTTACAACGGTGAGGGCCTTGCTATGGGTTGTGAGGCGATGGACGGTAATCGTAAACCATCGTGAATTGTTGTAAATGTTTTGTGTGTGGGGCTGATCACCCGCCATAGCAAGGGGTGCACTTCACCGGGGCTGACGCAAGACTAGAAACTCGCAAGTGGAACAGTTCCGTCACAATCTAGCAAAACGGGTACGTTTCGTATCGCGTGGCATGGTTGACATGATTGCTAGAGTGTGTCATGTGGGTAAAGTGTACAATCTCTGCAGGGAATAAATCTAATCAATTAGCCGTGCTCACGGTCACGAGCAGCTTGGATAATTATTGTCAAGTATAGTATTTTTGGTTTTGTTTTGGAAAACAGTTTGGCACCGGTAGATCTTTTAAATGTTGGGTTATATCATGCAAAATGTTGAGTCGTTGGACTCAGAGACTGATTGGATTGGTAATTCGATTGTGCTGGTGGTGATTCTTGATGCCATACGATGGTATGGTGGATATTCGATTGTGCTGGTGATGATTCTTGATGCCATGTGATGGTGGTGTTGGATAATTTGGAGGAAATGAATGTGGATACTGAATGAATTATACAATTATGTATTGAATTACATTCTTCATCAATTGCTTTTGTAAATCGAGCATCTTCTGAAATATATTATTCTATTGCAAATAAATTTAGCTTTATGCAACTTGGAACTGGATTAGCAACCTTTTTCATTGGATAACCTGCATACTTATTATACTTGCAAACACTAAAGTCTTGCGAGTACATACGTGTACTCACCGTTTGCTTTAAATATGATTACCAAGCTCAGAAGACGGAGTCAAGTGTGAAAAGGGCGAGCTAGGCGAGGATCGCTTCGATTCAGAGATCGTCGGGTTTTGCAGCTGTAGTTTAGGTTTTCCTCTCGATGCAACTAAACTCGCCTTTGGGTTTGGGAAGGCATTCTGCTGCCGTTGCTATACTCTAAGTCTCTTTTCAGCTTTTGTAGCCTTTTGGCAGAATTTCTTTCTTGTATTACTATCTCGATGTAATCAAACTTGTACTACTGTAACCATTTTGTTAATGTAAGTGTTTTAATGTAACTTATTGTGGCAATATGTGGGTGCTAGGCTACTGATCCAGGGAACTAGCACTAGACACATATCTCGGGGAAGCTCGGGTTGGAATCAATCATTTGGCATATGACCACGTGCCGAGTGTGTCGTGCCGATTGATTGGCCTCAATCCTGCACGGTTTGTAATTGGGATTCGGTTTACTAACGGGTTGCGTTAATTCGATCCGGCCTTAGCGGTGAGTACCCGAATCACTGTTACAAAGACCGGAGCCCCCACAAGAGGTGGTATCAGAGCAGGCTCGAGTTGTCGACTGTAGGGAAGGCTTAGATAGATGGGTCGATAAGACTAAGGACATGCTTTTCTCTAAAAAAGTATGTTTACTATAAAACTCTTAATTGCGAAAATGTAGATTGCTGATCTTATCTGTCTGTAGTTCCTTATTTTATATATTCTTCAAAATGATTTGGACTTACCTTAAACTTCAAACGGTGGTTCTCTGAAAAAAAAAGAATAGAGGTCTGGAAAATGAGTTATTCTATTCCTTTTGTTATTCAAAATTTTGGGAGTAACTTTTGAAACCTAAGGCATTTTGACAAAAGAAAAGCTAAAACCTGAAGGGTTAAGGATTGGTTTAAAGGTCTTGTTTCTTATCTCCTCTGAACAATCTCCTTGTGAGATAAATTTTGGAAGGCTCATCCACTTTCAAATGCTAGATACGTATGGAATAGAAGTTAAGGTAAGGAGATAGGAGTTGGTGTGTTAGGCGTGTTTGGTGGGTGTTGATTGTTCATCTGAGGGTTGGTTGAATCCTATCCACCTAAGGTCTTGCTAACTGTGTCTTTTCTTCATTCTTAGATGTCAGGTCGTTGGGAGCCGTGCTATTTCACTAGCGCGATTTTGGAGGGTTCTGTTCAAGCAGCCCTCTGGGAGATGTCTGACTTCTTCGGTTTTTCGGAGCGACCGGAGTATCTGATCTCTCGCGCCGGAACTAGCCCAGCTTCTTCGTTGTTTGCAGCGGAAGTGTCTATCCATGGTCGCCATGGTGGGGAGCCGACTCGTCGTTATGTCAGATTGGCTTCCAGTCCGCTAGCTGCAGTTCTTGACGGAGCCTACGTTGCCACCTTTCGTCTCCGTCATGATCTTCCAGAAATGGCTCAGTTGTTTCCTAATTGTCCCTCTCTTGAGTCGGACAGCTCGAAGAGCACATATGTGACGTTGGATGCGTCATTGGATCCTGCATCTGCTTGGCAGATCAGGCTAGTGGGGCCTCTTGACCGATATCTTCGACGTCTCTGGGATGAGCTGTTGTCTGCTCGTCGCCGTAACTTTGTGCTTGAGAGTCATATGGCGCCACTCCTCAATCACGACTTCTTCACGACAGAAATCGTGTACGGGGAGCACGATTCCCTTGAGCCAGCAAAAGAACTCCCGCAGCCGTATGGTAATTACCGTCGGGTTGCTCGTCGCACTCGGACGCCAGTGGAAAGTAATGGGTCTCGCTCTGCGATGACTTATCCCAGCGCATCCTCGAGTGTGAATCGCGGGCGGAACATCATCTTCGAGAACCAGGAGTACTTGTTGATGATGCCAGTTGATTCAGCTTCGCCGCCTGCTCCTCGTCGTCTTTCTCCTCAAGTGGCTCAGTCGCGTAGTCACAAAAGAAGAACTTCTGGAGCCTGGGACCGAGCTGCTTCAATCACTTGCTATGACTGCCGCCAGAAGGGGCATATTGCTAGAGACTGTCCGTTTGTTGCCCGATCCGAAATCTGAAAAGCCAGTTCAACCCCAATGTTCATTATGAGGAAAAGTAGTTTAGTGCTCATTTTGTTGTAAATTTGAGCCAGTGGCCTTTGTACTTTTGCCTTGTAAAGAACCTAATGGGATCGTGCGATGGTTGTGGATGACGGTTGTAAATTAAACCTGTTGTAGTACGCCAGGCTGTACTAAGTTGTCATCTTTAAAATCTATCGCAATGGCAAATCTATCCTTGTAATTGTATTCTCAGATTGCTTTTGTTTCGAATACAAGTCCCTTGTGCAGATTTGATTCTGCTTTGCCTGCGGGCTTGGTCATTTTGTTGTGCATGATGGTTTGGCACCTGTGTGCAACGAGATGCCAAGAGTGCACTATTAGCGAGTGACCCTGTTCAAGGACGCCATGATCGAGCCGTTGAAGCGTCGAATCCAGTGCGTTTTGTTTTATCGCACTCGGGTGTCGCAAACTTTGAAGCTCAGTATTTTTTTTAGCGCGCCATTGTGTGGTTCCAGTGGATCGCAAGTTTGGCAAGAAGCGCTGAAGGTAGAATCGCAGTCTTCTCTGTCCGTAGCACAAGTCCTGTCCACGCAGACTTTCTGCTAGGAAGGCTGGTGCCAAGTGCAGAGAGTTCCAAGGCTGCAATTTCAGATAGTGTGGCAGCTATGTATCCAAGATCTCATTTGTTGGAGTTCCAGTGAACTCGTCTGCCGAGTTTGTCATCAGTAGCCAATCCTTTGGATGCTGATGATTGGCTTAGCGACTTTGAGTCCAAACTCGATCTCGTGAAGTGCACAGATGATGAGAAAGTGCGATTTGCTGCATTCTGTCCTTAAGGTGTTGCTGCTGCGTGGTGGGATAGCCTTAAAACTATTCGTCCACCTAGCCAAGTCGTTTCTTGGAAAGATTTCAGTGGAGTCTCTTGTGCAGCACGTATCCTCTTAGCTTGTTGGAGATTTTGGAGCGAGAGTTTAATCTCAAGCAAGGGTCCATGTCAGATATGGACTATCTCCACAAGTTTAATCACCTGGTCCGCTATGCCGTAATCGAGGTTCCGAGTGAAACCCGGAAAGCCTTTCTTTTTCGGCAAAATCTCAATGAAGAGATCAAGTTTTCACTCACAACTTCCGTTATCCCCAGCATGCGAATGTTGGTCG
Source organism: Rhipidocladum racemiflorum (assembly GCA_036346355.1). Lineage (NCBI taxonomy): Eukaryota > Viridiplantae > Streptophyta > Magnoliopsida > Poales > Poaceae > Rhipidocladum > Rhipidocladum racemiflorum. The sequence continues at coordinate 37,939,848 of CM070583.1, read as the reverse complement.
AAAAGGCGATTCGCGTTGAAGACAACGCAAAGGCAGTCCAGGAAAGCCGTAAGCGAAGGTGGTTGGCTTAGAAGTTAGTGAGAGCCGATCTTTCCTAGTCGCGTGCGGAACCAACCGCTAACGCTCGGTTAGTTGTTTCTCCACGTTTAAAATCCCAAGGGAATGTCTCCTGACCTTCCATATTTGCGGGTTAGTCTTCTAACCGCGAAAAGTGATCTTGTGGGAGACAAGACTGGATGGCTAAATTAACTGGTTACGCTTGTCGTGAGAAATGTCTTTCTTGTCAAGGACTGTTTGAACTTACAACCTATGTTAACCCGTGTTTAAGACCTGAGTGCCCTAGTTTGTCCGCAAAGTTCCGTCAGTGGATGCTAAGGACGCCGAAGTGGTTGCTCAAGTCTTATTTCAGCCCAAAGTCTTAATCGTTGTTGGCCTAGCCTTGTGACAGCTGAAGATACAAACTTTGTGTCTGGTGTAGTACCTGGTACGTTCCCGTACATTCAGCTTTCGCATTGGCTTAGGTTGAATCTAGAGCTTCCGAATCGTTCTAGTTCTCGAGTTATGTGCAAAACAGAAGTTGAGGACCGCGGACTAAACAATCAGATTGACATCTCTTTGCCCGTGTTGCTTAGAACCATTTTGGAACTTAGCACCTTTGCCTAGGAGAAATTCTTATTGTTCATCAGGGAAGTTAATTCCCGTAGCGAATGATTTGAATAGACACCTAGGGTTCGATGTAATCCTTGGTTTGAATCAGCGTTCAACGGATCAGGAGAGCATCGATTGTGCTAATTGTTCTAATCTCTGAATCGGTCCGGTGGTCAATCAATTGATCACTTCTTCGGCAATCGTCGCCGTGTTTATAGCTTCGAAGTTGACGTTTCCATATTCTTGGAGGTCTCAACTTGTGTGGCATCTGGCGATTGCAATTTCGTGGGACGCTGGCATCGAAATGCGTCGAATCGTACCGAAGTCTTTCCTTTTCGGAGATATCCCCTTGATCTTCGAAGGTACCTGATGTATTCTGTGTGCCACTGCTGAAGAAGTATCTTCAGAGTACCATTGCCCTAACTCTGTTGGACATGATGGATCCTTGGTCGGATCTATCTTTTGCGAACGTCATGTTTGTGTCCTTAATGATGCGGTGCGCTATATCCGCAGTCACATCGTCAAGTTGACTAAAGTCCAATGGAGCAGCCATGCCCAGGACGAAACCACCTGGAAGCGTGAAGATTTCCCGGGGTGAATTTCTTTCCTCCTTTGCCGAGTCTGGCAAATCTCGAGGACGAGATTTTTATAAGGGGGGTGGAACTGTAACATCCTGGAATTTGTAATTAAGATTAATTAGGATTAACTAAGCTTAATTAAGCTATTTGTGTGCTTGTTTGTGTGTTGAGTGTTATTGGATCTCAATTTGGCCCTTAGTTTGTTTTGGTTGCGTCGGTCTTTCGTCGTTCGAGTAGTTTTGAGTGATTTTGTTTCGAAACTTTGAGTTCGAAGCCGGTCGAAATCTTTCGAAATCCGTAGGAGCCTAAGTTCTAAAACCTTCCTTTGTGGTCCCAAAATTCTTCCCTTAAGTTTCCCGAGGTTAAACTCAAAGATTGGAGAGAAGTTTGCGAAGTCACTCGGAGTTTTGCTGCAGGAGCGGCAGTACCGCTGGCTAGGGCCGGTACTGCCGGTCGGGCGGCACTACCGCTCGGCAGGAGCGGTACTGCCGGCCGAGTCGTGCGGGTAGGGGTTGGAGCGGCCGTCGCTGCCCGTTGCCCGGCCACCTCACCCTCTTTCTCGATTCTTCCTCTCCTCTAAAGCCTAGCCGGCTTACCCCTCTCCCTCTCTCACTCCCTCACTCGTTCTCTCCCCCTCAGGAGCTCTCTCTCTCCCTTCGGTTCTCTCTCTCCCTCCTCCTCTCTGGTGCATGAGGAGTTCAAGGAGCCGCGAGATGTGGAGGATCTTCCTCAAGCCCTAGAGCAACCTCAAGACCGGAGGAATCGTGTTTCAGTCCGATCCCCGAGGTTTTGAGCTAAACCCTAAGTCCCCCTCTCTTCTCTATTAATTTCTCTTTTGGTTTAGTCTTGAAACCCTAACCCTAGAAGTGCATCGACGTATTTCTTGTTGCTAGACCTAAGTTAGCTCAGTAGATTAAGTTAGCGTGGACGATTCGATCTGAAAGCCCTAATCGGTTCTCTGTTGGATTTATTCACCCAAAAGTCGTTTTCCCGAATTTTTGGAGTTCCTTTGAACCCTAACTTCGAAAAGTCGAGAAATTGACCTTCGAGTACATCTGACGTTGTCTGAGTTCGATTCCTATGAAAAGATTCGAGTTTGAACTCAATCCGGACCTGGAATCGAATTTATTTCCAATTGAGGGTTTTGAGTTCGGATGGTTCGATCGTCGTGCGAAGAGTTTTTGAGTGCGATTTAGGCCCTGTGGAACCCTTACGTGCAAAAAGAATTAATACGTCAGTCGCAAATCCTTCATTTCGATTCGATTTGCGAAAAGTGCATTATCGAGCTTTTTGGGGCGTCTTCGAGTTTCTATTTCTGGAAATCCTTCGCAAATCCCGAGAGTGACTCGTATTGTTTCTTAGTGCCCTAATGGTTCTATTTCTGGAAAAAGATCGAGTCGAAAACCCTGATTCGAAGTTTATCGGATTTGTTCACAAGCCGAGTCAAATTCTCGAGTTTTGGTGTTTTCCTTGAACCCTAGCTACAAAAGCTAAGGATATGACTCTAGAATATATCTGATGTCGTTAGAAGTCGACCCTCGTGAAAAAAATTAAGTTTGGACTTGATTTGGATCGAAAGTCGAATTCTAACGGTAATTAGGGTTATCGAGTTCGAAAAGGTGGAAATTAGGTTAAATGAACTCGAAACTTGGTGAGACCTGCATGGATGGGTCCCTGGCATCACCGGGAACCTAACCATGCAATCGTCGCGAAGTTTCGAATCCGTTTGCGCAAAATCCCATTTTGCGAAACCCTAATTTCTCCCTAGGCCAGCACTACCGCCCTCCCTGGCCGGTACTGCCGGGTAGCCGGTGCTACCGTGTGTTTAACGTCAGTACCTTTTTTCCAGAGAGCGCCCTTTTGGGTCGTCGACCGCCGGCACTACCGGGCCCTATGGCCGGTACTGCCGGGCTTGAGGGCGGCACTACCGTGGTTGTACCGCCGGTACTGCCGACTTCACTGACCGAGTTAGGTTTCCTTTAATTCCCTTTTCTCCAATGTTTCTCCAATTTGTTTAGTCGTTGTCCTTGCTTCTTAGTTGTCTTATTTGATTCTTGATCGCCCTGTTTGTTCCGAGTTTGATCGTTTTGTTGTCGTTTTGTTGTCGCTCGTTCGCGTAGACGTTGACGTGGTGGTGGGCGCCTGCGCGGTTCTCGATCTCTTTCCCGGAAGTGTAATCAGTACAAAGCAAACAGGCAAGCACCTCCTTTGACCATATTGATCCCATATTTGCAAATTTAATTTGAATTGACAAAACTATTATGCATGCTTTAGAATTGGTACAAATGATAAATTGTGGGCTTTGGTAGTTAAACCTGGATTGAATGGTTTTCCTCGATTATCAGTTACGTAGTGATCCTTGTAAATCCCTAGGATAATGGTAGACACCATATTACGTGTCAATTGGGGTATATGTCTAATAATTGCATACGCTTAGCCCAGCGTTAGTACAATTGATTGTTGATCGGTGGACCCAGTCAATCAAATTCTTTTGGAAACTTAATTAGGATTTTGAAATGGTGGTTTTGGTGGAAAAAGCTGTGTTGGTAAAAAGAGAAAAAGGAAAAAGGTGAAAGGTGGTTTTATGCCGGACGGACGGGTGGAGGTCTCGTCTGTGCAACCTTAAGGACCGAACTTGATGTTGTTAACTAAGTCAAATCGTACAACCACATGTGTTAGTATGGGATGACCTGAACGCAGTACAGGAGTGAATGACTGGTCTTGCGCCGTGGTAGGTCGAAGTAGTTGGACAGTCACCGACGGACTAGTGCTGTCTAAGGGTCTCCCTCACCTCGCACAGGTGTTGGAGTATACCGTCCCAATACGGTACCGTTACAACGGTGAGGGCCTTGCTATGGGTTGTGAGGCGATGGACGGTAATCGTAAACCATCGTGAATTGTTGTAAATGTTTTGTGTGTGGGACTGATCACCCGCCATAGCAAGGGGTGCACTTCACCGGGGCTGACGCAAGACTAGAAACTCGCAAGTGGAACAGTTCCGTCACAATCTAGCAAAACGGGTACGTTTCGTATCGGGTGGCATGGTTGACATGATTGCTAGAGTGTGTCATGTGGGTAAAGTGTACAATCTCTGCAGGGAATAAATCTAATCGATTAGCCGTGCTCACGGTCACGAGCAGCTTGGATAATTATTGTCAAGTATAGTATTTTTGGATTTGTTTTGGAAAACATTTTGGCACCGGTAGATCTTTTAAATGTTGGGTTATATCATGCAAAATGTTGAGTCGTTGGACTCAGAGACTGATTGGATTGGTAATTCGATTGTGCTGGTGGTGATTCTTGATGCCATACGATGGTATGGTGGATATTCGATTGTGCTGGTGGTGATTCTTGATGCCATGTGATGGTGGTGTTGGATAATTTGGAGGAAATGAATGTGGATACTGAATGAATTATACAATTATGTATTGAATTACATTCTTCATCAATTGCTTTTGTAAATCGAGCATCTTCTGAAATATATTATTCTATTGCAAATAAATTTAGCTTTATGCAACTTGGAACTGGATTAGCAACCTTTTTCATTGGATAACCTGCATACTTATTATACTTGCAAACACTAAAGTCTTGCGAGTACATACGTGTACTCACCGTTTGCTTTAAATCTGATTACCAAGCTCAGAAGACGGAGTCAAGTGTGAAAAGGGCGAGCTAGGCGAGGATCGCTTCGATTCAGAGATCGTCGGGTTTTGCAGCTGTAGTTTAGGTTTTCCTCTCGGTCGCAACTCGGCTACTGCCTTTGGGTTTGGGAAGGCACTCTGCTGCCGTTGCTGTACTCTAAGTCTCTTTTCAGCTTTTGTAGCCTTTTGGCAGAATTTCTTTCTTGTATTACTATCTCGATGTAATCAAACTTGTACTACTGTAACCATTTTGTTAATGTAAGTGTTTTGATGTAACTTATTGTGGCAATATGTGGGTGCTAGGCTACTGATCCAGGGAACTAGCACTAGACACATATCTCGGGGAAGCTCGGGTTGGAATCATTTGTTTGGCATATGACCACGTGCCGAGTGTGTCGTGCCGATTGATTGGCCTCAATCCGGGTACGGTTTGTAATTGGGATTCGGTTTACTAACGGGTTGCGTTAATTCCAGTCCGACGCAACAGTGAGTACCCGAATCACTGTTACAAAGACCGGAGCCCCCACACTCGACAGTGTGATGGATACAAACCATGACTAACTCCTTAGTCATATTTGCACGGCCGTGCGCTTTCCCTATCCATCCACTCGAGGGGCCCAGAGGTATCTCTCTCGTTATCTAGGAGGGGCAAATCCCATCATGATCATCACACCCTTGGAGATGTATCGTGGCATACCCAGTATTCATCTTTATGACTACCCTGTTACGGTGTAGCGTTTGATGACACCAAAGCATACAAGTCTACATGCTAGGTATCCATGACAATCTTAGGTCTAAGGACCATATAAGCGTACTACTTGATACTATACGCTGATGGCACTATAAGAGATAACAACTCACAGCGTCTCGGAGTCGGTCTTGTCCGACTACCCATGTTCTTCAACATGTGTCCACATTATTGGTTCGATATCTCCATATCTATGGTATATGAAACATTACCATCAACCAATACATGTGCTGATCAAATCATCACCGCTCCTCGTTATGATATGGATCAGGGACCCGTTAAGAATAATGTCACTGTGACAATGTGTTTCACAATCAGATCGTATCCAATGAACAAAGTCGTAACATTTATTCAGGGAACCGATAAACAAAGTTATCATAATTACATGAACAAAGTCGTATTACAATCATCACCATGATTGATCTAGGGCATATTCCCTTCACCTTGCTTCTATAGAACTATTCCAGGCGGTTGGTCCACGTTCGGCAGTTTCGCTGGTCGTGCCCGTGCGCCTGGTTGGGCGGGCAAGATAGGTTGTTCTGAGGGGGTACCTAGTTGTCACGAGTTTGGTCATTGTGACGTTGCAGTCGCCCCCTTCCTCAAGCATTCAACCCCTAACACTGTGGAAGGGATGCCCGGGGCTGCTTTTGCTCGACCGCGGCAACTATGTTTGGAGCGGGCTATTTCTTCTTCGTTTTGATCTTTTTCTCCACATAATTCGAGCCTTTCTTGCTCGTGGAGGCCTCCAACCTGGGCTAAGGCGGCAGCTTGCCCTCGTCCACCATATTTTTCCACTGGATGGCTTCATCGGCGTTCGCATACCGGTCGGCCATACGGAAGAGCTCGTTGGCTGTCAGATTCGAGTGTATTTCCAAATCCTGCGTGAATCGAACATCTCGCACCCCGAACTTGAAGGCTCGGACGATGGCCTCATCCGAGATGTTCGGGATCGAGTTCCGAACCTGAATGAACCTCTGGACGAATTGTCGCAGAGTCTCGCCTTATGTATGAATCAAGCGCTGAAGGTCGCGCTCCTTCCCTGGGCGAATATAGTAGCTTTGAAAGTTTGCCCGGAGCGCGGCGCTGAGTTGCCCCCAGGAGCATATTGATTCTTCCTTTTGATTGAAAAGCCAGGTTCGAGCGGCCCCGTCGAGAACCGTCGGGAGGAAATTTGCCATGACCCCATCATCACCTCCTGCTGCCAAGATCACAGTGGTGTAAATCGAGAGAAATTCATCCGGGTTCTGGGTCCCGTTGAATCTCTCGATGTGCCCGGGCTTGAACCTGCTCAGCCATGAGACGTTTCGGAGGGAGCTCGTGAACGCCCGGCACCCAAAAACCGGAGCGTCAAAGTAGTTCCTCCGAGCGTGTCGATCGTGCTGACCATCGCTATTTCGCGGGCTAACACGCGGGCCGAGTCGAGAAAAAACTTCCCTAGGCCGACACGTTGAGGAGCGTTCCGTTACAGAGTGCTCAAATTGCTCGCGGTCAGGGCGTGCGTTCCCATGATATCTCGAGGTTGCCTGGGAGCTACTCTGAGAGTTCCCACGACATAGGTCGAACGCCCCTTGTTCTTCCTGTTCTAGGCTCCGTGGTCCCTCTTAGTGGGGCCGAGTCGGGGTTCGCTCCCGATGGCCCCGGGAAATGTTCTGAGTGACCTCATTACCGGGTAGATTCGAAATCTCCAGGTCCGCAGCTAGCTTCTCCAGATCTTCGGCTACAACCGCACCCATTGCCTCCAAATCTACATGCTCGGGGAAGTTCGAGAGGTCGCGTACGACCGCCGCTAAGGTCTACAGTCATTCCCTGTTCTGAAGGACGGGTGGAGGCGAACTCGGGCGTCGTGCGGGTGCGTGCTCCGGGGTGCGACTTCCATGGGAATTCTCATGGGCAGCGACCGCCTACTTGGAAACTTGTTTTCCACGAGCTTGGCATCGAAGGCTCGCCAAGGTCTTGTCCAGATACGCCTCCAGGTGGTGTCTGGCCGCCTCATAGCGATCCTGACGAGCAGCCCCCAAGGATTCTATCTCAGGACCGATGTCGCTTCCCGCCATGTTTACATTGCGGGAGTAAGATAACCGTGAGGGGGACATCATGGTATCTCCCCGCGATGCTGTCTCTTGATCGAACTCGATATGGTTCAGAATATCCAGACCATCGTAGAGCCCATCGTAGTCGTCGTCCTCGTCATCCTCGAGGGCGACGCACTAAGAGTGAAGAAATCGCTCTCGCGCTGCGGCTGCTGGGGAAAAACTCCCGGCTTCGGTGTGTCCAACCAGGTCGGTCACACCAGCTACACCGTTAGTGGCGTAGTACATATCATCGTCTTCGACGTTGTCGAAGGTACTAAGGTCGCGGGTATCTCCGGAATTCGGCATCTTTGAGGATTCTTCACGGATGGATTATGACACTGTCGATCTCCATGGACGATGCCAGCTGTTGACGATTGTGGAACGGCGTGGGGGCTCCATAATTAGATTAGCGAACCGGGTTATTACTGTTGCATCGGACTGGTAATTAATGCACCTCAACCGAAACTCTGAAACTCAACATAAGGAACACCTCAACCGAAAGCATTCAACCAAGACGGCACACAACCAAACCAGTCCAGAAGATTTTAAACACAAGCTCAGCATGAAACCCTATTCTTATCCTTTTAAACATTCAAATTAATTTTTTTTTCTCATCGAGAAACCCCTCCGGTTACAACAAGAGCTTCAAAACAAATTCTTTCTCTTATTATCTTCCCCAACACTTTTAATTAGGGTTTATAATGCTTATAAAAAAAACACCCAACAAGGACTAAATTGACATGATCCCCACGGATCACCGAATCATAATACTTCTTATTCTAAATTTGAAACATAGTACTTCATCAAATCTTTCAGCAAGATCAACATATAAATTTCATACCACCTATATGTCAACGACTCAACAATCGAAACTCATTCAGTTAACAAACGACTTCAGCATGTAAATATTATCTCCACAGGGAAGAATTTGTAAGTGAGACTCTAAGTTATACTTTCATCAAGGATAAAATCATTCATCATGTTAATTATCCAAAGCTCACTCCATCGTAACATGTTAAAATTTTCTTCTATTTTAACCATGATTTTCCAACGAGTAATCTAAACAGTTACCACCACTACTTAGTCATCAATAACAACAAAAGGGCATAATCATCAACCAACAACATTACTTTTAGCTACCCTATACATAGGTCATAACAAAATTACCACCACACAGCATACTCCAACTATTTGAAATAGATTGAATACTAGCATTAACACTGCCCTTCACAACATCATTAACAATAAGTCTTATGTCTTCTCAATTGATATCAACACTAGCATTGTAGAGACCCAATTGCATACTTCCAAATATACTAGTATTTTGCAACAACATAAATAGTAACTCTAATCAACTTCCAAATTAAAGCCACTAGTCAACCTGATTAAGTTTCTCTATTAACCCGTTAGATTAGAACATCTTTAAACAACCGGCAAGGTTTCTTTAACAGTATCATTAATTTACATCATCTTAATGTTCTAACTATGCATCAAGGTTTAAACTTTTAACATTAACGAGGATCATAAGCACTTTTAAAGCAAGGCAACAGATTCTAAGCATGTACATTAACCCATTCAATCATTCTCGCTAAGAGTAAACTACAACACTAGTAATCTATTTATTCTCAAGCTAGAGATATTAATCACATTGAATTGATTCAACTCAAAATTTACTTAGCAACAGATCAATCCATAAACCACATTGTTACCCACTATATAACATGCTAAACATCAATTCTTACTAGGGACAAACGATTTCAGTAAAAAGACTACTTACTTTGTTTGCAGCATTTTAGTTTTAAAGCTCATCCCAAATTCATAGGGAAACTTGACTCTCAAAATTGCAATGAGACAAACCCAAACTTGGTCATGCAAAGGAATTCTCCAAAACACTTTTCAATATCAAAGACTCCCACAGGAGGGAACCAACCGATCAAATAAACCTTTGCAAATAAAACCTTAGCACCAAACCCCAATCTTTCACGAAACAAGAAGGGTTTTTCGAAGATGATTTCTTAAACCAGTAAAATAACGAAATCAAACACCACGTACTACTACAAAGCCACAGATCTTCAGCCTTGACAGCCAGGTCTGGCCCAACTCCGCAATACTCCTTTAACCTCGGAGAAAGACAAACACAGGAATAAATTGAATGCTTGTTCTTCATAAAGCAATCAACAGGCATCAAAGCTGGAAAGGCGCCCAAAAGAAGCGCAACACTAGACTCCTCTTCTTCGTCTTCAACCAAGGAAGACAAAACCACACACCGCATACGGAACGATCCGCGAAAACCCAACACTTTTCATTTGATTCAAATCAACTAAAGCCAAGAAAAGCAACGAACACCGACCGTCAGAACGGCAAAGAACATACGAAGGAAACCACCATTAACTCTTTTTTTTGTCTCCAGTCAACTACCCGATCTACAACAGAAAGGGTAAGCACTCTTCTCCTACAGGGGTTAACAGTTCTTCGGTGATGGCGCTAACCGGCCACACCGTCAAACCTCACCATTACTATGAACAAAAAGAGGTGACCGAAAACCCTTCGGTACCACAACCCCACTTTATCACCCCAACAAGATCAATTCAATCATTTATCTCATAGACATAGCAACATGCTTTATCAAATGAAGCATTCAACATCCAAGCTTAAATACAACATTTAAGCGTAAAGAAACGATACCCATACCCTTTCCTACTGTGCATCCATTGTGTGTCAAATTTTAGAATAGTTATACCACTTTTGCAAGTTTTAATGTTGCTATCCTATGACAAAATTTTAGTTAAGACCTAAGCCATGTTTCTAAGTTATTCCACATCATATTTTAGTTGTACCCTATAGCATGACACTAAAAATACACATTCGAAGGACCTACAGCCCGCTCTGATACCAACTGTAACACCCCGGCATTTAATATGCCCGAATGCTACCAAACATAGACTAAACAACATCTAAATACCACAATTGGTCATAAATTACAGCAAAGGCGCAGTTGCTAAACACTGAAATTTTGGCAGCATCTCCTTTGTTTTTCCAAGATTCGGAGCAACAACAAAATATCACATGATATAACATAATGGAAAAACATCCAAGGCAGCATCAATGGGTAATATAGCAGCAATTTAAGTCTACCATAATGGAACTATCCATCTCATGAACTAATACGAAGTAAAGGATGAAATCAAGCACACAAACAAACCATAATCCTAGTTGCATCACACTAGATTCATGATCACAACTCCGAAGGGTAATTATAGTCTAAATGTGTGGAAAATTATGTGATGAAGTGCCGCTAAGCCCTTTTCCCGCATGCCGGTGTCAAAGTACCTAAAAACAACATAAAACATAAGCGTGAGTTCGAAACTCAGCAAGCATATTGCAATGGAACAAGAAAACACATTCCAATACCTTCGTCACCACTTTTCACATAAAACATCATACACATCTCATATTCATAGTGTAAGCATATCATTGACATCATCATAACTCATCCTCATATAACATCCTCATATACTGAAATGCAATGTAATGCAATGCGATGCACATGTCTCCTAGAAACTCATACCGGTATGGTTGAGTACACACCCGTCGGTGTGCACCCTCTCCCCCCTTCCATCCCGAAGATGGAGGGTGCCTACTCCTCGCTTCCGTTCACCGCGGTGAATGGAATCACGATGTAGGACTTACTCATTGGCTTTCCGGATTAGTCATAACTTTCTCACCGACCTTCCCCGGACTAGTTATGACTTTCTCACCGCCCGAGCCATGTAACATGCCATGTATGCATTTATGCCAACATCATATTTAACTTGTACATTAACACATGGCATCATCATGGATAACTTGTACATTAACACATGGCATCATCACATAATAAACATACTCATCATATCAATGGTAAACATTAAAGCATGGCATGTGAACATATCATATATTCAACCTTCAATCTCAATCAATCAAACAACCTACAATCGCTATCCATTATAATACACTTGCCTCAACCACGGGCGACGGATTGGCGGGAAGTAGAAGGCACTCCCGAGGTCACACCACCTGCACATAGGCACCACACACTCACAATCATGCCCACAAAACAGTATGCAAACCCTCATCTACCCCGACATTGCCAACTACTCGCAAAACCTAAAAACAGAGGTTCTGTCCCGTCGGGACAGCAGCCTTGCAAAAGGCATAACTTGAGTTCTGGGACTCCGAATCAATTAAACGAGTACATCCTCGTGTAGATTAGGAAATTTCCCAACTTTTTCTAGGTATAAGGAAAGACTGATTCGGACTCTAAAGTTATTTAATCTACAGATTACCGTGATCTGTTCCAATCGCATCACAGATTTTAACATGCTCGGTAAAACAGTCATAACTTTCAAACAGCTGATCAGAATTTAACGTTATTTATGTCCACTGAAAGATAATGAAATTATCTACAACTTCTTCAACATCCGTACGGACAGATTCGGATTCTAAATTGGCGAAAATGTGAACCCTAGGTCGACTGCTCATGCTGTCCCAAAACAGAAACGTGGCAACATCTAGATCTAACCCAAATTACTCAAATCCAGCACCTCCATACCTTATGGTTTTAACCTCTGAAACGGCCTGGAAACGCTATTAACCTCCATACCTTATGGTTTTAACCTCCCATACCATATTTCATAAAGTTTTTGACCTTAACATGCACCATTTAAAAGGTTACGACACTCCGTGGTGACACATCACTTCAAAAGGCCCAAAAACGCGAGTAAACCTCAAGCCGAAAGGTTTTAATCTCTAATTTCACATTCTATAATGTCACACCATACCGTAGTGTCACAAGGCGCAAATAACACACTTCCTTTGGTGTGCGGCAGAGATATCGCAACAAGGCTTTTACAAGGCTTTGTCTAAACCCTGTACAGCCCGCTAAGGTTTCACCCCTCAGGGCCCCCTCTTGCGCCATGTGAGTCTACCCGTCTATCCCGGAACCCACACAACCACAACAGTACTCAAATTTAGACATTGCAAATTAATTAGCAAGGTCTGTCACCAGACATGTGGTTGTACGATTAAGCCCAGTTCAATGGTGCACAAGATTAAGTCCTTAAGTATACTTAGGCAAGACAACCACATCCCAAATGTGCTAACAGCACCCCCTTTACTGCACGATCACTTGCCCGAGTGAAAACAACTATGTGTAACCAATACCAATGGCACACCTTGCCATAGTACAACAAATTTTACCACAGTGGCTACCCGCCACGGTTCCATATCTCATTAAGTCAATATTATTAATTCATCATGTGACATGAGCCCATCGTACAACTAAGCACGGCTAAGCATTTTTACGCTAACACAATGTCAGTAATACAATATGTCCAACTATTAACCAATCCAACCTAGGGTGACAATGGATACATGGTATTTCAACTATTCAAGGTGGCATTATGACAATCAGGTGGTAGCTAATCCTAGTAAATAGTACTTGTAAACAAATAGAATGCAATTGTATGAAACAAAGTAATTTTGCAAACATAGGTCCAACATGGTCAAGGACTACGACTTGCCTTGTTGATCAACTGCAATTGCTGAATCTTGATCTCCGAATCCTACGCTCGCTCCCTAGGGATCAACGTCTACCAGAAAAGAATGCAATAAACACCAATAAATACAAAAACAGTAAGCAAACAGTACCACAAATTAAAATAAATAGCTCTAGAACATAGAGCTCAAATTTACAAATTTTTAGAAATATGAATGGGCTCAAACGGAGTTCGTGTGAGGGAGAACGGGCTCTCGGAAGTTTCTTCGGGAGAGAAATTGAAAAACAGAGAATATTCACATCCAGGGCAGGGAGGGGTGCACCAAGCCCCCCCTTAGCCAGGTTCCCCCCCCATGGGCCATACCCCTTCCACTAAAGCCCACGGCTCATCCCCCCTTAGGCCCAAACTCCCCCGGAAAGGCCCAAACTCCCGAAAACGGCCCGAAAACGTGTTAAAACTGCAAGACGTAAAGTTTTCAACCTCCATATTCACATCTTATAATCTTTTGCCCTCAAACTTCATATTTTATAAGATTACGACCTTCCGTAGTGTCACATTCTCCCCCTCTTCAACAGGATTCGACCCCGAATCCAAGACCCCAAATCAAAGGGAGCTAAGGCTCGAAGACTAATGGCTCTAACGATAACTCACAATCAAAGGTTGCTACAATATTACTCTACATTGAATCACAAAAGCGCTAACACAAGGACTCAGAACGTCCCGAGAAATAGGATCAATTCCCAAAAAGACAACAAAAGACAACTGTCTCACACTCCCCATTCTATGCAATCCTTGGCACCAAAGTGCCTGATCCCTTTAACCGATGCTACATCCAGAAGAACACGGCACCAACCTTTGGAACCCTCTTCAGGTCCCACACACAAAAGTGTCTTCACACCTCTACCTCTCTACTGTGTTCGTCGTATTCAAGACGACGCGAACCAGGTGAGACACTACACTCCAAGACTACCAGCTACTACCAATTACTTGAACAATTGGGGCTAAAACCTTGCAAAAGATTGATCTTTTACAAAAAAAAACCAATACACACCGCTACCACCGAAGGAAAAGCCTAAATTAAAACCAGGGTCTTTAAAACCCGCAAAAACAAAAGCAACCAGGCAATCCACTTCGGTTGACACAACTCGCTCAAAGATCGGCGACAAAAAGATCCAATACACTCCGAAAAGGGAAAGCAATTACTAGCAACCACCAAGTGGTCCACTAATAATTTAATCAACCCTACCAAGGAACACCTCAATGACACAATTCTCCAAGAAGGTTTGCATTGAGTCATACACAACCTTCAACTCAAATGACCACGACAAAGAGTACAATCATTGAGTGAGCTCAACCATAAACCATCAACCCAATTGATCCACACATTACAACTCAAACCCCAAAGTGCTAAAAGCCACTTTGGAAAGAATTCAGCAGCAACCAAAGAGTACTCATTTTAATTTCCTATGCCAAGACGCAAAGGAAACACAAATCTCCTTCACCACAACCAACACCAGAAATTATTCATTCCTTTCTTTTCATACTAGAAAGCAAGGGAAATCTCGTTTCATGACATGAATGCACATTCTTCAAGAGCACTCCGGAATAGTCATATCTCCTGTGACACCACGGAGTGTCGTAATCTTATAAAATATGGATGTTGAGGTCAAAACAGTATAAAATATGTAAATGGGGGTTAAAACTTTACGTTATGCCGTTTATAGCGTGTTTTTTGGGCTGTTTTCGGGTGTTTGGGCCTCTCCGGGGGACTTTGGGCCTTGGGGGTTGAGTTGGGCCTCCGGTGGAAGGGTTTGGGCCCAAGGGGGGGACTTTTGGGCAGCCAAATCTGGCCCCCACCCCTTGGTGCGCCCCAAACTCCCTCTCCCAACCCTAGCCGCCACCCCCTAGCCACCCCCATGCACCTCCACCTTTCCCCTTCCTCTCCATCTTCCCCCATGGCGCCACCACCCCTCTCCTCCCCTCTCCACCTCCCTTGCTGCTCCTAGGGGAGTTCTCCACCTCAACACCTCGAAGATCCGTCCATTGGAGCGCTCCGCGACGAGGAGATCCGGTGGATTTGGAGCGAGGAAGGAAATCGCGCGAACCGGGAGGAGATCCATTGGGTTTTCATGCGTCGGGCGAAGGTATGACCATGGGAAACCTTAGGGTTGATCTAGGTACTGTTCTAAGGGTGTTTATCAAGTTTTTAGATCAATTGGTGGTGCTGGATTTGAGTAATTTGGATAAGATCTAGATGTTGCCACGTTTCTGTTTTGGGGCAGCATGAGCAGACGACCTAGGGTTCACGTTTTCGCCAATTTAGAGTCCGAATCTGTCCATACGGATGTTGAAGAAGTTGTAGATAATTTCATTATCTTTCAGTGGACATAAAAAACGTTAAATTCTGATCAGCCGTTTGAAAGTTATGGCTGTTTTACCGAGCGTGTCAAAATCTGTGACGCGATTGGAACAGATCACGGTAATCTGTATATTAAACAACTTTCGAGTCCGAATCAGTCTTTACATATACCTAGGAAAAGTTGGGAAATTTCCTAAGCTACGCGAGGATGTACTCGTTTAATTGATTCGGAGTCCCAGAACTCAAGTTATGCCTTTTCGAAGGCTGCTGTCCCGACGGGACAGAACCTCTGTTTTTAGGATTTGCGAGTAGTTGGCAATGTTGGGGTAGATGAGGGTTTGCGTACTTTTTTGTGGACATGATTGTGAGTGTGTGATGCCTATGTGCAGGTGATGCAACCCCGGGAGTGCCTTCTACTTCCCGCCAATCTGTTGCCCGTGGTTGAGGCAAGTGTGTTGTAATGAATAGCGAATTGTAGGTTGCTTGTTGAGATTAGATGAAAGATGGATTACATGATATGATGACTTGCCATGCTTTAAAGCTTTCCAATGATATGATGAATATGTTATTCATGTTATGATGCCATGTGTTTATGTACAAATGAGTTATGATGATTGGCATAATTGCATACATGTCATGATTACATGGCGAGGACGGTGAGAAAGTCATAACTAGTCCGGTAAGGTCGGTGAGAAAGTTATGACTAGTCCGGAACGCCATTGAATAAGTCCTACATCGTGATTCCATCCACATGGTGTTTGGAAGCGAGGAGTAGGCACCCTCCATCTTCGGGATGGAAGGGCGGAGAGGGTGCACACCGACGGGTGTGTACTCAACCATACCGGTATGAGTTTCCAGGAGACATGTGCATCGCATTGCATTACATTGCATTGCAGTATATGAGGATGTTATATGAGGATGATTTATGATGATGTCAATGATATGCTTACACTATGATTATGAGATGTGTATGATGTTTTATGTGAAAAGTGGTGATGAAGGTATTGGAATGTGTTTTCTTGTTCCATTGCAATATGCTTGCTGAGTTTCGAACTCACGCTTGTGTTTTATGTTGTTTTTAGGTACTTTGACACCGGCATGCGGGAAAAGGGCTTAGCGGCACTTCATCACATAATTTTCCACACATTTAGACTATAATTACCCTTCGGAGTTGTGATCATGAATCTAGTGTGATGCAAATAGGATTATGGTTTGTTGGTGTGCTTGATTACATCCTTTACTTCGTATTAGTTCATGAGATGGTTAATTCCATTATGGTAGACTTAAATTGCTGCTATATTACCCATTGATGCTGCCTTGGATGTTTTTCCAGTATGTTATATCATGTGATATTTTGTTGTTGCTCCGAATCATGGAGAAACAAAGGAGATGCTGCCGAAATTTCGGTGTTTAGCAATTGCGCCTTTGCTGTAATTTATGTTTAATTGTGGTATTTAGATGTTGTTTAGTCTATGTTTGGTAGCATTCGGGCATATTAAATGCCGGGGTGTTACAGTTGGTATCAGAGCGGGCTGTAAGTACTTGGAATGTGTATTTTTAGTGTCATGCTATAGGGTACAACTAAAATGTGATGTGGAATAACTTAGAAACATGGCTTAGGTTTCAACTAAAATTTTGTCATAGGATAGCAACATTAAAACTTGCAAAAGTGGTATAATTAATCTAAAATTTGACACACATGGATGCATAGTAGGAAGGGTATGGGTATCGTTGTTTACGCTTAAACGTTGTATTTAAGCTTCGATGTTGAATGCTTCATTTGATAATGCATGTTGCTATGTTTATGAGATAAAAGATTGAATTGTGCTTGTTGTGGTGCTGAAGGGTTTCGGTCACCACTTTTGTTCATAGTAAGGGTGAGGTTTGACGGTGTGGCCGGTTAGCGCCATCACCGAAGAACTATTAACCCCTGTAGGAGAAGAGTGCTTACCCTTTCTGTCGTAGATCGGGTAGTTGACTGGAGTCAAATAGAAGAGTTTGGTGGTGGATTCCTTCGTATGTTCTGTCGGGACCCCGAATTTGCAAATCCGGACCCTCTGTGTATTCAGCACTAGTCCAGGAACGCGCTAGTGCACACAGTCTTAACATTGGTAAATATCACAATCATACCACTCGATACCAATAAAGTACTTTATTTAAATAACCAAACTGGTTACTCGACCTTATGGCCAAGTTACAAATGTATGCCTTGTAAGGCGAAACTTATTCAGAGAAAAATAATAATAATAGCAGCGAAAAAAACAACGAAGGTAACATCGTGGCGCCATCCAGTATACCACAGGCAACTGACTGGGCTCGCATCCCTAAGTAGACGGATCCTCTTGGAATTCCTCCTCCGGCCGGGCGTAGTCTCCTCTTCAACTGCGGTGTTGTGTTGAGGCAAGGGTGAGTACTTGGTACTCGGCAAGTCATGCACAGTAATGCAAGCTAATATACTATATGCATGGCTTGGTACAAAGGAATAGCTCAAGGTATATTTGCAAAGAAACAGCATTTGACAAGTAATATAAGTAGATTCGAAAGCAGTAAAAATAAGTAAAGCATAAATAACTTTTCAAGAAGTTTAGTAAACATCTTCCCCATCCTAAACCACATTTCCATCAACTTCATTATTAGTCCAGCCCAACCTTTCAAACCAAAGTTATTTTTGAGAAAATCTAACCCTTGACTGTAATTCCCGAGCATTGTCCAGTACCGTGGACACGGCTATTCGAATAGATTCTAAACTCTGCAGAGGTTATGCACTTTACCCACAAGATACAGTCAAACACCACAAAGGCGAGTTTCCGTAACAAAGCCTTTCGGAAGCCTCAAACAACACAGGTGGTCCTCTCCGGTTCGTGCTCTACACCATCCCTTCCCTTAGCCAAGGCGAAGTATGGGACCAACACACCGTTAGATGGGTATCTGGCCACAGCCACGATACGCTCCCCCGTACAATCACACAAACGGTGTAATTGACACCCTGAGGCTCCACAAGTGAGTCCTTAGCGACTTAGTCAACTAGGGCCGTCCCATTCCAGCCATGTGGTTGCAAGTATGACCCAGTTCAAAGGCTTGCAAGGTTAAGTCCTTAGAGTGACCAGGGCAAGACTACCCGAAGAACCAAATCAACACTCCCAATGCCACAACTGGCCCACCTGATTACTCTTGCCACATGCCCCGGGCGAAATCGTTTATCAAACCCGCTTGATTACCATGCACCACGTGCCATCAACATCACATGATACCTTTCCAAAACAGGTTCAATATATCATTAAGTCAATATTAACATTTGATTGTCCAAAATCATGTCATGAGCACGAAAGTGTGTCTAAGCAGTATACTACAACGGTCTAAACCCATGTTGGCGATTTAATAATGTCCAACTAGTAATCCACAACTAGGGTGACAAAGGGTCATGGCACATACTTAAGTAATCAAGGTGTCATACAGCAAATTGGTACTTATCTAACCCCCATGTTTAAACAAAATATCTTTCTAATTGAACTAGCATGCAATAGTTTAAATCAAAATAGATTTCGAAATAGGATCAACATGGTCAAAGCACAACTTGCCTTCAAAAAGTACTTGCTCTTGGTCTTGAGTTGGATCCTGAGTCAATACTTCTCCTTCGAATCCTTCCGGCACTTCAACGTCTACTCGTAAAGCGTGCAAATAGCAAATACACAAATAAACAATAGGCAAAAAGTGTCCAAACACCCAAATAAAATCCATAAACAGAAAGAACATAATTTTATGGATTTTTAGAAACTGGAATAAATCAAATTTGGAGTTAAGACGCAAAAGTTATGATTATTTAAAGTTTAAATAATCATTTAAATAATTTTGCAGAGAAAAACTTTAGTCCAAAAATTAAATAAAATTCATATATAGGTAGATCTCAATTTTATACAAATTTAGAAATTTGAATCACTCAAATCGGAGTTGAAACGCAAAAGTTATAAGCGTTTGAAGTTTGAATCTAAATTTGAATCAATATTTCGAATTAATAAATCATTTTCTTTTTCGGAAATTAATTATTGCGTCAGCATGGACACGTGGCAGCCTCTGATTGGTTGGCTGACGTCAGCCGGTCCATGGACTCGGTCCATGCTCGGCTCGGGTCTACCGTGGACTCGGTCCACGACTCTACGTGAGACTGACATGTGGGCCCACTCGGGTGACGTCATTGGCGTCGGCCAGCAGGCTCGGCCACGGTGGCGACAGTGGGTCCCACCGATGACGTCATGGATGACGTCACGGTGGCAGGGCCGACACGCGGGCCCGCGTGTCGCTGGCCACAGACGCTGCACGTCTGACGACCGCCGGTCCAACTTCCCGACACGTGGCGCAATCACGCCGTTGGTTTGAAAATCAACCCGCGGATTAGATCCAGGGTTAACACGTTGAATCTACTCGATGATCGTGGGCCGCTCGATCTAGATCGGACGGTCCAGATCTAATCCTATAATATCACTACTACAAAGACGTGGCGATCGTGGGCGTTGGATCTTGATCCAACCGCTCAGATCTAATCGGGTTGGGGACACGTGAACTCACCTCAACCGTCCGATCCGGATCTCGACGGTTCACCGAGCTCGCGAAGTCCGGCGATGGCGCGGCGAGGCTTGGGCACCGAGACGAGAACGACAGCGAACCCGACGGCGTTCGGGTTGCTCCGGCGAGATGAATCCTTCCTTCTGCGCGTCTCGTCACGGTGGTTCCGGATCTGGCTCCTTCTCGGAAGACGACGGACGGCGCGAATCGAGCAAAACCGCGCGGTCACTTCCTCCAACTACGGCGAGCTCGCACGGCAAACGACGGCGGCTCAGGCGAGATGGCTCGGGAAACGGGTGCGCAAAGATGAGGGCAACCTCGGGACGTCTCACGCTTTAAATAGCCTCGGCGTTCGTGCGAGGCGGAAACCTAGTTCTACACGGCGGCGGGCGGCGCGGCGTGAGTCCGGCTCGGACTCGGCGGAGACGACGACGCCACCGGCCCACGTGGCACGATCAACGCCACGATCGCGACGGGCGCGATCGGATCCGGGCGGATACGGCTCGAGCCGTGCAGGTGGATCTCGGCCGTTGGATCTTGATCCAACGGTTGGGATTGATTAGGTTTTGAGCCGGTTTGATCGAGTCAATCGGCTCGGTCGGACTTCGAGTCCGACTCGGGTTCCGACTTCGATCGGATGAACGATACTTGACCCGAGTTGAATTTCCAGCGATTTAATATTTAAAATAATTCCCAAGTAATTCATTTAATTCATTAAAAATAGCAAATGACTCAGAAAAATTCCAGAAAAATTCTGGAAAATATTTTGGATCATTTTGGACCCAAATAAAATATTTCCAACAAAATTTTATTTGCAAAATTAAATTCTTTAATTATTTCAAAATGGAATAAATTCAAATAAATTCCAAATAAATCCAAATAAATTCCAGAAAATTCCAAAAATTCACCAAAGTGCCAAATCACACATGAATTTAAGAAAAGCAAAATTTTGGGGTGTTACAAACCTCCCCCCCCTTAATAGAATCTCGTCCACAGAGATTCGTGGCTCACTGAGAATAAGTTTGGAAACTCTTTCTTCAAATCCTCTTCGCGCTCCCAAGTCGCTTCGCTTTCTTCATGGTTGCTCCACTGAACTCTACAGAAACGGGTTGACTTATTTCTAGTTTCTCGATCCATTGTGTCCAGAATCCTCACGGGATACTCCTTATAAGTCAAATCCTCTTGCAAC
This sequence comes from Rhipidocladum racemiflorum, assembly GCA_036346355.1. Taxonomy (NCBI): domain Eukaryota; kingdom Viridiplantae; phylum Streptophyta; class Magnoliopsida; order Poales; family Poaceae; genus Rhipidocladum; species Rhipidocladum racemiflorum. The sequence continues at coordinate 37,918,516 of CM070583.1, read as the reverse complement.
TCAATTGACTCTAGCGGTGTCTGCTCTCAGAACTCGGAGGCACTTCTTCAACTGGGACACATGGAATACATCATGCACTGGCCAACGATCGTGTGGCAACTCCAAATGATAAGCAATCCGCCTCTGCGACTCAAAATCTTAAATGGTCCAACATAACGGGTGCGAGTTTCCCTTTGGCATGGAACCTCTTAACTCCCCGAGAGGCGTAACTCGAGGTATACAAAGTCTTACGGTTCAAAACTCAAATCTCGGCGACGATTATTGTCAAGATAACTCTTTTGTCGTGATTGGGCTATCTTCAACCTTTCCCTAATCATAGCGATCGCTTCTTGACCTCTTGAAGAATATCAGGCCCAAAGACACGGCGCCACGGCCTCATTCCAATTCAATGGCGTCCGACAGGTCGACCATACAAAGGCCTCAAAAGGTGACATCTCAGAACTAGCCTCGATAACTATTGTTGTAATCGAACTCGGCATACGGCAAACTTTTATCCCAAGAGGTAGCATAAGCCAATGCACAAGCTCTCAACATATCCTCTAGAATCTGGTTGACTCTTTCTGGCCTGTCCATCCGATACGTGGATGATAAGTCAGATCTTGAAGTTCAAACGGGTTCCCATGGCTTCATGCAACTTATTCCAGAACCTTGAGGTAAATTGGGTACCTCTGTCTGATACAATCCTCTTTGGCACTCCGTGCAAGCAGACAATCCTCGATCATGTATAATTCTCGCTAATTTATCTCCCGAGTAAGTGGTCTTCACAGGATAAAATGGGCTACTTTAGTCAAGCGATCTACTATAACCCATATGGAGTCATAACCTCCTTGAGTCTTGACAAACCGGTAATGAAATCCATTCCGATTTCCTCCCACTTCCACTCAGGTATTTTCAGCGGTTGTAGCAATCCTGCTGGTCTCTGATGCATTGACTTGACCCTCTGGCATACATCGCACAATGCAACATGCTCGGCAACTTCACGTTTCATACTCGGCCACCAGAATCTCTCCTTCAGATCCTGATACATCTTGGCGCTTCCAGGATGAATTGAATACTTGGAGTCATGGGCTTCCTCCAGAATCAGTTGCTTTAACTCCTTTTTGTTAGGCACACAAATCCGATCCTTCATCCATAACGTGCCTTGCTCATCCAACTTGAAGTCCTCTGCCTTGCCTTCCTCCTTGATGGACTTAATCCTGCGGATCTTGTCATCATCCTTCTGTCCTTCTCGGATCTGATCCTCTAGGGTAGGCTTTACTTCTAATGCGGCCAAGAATCCGCTAGGTACTACCTCAATCTTCATCTTCTGAAAATCCTCACATAACTCACCCTGACTTGTGGCTAGCAACGTACTCACGGTATGGCTTTTCCGACTCAGAGCATCGGCTACTACGTTGGCCTTCCCGGGATGGTAATGGATTCCAACATTATAGTCCTTGATCAACTCTAACCATCTCCTGCCTCATATTCAGATCCGATTGGGTGAATATGTACTTAAGGCTCTTATGATCCGTATATACTTCACATCTGCTTCCAATCGATAGTGACGCCATATCTTCAAAGCATGCACTACTAGCCTAACTCTAAGTCATGTGTCGGATAATTTTCCTCATGCGGCCTCAATCGCCTTGATGCATAGCGGCGACCTTTCCATTCTGCATCAAGACACATCCAAGTCCTTGGCGCGTCGTCACAATAAATATCGAAGCTTTGAGCAACATCCGGTAGAACTAACACCGGTGCTGATGTCAATCGCTTCTTCAGCTCCTGAAATCCTTTCTCACATTCTGGCGTCCAAGCAAACTTCTTTTCCTTCTTCAGCAATTGCGTAAGAGGTTTCGCAATTGTCGAGAAGCCTTCGATGAAACGGCGGTAGTATCCTGCCATTCCAAGGAAACTCCGAATCTGGGTCACGCCTTCTGCTCCCAATGTAACACAGCTTCTACTTTGCTTGGATCTACTGGCGACTCCTTCATGCGGTCATTACATGTCCAAGAAACTCCACCTTGTCCTTCCAAAAATCACACTTGCTGAACTTGGCGAAAAGTTGCTTTGTTCCTCGGCTTTTCCAAAACTCGCCTTAAGTGTTCGGCATGTTCATCCTCTGTCTTGGAGTGGATTAGGATATCGTCTATGAACACGACGACAAACTTGTCCAAATATTCCATGAATACCTTATTCATCATATTCATGAAATAAGTTGGCGCATTCGTCAGTCCAAAGGACATAATCAGAACTTCGTAATGTCCATATCTTGACGAGAATGCGATCTTGAATATCTTACGATCGGATCTTCAATCGATGGTATCCCGATCTCGATCAATCTCGGAGAAAACTCCGGCTCCTCTCACTGATCAAACAAATCATCAATCTGGGTAGCGGATACTTATTCTTCACGGTGACTTCATTGGCGCACGATAGTCGATGCACATCCTGAAACTTCCGTCCTTTTTCTTGACAAACAAAACTGGTGCTCCCCACGGCGACGAGCTCGGCCTCGATAAATCCTTTCTCCATTAACTCTTCTATTTGTTTCTTCATCTCTACCAACTCCTCGGTGGACATCCGATAGGGTCTCTTTGCTATCGGTGCTGTACTGTACAAGCTCTATCACAAACTCTATGTCACTGTCTCGCGGCATACTGTAGATCTTCGGAAAGACATCTGGGTACTCATTCACTATCGGGACATCCTCTATCTGATTGCCTTGAATGCTGTTAACCATCAACCGACCATCTCTAATCGCAGTGGCTTGAAATTCCACTTTCTTCCCACACGGCTCTCAATCGAGATAGTCCTTCGTCCACAATCCAATACGGCCTTGTGCTTGGATAACCAATCCATTCCCAATATGACGTCTAAGGTCCGGGTCTCCAAAATTATAAGGTTTGCTAGGAATTCTATTCCACCTATTAGTATTCTCACCCCGAACATCCTACTTTCGTTCGGAGTTCGGAACCAGTGGGTTTGAACTAAAAGCATGCACTTAAGTCTTGCAATCCTTAAATCATTTCTAGTAGCAAAGCCTTGCGAAACAAGCGAATCTGAAGCTCCAGAGTCAAACAAAACCGTTGCAGTCTTGAGTTAACAAGTAACTTACCCAAAGTCTGACGTCCGTAGCATTTCGCGGTGCATCTGCGGTGACATGGTTGACTCGGCCTCTCACCACGGCCTGGGTGTGGCTCTGTGCTTTGGCGTCCTAGCTGGGGTGGGTCCTAGATTGAAGCGAATCGGGTCGCTCTCGCTGTCTTCTTTGGACAAGCTGTTGGCGAAGTGTCTGGCTCGTTGCGATTGTAGCAGCGTCTCACTGTTCCTTCTTATTTGCGCTCGAGTAAGCGTTTCTAGCGGGGCTGGGTGCAGTAGTTTTGATTGACAGGTCTTGGTGCTTTGAGGATGGTGTCCTTGTTGCATTCTCGTGGTTGAAATCTGAAGAATTGATTTGGTGCAACTCTCGGTATTGCGCGTTCCTGGACGTGATCCTTCTTTGTTGCATCCTGCGCTTCTGTTCTCATCCGGTTCCTTGCGCTTGTCCTCAAGAATAAGCGCCTTATTCACCAACTCTTGGAAATCTGGAAAGGTGTGGGTGATCAACCCTACTTGCAATCTGAGTTAAGTCCCTTCATAAAACGAGACTGCCTGGATTTATCCGTCGCTACATCCTCAGTGCGTAGCGTGCTAGGCTGTGTGAACTTGTTCAGGTAGTCGGCCACCGGGCTGATTACCTTGCTTTAATGCTCTGAACTCCTCCTTCTTAAGGTCCATGATTCCTTCAGGCACGTGATCTTGTCGAATGCGGTTGTGAACTCTTCCCAAGTGATATCTTGAGGGTTCTCTTGCGTGGCACGTAAATTCTCCCACCATTCGTTTGTTCCTTCCAAGCGATGAGAAGCGTAGAGTACCTTCTCATTTCCTATGCATTGAGCTATGTGTAGCTTCCTCTCGATTGATCTTAACCAATCATCGGCCTCCAATGGATTGGCATTCCCAGAGAAAGTGGGTGGGTGAGTCCTCATGAACTCGATAGTCTTGTATTACGGCGTGGTCCCCGATTAACTTGATTAGCGATGGCCTGAGCGGTGACGTGCTGCATTTGTTGCATCATAGCATGCATCAATCGAGTCCGAGCAGCAAGAAATGCTCCAAAATTCTGCACATCCAGTGGTGGTCTTGGTGCTCCATCATTGGGGTTTTCTGTGGCGAGAACCACTCCCATTGCTTCCAAAGTTTCCACGGGTGTTCACCATCTGCCGATTTGCTCTAGGTTTAGAGATGAGAGGGAAACAAGAATAGACAAGTAATATGGAACTTATGCGGGGCGAAAGGTGTAGCCTTAAGGTCCAACTTTATTATTAGTAACTTGGTATGGCTGCTTACAATGCCTAAGGGCCTTGCAACACATAATGCACACTCGACAAACAAAGCAAATCCAAATCGAACTAACTCGAGTCTAACGCCTAAAGGGTGACTCTTTATTCGTGACTCGACTCGGCGAAGGAGTCTCACTATAGAACCTATGCTCACTCATCGAGAAAACCTCCACGGCCTGGAGTGCGGATGCATGCGGCATAGGCGCGAAACGATCGCCATGTCCAAAGAATCGTGTCCTCTATGGTAGTCGAAGAAGCGGTGTCCTCATCGAGATCGACTCCTCACGGATCTCGCTCGTAGCTCAAATCTTGGCTCGGAGTGCGGTCCGCATAAGGTCATCTCCAACTCGTCAATCCTTCGCAGAAGGTGTGCCACATACTCTTGAGCTTCCCGCCATCTGTTCTTCTCTGCCGTGATCTCCTTGCGGGCCTTACGTAGCTCCTTGCTTGTATTATCTAGTACATCCTCCTGGCGACAATAAATCGTGCCAAGCTGTGTAACCGTGGCATCCTCATCTGAATCTCCTTCGGGTCAAGAAGGTTATCGCTGCGCGGATGGTAACAGAACACCGTACTCTCCAATTCTCTGGTGTAGATACGGGTAATGTGCCGCATTGCGCGTCGTGATACGTCTTGGATACCCATCTGCATCGTAGATCTCTGGCAAGGTCTGATGTATCGAGCGATTGCCTGGCCCTTTTCCTAGCAGTACCTCAATCTTCACGTCACAAGCCTTGATCAATCCCGCTTGTCCGATTACTTCCACTTGGTATTGCGGCTTCTCAAAATCTCCGAGAGTCTCAGAGCATATGCCAAAGTTCTGCAGCGTGACCAACTCCCAGATCAACGTAGTTGAACTCTTCCTCCATCTGTCACAAGAGTGCTTTACGTAAGAACTCGGAATTTTTAAATTGTGACAAGGTAAGGGAAAATTTCAGCAAGAGACAAGAAAAGAGAGAAGGGGATAAGTCGAGATGTCATTTCTTGTCTTCACAAACTTTTAGCTTTTAGAAAATAGGTTTTATCCTCACTACGACCATTCTAGCTTAGGGTTGAGCCTACGGTCAAGTATGGCTCTGATACCACCTCTGTCGGGACCCCGAATTTGCAAATCCGGACCCTCTGTGTATTCAGCACTAGTCCAGGAACGCGCTAGTGCACACAGTCTTAACATTGGTAAATATCACAATCATACCACTCGATACCAATAAAGTACTTTATTTAAATAACCAAACTGGTTACTCGACCTTATGGCCAAGTTACAAATGTATGCCTTGTAAGGCGAAACTTATTCAGAGAAAAATAATAATAATAGCAGCGAAAAAAACAACGAAGGTAACATCGTGGCGCCATCCAAAGATACCACGTGCAATCGATCGGGCTCGCATCCCTAAGTAGACGGATCCTCTTGGAATTCCTCCTCCAAGCCGGGCGTAGTCTCCTCTTCAACCGGTGTTGTGTTGAGGCAAGGGTGAGTACTTGGTACTCAAAGCAAGTCATGCCTGTAATGCAAGCTAATATACTATATGCATGGCTTGGTACAAAGGAATAGCTCAAGGTATATTTGCGAAACAGACATTTGACAAGTAATATAAGTAGATTCAAAGCGGTAAAAATAAGTAAAGCATAAATAACTTTTCAAGAAGTTTAGTAAACATCTTCCCCATCCTAAACCACATTTCCATCAACTTCATTATTAGTCCAGCCCAACCTTTCAAACCAAAGTTATTTTTGAGAAAATCTAACCCTTATTTGTAATTCGAGCATTGTCGATCTGTGGACACGGCTATTCGAATAGATTCTAAACTCTGCAGAGGTTATGCACTTTACCCACAAGATACAGTCAAACACCACAAAGGCGAGTTCAGTAACAAAGCCTTTGGAAGCCTCAAACAACACAGGTGGTCCTCTCCGGTTCAGGTTTCTACACCATCCCTTCCCTTAGCCAAGGCGAAGTATGGGACCAACACACCGTTAGATGGGTATCTGGCCACAGCCACGATACGCTCCCCCGTACAATCACACAAACGGTGTAATTGACACCCTGAGGCTCCACAAGTGAGTCCTTAGCGACTTAGTCAACTAGGGCCGTCCCATTCCAGCCATGTGGTTGCAAGTATGACCCAGTTCAAAGGCTTGCAAGGTTAAGTCCTTAGAGTGACCAGGGCAAGACTACCCGAAGAACCAAATCAACACTCCCAATGCCACAACTGGCTGTCGGGACCCCGAATTTGCAAATCCGGACCCTCTGTGTATTCAGCACTAGTCCAGGAACGCGCTAGTGCACACAGTCTTAACATCGGTATATATCACAATCATACCAAACGATACTATCAAAGTACTTTATTTAAATAATCAAAGGGTTACTCGACCTTATGGCCGAGTTACAAATATATGCCTTGCAAGGCGAAACTTATTAAAAGAGAAATAACAAAGAAATGAAAATCAAATAAACTTCGTGGCGCCATCCAAAGATACCACAGCAATCGATCGGGCTCGCATCCCTAAGTAGACGGGTCCTCTTGGAACTCCTCCTCCGAAACTGGCGTAGTCTCCTCTTCAACTGGTATTGTGTTGAGGCAAGGGTGAGTACTTGGTACTCAGCAAGTCATGCACAGAATGCAAGCTAATATACTATATGCATGGCTTGGTACAAAGGAATAGCTCAGGATATATTTGCAGTAAACAGCTTTTGACAAGTAATAAGAGTAGATTCGAAAGCAGTAGAAATAAGTAAAGCATAAATAACTTTTCAAGAAGTTTAACAAACATTTTCCCATCCTAAACCATATTTCCATCATTTTCCTTGTTAAACCAACCCAACTTTTCAAATCCAAGTTATTTTCAGAAAGTCTAACCCTTGACTGTAATTCCCGAGCATTGTCCAGTACCGTGGACTCGGCTATTCAAATAGATTCGACACTCTGCAGAGGTTATGCACTTTACCCACAAGATACAGTCAAACACCACAAAGGCGAGTTCAGTAATAAAGCCTTTGGAAGCCTCAAACAACACAGGTGGTCCTCTCCTGGTTCGTGCTCTACACCATCCCTTCCCTTAGCCAAGGCGAAGTATGGGACCAACACACCGTTAGATGGGTACCTGGCCACGACCACGATACGCCCCCCGCATAATCACACAAACGGTGTAATCGACACCCTGAGGCTCCACAAGTGAGTCCTTAGCGACTTAGTCAACTAGGGCCGTCCCATTCCACCATGTGGTTGCAAGTATGACCTGGTTCAAAGGCTTGCAAGGTTAAGTCCTTAGAGTGACCAGGGCAAGACTACAGAAAAACCAAATCAACACTCCCAATGCCACAATCGGCCCACCTGATTACTCTTGCCACATGCCCTGGCCGAAATCGTTTATCAAACCCCGCTTGATTACCATGCACCACGTCGTCAACATCACATGATACTTTTCCAAAACAGGTTCAATATATCATTAAGTCCATATTAGCATTTGATTGTCCAAAATCATGTCATGAGCACGAAAGGTGTCTAAGCAAAGATACTACAACGGTCTAAACCCATGTTGGCAATTTAATAATGTCCAACTAGTAAACCACAACTAGGGTGACAAAGGGTCATGGCACATACTTAAGTAATCAAGGTGTCATATAGCAAATTGGTATTTATCTAACCCCCATGTTTAAACAAAGTATCTTTCTAATTGAACTAGCATGCGATAGTTTAAATCAAAATAGATTTCGAAATAGGATCAACATGGTCAAAGCACAACTTGCCTTCAAAAAGTACTTGCTCTTGGTCTTGAGTTGGATCTGAGTCAACACTTCTCCTTCGAATCCTTCCCAAGACTTCAACGCCTACTCGTAAAGCGTGCAAATAGCAAATACACAAATAAACACTAGGCAAAAGATCCCAAAACTCCAAATAAAATCCATAAACAGAGAGAACATAATTTTCTGGATTTTTAGAAACTGGAATCACAAATTTGGAGTTAAAACGCAAAAGTTATGATTATTTAAAGTTTAAATAATCAATTAAATAATATTACAGAGAAAAACTTTAGTCCAAAATTAAATAAAATTCATATTTAGGTAGATCTCAATTTTATACAAATTTAGAAATTTGAATCGCTCAAATCGGAGTTGAAACGCAAAAGTTATAAGCGTTTGAAGTTTTGAAATTCAAATCAATTATTAAACCGATTTATTAAATCATTTTCTTTTTTCGAAATTAATTATTGCGTCAAAGCATGGACACGTGTCGGCTCCTGATTGGCTGGCCGACGCCACCGGTCCATGGACTTGGTCCACGCTTGGCTCGGGTCTCACGGTGGACTCGGCCCACGGCTCCACGTGAGGCCCGACATGTGGGTCCACTCGGTGACGTCATCGCCGACGTCACGTGAGCTCACCACGGTGTCGGCGTGTGGGTCCATCGTGACGTCATTGCCGACGCCGCAAGACACCGACGACCATCGACATGCGGGCCCGCCATGACGCCATCGTGGACGCCATGGTGCGTAGCTTTGGCCGGGCCGTGACATGCGGGCTCAGCGTGTCAGACACGCTCTCCTCGCAAGGCGCCGATCGCTACCGATCGCGCGGTTGGCCTTCGCCACGTGGCTAGATCTAGGCCGTTGATTTGAAAATCAACGGCCTGCATTGGATCTCGTGTTACGCGCTTGGGGTGAACGCAGTTAATCCGGGACTGCTGAATTTAGATCCAATGGTTGAGATTGGATCTAGAGATCGAACGAAACCTCACCGTGCGATGACGCGTGGCAAGATCTGGATCGTGCGATCTTGATCGGACGGTGAGATAGCTCGGGCGACGGCAATGGCGGCGCGCGGCGCGTGGCCGGAGTCGATGACGATGACACGCCCGACGGCGCCGCAGGCTCCTCCGCTGGCGAAGTGGATGGTAGGCACGGTGCGCCTTGACGCAAGGGATCCGGATCTGGGTCAACGTCGGCGGAGGATGGCGACGGTGGCGAACGGGCGCTAAACCGCGGCGAGTGCTTTACCAACTCCGGCGAGCAATAGCGGCGAGACGGTGGGGATCCTAGCGGCGTGAGCTAGGTTTCGGGACCGGGCGTGGGATGGCGATCCTCGGTGCGATCCGGGCATTAAATAGCCCCGGAGGCGTGCTCGGCGGAACCCTAGTTTGGTCACGGCGGCGCTTCACCGGCGAGTCCGGCTCGGACTCGGCGGAGACGACGCAATCGCAGCCGCCCACGTGGCGCGATCAACGGCCCCGATCGACAAGGCGCGGCCGGGTCCGGTCCGACACGCCGGCCTGGGTCGGCGGATCTCAGCCGTTGGATCTTGATCCAACGGTTGGGATTGATTAGGGTTAGGAGTGGGTTCGGTCGAGTCACGTGGCTCGGGTCGGACTCGAACACGAGTCTGACTCGGGCTCGGTCGGATGAACAGTACTTGACCCGAGTTTGATTTTCCAGCGATTTAATATTTAAAATAATTCCTAGTAATTCATTTAATTCATTAAAAATAGCAAATGACTCAGAAAAATTCCAGAAAAATTCTGGAAAATATTTTGGATCATTTTGGACTCAAATAAAATATTTCCAACAAAATTTTATTTGCATAATTAAATTCTTTAATTATTTCAAAATGGAATAAATTCAAATAAATTCCAAATAATTCCAAATAATTCCAAATAAACTCCAGAAAATTCCAAAAATTCATCAAAGTGCCAAATCACACATGAATTCAAGGAAAGCAAAATTTTGGGGTGTTACAAACCTCCCCCCCTTAATAGAATCTCGTCCCCGAGATTCAGGGCTTACTAAAGGAATAGGTTTGGAAATTCTTTCTTCAAATCCTCTTCAAGGCCCTAAGTCGCTTCGCTCTCGCATGGTTGCTCCAATCGAACTCTACGTAAACGGGTTGACTTGTTTCTAGTTTCTCGATCCATTGTGTCTAGAATCCTCACGGGATACTCCTTATAGGTCAAATCCTCTTGCAACTCAATTGACTCTAGCGGTGTCTGCTCTCAGAACTCAAGACACTTCTTCAATCGGGACACATGGAATACATCATGTACTCGCTAACGATTGTGGCAACTCCAGTGATAAGCAACTTCGCCTCGCGCTCAAAATCTTAAATGGTCCAACATAACGGGTGCAAGTTTCCCTTTGGCATGGAACCTCTTAACTCCCCGAGAGGCGTAACTCCGAGGTATACAAAGTCTTCTCGTTCAAAACTCAAATCTCGGCGACGATTGTCAAGATAACTCTTTGTCGAGATTGGGCTATCTTCAACCTTTCCCTAATCATGGCGACCGCTTCTTCACCTTCTTGAAGAATATCAGGCCCAAAGACACGGCGCCACGGCGGTCTCATTCCAATTCAATGGCGTCCGACAGGTCGACCATACAAAGGCCTCAAAAGGTGACATCTCAGAACTAGCCTCGATAACTATTGTTGTAATCGAACTCGGCATACGGTAAACTCTTATCCCAAGAGGTAGCATAAGCCAATGCACAAGCTCTCAACATATCCTCCAGATCTGGTTGACCCTTTCGGCCTGTCCATCCGTCTCATGGATGATAAGTCGCATCTTGAAGTTTAAACGGGTTCCCATGGCTTCATGCAACTTATTCCGTAATCTTGAGGTAAATTGGGTACCTGTCCGATACAATCCTCTTTGGCACTGCAAACAAACAATCCCGATCATGTACAACTCGCTAATTTATCTCCCGAGTAAGTGGTCTTCACGGGATAAAATGGGCTACTTTAGTCAAGCGATCCACTATAACCCATATGGAGTCACAACCTCCTTGAGTCTTCGGCAAACCGGTAATGAAATCCATTCCGATTTCCTCCCACTTCCACTCGTGTATTTTCAGCGGTTGTAGCAATCCCGCTGGTCTCTCGATGCAGTGCCTTGACTCTTCGGCATATGTCGCACAATGCAACATGCTCGGCAACTTCACGCTTCATACTCGGCCACCGTAATCTCTCCTTCAGATCCTCGATACATCTTGGCGCTCCAGGATGAATCGAGTACTTGAGTCATGGGCTTCTTCCAGAATCGTTGCTTTAACTCCTTTTGTTAGGCACACAAATGCGATCCTTCATCCACAACGTGCCTTGCTCATCCAACTTGAAGTCCTCTCGCCTTGCCTTCCTCCTTTTGGACTTAATCCTACGGATCTGTCATCATCCTTCTGTCCTTCTCGGATCTGGTCCTCTAAAGTAGGCTTTACTTCCAATGCGGCCAAGAATCCGCTAGGTACTACCTCAATCCTCATTTTCGAAAATCCTTACATAACTCATCCTCGACTTGTGGCTAGCAACGCACTCACGGTATGGCTTTTCCGACTCAGAGCATCGGCTACTACGTTGGCCTTCCTGGGATGGTAATGGATTCCAACATTATAGTCCTTGATCAACTCTAGCCATCTCCTTTGCCTCATATTCAGATCCGACTGGGTGAATATGTACTTAAGGCTCTTATGATCCGTATATACTTCACATCTGCTTTCCAATCGATAGTGACGCCATATCTTCAAAGCATGCACTACGGCGGCTAACTCTAGGTCATGTGTCGGATAATTTTCCTCATGCGGCCTCAATCGCCTTGATGCATAAGCGATTTACCTTTCCATTCTCGTGACAAGCACACATCCGAGTCCTTGGCGCGATGCGTCACAATAAATGTCGAAGCTTTGAGCAACATCAGTAGAACTAACACTGGTGCCGACGCCAATCGCTTCTTCACTCCCTCAAATCCTTTCTCACATTCTCAAGCGCCCATGCAAACTTCTTTTCCTTCTTCAAAGAATTGCGTAAGAGGTTTCGCAATTGTCGAAGCCTTCAATGAAACGGCGGTAGTATCCTCGCCATTCCAAGGAAACTCCGACTGGGTCACGCCTCTTCGGCTCCCAATGTAACACAGCCTCTACTTTGCTTGGATCTACTGGCGACTCCTCTGCAGTCATTACATGTCCAAGAAACTCCACCTTGTCCTTCCAAAAATCACACTTGCTGAACTTGGCGAAAAGTTGTCGCCCCTCGCCTTTTCCAAAACTCGCCTTAAGTGTTCGGCATGTTCATCCTTTGTCTTGGAGTAGATTAGGATATCGTCTATGAACACGCATTTACAAACTTGTCCAAATATTCCATGAACACCTTATTCATCATATTCATGAAATAAGTGGCGCATTCGTCTACCCAAAGGACATAATCAGAACTCAGAATGTCCATATCTTGATGAGAATGCGATCTTGAATATCTTACGATCGGATCTTCAACTGATGGTATCCCGATCTCGAGATCAATCTTGGAGAAAACTCCGGCTCCTCTTAATCGATCAAACAAATCATCAATCCTGGGTAGCGGATACTTATTCTTCACGGTGACCTCATTGAGTGCACGGTAGTCAATGCACATCCACAAGCTCCCGCCCTTCTTCTTGACAAACAAAACTGGTGCTCCCTACGGCGATTTAACTTGGTCTCGATAAATCCTTTCTCCATTAACTCTTCTAGTCAAGCTTTCTTCATCTCTACCACTCCTCGGTAGACATCCGATAGGGTCTCTTTGCTATCGGTGCTGCATCTTACAAGCTCTATTACAAACTCTATGTCCCTGTCTGGCGGCATACTGTAGATCTTCGGAAAGACATCTGGGTACTCATTCACTCTCGAGACATCCTCTATGCCGATTGCCTTGGTACCGTTAACCATCAACTGTCCATCTCTAATCGCAGTGGCTTGAAATTCCACTTTCTTCCCACACGGCTCTCAATCGAGATAGTTCTTCGTCCACAATCCAATACAGCCTTGTGCTTGGATAACCAATCCATTCCCAATATAACATCTAAGGTCTGGGTCTCCAAAATTATAATGTTTGCTAGGAACTCTATTCCATCTATTAGTATTCTCACCCGAACATCCTACTTCCGCTCGGAGTTCGGAACTGTGGGTTTGAACTAAAAGCATTCACTTAAGTATTTCAATTCTCAATTCATTTCTAGTAGCAAAGCCTTGCGAAACAAACGATTGCGAATCTCCAGAGTCAAACAAAATCAAGCAGGTGTATCGAGTTAACAAGTAACTTACCCAAAGACGACGGCGTCAGTAGCATTCTGCAGTTGCATCCGCGGTGACATGGTTGACTCGGCCTCTCACCACGGCCTGGGGTGTGGCTCTCGGTGCCGGGCGCCCTAGCTGGGTGGTTCCTAGATTGAAGCGAATCGGGTCGCTTCTGCTGTCTTCTTTGGGCAATGTTGGCAAAGTGTCACGGCTCGTTGCGCTTGTAGCAGCGATCTCACCGTTCCTTGCCGATTGCTCGAGTAAGCGTTCTAGCGGGGTGGGGTCCGATAGTTACGATTGGCAGGTCTTGGTGCTGGGAGGGTGTCCTTGTTGCATTCGTGGTTGGAATCAAGAATTGATTTGGTGCAACTCTCAAGCGCCGCTATGCTCTCGACGTGATCCTTGGCTGTTGCATCCTCGCGCTTCCTCGTTCTCATCCAGCCTTTGCGCTTGTCCTCAAGAATAAGCGCCTTATTCACCAACTCTTGGAAATCTGGAAAGGTGTGGGTGATCAACCCTACTTGCAATCCCGAAGTTAAGTCCTTCATAAAACGAGACTGCCTGGATTTATCTGTCGCTACATCCTCAAAAAGCGTAGCGTGCTAGCTGTGTGAACTTGTTCGTAGTCGGCCACCGGCCGATTACCTTGCCCGCTCGAATTCCTCCTTCTTAAGGTCCATGATTCCTTCAGGCACGTGATAACGCTTAATGCACCGTGAACTCTTCCCAAGTGATATCTTGAGGGTTCTCTGCGTGGCACAGAAGTTCTCCCACCATTCAAGCAATGTTCCTTCCAACCGATGAGAAGCGTAAAGTACCTTCTCATTCCCTATGCATTGAGCTATGTGTAGCTTCCTCTCGATTGATCTTAACCAATCATCGGCCTCCAATGGATTGGCATTCCCAGAGAAAGTGGGTGGGTGAGTTCTCATGAACTCGACAGCTTTGTATTCAAGCGTGGCCTCGATTAACTTGATTAGCAAAGTGGCCTGAGCAAAGGACGTGCTGCATTTGTTGCATCATAGTATGCATCAATCGAGTCCGAGCAGCAAGAAAGGCTCCAAAATTCTGCATATCAACTGTGGCGGCCGGTGCTCTATCATTGGGGTTTTCTCGGGCGAGATCCACTCCCATTGCTTCCAAAGTTTCCACGGGTGTTCACCATCTCGCCGATTTGCTCTAGGTTTAGAGATGAGAGGGAAACAAGAATAGACAAGTAATGTGGAACTTATGCGGCGAAAGGGGTAACTTAAGGTCCAACTTTATTATTAATAACTTGGTATGGCTGCTAACCATGCCTAAGGCCCTAGCAACACATACTGCACACTTAGCAAACAATGAAAATCCAAATCGAACTAACTCAGTAGACTAACGCCTAAAGGGTGACTCTTACTTCTATGACGCGACTCGGCGAAGGAGTCTCACTATAGAACCTATGCTCACTCATCGAAAACCTCCACGGCCTGGTGCGGTGCCGTGGGCATAGGCGCCAAACGATCGCCATGTCCAAAGAATCGTGTCCTCTCGTGGTAGTCGAAGAAGCGGTGTCCTCATCGAGATCGACTCCTCCGGATCTCGCTCGTGTAGCTCGAAATCGGCTCGGTGCAGTCCGCATACAAAGTCATCTCCAACTCGTCAATCCTTCGCGAGAAGGTGTGCCACATACTCTTGAGCTTCCCGCCATCTCGTTCTTCTCTCGCCGTGATCTCCTTGCGGGCCTTCAGTAGCTCCTTGCTTGTATTATCTAGTACATCCTCCTGGCGACAATAAATCGTGCCAACTGTGGTAACCGTGGCATCCTCATCCTCGAATCTCCTTCGGGTCGAGAAGGTTATCATCTGCGGATGGTAACGGAACACCGTACTCTCCAATTCTCTGGCGTAGATACGGGTAATGTGCCGCATTGCTCGTCGTGATACTTCTTGGATACCCATCTGCATTGTAGATCTCTGGCGGCAAAGGTGTGTCGAGCGATTGCCTGGCCCTTTTCCCTAGCGGTACCTCAATCCTCACGTCACAAGCCTTGATCAATCCCGCTTGTCCGATCACTTCTACTTGGTATTGGGGCTTCTCAAAATCTCCGAGAGTCTCAGAGCATATGCCAAAGTTCCGCGGGCGTGACCAACTCCCAGATCAACGTAGTTGAACTCTTCCTCCATCTGTCACAAGAGTGCTTTACGTAAGAACTCTAATTTTTAAATTGTGACAAGGTAAGGGAAAATTTCAGCAAGAGACAAGAAAAGAGAGAAGGGGATAAGTCGAGATGTCATTTCTTGTCTTCACAAATTTTTAGCTTTAGAAAATAGGTTTTATCCTCACTACGACCATTCTAGCTTAGGGTTGAGCTTACAGTCAAGTATGGCTCGATACCACCTCTGCCTGGACCCCGAATTTGCAAATCCGGACCCTCTGTGTATTCAGCACTAGTCCAGAACGCGCTTAGTGCACACAGTCTTAACATCGGTATATATCACAATCATACCAAACGATACTATCAAAGTACTTTATTTAAATAATCAAAGGGTTACTCGACCTTATGGCCGAGTTACAAATATATGCCTTGCAAGGCGAAACTTATTAAAAGAGAAATAACAAAGAATGAAAATCAAATAAACTGTGGCGCCATCCAAGATACCACAGTGCAATCGACCGGGCTCGTGATCCCTAAGTAGACGGGTCCTCTTGGAACTCCTCCTCCGAAATCGGCGTAGTCTCCTCTTCAACCGGTATTGTGTTGAGGCAAGGGTGAGTACTTGGTACTCAAGAAGTCATGCATGAATGCAAGCTAATATACTATATGCATGGCTTGGTACAAAGGAATAGCTCAGATATATTTGCAAAGAAACAGCTTTTGACAAGTAATAAGAGTAGATTCAAAGCTGAGAAATAAGTAAAGCATAAATAACTTTTCAAGAAGTTTAACAAACATTTTCCCATCCTAAACCATATTTCCATCATTTTCCTTGTTAAACCAACCCAACTTTTCAAATCCAAGTTATTTTCAGAAAGTCTAACCCTTGACTGTAATTCCCGAGCATTGTCGATCGTGGACTCGGCTATTCAAATAGATTCGACACTCTGCAGAGGTTATGCACTTTACCCACAAGATACGCCAAACACCACAAAGGCGAGTTCCTCAGAATAAAGCCTTTGGAAGCCTCAAACAACACAGTGGTCCTCTCCTGCTCGTGCTCTACACCATCCCTTCCTTAGCCAAGGCGAAGTATGGGACCAACACACCGTTAGATGGGTACTGGCCACAGCCACGATACGCCTCCCCGCACAATCACACAAACGGTGTAATCGACACCCTGAGGCTCCACAAGTGAGTCCTTAGCGACTTAGTCAACTAGGGCCGCCCCATTCCACCCATGTGGTTGCAAGTATGACCCAGTTCAAAGGCTTGCAAGGTTAAGTCCTTAGAGTGACCAGTGGGCAAGACTACCCGAAAACCAAATCAACACTCCCAATGCCACAACCGCCCACTGACATTACTCTTGCCACATGCCCCTGGCCGAAAATCTGCTTATCAAACCCCGCTTGATTACCATGCACCACGTGTCAACATCACATGATACTTTTCCAAAACAGGTTCAATATATCATTAAGTCCATATTAGCATTTGATTGTCCAAAATCATGTCATGAGCACGAAAGGTGTCTAAGCAAAGATACTACAACGGTCTAAACCCATGTTGGCAATTTAATAATGTCCAACTAGTAAACCACAACTAGGGTGACAAAGGGTCATGGCACATACTTAAGTAATCAAGGTGTCATATAGCAAATTGGTATTTATCTAACCCCATGTTTAAACAAAGTATCTTTCTAATTGAACTAGCATGCGATAGTTTAAATCAAAATAGATTTCAAATAGGATCAACATGGTCAAAGCACAACTTGCCTTCAAAAAGTACTTGCTCTTGGTCTTGAGTTGGATCTGAGTCAACACTTCTCCTTCGAATCCTTCCGGCACTTCAACGTCTACTCGTAAAGCGTGCAAATAGCAAATACACAAATAAACACTAGGCAAAAAGATCCCAAAACTCCAAATAAAATCCATAAACAGAGAGAACATAATTTTCTGGATTTTTAGAAACTGGAATCACAAATTTGGAGTTAAAACGCAAAAGTTATGATTATTTAAAGTTTAAATAATCAATTAAATAATATTACAGAGAAAAACTTTAGTCCAAAAATTAAATAAAATTCATATTTAGGTAGATCTCAATTTTATACAAATTTAGAAATTTGAATCGCTCAAATCGGAGTTGAAACGCAAAAAGTTATAAGCGTTTGAAGTTTTGAAATTCAAATCAATTATTAAACCGATTTATTAAATCATTTTCTTTTTTCGGAAATTAATTATTGCGTCAAAGATGGACACGTGTCGCCTCTGATTGGCTGGTCGACGCCACCGTCCATGGACTTGGTCCACGCTTGTTTCGGGTCACGGTGGACTCGGCCCACGGCTTCCACGTGAGACTGACATGTGGGTCCACTCGGGTGACGTCATCGCTGACGTCAATGAGCTCACCACGGTCGACAGTGGGGTCCATCAGGACGTCATTGTCGACGTCGGCCAAGACACCGAAGCGACATGCGGGCCCGCCATGACGTCATCGTGACGTCATGGTGCGCTTTGGCCGGGCCGACATGCGGGCTCAGCCGTGTCGTAGACACGCTTCTCTGGCGCCGACCGCTGGCCGATCGCAGCGGTTGGCCTTCGCCACGTGGCTAGATCTAGGCCGTTGATTTGAAAATCAACGCCCCATTGATCTCGTGTTACGCGTTTGGGGTGAACGC
Organism: Rhipidocladum racemiflorum; assembly: GCA_036346355.1. Taxonomy (NCBI): domain Eukaryota; kingdom Viridiplantae; phylum Streptophyta; class Magnoliopsida; order Poales; family Poaceae; genus Rhipidocladum; species Rhipidocladum racemiflorum. Next base: position 37,900,315 of record CM070583.1, on the reverse strand, counting down.
GTTAATCCGATCGCTGAATTTAGATCCAATGGTTGAGATTGGATCTAGAGATCGTAATGAAACCTCACCGCGGCGATGACGCGTGGCAAGATCTCGATCGCGCGATCTTGATCGGACGGCCGAGATAGCTCGGCGGCGACGCAATGGCGTCTGGCGGCTGCGCGGCCGAGCCGATAGCGATGACACGCCCGACGGCTGCGAGCCCCTCTCCGGCGAAGTGGATGGTAGGCACGGAGTGCGCCTTTGACGCAAGGGATCTGGATCTGGGGTCAACGCCGGCGGAGGATGGCGACGGTATGAACGGGCGCGAAACCGCATGGCGAGTGCTTTACCAACTCCGGCGAGCAATAGCGGCGAGGCGGTGGGGATCCTAGCGGCGTGAGCTAGGGTTTCGGGACCGGCGTGGGATGGCGATCTCGGGTGCGATCCGGGCATTAAATAGCCGGAGGCGTGCTTCAGGGCGGAACCCTAGTTTGGCCACGGCGGGCGCTCACCGGGCGGAGTCCGGCTCGGACTCGGCGGAGACGACGCCAATCGCAGCCGCCCACGTGGCGCGATCAACGGCCCCGATCGACGGGGCGCGAGTCGGTCCGGCCCGACACGGCTCGGTCGGGTCGGCGGATCTCACCGTTGGATCTTGATCCAACGGTTGGGATTGATTAGGGTTAGGAGTGGGTTCGGCCGAGTCACGTGGCTCGGCCTGACTCGAACACGAGTCCGACTCGGGCTCTGGTCGGATGAACAAGATTTGACCCGAGTTTGATTTTCCAGCGATTTAATATTTAAAATAATTTCTAGTAATTCATTTAATTCATTAAAAATAGCAAATGACTTTAAAATTTTAAAAATTACGAAAATATTTTGGATCATTTTGGACTCAAATAAAATATTTCCAACAAAATTTTATTTGCATAATTAAATTCTTTAATTATTTCAAAATGGAATAAATTCAAATAAATTCCAAATAATTCCAAATAATTCCAAATAAACTCCAGAAAATTCCAAAAATTCATCAAAGTGCCAAATCACACATGAATTCAAGGAAAGCAAAATTTTGGGGTGTTACACCCACCTGATTACTCTTGCCACATGCCCCGGTCGAAAACTGTTTATCAAACCCCAGTTGATTACCATGCACCACGTGCCATCAACATCACATGATACCTTTCCAAAACAGGTTCAATATATCATTAAGTCAATATTAACATTTGATTGTCCAAAATCATGTCATGAGCACGTAGTGTGTCTAAGCAAAGATACTACAACGGTCTAAACCCATGTTGGCGATTTAATAATGTCCAACTAGTAATCCACAACTAGGGTGACAAAGGGTCATGGCACATACTTAAGTAATCAAGGTGTCATACAGCAAATTGGTACTTATCTAACCCCCATGTTTAAACAAAATATCTTTCTAATTGAACTAGCATGCAATAGTTTAAATCAAAATAGATTTCGAAATAGGATCAACATGGTCAAAGCACAACTTGCCTTCAAAAAGTACTTGCTCTTGGTCTTGAGTTGGATCCTGAGTCAATACTTCTCCTTCGAATCCTTCCGGCACTTCAACGTCTACTCGTAAAGCGTGCAAATAGCAAATACACAAATAAACAATAGGCAAAAAGTGTCCAAACACCCAAATAAAATCCATAAACAGAAAGAACATAATTTTATGGATTTTTAGAAACTGGAATAAATCAAATTTGGAGTTAAGATTAAAAAGTTATGATTATTTAAAGTTTAAATAATCATTTAAATAATTTTGCAGAGAAAAACTTTAGTCCAAAAATTAAATAAAATTCATATATAGGTAGATCTCAATTTTATACAAATTTAGAAATTTGAATCACTCAAATCGGAGTTGAAACGCAAAAGTTATAAGCGTTTGAAGTTTGAATCTAAATTTGAATCAATATTTCGAATTAATAAATCATTTTCTTTTTCGGAAATTAATTATTGCGTCAGCATGGACACGTGGCAGCCTCTGATTGGTTGGCTGACGTCAGCCGGTCCATGGACTCGGTCCATGCTCGGCTCGGGTCTACCGTGGACTCGGTCCACGACTCTACGTGAGACTGACATGTGGGCCCACTCGGGTGACGTCATTGCTGACGTCAGCAGGGCTCAGCCCACGGTGCTGACAGGTGGGTCCCACCGATGACGTCATGGATGACGTCACGGCAGGCCGCCGACACGCGGGCCCCGCGTGTCGCTGGCCACGCACGCTACAGTCTGACGGCCCGACCGCGTCGGTCCAACTTCCCGACACGTGGCGCAATCACGGCCGTTGGTTTGAAAATCAACGGCGCGGATTAGATCCAGGGTTAACACGTTGAATCTACTCGATGATCGTGGGCCGTTCGATCTAGATCGGACGGTCCAGATCTAATCCTATAATATCACTACTACAAAGACGTGGCGATCGTGGGCGTTGGATCTTGATCCAGCGCTCAGATCTAATCGGGGTTGGGACACGTGAACTCACCTCAACCGTCCGACCGGATCTCGACGGTTCACCGAGCTCGCTGAAGTCCGGCCGATGGCGGCGAGGCTTTGGGCACCGAGACGAACGACGACGAACCCGACGGCGTTCGGGGTTGCTCGGCGAGATGAATCCTTCCTTCGGTGCGTCTCGTCACGGTGGTTCCGGATCCAGGCTCCTTCGGCGGAAGACGACGGACGGCGGAATCGAGCAAAACCGCGGCGGTCACTTCCTCCAATTCACGGCGAGCTCGCACGGCAAACGACGGCGGCTCAGCGAGATGGCTCGGGAAACGGTGCGCAAAGATGAGGGCAACCTCGGGGGACGTCTCACGCTTTAAATAGCCTCGGCGTTCGTGCCCGAGACGGAAACCTAGTTCTACACGGCGGCGGGCGCGGCGGCGGAGTCCGGCTCGGACTCGGCGGAGACGACGACGGAGAACCGTCCACGTGGCACGATCAACGGCCACGATCGCACGGGCGCGATCGGATCCGGGCGGATACGGCTCGAACCGTGACGGCGGATCTCACCGTTGGATCTTGATCCAACGGTTGGGATTGATTAGGTTTTGAATCGGTTTGATCGAGTCAATCGCTCGGTCGGACTCGAGTCCGACTCGGGTTCCGACTCGGTCGGATGAACAGTACTTGACCCGAGTTGAATTTCCAGCGATTTAATATTTAAAATAATTCCCAGTAATTCATTTAATTCATTAAAAATAGCAAATGACTCAGAAAAATTCCAGAAAAATTCTGGAAAATACTTTGGATCATTTTGGACTCAAATAAAATATTTCCAACAAAATTTTATTTGCAAAATTAAATTCTTTAATTATTTCAAAATGGAATAAATTCCAAATAAATCCAAATAAATTCCAGAAAATTCCAAAAATTCACCAAAGTGCCAAATCACACATGAATTTAAGAAAAGCAAAATTTTGGGGTGTTACAAACCTCCCCCCCTTAATAGAATCTCGTCCCCGAGATTCAGGGCTCACTACAGAATAAGTTTGGAAACTCTTTCTTCAAATCCTCTTCGCGCTCCCAAGTCGCTTCGCTTTCTTCATGGTTGCTCCACTGAACTCTTAAACGGGTTGACTTATTTCTAGTTTCTCGATCCATTGTGTCCGTAATCCTCACGGGATACTCCTTATAAGTCAAATCCTCTTGCAACTCAATTGACTCTAGCGATTATGCATTTCCTCGGGAACTCGGAGGCACTTCTTCAATCGGGACACATGGAATACATCATGCACTCCTCGCCAACGATCGCGTGGCAACTCCGGTGATAAGCAACTTCGCCTCTGCGACTCAAAATCTTAAATGGTCCAACATAACGGTGCGAGTTTCCCTTTGGCATGGAACCTCTTAACTCCCCGAGAGGCGTAACTCGAGGTATACAAAGTCTTACGGTTCAAAACTCAAATCTCGGCGACGATTGTCAAGATAACTCTTTTGTCGTGATTGGGCTATCTACAACATTTCCCTAATCATAGCGATCAGCTCTTCAGCCACTTCAAGAATATCAGGCCCAAAGACACGGCTCGCGGTCTCATTCCAATTCAATGGCGTCCGACAGGTCGACCATACAAAGGCCTCAAAAGGTGACATCGTAAACTAGCCTCGATAACTATTGTTGTAATCGAACTCGGCATACGGCAAACTCTTATCCCATGTGGTAGCATAAGCCTATGCTCTAGCTCTTAACTTATCTTCAAGAATCTGGTTGACTCTTTCTGGTCTGTCCATCCGTCTGTGGATGATAAGTCATCTTGAAGTTCAAACGGGTTCCCATGGCTTCATGCAACTTATTCCAGAACCTTGAGGTAAATTGGGTACCTCTGTCCGATACAATCCTCTTTGGCACTCCGTGCAAACAGACAATCCTGATCATGTATAATTCTGCTAATTTATCTCCCGAGTAAGTGGTCTTCACAGGGATAAAATGGGCTACTTTAGTCAAGCGATCTACTATAACCCATATGGAGTCATAACCTCCTTGAGTCTTCGGCAAACCGGTAATGAAATCCATTCCGATTTCCTCCCACTTCCACTCAGGTATTTTCAGCGGTTGTAGCAATCCTGCTGGTCTCTGATGCATTGCCTTGACCCTCTGGCATACATCGCACAATGCAACATGCTCGGCAACTTCACGTTTCATACTCGGCCACCAGAATCTCTCCTTCAGATCCTGATACATCTTGGCGCTTCCAGGATGAATTGAATACTTGGAGTCATGGGCTTCCTCCAGAATCAGTTGCTTTAACTCCTTCTTGTTAGGCACACAAATCCGATCCTTCATCCATAACGTGCCTTGCTCATCCAACTTGAAGTCCTCTGCCTTGCCTTCCTCCTTGATGGACTTAATCCTGCGGATCTTGTCATCATCCTTCTGTCCTTCTCGGATCCGATCCTCTAGGGTAGGCTTTACTTCTAATGCGGCCAAGAATCCGCTAGGTACTACCTCAATCTTCATTTTCTGAAAATCCTCACATAACTCATCCGGTCTTGTGGCTAGCAACGTACTCACGGTATGGCTTTTCCGACTCAGGGCATCGGCTACTACGTTGGCCTTCCCGGATGGTAATGGATTCCAACATTATAGTCCTTGATCAACTCTAACCATCTCTCTCGCCTCATATTCAGATCCGATCGGGTGAATATGTACTTAAGGCTCTTATGATCCGTATATACTTCACATCTGTTTCCAATCGATAGTGACGCCATATCTTCAAAGCATGCACTACGGCCTAACTCTAAGTCATGTGTCGGATAATTTTCCTCATGCGGCCTCAATCGCTTTGATGCATAGCGGCGACCTTTCCATTCTGCATCAGACACATCCAAGTCCTTGGCGCGTCGTCACAATAAATATCGAAGCTTTGAGCAACATCCCAGGTAGAACTAACACCGGTGCCGATGTCAATCGCTTCTTCAGCTCTGAAATCCTTTCTCACATTCTCAAGCGCCCATGCAAACTTCTTTTCCTTCTTGACAATTGCGTAAGAGGTTTCGCAATTGTCGAGAAGCCTTCGATGAAACGGGCGGTAGTATCCTCGCCATTCCAAGGAAACTCGACCTGGGTCACAGCCTTCTACGCTCCCAATGTAACACGCCTTCTACTTTGCTTGGATCTACTGGCGACTCCTTCATGGTCATTACATGTCCAAGAAACTCCACCTTGTCCTTCCAAAAATCACACTTGCTGAACTTGGCGAAAAGTTGTCGTTCCTCGCCTTTTCCAAAACTCGCCTTAAGTGTTCGGCATGTTCATCCTCTGTCTTGGAGTAGATTAGGATATCGTCTATGAACACGACGACAAACTTGTCCAAATATTCCATGAACACCTTATTCATCATATTCATGAAATAAATTTGGGCGATTCGTTACCCAAAGGACATAATCAGAAACTCGTAATGTCCATATCTTGACGAGAATGCAGTCTTGAATATCTTACGATCGGATCTTCAATCGATGGTATCCCGATCTCGAGATCAATCTCGGAGAAAACTCCGGCTCCTCTCGGTGATCAAACAAATCATCAATCCCGGGTAGCGGATACTTATTCTTCACGGTGACTTCATTGAGCGCACGATAGTCGATGCACATCCTGAAACTTCCGTCCTTTTTCTTGACAAACAAAACTGGTGCTCCTACGGCGACGAGCCTGGCCTCGATAAATCCTTTCTCCATTAACTCTTCTAGCTGTTTCTTCATCTCTACCAACTCCTCGGTGGACATCCGATAGGGTCTCTTTGCTATCGGTCTTTGTGCAGTACAAGCTCTATCACAAACTCTATGTCCTCGTCTCGCGGCATACCGTAGATCTTCGGGAAAGACATCTGGGTACTCATTCACTATCGGGACATCCTCTATGCTGATTGCCTTGGTACTGTTAACCATCAACTGACCATCTCTAACTGCAGTGGCTTGAAATTCCACTTTCTTCCCACACGGGCTCTCAACTGAGATAGTCCTTCGTCCACACTCCAATACGGCCTTGTGCTTGGATAACCAATCCATTCCCAATATGACGTCTAAGGTCTGGGTCTCCAAAATTATAAGGTTTGCTAGGAATTCTATTCCACCTATTAGTATTCTCACCCCGGAACATCCTACTTTCGGTCGGAGTTCGGAACTGTGGGTTTGAACTAAAAGCATGCACTTAAGTCTTGCAATCCTTAAATCATTTCTAGTAGCAAAGCCTTGCGAAACAAGCGAATGCGAAGCTCGAGTCAAACAAAATTTGCAGGTGTACTCGAGTTAACAAGTAACTTACCCAGACGACGTCAGTAGCATGCGGTGCATCTGCGGTGACATGGTTGACTCGGCCTCTCACCACTGATGCAGGGTGTGGCTCTGGTCTTTGGCGTCCTAGCTGGGTGGGTCCTAGATTGAAGCGAATCGGGTCGCTCCTTCTTCTTTGGACAAGCTGTTGGCGAAGTGTCTGGCTCGTTGCGCTTGTAGCAGCGTCTCACTTGTTCCTTCCGATCGCTCGAGTAAGCGTTTCTAGCGGGGTGGGGTGCAGTAGTTTTGATTGACAGGTCTTGGTCTGGGGATGGTGTCCTTGTTGCATTCTCGTGGTTGAAATCGAAGAATTGATTTGGTGCAACTCTCGGTATTGCGTTCACTGGCGTGATCCTTCTTTGTTGCATCCTGCGCTTCTGTTCTCATCCAGTTCCTTGCGCTTGTCCTCAAGAATAAGCGCCTTATTCACCAACTCTTGGAAATGCGGAAAGGTGTGGGTGATCAACCCTACTTGCAATCTGAGTTAAGTCCCTTCATAAAACGAGACTGCCTGGATTTATCTGTCGCTACATCCTCGGTGCAAGCGTGCTAGCCGTGTGAACTTGTTCAGTAGTCGACCTTGGGCCGATTACCTTGCTTTAATGCTCTGAACTCCTCCTTCTTAAGGTCCATGATTCCTTCAGCACGTGATCTTGTCGGAATGCAGTGTGAACTCTTCCCAAGTGATATCTTGAGGGTTCTCTTGCGTGGCACGAAATTCTCCCACCATTCTGGTAATGTTCCTTCCAACCGATGAGAAGCGTAGAGTACCTTCTCATTTCCTATGCATTGAGCTATGTGTAGCTTCCTCTCGATTGATCTTAACCAATCATCGGCCTCCAATGGATTGGCATTCCCAGAGAAAGTGGGTGGGTGAGTCCTCATGAACTCGATAGTCTTGTATTCTCGGGCGTGGTCACGATTAACTTGATTAGCGGTGGCCTGGCGGTGACGTGCTGCATTTGTTGCATCATAGCATGCATCAATCGAGTCTCGAGCGGCAAGAAATGCTCCAAAATTCTGCACATCCGGTGGTGGTGCTTTGGTGCTCCATCATTGGGGTTTTCTGGGGCGAGAACCACTCCCATTGCTTCCAAAGTTTCCACGGGTGTTCACCATCTGCCGATTTGCTCTAGGTTTAGAGATGAGAGGGAAACAAGAATAGACAAGTAATATGGAACTTATGCGGGCGAAAGGTGTAGCCTTAAGGTCCAACTTTATTATTAGTAACTTGGTATGGCTGCTTACAATGCCTAAGGGCCTTGCAACACATCTTGCACACTCAAAGAAACAAAGCAAATCCAAATCGAACTAACTCACGGAGTCTAACGCCTAAAGGGTGACTCTTTATTCGTGACTCGACTCGGCGAAGGAGTCTCACTATAGAACCTATGCTCACTCATCGAGAAAACCTCCACGGCCTGGTGCGGATGCTTTGCGGCATAGGCGCGAAACTTGATCGCCATGTCCAAAGAATCGTGTCCTCTATGGTAGTCGAAGAAGCGTGTCCTCATCGAGATCGACTCCTCTGGATGGCTCGTGTAGCTCAAATCTTGGCTCTGCAGTCGGTCAGTACAAGGTCATCTCCAACTCGTCAATCCTTCGCAGAAGGTGTGCCACATACTCTTGAGCTTCCCGCCATCTGCTCTTCTCTTCTCTGTCGTGATCTCCTTGCGGGCCTTACGTAGCTCCTTGCTTGTATTATCTAGTACATCCTCCTGGCGACAATAAATCGTGCCAAGCGTGTAACCGTGGCATCCTCATCCTGAATCTCCTTCGGTCAAGAAGGTTATCGCTGCGCGGATGGTAGCAGAACACCGTACTCTCAATTCTCTGGCGTAGATACGGGTAATGTGCCGCATTGCGGCGTCGTGATACTTCTTGGATACCCATCTGCATCGTAGATCTCCGGCGGTCAAAGGTGTGTATCGGGCGATTGCCTGGGCCCTTTTTCCTAGCAGGTACCTCAATCTTCACGTCACAAGCCTTGATCAATCCCGCTTGTCTGATTACTTCCACTTGGTATTGCGGCTTCTCAAAATCTCCGAGAGTCTGTAGCATATGCCAAAGTTCTGCAGCGTGACCAACTCCCAGATCAACGTAGTTGAACTCTTCCTCCATCTGTCACAAGAGTGCTTTACGTAAGAACTCGGAATTTTTTAAATTGTGACAAGGTAAGGGAAAATTTCAGCAAGAGACAAGAAAAGAGAGAAGGGGATAAGTCGAGATGTCATTTCTTGTCTTCACAAACTTTTAGCTTTTAGAAAATAGGTTTTATCCTCACTACGACCATTCTAGCTTAGGGTTGAGCCTACAGTCAAGTATGGCTCTGATACCACCTCTGTCGGGACCCCGAATTTGCAAATCCGGACCCTCTGTGTATTCAGCACTAGTCCAGGAACGCGCTAGTGCACACAGTCTTAACATTGGTAAATATCACAATCATACCACTCGATACCAATAAAGTACTTTATTTAAATAACCAAACTGGTTACTCGACCTTATGGCCAAGTTACAAATGTATGCCTTGTAAGGCGAAACTTATTCAGAGAAAAATAATAATAATAGCAGCGAAAAAAACAACGAAGGTAACATCGTGGCGCCATCCAGTATACCACAGGCAACTGACTGGGCTCGCATCCCTAAGTAGACGGATCCTCTTGGAATTCCTCCTCCGAAGCTGGCGTAGTCTCCTCTTCAACTGGTGTTGTGTTGAGGCAAGGGTGAGTACTTGGTACTCAGCAAGTCATGCACAGAATGCAAGCTAATATACTATATGCATGGCTTGGTACAAAGGAATAGCTCAAGGTATATTTGCAGTAAACAGCATTTGACAAGTAATATAAGTAGATTCGAAAGCAGTAAAAATAAGTAAAGCATAAATAACTTTTCAAGAAGTTTAGTAAACATCTTCCCCATCCTAAACCACATTTCCATCAACTTCATTATTAGTCCAGCCCAACCTTTCAAACCAAAGTTATTTTTGAGAAAATCTAACCCTTGACTGTAATTCCCGAGCATTGTCCAGTACCGTGGACACGGCTATTCGAATAGATTCTAAACTCTGCAGAGGTTATGCACTTTACCCACAAGATACAGTCAAACACCACAAAGGCGAGTTCCCGTAACAAAGCCTTTCGGAAGCCTCAAACAACACAGGTGGTCCTCTCCGGTTCGTGCTCTACACCATCCCTTCCCTTAGCCAAGGCGAAGTATGGGACCAACACACCGTTAGATGGGTATCTGGCCACAGCCACGATACGCTCCCCCGTACAATCACACAAACGGTGTAATTGACACCCTGAGGCTCCACAAGTGAGTCCTTAGCGACTTAGTCAACTAGGGCCGTCCCATTCCAGCATTGTGGTTGCAAGTATGACCCAGTTCAAAGGCTTGCAAGGTTAAGTCCTTAGAGTGACCAGGGCAAGACTACCCGAAGAACCAAATCAACACTCCCAATGCCACAACCGGCCCACTGATTACTCTTGCCACATGCCCTGGTCAGCGTTTATCAAACCCCGCTTGATTACCATGCACCACGTGCCATCAACATCACATGATACCTTTCCAAAACAGGTTCAATATATCATTAAGTCAATATTAACATTTGATTGTCCAAAATCATGTCATGAGCACGTAGCGAGTCTAAGCGATACTACAACGGTCTAAACCCATGTTGGCGATTTAATAATGTCCAACTAGTAATCCACAACTAGGGTGACAAAGGGTCATGGCACATACTTAAGTAATCAAGGTGTCATACAGCAAATTGGTACTTATCTAACCCCCATGTTTAAACAAAATATCTTTCTAATTGAACTAGCATGCAATAGTTTAAATCAAAATAGATTTCGAAATAGGATCAACATGGTCAAAGCACAACTTGCCTTCAAAAAGTACTTGCTCTTGGTCTTGAGTTGGATCTGAGTCAATACTTCTCCTTCGAATCCTTAGGCACTTCAACGTCTACTCGTAAAGCGTGCAAATAGCAAATACACAAATAAACAATAGGCAAAAAGTGTCCAAACACCCAAATAAAATCCATAAACAGAAAGAACATAATTTTATGGATTTTTAGAAACTGGAATCGTCAAATTTGGAGTTAAGATTAAAAGTTATGATTATTTAAAGTTTAAATAATCATTTAAATAATTTTGCAGAGAAAAACTTTAGTCCAAAAATTAAATAAAATTCATATATAGGTAGATCTCAATTTTATACAAATTTAGAAATTTGAATCACTCCAATCGGAGTTGAAACGCAAAAGTTATAAGCGTTTGAAGTTTGAATCTAAATTTGAATCAATATTTCGAATTAATAAATCATTTTCTTTTGGAAATTAATTATTGCGTCGGCATGGACACGTGGCAGCCTCGATTGGTTGGTGGCGTCAGCCGGTCCATGGACTCGGTCCATGCTCGGCTCGGGTCTCACCGTGGACTCGGTCCACGACTCTACGTGAAGGCCCGACATGTGGGCCCACTCGGGTAGCGTCATTCTTGGCGTCGGCGGGGCTCACCACGGTGGCGGCAGTGGGTCCCACCGATGGCGTCATGGATGACGCCACGGTGCGATCGGCCCGACCGCGCGGGCCCAGCGTGTCGGTGGCCACGCAGCCAGCGACGGTATTGGCCGCGTCGGTCAACTTCCGACACGTGGCGCAATCACGGCCGTTGGTTTGAAAATCAACGGCGCGGATTAGATCCAGGGTTAACACGTTGAATCTACTCGATGATCGTGGGCGTTCGATCTAGATCGGACGGTCGGATCTAATCCTATAATATCACTACTACAAAGACGCGTGGCGATCGTGGGCGTTGGATCTTGATCCAGCGGTTCAGATCTAATCGGGTTGGGGACACGTGAACTCACCTCAACCGTCCGATCTGGATCGGCGGTTCACCGAGCTCGCGAAGTCCGGCGATGGCGCGCGAGGCTTGGGCACCGGAGACGAGAACGACAGCCGAACCCGACGGCGTTTGGGGTTGCTCGGCGAGATGAATCCTTCCTTCGGTGCGTCTCGTCACGGTGGTTCCGGATCTGGGCTCCTTCGGCGGAAGACGACGGACGGCGCGAATCGAGCAAAACCGGCGGTCACTTCCTCCAACTCTGGCGAGCTCGCACGCGAATAACGACGGCGGCTCAGGCGAGATGGCTCGGGAAGCAGTGCGCAAAGATGAGGGCAACCTCGGGGGACGTCTCACGCTTTAAATAGCCTCGGCGTTCGTGCCCGAGACGGAAACCTAGTTCTACACGGCGGCGAGCGCGGCAGCGGAGTCCGGCTCGGACTCGGCGGAGACGACGACGCACAGCCGTCCACGTGGCACGATCAACGGCCACGATCGCACGGGCGCGATCGGATCCGGGCGGATACGGCTCGAGCCGTGCAGGCGGATCTCACCGTTGGATCTTGATCCAACGGTTGGGATTGATTAGGGTTTTGAGCTGGTTTGATCGAGTCAATCGGCTCGGTCGGTTCGAGTCCGACTCGGGTTCGACTTCGGTCGGATGAACGATACTTGACCCGAGTTGAATTTCCAGCGATTTAATATTTAAAATAATTCCCAGTAATTCATTTAATTCATTAAAAATAGCAAATGACTCAGAAAAATTCCAGAAAAATTCTGGAAAATACTTTGGATCATTTTGGACTCAAATAAAATATTTCCAACAAAATTTTATTTGCAAAATTAAATTCTTTAATTATTTCAAAATGGAATAAATTCAAATAAATTCCAAATAAATCCAAATAAATTCCAGAAAATTCCAAAAATTCACCAAAGTGCCAAATCACACATGAATTTAAGAAAAGCAAAATTTTGGGGTGTTACATGTTCCATAGGCGGTCGGTTTTGGTTGGTTTTCTTGGCTTGAGTTGACTGAAATCAAAAGAAAAGTGTTTGGTATTGGATTTTCGCGGAAAGTTCTGTAGGCGGTTTGTGGTTTTGTCTTCCTTGGTTGAAGACGAAGAAGAAGAGTTTTGAGTTGCGCGTCTGTTGGTCATAATTTTTGCTTTGACACCCGGTTTTGCTGGTTATTGAGGATTGTCTTAGGGAGGAAACATATGTGGTTGTTGTCCTCCCTATCTAAGAAAAGAGTTGAAGTTCTCCTAGTGCCGACCTTAGGTTGGGTGGAGCTAAGTTTTGAATCTTTATCGGAAAAGGTTTGGTTAAACATTTGGTTTTCCCTAGTGCATCCTTCTTCCTTCTTGGAAGTATATATCTTGAGATTTCTTGAAGAGTTTTGTGGGTAAATTTGGGAATTTGAGAGTTGAGCTCTCCTGCATTTCTGTTGGAGTTTTGTTTTTCTTCCTTGCTTGGAAAAGGAGAAATTGTCTATCGGTGTTCGTTCTGGTTCTTGAGTTGTGGTTATCTTTAAAAGTGGAGTTGCATCCTGTTTGTCAAAAGTGAAAATGGTTGTTTAGCATGTCATGTAGTATGTAACAATGTGGTTTACGGAATGATGTGTTGTTAAGTTAATTTGTGAGTTGAAACAATTCAATACGGTGTTATCTCTAGCTTGAGAATAAATAGACTACTAGTGTTGTAGTTTACTATTAGCGAGAATGATTAAAGGTATTAATGTACATGCTTAGAATCGGTTGCTTTACTTTAAAAGTGCTTATGATCCCCGATTATGTCTAAAGTTTTAAACCCTGATGTATAGTTAAAACATTAAGATGATGTACACTGCTGTTATTGTTAAAGAAACTTTGCTGGTTGTTAAAGATGTTCCAATTTAAACATGTTAGTAGAGAAATTTGATCTTGCTAGCTTGTGACCTTAACTTGGAAGTTGATTAGAGTTGCTATTCATGTTGTTGCAAAATCTCTACTATATAAAGTGGGAGTTTCTTCCCACGTCACATTAATTGCCCTGCTTAATTGCCCTACTTAATTGCCCCACGCAAGAAACGAAGCGTTGCTTTAATTAGCCAGCTTTTACAAGAAACGAAGCGTTAAAGATAGATGTTTGATCTTATAAAATAGTTTTTTTTTTAATCTTTATTTTTCGTAGCAACGCACGGGCATATAACTAGTACTAGTATATTTGGAAGTATGCAGTTGTGTCTCTACAATGCTAGCATTAATATCAATTGAGAAGACATAAGACTTATTGTTAATGAAGTTGTTAAGGGCATTGTTAATGCTAGTATTCAATCTATTTTAATAGTTGGAGTAGGTTGTGTAGTGACAATTTTGTTGTAACCTATGTATAGGGTAGCTAAAAGCAATGTTGTTGATTGATGATTATGCAAATTATTGATATTGATGACTTGGTAGTGTTGTTAGTTGTTGGAAACCATTGATCCAATAGAGAAAAGTGTAAAACTGTGGAATTATGTCGAGTACATGTTGTGATGGGATGAACAATGGATAATAAACATGATGTAAGATTTTAACCTTAATGAATGCATATCTTAGAATCCTAATTACGAATTTTATCTTGTAGAGATATTACTTATTTGTTGAAGTCATTTTATTGATTGAACAAGTTTCAATTGTCAAGATTTTGACATATGGATAGTATAAAATTGATAGGTTGACTTTGCTCAAGTAGCTGTTGAAGTACTACGTTTGAAATATAGAATACATTGTTATGTGATTTGGTGATCCGTGGGGATCATGTCAATATAGTTTTGGTTGGGTGCCTTTTTTATAAGCATCATAAACCTTAATTAGAAGTGTTGGGAATGGTAACTAGAGAAAGAAATTGTTATGTAAATTTTGTTAAATCACTACTACAAGAATACACATTAGAATCGGTTCTTTTTCGTCATCACAATCGGTTTTGGTGGCGATAGAAAGTCCAACGATTGTAATGAGGAATAGCTATCACAGTCGGTTTTCTCCCCGATTGTGATAAACAATCATCACAATCGGTTCTTGCGAAAAACCGATTGTGATAAGCCCCTCATCACAATCGGTTCTAGCATAGAACCGATTGTGATGAGGGGGTCATCACAATCGGTTCTAGCATAGAACCGATTGTGATGAGACCCCCTCATCACACATTTTCACTATTAAACATTGTTCTGACAGTTTTAACACAAAACGAAGAGATTTCCCCAGGAGGTCACCCTCACCCATCCTAGTTAGTACTACCCTCGCCTAAGCATGCTTAACTAATGAGTTTTGCCGCCAATTTTAATGCAAATGCGAGCACTTCACGAGAGGTCACCCATCCTAGTACTACTCTCACCCAAGCACGCTTAACTTCAGAGTTCTTATATGATCTAGTACCGTAGTGTTGTTATGATAGCATTTGAAAATATAACGCGTCTCCCTCCCCTTAACCCCACAAAGCACCCGAACACTAATGTTAGTATTCTTATACTTGAATTTACTCGACTTGGGTGCTCCAAAATTTAACCAAATGTCCAATTTAGTACCGTAGTGTTGGTATGATAGCATTTGAAAATATAACGTGTCTCCCTCCCTTAACCCCACAAAGCACCCAAACACTAATGTTAGTATTCTTATACTTGAATTTACTCGACTTGGGTGCTACAAAATTTAACTAAGTGTCCAATTTAGTACCGTAGTGTTGGTATGATAGCATTTGAAAATATAACGCGTCTCCCTCCCTTAACAAAATATAACGCGTCTAGAGCGGTGATACACTTGACAAAATATTGTGCACGTGTTTATGGAATATACATGACAACGATTTATAGAGCTAGCGATACTCCATGTTCGTATTGTACTTAGTCTACACCACCTCCTCATCTTTGTAGCTATGACCATTTGCCATTACCATCTAGCAAAGAACCGATTGTGATGAGCCAATTTCACTATTTTTGATTGTTTTAAGGTATGAATATCGCTTTATAATATATATTGAACACAAACATTTTACAATACACATATCACATTCGTTTACATGAATATAGAGCATAAACATACTTAACAGTCAATATGCATGCATCATCTACCCGTTCATCCAATTAAAAGGCGGTGATACACTTGACAAAATATTGTGCACGTGTTTATGGAATATAGAGCTAGAAACGATATTCATACCGTAAAACAATCAAAAATAAGCGAAATTGGGTCATCAAAAATATAGAGCTAGAAACGATATTCATACCGTAAAACAATCAAAAATAGTGAAATTGGGTCATCACAATCGGTTCTAGCAAAGAACCGATTGTGATGACCCCCTCATCACAATCGGTTCTTTGCTAGAACCGATTGTGATGACCCCATCACAATCGGTTCTAGCAAAGAACCGATTGTGATGAGCCAATTTCACTATTTTTGGTTGTTTTAAGGTATGAATATCGTTTATAATATATATTGAACACAAACATTTTACAATACACATATCACATTCGTTTACATGAATATAGAGCATAAACATACTTAATACCAATATGCATGCATCATCTACCCGTTCATCCAATTAAAAGACGGTGATACACTTGACAAAATATTGTGCACGTGTTTATGGAATATAGAGCTAGAAACGATATTCATACCGTAAAACAATAAAAAATAGTGAAATTGGGTCATCAAAAAATATAGAGCTAGAAACGATATTCATACCGTAAAACAATCAAAAAATAGTGAAATTGGGTCATCACAATCGGTTCTAGCAAAGAACCGATTGTGATGAGGGGGATTATCACAATCGGTTCTAGCAAAGAACCGATTGTGATGAGGGGGATTATCACAATCGGTTCTTTGCTAGAACCGATTGTGATGAGGGGGTCATCACAATCGGTTCTAGCAAAGAACCGATTGTGATGAGGGGGATTATCACAATCGGTTCTTTGCTAGAACCGATTGTGATGAGGGGGTCATCACAATCGGTTCTAGCAAAGAACCGATTGTGATGAGCCAATTTCACTATTTTTGATTGTTTTAAGGTATGAATATCGTTTATAATATATATATTGAACACAAACATTTTACAATACACATATCACATTCGTTTACATGAATATAGAGCATAAACATACTTAACAGTCAATATGCATGCATCATCTACCCGTTCATCCAATTAAAAGACGGTGATACACTTGACAAAATATTGTGCACGTGTTTATGGAATATAGAGCTAGAAACGATATTTATACCGTAAAACAATCAAAAATAGTGAAATTGGGTCATCAAAAAATATAGAGCTAGAAACGATATTCATACCGTAAAACAATCAAAAAATAGTGAAATTGGGTCATCACAATCGATTCTAGCAAAGAACCGATTGTGATGAGGGGGATTATCACAATCGGGTCTTTGCTAGAACCGATTGTGATGAGGGAGTCATCACAATCGGTTCTAGCAAAGAACCGATTGTGATGAGCCAATTTCACTATTTTTGATTGTTGTAAGGTATGAATATCGTTTATAATATATATTGAACACAAACATTTTACAATACACATATCACATTCGTTTACATGAATATAGAGCATAAACATACTTAACAGTCAATATGCATGCATCATCTACCCGTTCATCCAATTAAAAGACGGTGATACACTTGACAAAATATTGTGCACGTGTTTATGGAATATAGAGCTAGAAACGATATTCATACCGTAAAACACTCAAAAATAGTGAAATTGGGTCATCAAAAATATAGAGCCGTAAAGCGATATTCATACCGTAAAACAATAAAAAAATAGTGAAATTGGGTCATCACAATCGGTTCTAGCAAAGAACCGATTGTGATGAGGGGGATTATCACAATCGGTTCTAGCAAAGAACCGATTGTGATGAGGGGGATTATCACAATCGATTCTTTGCTAGAACCGATTGTGATGAGGGGGTCATCACAATCGGTTCTAGCAAAGAATCGATTGTGATGAGGGGGTCATCACAATCGGTTCTTTGCTAGAACCGATTGTGATAGTCATGTCCCTCGTCACAATCGGTTCTTTATAAGAACCGATTGTGATAAGCGGGCCATAATCACAATCGGTTCTTTCTAAGAACCGATTGTGATGACCAATTTCCTTATCACAATCGGTTTTTGTGAAGAACCGATTGTAATGATTGCCACTTATCTCAATCGGTTCTTTCTAAGAACCGATTGTGATAACTCATTTCCTTATCACAATCGGTTCTTTTAAAGAACCGATTGGGATAAGGAACCTTATCACAATCGGTTACTTCTAAGAACCGATTGTGATAACATGTTTCTAAAATTTACAAATGAGATACACGTATCACAATCGGTTTTTTAGTCAATAGATTGGAACCGATACAAATGAAGCGATAGTGATGTATCATTCTGTAGTAGTGAATCCGGTTGGACTTTCTCGATGAGTAAATAGTGAATATTGAATGTTTTCAGTCAAGGTGTTCCTTGTGTTGTGTTTCAGAGTTTCCCTAAAACTCGTAGAATTTGGTGCAAATATTTGGTTTTGGGCTAATTTGTTTAGTGGGTGCTATGAGTATGGATTTACACCCAAAGGTTTCGAGTGGATCGCGCTCCTTCGCGTTCACCCTGACTTATCTTTGGAACAAACTTTGAAGGGAGCAGAAGGACATAGTGGGTTGTGTTGAAAATTCTTGAGATTTAATTTGTAACTCATTTTGACTGGAGTTGGATTTATTTGCATAAGGTGTGTGAAGTTTGTGAGTGCTTCAAAAAGGTAGATTTTATGAATGTTTTATAAAGTGATTTTGTTAGTGAGATGTTCCTTTTTGGAAATGAGTTTCCCTCTCCTTGAGAAAATTTGTGACGGTTGTGGGAGCAGATGCTTGACTTGAAATTTTGATGTTCTCTTCCAAAATGTTGAATTTGGATGAAATGCAATGTTTTGCATGTTCAGTTTTCAATTGATGTGAGTTGTGGTGCAACGTGGTGTTTTACTGTCAACTATGCTGCCGTCATAGTCTATATGAATTTACGCAACCTTCGATGTTAATTGTGTTTCCATTATTTGATACCGAGGAAGAAGTCATTTGGTGAATGACTATTCGGTACCGTTGTTACATGATGAATGAATGATGAAAAGGAAAACGAGACATTGTTTATGCATATTTAATCATGAAGGAGTCGATGAGCCAGGTCGGTGAGAAAGTCATATATGGATATATGACTAATCCGGAGTGCTCTTGAAAAGTGTGCATTCTTGTCATGTATCGATATTTCCATTTCTTCCTAGTATGAAAAGAAAGAATGAATAATTTGTGGTGTTTTGGCTGTGGTGTTAGAGGTTTGAGTTTTCTTTGCGATTTGGCTTAGAAAATGACATGAGTACTCTTTGGTTGTTGCCGAACTCTTTCCAATGTGGCTTTTAGCGCCTTGGAGTTCGAGTTGTTGGATGTAGATCATTTTGGGTTCATGGGTGTTGGTTGAGCTTACTCAATGATTGTACCCTTGTTCCGATTCTTTGAAAGGAAGAATACGAGGGCTAAACCTTCTTAGAAAGAGGAATCTAGTGTGGGTTTGTAATGACCTAAGATATTAGGCGTTGCTAGTGGTTGATCGTAACTAGTTTGGAAGCGAAGAGTAAAGGAAGGTTGTGTAGGACTCAATTCAAACCTTCTTGGAGACTTGTGTCATTGATGTGTCCCTCGGTAGGGTTGATTAAATTATTAGTGGACCACTTGGTGGTTGCTAGTAATTGCTTTTCCTTTTCGAAGTGTATTGGATCTTTTGTCGTCGAGCTTTGAGTGAGTTGTGTCAACCGATGTGGATTGCTTGGTTGATATTGTTTTTGCGGGTTTTAAGGACCCTAGTTATAAAGTAGGTTTTTCCTTCGGTGGTAGTGGTGGGTATTGGTCTTTTGTAAAAGGTCAATCTTTTGCAAGGTGTTAGCCGATTGTTCAAGCAGTTGGTAGTCTTGGAGTGTTGTGTCTTGCTTGGTTCGCGTCGTCTAGAATACGACGAACCACAGTAGAGAGGTTGAGATGTGAAAGCACTTTTGTGCGTGGGAGCTGAAGAGGGTTCTAGAGGTTGGTGCCGTGTTCTTCTGAGGAGAAACATCGGTTAAAGGGATCGGGCACTTTAGTGCCAACGAATGCATAAAAATGAGGAATATGAGACCGTTTCCCTTCATTGTCAGCTTAGGAAGTTATCCTTTTGCTTGGGACGTTCTGAATCCTTATGTTTGTACTCGGTGTTTCAAAGTGGAGTAAGAATTCTGGCAAGTTGAGAATGTGAGTTATCTTTAGAGCTGTCAGTCTTTGATCCTTAGCTCCTTGCTTCTGACTGCTGGCTGGTGCAAATCGTAAGGGCTTCTAAGCGGGTTCTGGGGCGTGAACCATAGCTCCCTTCGATTTGGTTGTTTGCGAAGTGGCGTGTCTCGGATTCGGGGTCGAATCCTGTTGAAGGGGGGAGAATGTGACACCACGGAGTGTCGTAATCTTATAACATGTGGATGTTGATGTCAAAACATTATAAAATATGTAAATGGGGGTTAAAACTTTACGTTATGCCGTTTATAGCGTGTTTTTTGGGCCGTTTTCGGGTGTTTGGGCCTCTCCGGGGGACTTTGGGCCTTGGGGGTTGAGTTGGGCCTCCGGTGGAAGGGTTTGGGCCCAAGGGGGGACTTTTGGGCAGCCAAATCCGGCCCCCACCAATTGGTGCGCCCCAAATTCCCTCTCCCAACCCTAGCCGCCACCCCCTAGCCACCCCCATGCACCTCCACCTTTCCCCTTCCTCTCCATCTTCCCCCATGGCGCCACCACCCCTCTCCTCCCCTGTCCACCTCCCTTGCTGCTCCTAGGGGAGTTCTCCACCTCAACACCTCGAAGATCCGTCCATTGGAGCGCTCCGCGACGAGGAGATCCGGTGGATTTGGAGCGAGGAAGGAGATCGCGCGAACCGGGAGGAGATCCGTTGGGTTTTCATGCGTCGGACGAAGGTATGACCATGGGAAACCTTGGGGTTGATCTAGGTACTGTTATAAGGGTCTTTATCAAGTTTTTAGATCAATTGGTGGTGCTGGATTTGAGTAATTTGGATTAGATCTAGATGTTGCCACGTTTCTGTTTTGGGGCAGCATGAGCAGTCAACCTAGGGTTCACGTTTTCGCAAATTTAGAATCCGAATCTGTCCGTACGGATGTTGAAGAAGTTGTATATAATTTCATTATCTTTCATTGGACATAAAGAACGTTAAATTCCGATCAGCCGTTTGAAAGTTATGGATGTTTTACCGAGCGTGTCAAAATCTGTGATGCGATTGGAATAGATCACGATAATCTGTATATTAAACAACTTTAGAGTCCGAATCAGTCTTTCCATATACCTGGGAAAAGTTGGGAAATTTCCTAAGCTACGTGAGGATGTACTCGTTTAATTGATTCGGAGTCCCAGAACTCAAGTTATGCCTTTTGGAAGGCTGCTGTCCCGACGGAACAGAACCTCTGTTTTTAGGATTTGCGAGTAGTTGGCAATGTCGGGGTAGATGAGGGTTTGCGTACTGTTTTGTGGACATGATTGTGAGTGTGTGATGCCTATGTGCAGGTGATGCGACCCCGGGAGTGCCTTCTACATCCCGCCAATCCGTTGCCCGTAGTTGAGGCAAGTGTGTTGTAATGAATAGCGAATTGTAGGTTGCTTGTTGAGATTAGATGAAAGATGGATTACATGATATGATCACTTGCCATGCTTTAATGCTTTCCAATGATATGATGAATATGTTATTCATGTTATGATGCCATGTGTTTATGTACAAATGAGTTATGATGATTGCATAATTGCATACATGTCATGATTACATGGCGAGGGCGGTGAGAAAGTCATAACTAGTCCGGTAAGGTCGGTGAGAAAGTTATGACTAGTCCGGAACGCCATTGAGTAAGTCCTACATCGTGATTCCATCCACGTGGTGTTTGGAAGCGAGGAGTAGGCACCCTCCATCTTTGAGATGGAAGGGGGGAGAGGGTGCACACCGACGGGTGTGTACTCAACCATACCGGTATGAGTTTCCAGGAGACATGTGCATCGCATTGCATTACATTGCATTGCAGTATATGAGGATGTTATATGAGGATGATTTATGATGATGTCAATGATATGCTTACACTATGATTATTAGATGTGTATGATGTTTTATGTGAAAAGTGGTGATGAAGGTATTGGAATGTGTTTTCTTGTTCCATTGCAATATGCTTGCTGAGTTTCAAACTCACGCTTGTGTTTTATGTTGTTTTTAGGTACTTTGACACCGGCATGCGGGAAAAGGGCTTAGTGGCACTTCATCACATAATTTTCCACACATTTAGACTATAATTACCCTTCGGAGTTGTGATCATGAATCTAGTGTGATGCAACTAGGATTATGGTTTGTTGGTGTGCTTGATTACATCCTTTACTTCGTATTAGTTCATGAGATGGTTAATTCCATTATGGTAGACTTAAATTGCTGCTATATTACCCATTGATGCTGCCTTGGATGTTTTTCCCGTATGTTATATCATGTGATATTTTGTTGTTGCTCCAAATCATGGAGAAACAACGGAGATGCTACCGAAATTTCGGTGTTTAGCAACTGCGCCTTTGCTGTAATTTATGTTTAATTGTGGTATTTAGATGTTGTTTAGTCTATGTTTGGTAGCATTCGGGCATATTAAATGCCGGGGTGTTACATCTCCATATATGACTTTCTCACCGACCTGGCTCATCGACCCTTTTATGATTGAATAAACATAAACGATGTCATGTTTGCTTTTCACCATTCATTCACCATGTAACAAACAATACCGAGTAATCATTCACCAACCGACTACTTCCTCGGTATCACATGTTTGAAACACATATAACATTGACGGTTGCGCTAAATCTTATAACTATGATGGCAACACCATTAACAGCAAAACACCACGTCGTGTCAGAACCCACCATCAATTGAAAACTAACCTGCAAAACCTTGCATTCTAACCAAAATCAACCTTTTGGAAAAGAACATCAACTCCAAGTCAAACATCTACACACACAACCACCACAAATTTTTTCAAAGAGAAAGGGAAACTCATTTCAAAAGGGAACACTTCACTAACAAAATCACTTATGAAACATTCATAAAAATCCACCTTTTGAAGCATTTGCGACCACCACACTCATTTTCCAAATAACTCCAACTCTAGCCAAATAGAGTTACAAATTGAAACTCAAGAATATCCAACACAACCAACTAAGACCTTCTGCTTCCTTTAAAATTTACTCCAAAGATGATTCAGTGCGAACGCAAAAGAGCGCTATCCACTCAAAGACTTCTGGGTGTAAAACCATACTCATAGCATAAACTGCACAAATTAGCCAACACCACAGATTGGCACCAATTTCTATGAGTTTTAGGGAAACTCTAAAACTCAACATAAAGAACACCTCGACCGAAAACATTTAACCAAGATAGCAAACAACCAAACTATACCAAAAGGTTTTAGACACAAGCTTAGCATGAAACCTACCATATCTAGTATTCCACTATACTTACCATTTAAGCGTTCAATATTCGCTATTTACTCATCGAGAAGGCCCAACAGGACTTAACAAAAACCACACAACAAATTCTCTCTGTAATTATATTTCCCAACATTTATAAATAAAGTTTATGATACTTATCATAAGACATCCAACCAAGACTACCTCATCGTGATTCCCACAGACCAACACCTCATATAACAACATATTCTATATTTCAAACATAGTACTTCAACAGATACTTAAGCATGATCAACCTATCAAAAAAAAAATTTATACCATCCATTCATCAACATCTTGGCAAATGAAACTTGTTTAATCAATAAATGACTTCAACAAGTAAATATTATCTGTACGAGACACAGTTCGTAACTATGATTCTAAGACATACATTCATTAAGGATAAAATTCTACATCATGTTAATTATCCATGGTCCACTCCATCACAACATGATACAGTAACCTCCATTTTAACAAGGATTTTCAACAATTAATCTAAGCAATTACCACCACTACTAAGCCATCAATATAAATAATTTGCATAACCATCAATCAACAACATTGCTTTTAGCTACCCTATACATAGGTTGCAACAAAATTGTCACTACACAACATACTCCAACTATTAAATTAAATTTAATAAGTTAGACCTTCACGAAGCTCTTACAATATCATCAAACAACAAAACCTAAACCTTTCCAATTGGCCTCGATACTAGCATTTTAGGAACACGACTGCGTACTACCAATCATGCTAATATTTTACAACAACATGAATAGCAACTCGAATTAACTTCCAAGTTAAAGCCACTAGCCAACACGATTAAATTTCTCTATTAACCCGTTAGATTAGAACATCTTTAAACAACCAGCAAAGTTTCTTTAACAATATCAGTAATTTTACATCATTTTAATGTTCTAACTATGCATCAAGGTTTTAAACTTTAAACATTAACGAGGATCATAAGCACTTTTAAAGAAAAGCGACAGATTCTAAACATATACATTAACACATTTAATCATTCTCGCTATAGAGTACTCTACAACGCTAGTAGCCTATTTATTCTCAAGCTAAAGATAACAACCGCATTGAATTATTTCAACTCACAAATTAACTTAACAATACATCCTTCCATAAACCACATTGGTACATACTACATAACATGCTAAACAACAATTCTCACTAGTGACAAACGATTTCAGTCAAAAGACTACTTACTTTGTTTGCAGCATTTTATTTTTAAAACCCAACCCAAATTCACAAAGAAACTTGACTCTCAAAATTGCAATGAGACAGACCCAAACTTGGTTATGCAAAAGG
Source organism: Rhipidocladum racemiflorum (assembly GCA_036346355.1). Lineage (NCBI taxonomy): Eukaryota > Viridiplantae > Streptophyta > Magnoliopsida > Poales > Poaceae > Rhipidocladum > Rhipidocladum racemiflorum. The sequence goes on along the minus strand of CM070583.1, from coordinate 37,875,840 downwards.
AAAGTTTCCAAAACACTTTTCAATCTCAAAGACTCCCATAAAGGAAAATGGTTGAAAGACAATTTTCTTAAAAGGGAACCAAGTGATCAAGTAATCCTTTTCAAATAAAACCTTAACACCAAACCCCAAACTTTCACGAAACAAGAAGGGTTTTCAAAGATGATTTCTTAAACCAGTAAAATGACGAAATCAAACACCACTTACTCCTACAAAGCCACAGGACTTCAGCCCTGACAACCAGGTCTGGCATAATGCCGTAATAACTCTTTTGACCTCGGAGAAAGACAAACACAGGAATAGATTGAATGCTTCTCCCCCATAAAGCAATCAACAACTAAGCATCAAAGCTGGAAAGGCGACCAAAAGAAGCGCAACACTAGACTCTTCTTCTTCGCCTTCAACCAAGGAAGACAAAACCACACACCGCATACGGAACAATCCGCGTAAAATCCAATGCCAAACACTTTTCTTTTGGTTTTAGTCAACTAAAACCAAGGAAACCAACCAAGATTGACCACAGAACGATAAAGAAGATCCGAAGGAATCCATCACCAATCTCTTCTATTCGACTCTAGTCAACTACCCGATCTACGACAGAAAGGGTAAGCACTCTTCTCCTACAGTGGTTAATAATTCTTCGGTGATTGCATTAACCGGCCACACCGTCAAACCACACCCCTACTATGAACAAAAAGAGGTGACCGAAACCCTTCGGCACCACAACCCCACTTTATCACAAATGAAGCAACTCAATCAAATCTATCATAAATATATCATTATACATCATCAAGAGTAGCATTCAACATCAAAGCTTAGAAACAATATTTAAACGGAAAGCAACAGTACCCATACCCTTTCCTACTGTGCATCCATGTGTGTCAAATTTTAAATTAGTTATTCCACTTACACAAGTTTTAATGTTTCTATCCTACGACAAAATTTTAGTTAAAACCTAGGCCATGTTTTTAAGTTATTCCACATCACATTTTAGTTGTTTCCTATAGTATGACACTAAAAATACACATTCCAAGGACCTACAGCCCGTTTTGATACCAACTGTAACACCCCAGCATTTAATATGCCCAAATGCTACCAAACATAGACTAAGCAACCTCTAAATACCACAATTACAAGTAAATTACAGCAAAGGAGCAAATGCTAATACCGAAAATTTCGGCAGCATCTACTTTGTTTTTTCATGAATTGAAGCAACAACAATAGCATAGCAATATATGGCAATATAAGAGACATCTAAAATAGCAATAATTAAAGCCATGACAGCAATATAAGTCTAATTCCAAGCATTCAATGTCTCCATAAGCCAAACGAACAATAAGACTCTCATATCGCAAAACCAAACCATAAATCAATAAACACCACACTTAATTTATTATCAAGACCCAATTGAATGACTGTGGGAACAAATGAGTGAAGCTACGTGTACAAGTGTGACTAGTTCCCTTCCCCGCATGCCGGTCTCATGGTACCTAAAACAACAAGAAAGCACAAGCGTGAGTTCAACACTCAGCAAGTATATTGCAATGGTACAAAAGAACAATTACATGGCTTCAACACCTCAATCATGCCTATCATCTTATTCATACTCACATATCATCATCATCATATATGCAATGCGATGCGATGCACATGTCTCCTAGAAACTCATACCGATATGGTTGAGTACACACCCGTCGGTGTGCACCCTCTCCCCCTTCCATCCCGAAGATGGAGGGTGCCTACTCCTCGCTTCCATTCACCGCGGTGGATGGAATCACGATGTAGGACTTACTCAATGGCATCCCGGACTAGTCATAACTTCCTCACGGACCTTACTGGACTAGTTATGACTTTCTCACCGACCCAGCCATGTGTTATGCCATGTATGCAAACATGCCAACATCAAAGATAACTTGTACATTAACACATGGCATCACAACATAATAAACCATATTCATCATATCAGTGGCAAACATTAAGCCTGGCATGTGAACATATCTTATATTCAATTTCAACTCAACAAAACTAGCAATATACAACCCGCTACCCATTCCAATACACTTGCCTCAACCACGGGCGACGGATTGGCGAGAAGTAGAAGGCACCCCCGGGGTCACACCACCTGCACATAGGCACCACACACTCAAAATCATGCCCACAAAACAATACGCAAACACTCTTCTACCCTGACTTTGCAAACTACTCGCACAACCCAAAAACAGAGGTTTTGTCCCGCCGGGACAGCAGACTTCCAACGAGCATAACTCGAGTTCTAAGACTCCGAATCGATTAAATGAGTACATCCTCGCGTAGCTTAGGAAAGTTCCTAACTTTTTATAAGTATATGGAAAAACTGATTCGGAATCTAAAGTGGTTTAATCTACAGAATACCGTGATCTGTTCCAATCTCGTCACAGTTTTGAACACGCTCGGTAAAACAAGCATAACTTTCAAACGGCTGATCGGAATTAAGCATACTTTACGTCCAATTAAAGGTATTTCAATTACCTACAACTTCTTCAACAGGCGAATTACCAAATTCCAACTCTAAATTGGCGAAAACCCAAACCCTAGGTCGACTGCTCATGCTGCCCGAAACAGAGAACGTGGCAAACTCTAGATTTCATCTAATCTACCCAATTACAGCACCACCAATTGATCTAAAAACATGATATTAACCCTTAGAACAGTACCTAGACCAACCCCAAGGATCCCCGTGGCCATACCTTCGCCCGACTAACGAAAAACCAACGGATCTCCTCCCGGTTCGCACGATCTCCTTCCTCACTCCAAATCCACCGGATCTCCTCGTCGCGGAGCGCTACAATGGACAGATCTGCGGGGTGGTGAAGTGGAGAACTCCCCTAGGAGCAGCAAGTGGTGGTGGAGAGGGATGGGGAGGGGTGGAGCGCAAGGGAGGGGGCGGTGTAACACCCCAAAATTTTGCTTTTCTTAAATCTATGTGTGGTTTGGTACTTTGGTGAATTTTTGGAATTTTCTGGAATTTATTTGGATTTATTTGGAATTTATTTGAATTTATTCCATTTTGAAATAATTAAAGAATTAAACTTTGCAAATAAAACTTTGCTGGAAATATTTTATTTGAGTCCAAAATGATCCAAAATATTTTCCAATTTTACGCAATTTTTGAAGTCTTTTGCTATTTTTAATGAATTAAATGAATTTCTGGAAATTATTTTAATTATTAAATCGCTGGAAAATCAATCGGGTCGAGTACTGTTCATCCGACCGAGTCGGAACCCGAGTCGGACTCGAGTCTGACCCGAGCCAGTTGACTCGATCGAACCAACCCTGACCCAGATGGATCCGAACCGTTGGATCAAGATCCAACGGTCAGGATCAATCCGCTTAGGCTAAACGCGGCCGCGCCGAGCCAATTTCGCCGCCGATCGCGCCACGTGGACGGCCCGCGGCGTCCACGTTGTCTTGTCAGATCCGGACGGACTCCGCCGCCACCGCACGGCTCGCCGCGAAACCGAGCGAATCTCGACGCCCGCGCTACGCAGATTTAAGGTCCGGATCATTGCCCGAGGTTCGCCTCGACCTGCGGCAGATCGCTTTCCCCAACTCCCGGAGCCCTATCCGCCGCCGTCACCTTGCAATTGCTCGCCGGAGTCCTCTCTCTCCCCGCCGCGGTTGTTGCCTCGTTCCGCCGCCGTCCGCCGTCTTCCGCCGAGTTGGAGCCCAGTTCCGAGACCCTCAGGCCAAGGCGCACTGGCGAGGACTCATCTCGCCGGAGAGGCCCCGCAAGACTGCCGGGCTTGGTCACCGCCCTCGCATCCGGTGAACCCGCGCCGCGTTGCCATCGCCGCCGAAGCTCGCACAACCGTTGGATCAAGATCCGACCGTCACGGTGAGCCCACGCTTTCCCCAAACCCTAGAATCCAGATTAGATCCGACCGCTGGATCAAGATCCAACGGCCCACGATTAACCCACGCCGCCGCATCTTGTGGATAACGTTACGGGTTAGGATCGTTTCCAACCGTTGGATCAAGATCCAACGGCTCAGATTGACCGCGTTCACCCCAAACGGCGTGAAGCATAGATCAATGCGGGCCGTTGATTTTCAAATCAACGGTAGAGATTGTGCCACGTGTACCCAAGCCACGCCACGCGTGGCGCGTGTCTCGACACGCGGGGCCCGCGTGTCACGTGGACAACCGAACCGCACCATGACGTCACCGGCGATGTCACGGTGGGGCCCGCATGTCGGCGAGTTGGACCGCGACGGGTTAATTGCGCGGCGTGACAGCGACATGTGGGGCCCACATGTCGGCGACGCGGAGTCGTGGACCGAGTCCACGGTGAGACCCGAGCCGAGCGTGGACCAAGTCCATGGACCTACCGACGCCAGCAGACCAATCGGAGGCTGCCACGTGTCCTCGCCGACGCAATAATTAATTTTCGAAAAAGAAAATGATTTATTAATTCGAAATAATGATTTCAGATTTTGTTTCGAACTTCAAACGCTTATAACTTTTGCGTTTCAACTCCGATTTGAGTGATTCAAATTTCTAAATTTGTATAAAATTGAGATCTACCTAAATATGAATTTTATTTAATTTTTGGACTAAAGTTTTTCTCTGTAAAATTATTTAATTGATTATTTAAACTTTAAATAATCATAACTTTTGCATTTTAACACCAAATTTGACGATTCCAGTTTCTAAAAATTCATAAAATTATGTTCTCTCTGTTTATGGATTTTATTTGGATATTTGGACACTTTTTGCCTATTGTTTATTCATGTATTGCTATTTGCACGCTTTACGAGTAGACGTTGAAGTGCCGGAAGGATTCGAAGGAGAAGTATTGACTCAAGATCCAACTCAAGACCAAGAACAAGTACTTTTTGAAGGCAAGTTGTGCTTTGACCATGTTGATCCTATTTTTAAACTTATTTTGATTTAACTTATTGCATGCTAGTTCAATTAGAAAATACTTTATTTAAATATGGGGAATTAGATAAACACCAATTTGCTGTATGACACCTTGATTACTTAAATATGTGCCATGACCCCTTGTCACCCTAGTTGTGGATTACTAGTTGGACATTACTAAAATTGCTAACATGGGTTTAGATCGTTGTAGTATACTGCTTAGACCTGCTACGTGCTCATGACATGATTTTGGACAATCAAATGTTAATATTGACTTAATGATATATTGAACCTATTTTGGAAAGGTATCATGTGATGTTGATGGCACGTGGTGCATGGTAATCAACTGGGGTTTTTGATAAATAGTTTTTGACCGGGGCATGTGGCAAGAATGATCAGGTGGGCCAGTTGTGGCACTGGGGATGTTGATTTGGTTCTTCGGGTAGTCTTGCCCTGGTCACCCTAAGGACTTAACCTTGCAAGCCTTTGAACTGGGTCTAACGTGCAACCACATGTCTGTAATGGGACGGACCTAGTTGACTAAGTTGCTAATAACGTACCTGTGGGACCTCAGGAGGTCAACTACACCCTTTGTGTAAGTTATGCGGGAGCGCATCGGGCCGAGGCCATGTACCCATCTAACGGTTGATTGGCCTAAACTTCGCCTTAGCTAAGGGAAGGGTTAGTGTGCAATAACCGGGGAGGACCACTTGTATTGTTAGAAGTTTCCGAAAGACTTTGTTACGGGAACTCGCCTTTGTGGTGTTTGACTGTATCTTGTGGGTAAAGTGCATAACCTTTGCAGAGTGTACAATCTATTCGAATAGCCGTGTCCGCGGTATTGGACATCGCTCGGGAATTACAGTCAAGGGTTAGATTTTCTCAAAAATAACTTGGATTTGAAAGGTTGGGTTGGATTAATAATGATGTTGATGGAAATGTGGATTAGGATGGGAAAGATGCTTACTAAACTCCTTGAAAAGTTATCTATGCTTTACTTGTTTCTATTGCTTTCGAATCTACTTATGCTACTTGTCAAATGTCAAGCATCGCAAATATACCTTGAGCTATTCCTTTGTACCAAGCCATGCATATAGTATATTAGCTTGCATTCTGTGCATGACTTGCTGAGTACCAAGTACTCACCCTTGCCACAATACAACACCAGTTGAAGAGGAGACTACACCAGCTTTTGAGGAGGAGCTCCAAGAGGAACCGTCTACTTAGGGAGCGAGCCCAGTCAGTTGCCTGTGGTATACTGGATGGCGCCACGAAGTTATTTGATTTTCTGCTGCTACTATTTCTCTCTTAATAAGTTTCGCCCTGCGAGGCGTATATTTGTAACTTGACCATAAGGTCGAGTAACCAGTTTGACTATTTAATTAAAGTACTTTACTAGTATCAAGTGGTATGATTGTGATATTTACCGATGTTAAGACTGTGTGCACTAGCGTGTTCCTGGACTAGTGCTGAATACACAGAGGGTCCGAATTTGCAAATTCGGGGTCCCGACAGGCAGCTAGGGGTGGCGGCTAGGGAGGAGGTGGGGGAGGCGCAAAAGGGGAGGAGAGGGCATGTGGGGGCTGCTAGGGTAGGGAGAGGCGCACCAAGCCCCCCTTAGCCAGGTTTCCCCCCCCCATGGGCCATACCCCTTCCACTAAAGCCCACGGCTCATCCCCCCTTAGGCCCAAACTCCCCCGGAAAGGCCCAAACTCCCGAAAACGGCCCGGAAACGCGTTAAAACTGCAAGACGTAAAGTTTTCAACCTCCATATTCACATCTTATAATGTTTTGCCCTCAAACTTCATATTTTATAAGATTACGACCTTCCGTAGTGTCACAGGTTCCCTGAATAAATGTTACGACTTTGTTCATTGGATACGATCTGATTGTGAAATACATTGTCAAAGTGTCATTATTCTTAACGGGTCCCTGATCCATATCATTACGAGGAGCGGTGATGATTTGATCAGCACATGTATTGGTTGATGGTAATGTTTCACATACCATAGATATGGACATATCGAACCAATAATGTGGACACATGTTGAAAAACATGGGTAGTCAGACAAGACCCACTCCGAGAAGATGTGAGTTGTTATCTCTTATAGTGCCATCAGCGTATAGTCTCGAGTGGTACGCCTATATGGTCCTTAGACCTGTGATTGTCATGGATACCTAGCATGTAGACTTGTATGCTTTAGTGTCATCAAATGCTACACCGTAACTGGGTAGTCATAAAGATGAATACTGGGTATGCCACGATACATCGACAAGGGTGTGATGATCAAGATGGGATTTGCCCCTCCTAGATAACGGGAGAGATACCTCTGGGCCCCTCATGTGGATGGATAGGGAAAGTGCACGGTCGTGCTAATATGACTAAGGAGTTAGTCATGGTTTGTATCCATCACACTGTCGAGTGAAGTGGTCGAGCTATCAACAAGGGTGGCGCGCATCTCGCCTTGAGCTTGACTGGTATCGTGAGGCAAAGGGATCGGTATGTGAGTGTATCAAGGTTCGGCCGAATGTTGATTCTATGCATTCGAGGGTCAATACGTACTGCTAGGTGCCACTGTTGATCAATGAATTGGAAAAAGGTTTCCGGATTCATGTCCGACTTGCACCGAACCTAACGGGTCACACACTTAACGAGTTGGAAACTGTTTAATGGGTTTGAGCATGGATAAGATCCGTGTTGGAGATGGAACCCTAGCGGGCTTTGGCCCACTAGCGTGTCCATAAAAGGCGAGGCCAGGACCAGTGCGCGACAAGGCATTAGAACCCTCACCACTTTCAGCTGTCGCGCTCCTCTCCTGCTCCCCAGAAACCCTAGCTGTGTGGTGAGGTGCCCTTGAGGCAATCATATGGATGATTGTAACATGACTATGTTTATGAATAATAATATGATTATTGGTCCAATGAATGTATATCATTGTTTTGATCAACAAGTGTGTAATTTGTTTATGAAGCTCTTTACTTATTGATATAATTTTGAAAGTATCTCTGATCGGATATCATCGTAGAGGACAGCGATGAATAGATCAGCACATGTATTCATCGATGATCATGTTTCATAGATCATGTGATATAGGGATATCATCAATACATTGTGAACACATGTTGAAGAACATGGGTTAGATAGACCCACAATTGAGACACTGCGAGAATGTTACATTTTTATGTGTCATCAATGTATCTCATACTTAGTATATGTATGATCCTTAGACCTGAGATTGTCATATTTCCTACATGTGTAATAGTTTACCTTGGGGTTACCAAACACTATTTCCTAACCGAATAGTTATAAAGATAGCTTTCATGTTTACTATGAAACAGGCAAAGGGAAGTGAGCAATCAAGATGGGATTTGCCACTCCAGTGTAATGGAGATATCTATATAGGCCACTCGTGTGATATGATTAAGGAAGTGCATGGCCATGCCGTGATTGAGGAGTCAATCACAACTTATTAACATATCACGGATACGAGAGATGGATTGAATTGTCAAAAGATGACACTCTTCTCGCCTTGAATTCAATCTTCATATAGTTTGGCAAAGGGATTGTTACATGGGTACTTTTGGTAGGTTATGTCCTATTTGATCATGGTGTGTTTGGGAGTTGGCATGCCCTGCAAGGAGCCGCTACCAACTATTGGATTGGATCGAATCCATGTCCAAATGTACGTGAACCTACAGGGTCACACACTTAACGGGTTGGGATGCATTAATTCGGATTGGATCCGTAATTAATGGACCTCGTGGGCTTAGCGCGCAGATGGGCCCTGGCTACTTAGGGTTTCACCTCGTGGCTATATAAGGAGGGGAGGAGGGTGGGCGCAGTGTGACTCCCGTGCAGTTTTGAAGTGCCTCACCAGAAACCCTAGCCACCTCCTCTCGCTGCCCCTGCTGAGCGATCCGGTGCTTGCACACCAACGCACGGCGTCCCATCACTGGACATGTGGACTGTTGTGGTGACGCTGTTGTGACTGTGGCGTGCGAGGACGATACGCAGCCGAACGAGGCGAGGATGATCCACGACGAGGAGAGGACGATCCACGACTGCGGCGGGAATGATCGACTACATCGACGTGCGAAGGAATCCGCAACTGCGCGTCTAGTGGTAATTGATCTATGATCCCCTTCTCGCTACTAGCTTTCTGGTTATGCAGTAGAAAATTTTAATTTGTGCTAGAGTAGCATACCGCGTTCCCCAACAGGCAGTACCGTCCAGCAAGCCCGGTAGTGCCGCTGGTCGGGAACCGAAATGGTTGCTCTCTGGAAAAAAGGTACCGGGGTTACCTCCGGTACTACTGTGAGGGCGGCATTACCGGCCTCACGGCCCGGTACTGCCGGTCGCCAGAAATCACAAAAGGGAGCTCTCTGGAAAATAACCGCCGACGTTATGCAAGCTGTACTGCCGGCAAGGGCGGCAGTACCGGCCTCACACGTCGGTAGTGCCGGCCTACGGAGAGTTCCAAAATTGCAAAAAGGGGAAATTACATGATTGAAGTCGGAACTTTGCGGCACATGCGTGGATAGGTTCCTAGCGATGCTAGGGACTTATTCACGTCGACCATGATAAGTTTCGAGCTCGATTGCCCAAATTTTCCCTTTTTGGCCTAGCGGACGGTGGAAACGACGAAAAATCGGATTCTAACTCGAGTCCAATTTTGATTTTTGTCATGGCGATGGGACATCTATTGTGCTAGGGACTCATACGCGTCGGATTCGAGGATTTTGGGACTGCGAAATGCGAAATTGCCCTGAATGCCCAAAATGCAACTTTTTGCAATTCGGCCGAATTCTTGGATTTGCAACTCGCGTATTGACTCCATTAGTGCACTAAGGCCCTATGTAACCGAGAACTTGACTACGATCTCGGTGCGCGATGATCGAACTCCTGAAACTCAAAAACCCTAATAAGTCTCGAATTCGATTCCGGACCCGAATCGAGTTCAAACTCGATTCTTCCGCGAGAATCGACCTTCGAGGCGTGGGGATATATTCGCGAGTTGTTTTCTTGACTCTTCGGAGCTAAGGCTTCAAAAGGCAAGTCTCCAAAATTTTGAGAAATGATATCCTGAGGCGAATAAACCCTACGAGAGGTAAATTGGGGTTTCTGGAATGAATCAATCGCGCAAAATAATTTTTCTAACCCTAACCTAGGTCCAGCAACTCAAGGAGTCAATGATCAACTACTAGAACTAGGTTCTCTAGGGTTTAACCACAAGGAAAAGAAAAGGAACAAAAGAGATGAAGCTAGGGTTTGAGATTAAACCTAGGGATTGAGCTCAAACCTTGAATCTATCACATGTGAGGCTTGCTAGGGACTCGGGGATGCTTCTTCACACCTCAGGGCTTGCTCATCTTGCTCCTTGGAAGCTCCATCAGCCGAAAATGGAGGGGAAGAAGGGGGAGCTCGGTTTGCTATGAAGAAAGAGAGGGGGAAGAGCAAGAGAGAGGAAGGGAGGAGGAAATGAGGGAGAGGGAGAGTGGGAGGGGGGCTCTCCCCTAGTTTTGGACGAAAAAGAGAGGAAGCAAGGCGACGTGGGCATAGGGCCAGCAATGTGCGCACGACATGCGCGTCGCCCGCATTGGAAAAAGTGGGGCCCGGTAGTACCGCCCGGGACGGCTGGTGCTACCGGTCGAGGCTCACGCTCGCGATACTACCGCTCCAGGGCTGGGAGTTCTAGAACTACACGGCTTTCGCAACGGCGCTTTACCAAATGCGTTGGGGATTTTTGGAATGGGTTTGGGGAGACCTAATGAAGGTTTAGGAACTTAAGTCTCGGCTCTAACTTACGCGAATCGAGATTTCACCCGACATCGAAGCGAGGGCTCCTATCGGGAAAAATGACCGAAAACGAAATGACAAAAAGGAATCTGAAAGCGAATAATTCCAAATTAAAGTTAGGAAACAAGTCAGAGCACTAATTAACACTTAATTAGCTTCATTAAGCTTAATTACAAAACACGGGTGTTACAAACGGGCCCCGGCCGAACTTACTTGTTGAATGCAGGATCAACCAAGGCCCCTTCTCCCGTGAAGGGTTGCGTTCGAAGAATCCCGACGAGTTAATAACCCTACTCCAGTCATATTGAATATTAATGCGTGTCAAAAAATGTCTCCCCTCTTCCCCCCATTCAGGGAGGGGTTAAATAATAAGTGTATTTAATTACATATGGTAACTACCCCCTAAGATCACGCCTGTTGCCGTTTTTGATGTGTCCTTGATTCTCGCCATGCTTGATCTTCTGATATAACTTCCCTGGATTCCCAACGAACTGGTCTCCACTTTCCTATTTAGTGGGTTGACCCCGTCCTTCGGCCATCGTCAGGCATTCCCTTGGCCAGGTTCGACCAACTGGCACCTTCCTGAGCACAGTTGCTCGTACTCGTCTTTGAAGCCCGTAGCCGAATATGTTTTGTTGAGGGTTGGCGAGCATGCTCATGGCGAGCATGGGGTCATTCGAGTTCCTTTCTTGGGCACCCTGACCAAGGCTGTTTGTGGTCAGTTGGCATCGGCCGTTGGGGCAAAAAGGTCCATGTGAACAATATTCCAATCCCCGACAATTATAGAGATTGCTTTGCTTGGGAATATTATGAGATGCCTGGTCTAAGCTGACAGCTAGTTGAACATCGGCTGCTTTTAAAGCCAGGGTATCGACCGTTTAAGCAGTTCCCCCAATGCTTTAATCCAACCCTATATAATTCCATGAAGGAAGAAATAGAATGATTATTAGAAGCCAAGTTTATCAGGCCTTACCGATACGTCGAATGGGTTTCGAATATCGTTCATGTGGTAAAGAAAAATGGTAAACTAAGAGTGTCCGTGGACTTTAGAGATCCTAACAAAGCGATGCCAAAGGACGAATACCAGATGCCAATAGCCGATATGCTCATCGACGCTGCATCAGGCAATAAGATCATTAGTTTCCTTGATGGGAATGCCAGATATAACCAAATATTCATGGCAAAAGCCGACGTGTCCAAAACGGCTTTTAGATGCCCTGGAGCCCTGGGGTTGTATGAGTGGATGGTCATGACGTTCGGCTTAAAAAATGCTGGCGCCACGTACCAACGCGCCATGAACTTGATCTTCCACGAGTTAATCGGCCATATTGTTGAAATCTACATCGATGACGGCGTTGTAAAGTCAAAAGATGATTGGCCACATTTAGCCGATTTAGAAAAGGTTTTTCAGAATATAAGGGCCCATGGGTTAAAAATGAACCCCCTCAAGTGCGCATTTGGAGTATCGGCTGGACAATTCCTCGGGTTCATGGTGCACGAAAGAGGGATTGAAGTCAACTAGCAAAGGGTAAAAGCCATAGCCGATACTAAACTACTGACAAGCAAAAATGAGCTACAGAAATTGATCGACAAGATCAATTATCTACGACGCTTTATTTCAAACTTATCCGAACGGATAAAGCCTTCACCCCGCTATTGAAATTGAAAAAGAATCAAAATTTCGCATGGGGAGCACAGCAGCAGAAAGCCTTTGACGACATAAAAGAATATTTGACAAAACCTCCGATTCTGGCCGCACCAAGGAAGAGGATACCATTTAGGTTGTATATATCGGTCGAAGAAGAGACAATCGGAGCTGTATTGGCACAAGAAGTCGATGGTAAAGAATGAGTGATATTCTATCTAAGCCGATGGCTTCTGGACAACGAGAGGAGGTACCCTTCCATAGAGAGGTTATGTCTCTCCCTCTATTTCGCTCGTACAAAGCTAAGACATTATATCTTGGCGTCAACATGCGTAATAGTGTGTAAAACTGATGTTGTCAAATACATCTTATCCGCAGCGATTTTACGAGGGCGACTTGGTAAATGGGCATACGCCTTACTGAGTTCAACCTGACCTATGAATTGGCTAAATCTATAAAAGGACAAGTTATAGCCGATTTTATTACATGTGGCAAAACTATGATTGGATTAGTCGACGTTGCCCCTTAGCAGTTGTATTTTGATGGGTCAGTATGCCAAGAAGGCAATGGCATCAGCATAGTACTAGTTTCACCAAAAGGGTACAACTTCGATTTTGCATATCGGCTCAATAGCCGATGCTCTAACAATCAAGCCGAGTTTGAAGCCTTACTCAAAGGTCTAGAATTGCTGGAAAGCATCGGAGTAAGCCATATCGAAGTGTTTGGGGATTCGTTGTTGATCGTGCAGCAAGTCAAAGGGGAATTCCGATGCAACGATGAAACATTAGCACAATACCTGAAACAATGCCTTCAGTCTATCGAGTCGTTCACAATGTTCTCTATCAAGCATGTCCCTAGGGAATTGAACGATAGAGTCAACATGTTGGCGCAGTAGGCGTCAGGATATAAAAATTACGATCGAAATGATATGATCGAGGCAATTGACAAGGCAGTAATGTGTGTTGACCCCGTCGACTGGAGAACAGAGATCAAGAATTACCTGGTAGATCCGTCTAAGCCGACTGCCCGAAAAGTCAGGCAACAAGCTCTAAAATACATCATGTTGGAAGGGATACTATATTTCCGAAAAATGGAAGGATTTCTTCTAAGGTGCCTAGGAGTCGATGAAGCAAAGGTAGCAATGGGCGAAGTTCATGAAGGGATTTGTGGATCTCACCAATAGGCTCACAAGATGAAATGGATGTTGAGACAAACAGGGTATTACTGGCCGGCGATGCTAAAGGATTGTTTAAGACATTAGAAAGGGTGTCAAACTTGTCAGAAATTTGGGAACGTGCAACTCACACCAGCATCGGCTTTGCATCCAATCACCAAACTATCAAGCAAAGGCCACAAATTTATCCTTGCGGCAACAGACTATTTTTCAAAGTGGGTGGAGGCCATACCCCTCAAGAAGGTTACCAGTGCCGAAGTGATCAACTTTGTTAATGAGCAAATCATACATCGGTTTGGTATTCCACAAACCATCACGACCGATCAAGGGACCATGTTCATGTCTGATGAATTCCAAACCTTCGCGAAGAGTCTGGGCATTAAGCTGCTTAATTCTTCACCCTATTATGCTCATGCTAATGGACAAGCCGAGTTGTCTAATAAAACTCTAATCAAGCTGATAAAAAGAAAGATCGATGAAAAACCAAGGAATTGGCACTCAACATTATCAGAGGCATTGTGGGGATATCGGCTGGCATACCACGGATCGACCAAGTTGTCCCCATTTCAATTGGTATATGGGCAAGAAGCCATACTGCCCGTGGAGATAAACATCAACTCCCTAAGGGTGGCCGGACAAAATAGTTTGTTGGCTAATGCATACAGAAAACTTATGATCGATGGTCTAGAAGATTTGGCAGAAACCAGATTGATTACATTACATCGGCTTAAAAAGAATAAAGAGAGGGTTGCCAGAGCGTACAATAAGAAGGTAGTGCCAAAATCATTTGACAAAGCCGATTTAGTATGGAAAACTATATTGCCGATCGGATCTAAAGAAAGCCGATTCGGTAAATGGTCGCCAACATGGGAAGGACTATATAAAATAAATCGGCTAGTTGATGGTAATTCGTACATACTTGAAACCCTTGAAAGATCGGTGCTACCAAAAGTAATCAATGGGAAATATTTGAAAACATATTACCCTAGCATATGGATCGGGTCATGAGATAAGACTGAGGATTAATAAGAAAGCCGATCGGTTAAAAAGCCGATTACAATAAATAGTTTAGACAACCAATTCCAACGGTAGTACAAAAGCATCGCAAAAATCGGTTAAACAGCCGATTTTTTGTAGCATCACAGTTTAAACATCAAAGCAATTATAGCCCAGACCCACGCAGGTTGGCCCCAAGACCCGACAGTGCCACCGCCGCTTTTCTGATGGTCTCATGGATGATGTCTACAATTTGCTGATCAGCGGTGGCGTTGCTAGGAACAGTGACCATCTTGGCGGATTGCAGCTTAACTTTCGCAAACACCTCGTCGATCTGCCATTTTTGATCCACCAATAAGGAAGTTGACTCAGTAGCGCGCACTTGGCACTCGGCGAGTTGTTTAGTAATTGTTGCCAGCTGTTCCTCAAGCGACTTCTTGGCCGATTCCAGTTCGTTGATTTTATTCTTCACCAGCTTAAGGGCGGCGGCGCCTTGATCGAATTCCTTTTTCTTCAACTTAGCATCGGCTACCAGTTGATCCAGAAGCTTTTGATTGGCTTGCTGCGCTTTTCTCTGGGCGATCCTGGACTTTGCAGCTTCCACCTCCTCCCTCCGTTCATCCAAATGACAAATGTCCAATAGCGCTTTCATGGCCTCGGGGGGATCGTCTTGAACGGCGGTCATGGCGTTCCTTAATGGTTGTGTATCAGCCAAAAGCTGGGCTTCAGGTTGCGTCACTTCATGAAAGAGGCAGTTAAGCTGTTCTTGAATGCCCAGCGCAGAAGTCACGGCAGGCGATGCAATAGTGGAAGCGTCGATGATCCTGCGGATGTCGGCCGGGTAATCGTGCATGGCCATCACTTCGAGATCATCCAGCTCATCCAAGGTGAAGCCCAAAAGACCAGCCGGATCCGCCGATGATTCTAAAGAAGCAGGCGCAGCAGTCATCGGAGGCAGCACCACCAGAAGCTTTGGAGATAGCGATGGCGGGATTGCTGATGATGTGCCTTGTATGTCGGCTAAAATCCCAGCCATCTGCACCGATGGTGATGGCTGATGCAAAGAATACAATAAGTGCAAATCCAAACTGAAGGTGAGCGAGAGTCAAGATGGGAGAACTTACCCCAGTAGTTGATCGACCCGAAGAATTTTTAGTGGTGTGCTCCACGAGCTTAGGAGATCTCCTTGCTGCATACTTTGTTTTTGTTTTTTCTGGAAATTGAGATCGGCTAGAGTGAGTATCGGCAATAATAATAAAAGAGAAAAAGAAACAAAATAGCCGATACAAGAATTCGAAGCAAGACTTACTTGTGGGGCGTTGTCTTTTGGCAAGATCCGACAGAGATGGGCTTCGGATACCCAGGTTACCCGACGAGTAGCCCGTGAAACCCGTCGCCTAGCTCGTTCTCTTCTGTCGGCCGCTGCCAGACGGGGCTGTGGGATCGGCCACTTGCTTGCCAGCGCTCGAGATCAGGGTTGGAGGCGATCAAGTAAAGGAAAACAAGGGATGGCTTGTCCAAAACCCAATTGACGGGCATAGACTGAGGGGAGGTAGAATTCATATGATGGCTAAAAAGTCTGATTCCTGGTATTTAAGCCGACGTGGATTATGCTTGGAGAAATGAAGAGTTTGTAGAGGTCTAAGGTCGATTGGGGCATCATAGAACTATCGGCATCTAAGTGAAGGAAGGAGGGCCATGGGTGATCAGCTGCATCAATATAGCTGAAAAATTCTGCTGGCCAAAGGTGGACCGGTCTAGGTTCAAAAAGAAGTTGAGGTACTAGTTCAAACTGACCGGAGTTATTTTCAGCTCTCTAGCAGAGCACATGATGAATTTTTCCCCGTGAGATCGGCTAGCCCTATATTGGGGATTCGCAGTTTCAGGATAATCTTCTCGGGGAAAGGCTGAATTTCCTAAGGGCTCAGAGAGGATAGATCGGCTAAACATGTAATACAGCCAAATCTAGATGAACCACAAAGGTCCCCCTATGTTACCGACAACGAACTAGGCAAAACTGGAGAAAAGCCGACTCCGTATGATGTGCATCATTTGATAAATGGCCCCAAGAAACAATTTCCCCAGCGCAAGCCGATGGCCTTCCACTAGTTGCTCGCTATCAGCTGGTAGATTTGGGTAGGGCCAAGAGAAGCTCCGTAGAACAAATATCATTCTAGCCACAGGTTAAGAAAAGCAACATGCTCTTCGTCCGATACTAGCCCATTAACCTTGTTATTGTTCTGGATATACTTGCGCCAACCCTCCCCTTTGGATTGGATCAATCTATATCTGGGCTTCCCACTAAAAGCCGATATTTGATCACCATCTGGCCTAAGGCAACATAACTCGGCTATGTCAAGGAGGGTTGGGTCGATTGGACCAGTTGGGAAAAGAAAGGCGCTAAAAGAGTCGGACCAAAAATAACACGTCATGGCCACCAAAGGCTCATTGGCTTCAGGATTGGCTAGGCTCAACGGAAGGCATTCGGCTATACCCATTCTTTCCCACTCGATTCTTTTTTGAGCCGATACCCTAATGAACCAAGATCGCCATCCCTTAAGGGCTGTAGGCCAGGCTCTAAAGCTTTTCCCCACTCTTTTATATTGTATCCAGCAGCCGATAAGGGGTGTTTAGGGATTTCCTGATTAATTACCGTATCGGCTTCTATGATCCCTACTGGCCCTAAGAAAAACTGATAAGTGCTTTGAGAGATCGGAATAAATACCTGGGATGGATCCATTCAGCCGATTCGGGAAAGATGAGGTGAGTTGAAAAAAAGAAAAAGCCGATCACTGAATGTGCGACAGCTTGAACGTGTGGAAATGACCGTAGAGGGACCCGCATATTTATACTGCGGTGAAAAAGGTGAAAAGGTGGGAACATTTTTGGACATGACGGGTGCATTAAAAGCGCACCGAGATTTTTACGGCGCTATTAATGGAACAGTCACTAAGGAGTTTTTCCTACCAGAAGCCGATTAAGGAGGAAGCCGATAAAGAAAGCCGATTTTTGGAAGACAACGTGTTATCTTCCAAAAATGGGGGGCATATGTTTGCACCAGAATTCAACATATAAAAAGTATCAGCCCAATACAGGATATAGAGAGTTTGAAAAGCATGCGGCGGCTAGGATTTGGAAACCGAAGATCGGATTGTGGCCGACACGGACTCAGTTACCGTTTCCACGAAGGACTCAGATCGGCGGAGGTATATAAAAGGAGGCCCGAGCCATGAGGAAAAGGGACCAACCAATCCAACACAACCACAACATACTTTTAGTCTTTTTCGTTTCTTTTAGTTTCGTAAGCTTTCCTCTGTAAGTCGACGAGATCAATAAAGAGTTGCGCAACGCTAATTTGTTGATTTTTTGCCGATTTCACCTCAGGTTTGGTTTGCTTTGTTTTATTGCGCATCGCCTCTCAAAGCCAATCTATCTTTACCCTTAGATTAGCCTTAATCGGTTAATCTAGTTATCCCCTAATCGGCTTTGAGCAGACTAAAATTACGCCGATAATTGCTGGTTATCGACTTCGATTGATTTTACCACTTTTTACCTTGTAACTTTCAGATCAAATTGACTAGCACACTCAAACCCAGCGTTTGTCTTGTGTGTTTGAGGCTAAGAACCCTACCTCAAGTTTTTAGCGCAAACACTACTGCAGGTATTCTAACTCAACCAACTTTACTTTGTGCAAGTAGATCTCTCAAAGATTATCTAGATCTATTCTTGCGTTTCCTGATCTTTGCACCTCGGACTATCCGAATATACTTCAGACTGTCCGAATAACTCGGACAATCCGAAGCCCTACTCGGATAATCCGAAGTCTCTGTTCCGCTGCGATTTAATTAAGGTTAAAATTTATTACGCCTATTCACCCCCCCTCTAGGCGACATCCCGATCCTTTCAGTCAATCTATGAATATACTATGAATTTGTCAATCTGTGAGTATATTGTGAATGTGAATATATTGTGAATATGTCAATTGTGTATATATTGTCAATCTATGAGTATACTGTGAATGTGGGTACATTGTGAATGTGAATATACTGTGAAGGTAATACCTGGGATTTATCTCTATTGGTTCCATGCTAAGAACAAATAGAGATCATAAGGACTTCTCTATCGATTATGATTGTGAAATTGATACAGATTCCTAATTATCTCTATTAGTTTCTATCTCGAAACCGATATAGACAATAGATCGACACAGATAATGCTATATCTCTATCGGGCGAAAACTGACCATGATAGCCGTTCTTTATCACTGTTTAAGGACTTTATGTCGCCACCAAAACCAACCCATATGACAAAAAAGAACCAACCCAGATGACCATATATGTAGTAGTGAAGGTAGAACGACATTTGGTAGAAGTCACCCAATTCCCTCTCTCATTAATGAGGAAGAACAACCCAAGAATGCTAGTATATGCAAATAGCTATCTTATTAATCTAGTGTATCCTAATATAATAAATAAAGACCCAATTAAATTAGAGTTCACCTGAAAATATTTAATACAGATTAATAATTCATTCTAGTCAAATAATATATTTAACTGAAGTGTGTCAAGCGCGTATGTGTCCGCATTATCCTCCCTTTCTTCAAGAAAAACCATCGTCGGGTTTTGATTACCTAAAAATATGTTGAACAAAGAGAACAATGTATATGTATGGCATATGTATTTATCATCGGTTGTTATGTTGTTCCCCTTATTTTACACAATATATTTAGAACAACACCTACAAGATGTATATGGTGTATTTGTTGAACCATCATATATATATTTCACATCATTCCCCCTCACATCGAGAAAAGTTCTCCTCGACTACTGTAAGCATACAAGTTAATAGTGGACAGCACCACATCGATCGACTCATTCTAATATGGGTGAGAAATTTTGACACCTTTCATGGTTTAATTGCGCTACTCTGATTATTTAAGCATGACACAAAAGATGGTTTGACCAAAACATATAATTCAAAAAGCTTATCACATGTAATGCACATTCGATAAATAAAAAACTTGTCTACACCATAATCTCCAATCAAATTAAATTTATAACTATTGATGTATGTACTAACTAGTACTTTTGTATATGCAATTTTAGTAACATTTTCAATCACACTAAATAGCTCTAATGGATCATTGAAGATGACATAGTAAGAATCATGGGGGATATTCTAGTAAGAACTTTTTTATGAGTAATCAATTCCAAATTATGTCAGTTAAACATATTAAATTCAGAACGTGGAGTTTCTAACTGAGCATAAAAGTCCTCTCAATTACTCACCATTTCTTGACCAACTACTAACTCGGCACCATTGTTGTTACCTTTAACATCCTCCTCAGTTTTGTAGATGTCGTAGGTAGCGTTGTTTCATGATGTAACCATGGGTTGCAAGTGTTCCATCTGTAACCATGGTTATCTGCTTACCTTTCTTCTTTAGCTCTATGCATGGTTTATCATCTAGATCCTCATCTACTTTGTCAACCTGTACAATGTGAGAAACAACACTATAAGTAGAGAGTAAGTCATTAGTTTTGGAAATAACCTCACTTGACCTAGCATTTACATCTCTCTTTTCTTGCAGTGTATTTCTCACACTCTTAAATTGGATGCTCTTAACCTCACATAAGATAAAATCACACAGCTCACTCTTGTTAACGCTTTCACTCAATTTGGCTATGTGGCTCTCATTCTCACATGGGTTTTGATGCATCTCTTGAATTTTTCTTTCTAATTTAATAGCATATGTCATAAGGTTGTACAAACTATTAAAATATTTATATAGAAGTACACCTGCAATAGAATTTAAACCTTTCTCAAAGTATACCTTCTTATCATACTCACAGTTAATACCAGCTCGACTAAATGCAGAACTCAACTCATTGAAGTAATCATGGAAATATTTGGATCCTTGTGTGATGCTCTCTAAGTGATGAAGTAACTCTTCTTGTAGTATGGTGGTAAAAACTCTCTCCTCATGAAAAGCTTTAAATCTTTCCATGTTTTGATAAGACATTTTCCTAACAATTGTTGCCACCAATCATATGCATAATCGTCAAACTCTCTAGTGGCTCTTATTACCTCGTTAACTTTTGGAGTCATTTCGATTTTAAGCGTTTGTTCAATTTGTTTTTCCCATGCAAGATATTCTTCTGAATTATTACTTCCACAGAAGGGAAAACTCCAATACTCATATCCTGCAATGGTTAGTTAAAATAAAAGAACAAGTATACAATGTGCAATGAATGTAAGTGTATATGCAATCACTCAACCTCACACTTCTTACCAAATCAATTTCTTATCTCTCTAGAGTGAATTAAAGTAAAAAAAAAACTTACACTTTGGTGGTCGTAGTAGTCAACAATGGTGATGATCAAGCGAACAAAGGATTGATCTCGAAGCACAACATCGGTGGTTTAGTGGAGCTTAGTATGGATATATGTAGTATTGAATAATAGATATGTAACTCAATTAATGCAAAATCAAATTGTAACACCCCGGCATTTAAAATGCCCGAATGCTACCAAACATAAGCTAAACAACATCTAAATACCACATTTAAACATAAATTCCAGCAAAGGTACATATGCTAAAAACCGATATTTCGGCAGCATCTCCTTTGTTTTTCCATGAATTAACACCATATCAATATCATGGCAAGATATATCATAGCACACGACATCTAAAACATCAACATAAATGGATATATCATCAAATTACGCCAATAATACCACGCTCAACCACTTCATAAACTAAAATGAAGCAAATAAGGAATCACTAGCAAGCTAAATTAAACCATACATTAAGTTTAAGGCACAACTCTTAATATCATGTCTCCAAGTGATTAATTATGGACTATGATGGTGGAGCTACGTGTAGAAGTGTAGCTAGACCCCTTTTTCCCGCATGCCGATCTCAAAGTACCTAAAAACAACATAAAACACAAGCGTGAGTTCGAAAACTCAGCAAGTATATTGTAATGGACAACAAGATCATTTACAAGACAATAATACCTTACATCACATATAACATCTCATACTTGAGCACATAACAACATCATCATCATTAAATATGTATTGCAATGCAATGCAATGCAATGTTATGCTCATATCTCCTTGGAAACTCATACCGGTATGGTTGAGTACACACCCGTCGGTGTGCACCCTTTTCCCCCCTTCCATCCCGAAGATGGAGGGTGCCTACTCCTCGCTTCCATTCACCACGTGGATGGAATCACGATGTAGGTCTTACTCAATGGCGTTCCGGACTAGTCATAACTTTCTCACCGACCTTGCCGGACTAGTTATGACTTTCTCACCGCCTCGCCCTATCTCATGTCATGCATGCAACTATGCCAATTATCATATTTCATATGTACATAAACATATGGCATCTCATCATGACAAATATTACACATGGCATCGAATCATGATAAGTATAGACACATAGCATCATATCATGATAATCATACTCAATATATCATTGGAAAACAGCAAGCAAGGCAAGTGATCATAGCAAGTATTCAATCTTTCATCCAATATCAACAAGCAACCTACAATCCGCTATACATTACAACACACTTGCCTCAACCGCGGGCGACGGATTTGTGGGAAGTCGAGGGCACTCCCGGTGTCACACCACCTGCACATAGGCATCACACACTCACAATCATGCCCACAAAACAGTACACAAATCCCCATCTAACCCGACATTGCCCACTACTCGCAAAACCTAAAAACAGAGGTTCTGTCCCGGCGGGACAGCAGCCTTGCAAAGGCCATAACTTGAGTTCTGGGACTCCAAATCGATTAAACGAGTACACCATCGCGAAGCTTAGGAAATTTCCTACATTTTTCTAGTTATACGGAAAGACTGATTCGGACTCTAAAATTGTTTAATATACAGATTACTACGATCTGTTCCAATCGCGTCACAGATTTTAACACGCTCGGTAAAACAGCCATAACTTTCAAACGGCTGATCAGATTTTAACGTGCTTTATGTCCACGGAAAGATAATTAAATTATCTACAACTTCTTTTAAGTCCGTATGGACAGATTCGGATTCTAAATTGACGAAAACTCGAACCCTAGCCCGATTGCATAATCTGCCCGAAAACAGAAACGTGGCAACGTCTAGATCTAACCCAAAGAACTCCAACCCAGCACCACCAATTGATCTAAAAACTTCATAAACATCCTAAGAACAGTACCTAGATCAAACCCAAGGATCCCCATGATCATACCTTTGCCCAACGAACGAATCTCCAATAGATCTCCTCGCGGATCGCTCCTCGCTCCACGCTCCTCGCTCCTCGCTCCAACGGATGGATCCACAAGGTGCAGAGGTGTGGAGACCACCCTAGGGTAGCAAGGGGGTGGAGGAGAGGTGGTGGAGAGGTGGGGAGCAATGGGGCAAAGGAGGGGGAGGCGCACGGCCAAGGGAGGAGGGAGGCGGCTAGGGCAGGGGCAAGTGGGGGGGAAGGGCGCACAAGGGGCAGGGGTGAACGCCCAAGGGCTGGTGGGGAGCCCTTTTACCAGCCCCCACACCCAATCCTAGTCCGTTACGGAGACCTACTCCATCCCACCAAAGCCCACTTAAGGCCCAAACTCCCCCGGGAAGGCCCAAAACCCCGAAAACGGCCCGGAAACGTTATTAACCTCCATACCTTATGGTTTTAACCTGCCATACCATATTTCATAAAGTTTTTGACCTTATCATGCACCATTTAAAAGGTTATGACACTCCGTGGTGACACATCACTTCAAACGGCCCAAAAACGCGAGTAAACCTCAAGCCGAAAGGTTTTATTCTCTAATTTCACATTCTATAATGTCACACCATATCGTAGTGTCACACAAATAATAATTGAATAATTAATAATGCACTAAGCCGTTGTCACAAGATATAAGATAAAACTAGCAAAATAGGACGTATAACTAAGTGGATATAAGCACAATGCACCAACTGAGAAAAAGATATATCAAAGGGATATATTGAAATGGTACAAAATTTCACAGAAAATATTACACTAAAATTTGAATTTTTCTTCCTTTAACGGAGCAAACCAACCGAGACATCCTCTGAGGAGCGAGCGTAGCTCGCTTGGCGAAAGAGCCATGGAACTCTTCACCGGTAGAGGGTTCGATCCCTAATCGATCACTTGAGCCTCACCTCTAGTAAAACTATACGCACACGCGTACGCTTTCAGTGGTATGATGTGTTTCCATGTTTAGGAGTTCCTGATGCCTCTAATCTTTTTGACGTGTGTTATGGATGTAGACGTATATGTGCGCGTGAGTTATATGTGGGGTGTACATGAGTTGCGTGTGCATCTTTTACACCTTAAAAAAATGAGACTTCCTCGTTTCGTTTTTCTTTTTGTTTTCTCACGGGTTCTTTTTTTAAAATAAAAAAACCCCGACTCTCTCGCTGTTTTTTTAAATCGCTGCCCTTCTTTTCTCTTCTTTTTCTCTCTCGGTGGCCAACCGAACTTGCTGCTGCAGGAATTCTCTACGTACGACCTACTGCAGCGACGCGGACGAAAACCATTCGCTAAACAGTTCCAACGGCAAAACAGCTCTACAATATGTTTCATGCGCTAATGTACTGCTGTGATGAACAGTACCGCCACGATTATTAGTGCCAAAACAGGGTCGCGAAGGGCAGTACTGTGTCGTGAATGAACAGCATCATGCAACGAACAGTGTTTTGATGATGAACAGTACTTTCCTATTTTTCAATGTTTCCGGAAAAGCAAACGCGATAGCAACTAAGAACAATCTTACACATAGATTAAAACTTGCTAATGCAAAACTAATAACAAATCTAAGAACAAAGATCTTGGTATATGATGGTATTTTTGTGAGACAATTTCCTTGATTATAAGATTGAAAATAAATTTGATAGTAGCTAGGGATGAAAAAAATCATATCGTGTCAACCTGACATCCTGATACCAATATGATACAAGGTTTGCCCGATCTTCACTGCGTAGTATTTGGATAATCCCACACTCTCATGATGAACACTAGTTGATCCTTGCTGCCAGATGCAATGGACTTGCAACTCTTCGATTTGCCAAAATCATACGCGTGTTGTACTTCACAGACACCGAGTAAAGTATATCGATATTCCAATTCCCAGTAAAAAATATAACAATCTTTGATAGAAGTCACACAATTTCGTTTCTCTATGTGCATGCAATGAGGGAGAACAAACGAAGAATGCTAGCATATGCGGGTAGCTATCTTACTAATCTGATATGTCCATATATAAAAAATAAAGATCCAATTAAATTAAAGTTCACCTGAAAATATTCAATATCACTTAATAATTATTTCTAATTAAATAATATATAACTGAAAAATATTCGTCACATATGTATCCGCATCACAACCCCAAACCCAGTACGTACAGTGGTGCGGTTAAAAAACAGATCCTCGTCTCATTTCGAACACCATGCATGCTGCATGCGTTTCTGTTTCTCCAACCACTACTGCTTGCTAGTAACTTGCTTCAGGTTGAGCTCTCGCTAGCCTCACACCCCACGACACTAGTTAGGCTCACACAAAACTGCTTAGAGGCTGCGCCAACGTGTCGTACATATAGATAGGTACACGCTATGTGTAGGTCTCTCATGCATGAGAATGCTTAGAAGATGGGACACGGAGCCTGGCCAACCACGTCGACCCCTATTTATTTGCGTTGATTGGGCTGATATAAGCAGTAATGCACCTGGAACGTCAGGGAGTTGAATCAGATATCGATGTACCTAGTTGAATCGCCCTAGACAGGAATAATAACTGACACGAATTAGTTCACTGCTATGCTGCCAAGGATAGAAGATGGAGTATCTCCATTACACGTACTCGCTCCAACCACGAAAACACGTAGTTTTAGATACCTACTCCCTCCAGCTTGGTAATAGATGTCGTTTTGGACATTGACACGGTCTTTAAAACACAACTTTGACCGCTATTTTTTATTATAATATATTTATAAAACCCAATAAAATTATAATATTATGAAAGTACTTCTCGAGACAAGTCTACACATATAATTTTCATATATCCAATTTAAATATTTAAAAATATATCGATAGTCAAAGTTTTTGAAGTTTGACCATCATTATGTCCAAAACGACATCTATTATCAAACTGGAGGGAGTACAATCAAACTTTTAAAACTTTAACTATTAATATCTTATTAAATATTTAAATCTAGATACATAAAAATCATACATGGATATTTGTCTTGATAAGTGTTTTCATAATATTATAGTTTATTAGGGTTTTATAAATATATTATAATAAAAATTAGTTGTCAAAATTATGTTTTCGAACCGTAAAAACGGTGTGTGTGTGTGTTTTTTTGTGATTAGAGAGAGTAATAGTTTAAATTAGTGCACTCTAAGTTTTGATCATTGCATATATGGGGACCTCCGGACCAGGTAGGGTTCAGAATAAATTCTGAATTCAATGGACACGGAGAGGAATAGTATTTGTAACATAAATGAACCTAAAATGGACTCCAGAAATGGTAATGCCGTACACTAATTAAGCTCCTGGACATTATTAGGGTCCCCAAACAACTCAATTTTAGTTTCAAAATTGATCCCATATTTTCGAACTTCTGAACATCCCTCTTGATGTGCAAGTCGATCGCTTAATTTGTTTACTTGAATACGCTAGAACCATCTCTTATGTATAAATATATCTGTCAATGTTAGTAAATATATTGAAACATTATGAGGTACTTATGATGTAATACATGTTTATAAGTATTTTTTTAGATCACCACCACTACAGTCATTACCTTCAGTTCTGAATGCCACTGATTGAGAGTTTTAAGACTGATTGCACTATCTAAAGTTTTGACAGTGACACTACACAATTTATCTATTTCGATTTTCTTCTAAGTATATTTCACAAAACTACACATGCAAATGTTGGCTAGACTACATAAAATA
The DNA here is from genome assembly GCA_036346355.1 of Rhipidocladum racemiflorum. Taxonomy (NCBI): domain Eukaryota; kingdom Viridiplantae; phylum Streptophyta; class Magnoliopsida; order Poales; family Poaceae; genus Rhipidocladum; species Rhipidocladum racemiflorum. The sequence continues at coordinate 37,849,354 of CM070583.1, read as the reverse complement.
AACTACACCTTTAAGATATTTCACAAAACTATAATCTTTGCATCAAATTTGATAAAAGAACTACGCTCCGTCATCTCATCCATTACCTGACATGTTTGCGCCCACCAGTCAGCCACACGTGCCTCCCTACGTTCCTCCCAGCTGGCCAGGCACTCCACACCAGCGTGAGCTCGAACGCATGGCTAAACAACCCCTACAGGCCCCCATTGGTGTATATAAGACTAGGAGGAGGGACGTTGGATTCGTATCTTTATAAACTCACTGTTCTTAGAAAGCTACGCCTCCTGCCATAGCTACAGTTTTTTTTTTAATCTATATAACTCTCTATTTTTGAAGAGATACAACAAGTCATGCTGCCCTCGCCACATGGCACCGAATACTGTAGTTTCTACGGTGTCTACTATAGTATTTTATTTTTCACAAAAATTATAGAAAATTATTTTTTAAAAAAAATTCCCATCTCTATTAACTTGGGTTACATTATTTTGATTTTTTTAATTTCTCCTACTTTTCTAAAGAAAATTTTCTCTCTGTTGAAATTCATGGTTCGCTCACGACAATGCACGGGACTCGAACTAATTGATCATTTTAGGTAAAGGAGACGAGGTCGGGTGAGCTCCAGGGTTGTGTAAGATTTTGCCGAATCGGAAAAATCGTGCCAAAAAATTTAATCGAATCGTTCAACTTGGTTTGACCGTTTATGGTATTCGGTGCGTTATGTCAAAAATATGATTTTTGGGAAACGATTTTTTCGGTAAAAAAACCCATGTGTAAACTAAAATAAACCGAATATTGACAAAAATACACGTATAATTAGATAAAAGTAATGGTCAAATATGTACAAAGCACGATTTCATATAGAAATAATATCATTAAATTTGTCAAAGTAATGATCAAAGGTGTATAATAATTTTTACTAACGTATAACAACATAAAGTAATGGTCAAAGGTGTGTATTATAAACCATATCGATATCCAGAATAACAAGTAAAAAAGAACAATTCATGTTACTTTGGTAAATATGGTATTTATAGATACCGAACGGAAATTCTATTTAATATATTTGGTATCAAATTTTAATTATCATATTTAAAAAGTCATATTTATCAAATATATCATATGCAAAGCCCTAGTGAGCTCGACACTAGCGTGGGTGATAACATGGCCTCGTCTCTATTTGTATCACATGGCCAAACGGGATGGAGAAACGAGAGGGCAGAGGATGTGTGGCTGACTGTCCCAAACGTATTACGCATCGTTGTGAAGAAGTGTAATTATTTGATCAAAATTTGCACAAAGAGATTAATTTTATGAAATAAAATTCTAAAGGTGTGTTTTTTTATAGTTTTCTAATTTATATGTAGTTTTGCAAAATTTACTCTCTTTTCCAAGTGAACATCGTTGCCTTAGATAAATACTAGTACCAACTTCCAAAACATCTGAAGAGATACTAATATTTGTATTTTTTTCTCTCCTTTCATACCCAACAAAGTCGTGTCTCCTCATGTAAACTACTCCTTCCATCATTTTTTACTCATCGTTCATATTTTTATGTTCTTTAATATGCAACTTTGACTGTTGTTTTTTATAACTTTAGATATAATTATAAAATTATAATATTGTAAAAATATTTTTAAGTATAAAACTAATAATATAATTTTTACACAGACAACCTAAATTGTCTTAAACCAATTGTCGTTGGAAGATCTTAGTTAGCAACTCTCTCTCCGAATGCATGGGCCCGGCCGCCAGCCACCCACGCTTTAAAGCCCCATCCCCTTAATAACAGTTAAACCCCCACTCCCTCCACTTCTCCACTCCAGTCCGCTCTCCCCCACACCTCTCCCATGACTCCCCTCCTCTTCCTCCTCCTCCTCTGCCTCCTTCCCCTCCCCACCGCCGCCGCCGCCTCCTCCCTCGCCGCAGACTTCTCCCGACTCCTCGCCGCCAAAGACGCCCTCTCCGACCCGACCTCTGCGCTTGCGGCTTGGGACCCCTCCCTCTCTCCCTCCCTCTCCCCCTGCCGCTGGCCGCACCTCCTCTGCTCGTCGTCCTCCGATGATGACGATGGCCCCGCCGTCGCCTCCCTCCTCCTCTCCAACCTCTCCCTGTACGGCACGTTTCCAGCGCCGCTCTGCTCGCTGGCGTCGCTGTCCCGCCTCGACCTCTCCTACAACTCCCTCACCGGTCCCCTGCCCTCCTGCCTCGCCACGCTGCCGTCGTTGAGGCACCTCGACCTTGCGGGAAATGCGTTCTCCGGAGAGGTACCGAGGAGCTACGGTGCGGGGTTCCCTTCGCTCGCAACGCTCAGCCTCGCAGGGAACGAGCTCTCCGGCGACTTCCCGGCCTTTTTGGCCAACTTTAGCGCCCTCGAGGAGCTCCTCCTCGCGTACAATCCCTTCGCGCCGTCGCCAGTGCCGGAGGTCATCGGAACCGGACTCCCGCGCCTACGCGTGCTGTGGCTCGCTGGGTGCGGCCTCGTCGGGAAGATCCCGCCCTCGATTGGGAGCCTGAAGAGCCTCGTCAACCTCGACCTATCCACGAACAACCTCACCGGCGAGATCCCGAGGAGCGTCGGGGGCTTGGAGAGCGTCGTGCAGATCGAGCTCTACATGAACAAGCTCTCCGGGAGCGTGCCGGAGGGGCTGGGCGCGCTCAAGAAGCTGCGGTTCTTGGACGCCGCCATGAACCGGCTCTCAGGGCAAATACCGGCGGACCTGTTCCTTGCGCCGAAGCTGGAGAGCCTGCACCTGTACCAGAACGAGCTATCCGGCCGCTTGCCGGAGACGATGGGCCACGCGGCTGCTTTGAACGACCTGAGGCTGTTCACAAACCGCCTGGTCGGGGAGTTGCCTCCGGAGTTCGGGAAGAACTGCCCGCTCGAGTTCCTGGACTTGTCGGACAACCGTATTTCAGGCCGGATTCCAGCGACGCTGTGCAACGCCGGGAAGCTGGAGCAGCTCCTGATACTGAACAACGAGCTTGTCGGCCCAATTCCGCAGGAGCTCGAGCAATGCCAGACGCTGACGCGGGTGCGGCTGCCGAACAACCAGCTGTCCGGCGTCGTGCCACCGGACATGTGGGGCCTGCCGCATCTGTACCTCCTTGAGCTTACCGGGAACGCCCTGACCGGCACCGTGGGGCCAGCCATTTCCATGGCGCAGAACCTGTCGCAGCTGCTGATATCCGACAACCACTTCGCCGGCGCCCTGCCCGCACAGCTCGGCATCCTGCCCAGTCTGTTCGAGCTGTCGGCCGCGAACAATATGTTCTCCGGGCCGCTGCCCGCGTCGCTCACCGAGGTTTCCAGTCTTGGCCGGCTTGATTTGAGGAACAACTCGCTCATCGGCGTGCTGCCACGAGGTATTCGACGGTGGCAGAGGCTGACACAGCTCGACCTTGCCAATAACCGCCTCACCGGCAGCATCCCCGCCGAGCTCGGGGAGCTCCCAGTGCTGAATTCGCTCGACCTGTCCAACAACGAGCTCACCGGCGACGTGCCGGTGCAACTGGAGAACCTTAAGCTCAGCCTATTCAACCTGTCCAACAACCGGCTCACCGGCGTTTTGCCTCCTCTGTTCTCCGGCGCCATGTACAGGGACAGCTTCCTGGGCAACCCGGCCCTGTGCCGCGGCGCGTGTCCGAGAGGCCGCAGAGCCAGAGCAGGCCGCCGCAGTCTCGTTGTGTGCGTCGCCTCCATCCTCACCGTCGCCGGTGTCATCCTGCTCCTCGGCGTCACATGGTTCTGCCTCAAGTACATGAGCCAGAGGAGGCGTGGCGCGAAGGCCGGCGGCTGCGGCAGCGACGAGTCGATGTGGGTAATCACGTCGTTCTACAAGGTGGAGTTCGACAAGGAGGACATCCTGAGCTGCCTCGACGACGAGGACAACGTGGTCGGCACGGGCGCGGCGGGCAAGGTGTACAAGGCCGTCCTCGAGCACGGCAGCGGCGACGAATCCGTTGTGGCCGTCAAGAGGCTTTGGGTAAACGGCGGCGCTGCGAGGAAGGATCAGGATGGCAAGGCCGCCGTGAAGGACACGTTCGAGGCGGAGGTGGCGACTCTAGGCAGGATCCGGCACAAGAACATCGTCAAGCTGTGGTGTTGCCTCCGCAACGGCGACCGGCGGCTGCTCGTCTACGAGTACATGGCCAACGGTAGCCTAGGCGACCTCCTCCACGGCGGCAAGGGGGACCTCCTGGACTGGCCGATGCGGTACAGGATCATGGTCGACGCCGCCGAGGGGCTCTCCTACCTGCACCACGACTGCGCGCCGCCGATCGTGCACCGGGACGTCAAGTCCAACAACATCCTCCTCGACGCCGACTTCGGCGCCAAGGTCGCCGACTTCGGCGTCTCCAGGTTCATCGGCAACGGCCCCGCCACCGTGTCAGCCATCGCCGGATCATGCGGCTACATCGCTCCAGGTGAGCCACCAATGCACAGCTCGATCGACAAACTTCGCATACGTAATTCAGTTGTTCTTTGTTGCTGATGAACTGATGATTGCGATGAATCCAGAATACTCCTACACGATGCGCATCACGGAGAAGAGCGACGTGTACAGCTTCGGCGTCGTGATGTTGGAGCTGGTCACCGGCAATAGGGCCGTCGGTCCTGAGCTCGGCGACAAGGACCTGGTGAGGTGGGTGCGCGGCGGAATCGAGCGCGATGGGGTTGACTCCGTGCTCGACCCCAGGCTCGCCGGCGAGTCCAGGGACGAGATGCGCAAGGTTATCAACGTCGCGCTGCTCTGCGCGTCGAGCCTCCCGATCAACCGCCCGTCGATGAGGTCCGTCGTGAAGCTCCTGCTCGAGATCCTCCCGGACAACAACAGCAAGCCGAAGGTGTGGGAGGAGAAATCTCTTGACGTCTGAAATTGCCGGACATGGCCAATGTCTGAGATCATAAACTTAGCATCATCACATTTGTTTACAATGAAGAATAGCTCTGAAATTAATCTAGTTACAACTTGTAGCAGCTTATAGTCAGTATGCTCAACAGCAAGGTTGCTTAATACAGCTACGACTACCTGATTAAGTTAATCATTGAACATCCTTTATAGCTCATTGTCGTATCACCATGTACCACTTTGTTTAAGCATTAATGGCAAAAAAGATTTGGTTTAGGCTAGATGTCTGTGGACCATCTGCACCTATCTGTGCTCGTGTCTGTCTGGCCCTGAAAATGTGCCTCCCTCTCTTGTTGTGCATAACCTTGTGAGCTTACTAATTTCACATCTTCAATTACCACACAATTAATGTCAAATTGTATATGTATTGGATTTGATTGGAGAGTTCACATGAAACAGTTCCGGTGTTCCAAACGGGCCACAACATTTCAACTAAACTATTGATTAATTTTAGCCCTGCTGTAAGTTGCCGTTTTACTTCTCCATTTAGCTGCAGCTTTTGAGCTCTCCAGTTGGAAGCATTCAGCTGTGGTGGAAAAGGGCGGCAGCAACAGAACAAGATGTATACAGAAGCTGTGCATCTGCCTGCAGCGTTTGGATCCAAAAATTTGGAGATTTTGTTGTGGTTGCTTTTAGCCTGCATCTGTCTGCATGTGCGACTGTCGACGCGGTACCATGGCCATGCGGTGCATGACTGCATGTCTCATGATATATGTCTCACTAGGGAGGTACGCGCGGCGCACGCCGCGCGCATGACCGGGAAACGAATTTGTATTTTTTTCCGGAGAAAAAACGGACTATGGAGCAATTTTCCCGTGAAAAACGACGAAAATCGACGCAAAACATTTTTTCCCATGCTCTGGAGACAAAATGGACAACAAAAACTTTTTTTTTCCCAAAAAAAGGATAAATGATGGACGAAAAACGGATTTTATATTTTTTTTTAGAGAAAACGGCAAACGAAAACATTTTTCCCATGCGCCGAAGAAAAAACGGATCACAGAAACAATTTTTCCGAGCAAAACGGAGAAATCTTTTTTTTAAGAGAAAACGGCCAACGAAAACATTTTTCCCGTGCTCTGGAGGAAAAACGGATCACGGAAACATTTTTTCCGAGCAAAACGGAGAAAAGATTTTTTTTTTTTAGAGAAAACGACCAACGAAAACATTTTTCCCATGCTCCGGAGGAAAAACGGACCACGAAAACATTTTTTACGGGCAAAACGGAGCAAGGACCCGAACGTAAAGCACAGGGACCTATTTGTTATAATTTTGGACCTATCCGCTATTTTGAATAATTAGAAAAGGGCTCGTTCGCTATTCGCATTTAATGGGGGCTCTCTCTGTAAAATACCGAACGAGGGACCTAAACGCGAACCGGGAAAATTTATTTTCCTCTCACAGAAAATCGCCCAGGGACCTATACGTAATTTCGAAGAAACGGAAGGCCTTTTCGCGAAACAGAGGAGAGAGAGGGTGGGGGTGACGTGGGGGGCTGAGGTCTCAGGAACTCTTCCGGTAATATGGTGGGTAGTATTCGTGGGTGAATTCCTCTGATAATCCTGAAGATAAGTTACAAGAAATTTTTCTTTTCATTTTCTCAACCCCTGCACCCCTTTCGTAGCCAAAATACCGTAGCACCGACTCGGTACTATTTTATAATAAATAAGTAAGGAACAATTTATAATAATATCATAATTAAATTACAGTTTTATGGTCAAATCATATACTTGATGATCTATAATATAATATTATTAAAGGAACAATATAAATATAAATACAAGACAATCATTTTCATCATTGGCTTCTAGAGCATATTTCCAACTGTACTTTGGCACAGATAGTCATGTACCGCTTACTCCCTTACAAGGCCACTCCTAAACCTCCCAAAAACATGATTAGCACTTCAATAGTATGCATTTACATTAGCCATTGGCCCCCTTGATTTTTCCGTCCTTTTCGTAGATGCGAATAGTCTGCTAGGACAGTTGTACACGTACGCAAGGTTGTCCAGATTTGGATCCTATGCGGGACTGTTTTCGAGTTGACATTATCTGGAGCATTGTATTTCCCCCCTTGTTTTGTTAGTGAAATTTGCAAACGATTGCATTGCGCTTGGTTCCAACCAAGATGACATGCTCATGGGAAAATGCCGGAGAAAGGTTTTTGATTCAGGGAAGAACTTGATGGTAGCAGTAATGTAGTACCTCAGAGAGGCAGTGATTAATTCTGAAACTTAACTTGCCGCATGCCAATATTAATTGGATAGTCAGAGCAAAGACTAGGGAAATTTACTCTTGGTTACTGGATGAAACAACAAACTGGTCCATGGTACTAACTACCAGGACCAGGCTCTGAAAGACAGCCTAGACAAACGATTCTTCCTTGCAGATTCTCTGTGCAGAGCTTGGCAGGATTGTAGGACTCCTCATGTTCAGTGCTGCTGCTCCCATCTTTCGTGGTTCATGCTTATCTTCAGGATAATGTTTTTTTTTTGTCCCCCTGAAGCTTAATGTTATGCCTTCGTCTTCTGTAGTTTGTCGGTAATTGTTGGCCAACTGTTGAGCTTTCGTGATTCAGCTTGCAGAATGCTAAATTAACCAAGCAAATGACAGAAAATCCAAATAAAGTTTTTTGGGGGGTAAAATTTCGTAACAGTTACCGACTAAAAGACTTATTAGCAAAATCAAACATTTATTCTTATGTTTTTAGTCCAATCCCAACATAAATTTTTAAATTGGAGTTGAAAGCAATCTGCTATAATCAATAATGTTCTACATGAGATGGCAAATTATCGATCTGTGCATCCCATCGCCATTGCCATCTTTTCACAGGACAGGAGCAGAGTGGCGGCATGGCATGCGCCGAGGCTGAAACCGAGGACAGCGAGAGCGCAGAGCCGATGGGACTACAGCTGCACGCCTGCCTGGCCAAAGTGCTACTACTGAGAATTGCAGGATAATCTTTCCAGATTCTGTTCTAGTGCTACTGTCGTTTTCCTTCACAAGTGAACATCCCTGTCGGAATCCCAAAGGCGCAGTGATGTTTGCCAAAGCTGAATAGGAAAAATGCCTAGGAGGAGCCGGGTTTTGGAAGTTTCTTTTGCTGATTTCTATTCTATCTTGCTATGAGTAAGGAGCAAAATCCCAGCAAAATTTTGTAAAATCTAGGGAAAATTTTGAATTTTAGACCATTCGAGTTTTATAATCCCGATAAAATTAAAAAAATAAAAAAAATTCAAAGTACTACAGTAACAAAGAATCTCGGCAAGATCTCGATAAATATGACTAAAATTTTAGTTTTTTGCCAAAATTTGACCGGATGGATTCTCCACGTTGTTTTCCATGTGGGACAGTCAGTAGATCATCCAGTTAGCCTATGCATGTTAATTCTCGCGGTTATAAATTAAGTACCTCAGTAGTCAGAATTTTTCAAAATTTCTCAAGTTGATCATTATCTGAAAATTTTATGGGAGCATCAGTGATGCATCATGACCATCCACAAAAAAAATTAAAATTTTCTAACATGGTTTGAACCATGTTTCATTCGGTTGAAATTTGCCGATCAGCCTTCAGTAACACTGTCCAAAGTTTTAAAAATTTCTCAAACTTCATCATAATCTAAAATTTTTATGGAAATATTATGGATGTGTCAGCACCATACAACAATTTTTTTTTAAAAAGTTTCAAATATGGTTTGCATCATTTTCTATTCGGATCAAATTTACCGGTTAGCCTTTTTATCAGTACAATATCACTGTGTTAGCACCCAAAATTGAGCGACCGAGACGGGTGCGATCTTGGCGCGAGTCTGAAGCAACCTGCATCAACCAGGCTAGCAAAGGGCGGTGGACAGATGATTTAGAAGGTTACGATCCTATGGCAACCCATGGATCGGAAGGAAAGTATGACACTCCGGCACCTAGTATGCCCAGAATATCACCAAACAGAGTAGAAACAACAACCAAATATCATAATTAAGGGCAAATTACAGCAAGTACGTAAATGCTTTAAACGAAATTTCGGCAGCATATCCTTTGTTTTTTCATGGTTTGAAGCAACAGTAATAATATCATAACACAATAACATAATGGATGACATCTAAAACAACAATAACAGGAATTATAGCATCATTTCAAGTCCAGATTATAAACTCAAATGTTTCATGAACCAAAACGAAGTGAATATTATAACCAAGCACACAATATGGTATAATCCAAGTTTAGCGCAATAAAATTAATCATCACAACTACGAATAATAGTGTGTAGTTGTCTAGGTGAATGAAACTACGTGAAGAAGTGCCGCTAACTCCCTTTCTCGTATGCCGGTTTCATGGTACCTAAAAACATCATAAAATAACAAGCATGAGTTCATCATTCAGCAAAGTGTATTGCAATGGAATTAAGCAATAACAGTTTTCAATAACATCCTCATTACATCTCATAAACATCATTATAAACATCTCATAATTCATTTTCATAAGCATGTTATAAACACTTTTGTCGGGGGGTTGGGTAGACCCCGTAAATTACCTTGGGTGCCACTAGCGGCACGGGCTCAATGCTGGCCGAACCACCAGGAGGCCGTTCTCCGGGACGACCTAGCTAGGCGCCACGAGCAACACGAAGTCATTCCCGCCCTGGTCACGAGGAGGCCGTTCCCAAGGGCGGCCTAGCTGGAACCTTTAGGAGGTCGCATAACCTGGTAGATCGATAGCTCGTGCTCAGGGGAAGCGGCCGAGCTCGGAGTTAAACGTTAGCCGACCTGGTTTGATCCCGAGGTTGGAAGCCACCCGTTGCTTAACCTCCGCTAGTTCGTTGCGATCTCTGCGGGAACGTGGCAGGAATATAGGATCCGTTAGTTACCACGTTGGACCTGGTCGAACGTGGAGTTAGTGGGTTTGAACAAGCACGCCCCTTTGTAAGCTATAAAAGCATCCCCACCATGAAGGGGACAGACAACATTTTTTTCTGCATAAAAAGATACACGAGCTGGAGTAGGGCTATTATCTCCTTCTTGAGAGGCCCGAACCAGGGTAAATCATGTTGTCCTTGCCTGTTGAAGCCCGGTGAGTCACTCCTCCGAGTATCCCATCACGTGAGAAGGGTCGCAGCTTGGTCCCTCCACCAACAAGTAAGCTCGGCGGGGCCTCGCTCCCAATCGCCGATACCGGGCGCCGTCCGTGTGGACCGACTTTCCCTTTCGTGAGGAATCCCGGAGGATGACAAGCTCCCAAGATCGCCAGGGCCTCGGCGCCCCCGGAATCGAGGAAGAAGACAAGCAGTTCTTCGACAATGGGGCCGCCGACGTCGCTAGCCTTGAGAATCATGACGGTTCCCGGAGCTTCTCCATGGAAACCGCCGCACCGGAGCAGTTCTTTCGCTCCCAGCTCGACGCCCTCTCGGACGACGAGTATGACGGGCTCTACGATGGTCTGGACATCCCCGACCTTTTCGAGCTCGACCAGGGGACCGCGTCACGGGGAGACACCGTGATGTCACCCTCGCGATCCGTCCAATCCCGTAACGTCTTCGTTGCGGAGGAGGATGGAAATGTCGGGAGCAAATCCCCGGCCAAAATGCGTCTTCACCGCTATGAAGCGGCCAAGGAGCACCTGCAAACATCTCTGAATCGGACACTGGCCAGCTTACGCCGGCAAGTCCGTGGTGGCCCGGCCGACAAGACCAGGGCCGAAGCTCGTGAGAATTTCCACGCGTACGGGACACCGGAGCCTGTGCGACGACGAACGAGCTCGTCACCCCGCGTTCCCCCGAGCGGGGAACGCCTTCAAGCCTTGGCCGCGGTGGTGCGCAACCTCAGAGAGTTTCCTGAGCAAGTCGACCTAGAAGCCATGGGTGCGGCTGTGGCCGACAACCTCGAGGAAATCGCCACAGACATAAAAGCGGCGGAAGCCTCCCGAGAAAGGGATGCCTAGAGTAATTCCTGGGAACGCCGCCGCTAGGCGTCCGAGCGCCTCCACCCCGATGACTCACGCAGCCATACCCGGAGTGACCGGCGCGAACGCGACCGGGCTCGGGAGGGCACCCGAGTACCCTGGGCTCCTCGGGATCAACGGAATACGAGCCACGGCGTAACCGGCCGAACATTCCTCTTCGCCACTCCGCCCTACAGTGCATAGAGAGATATTCTCTCGCTGGGCCCATTTAACCTCGGGCTCGGCTTGGGATCGCTTCGACCGCTGGCCGCAATGACCGTCCCGACAGTCCTGTTTTCGGGTGCAGGGCTTTCGCGACGTCGCTACAACGTGTGACCTGGCCAATAAGGTTCAAGCCGGGTCACATCGAGAGATTTGATGGGACGCAGAACCCCGACGAGTTTCTCTCGATCTACACCACGGCCATTCTAGCCGCTGGAGGTGATGAAAGGGTCATGGCTAACTTTACGCCTCTGATCTTTGGGCGACGGGCCGGCTCGGACGTGGCTATTCAACCAAAAGGAAAACTCGATCCGGTCCTGGGCACAGCTGAGCAGCACTCTCCGGGCCAACTTCCAGAGCTGCTACGTCCGCCCGGGGAAGGAGCGCGACCTTGAGCGTCTCGACATGACGGAGGGCGAGACCTTGCGCCAGCTGGCGTCGCTTCATGCAAGTACGCAATTCCATCCCAAACATCTCGGATGAGGCGGTTGTCCGGGCTTTCAAGTTTGGGGTCCGAGACGTACGCTTTACTCAGGACCTCGAAATTCACCCGGACATCACGGCCAACGAGCTGTTCCGCATGGCTGACCGTTATGCCAACGCGGACGAGGCCGTCCAATGGAAGAAGCTGCTGGACGAGGGAAAGCTGCCCCCTCAGCCCGGACTCGAAGGGGTGTCAAGCCGAAAGAGCGTGAGCTCGATAGAGAAAAAAATCAAAAAGAAGAAAAAACCCTCCGTCTCCGACATGGTGGCGGCCATCGAACGACGACAACGGCCGACCTCGCAATCGTATTAAGGAGGAGCCGCGAAAGGAAAAGGCCGACCGGTTCAGCGGAACAACGAGCAAAACCGGGACGACCAAGACCGCGGCGACCAGCGCGGACGGGCTAGCGCCTATTTTTGCCCGCTCCACCAGGCGCATGGACACGACCTGCGGAATTGCAGAACATGGGCCTCCCGCCTGGAGCAATTCTACAATGGCAAGGGTCCCATGCCCACGCTCCCAGAGCAAGAAGGAGACGTCAAGGGCAAGAAGCCCGCCGAGGAGGAAGATACGGACATGGAGTACCAGAGCCGAGAAACCACATCGCCGTGATATTCGGGGCTCCGCCGCCTATGGGTCTCGTCTGAGCTGAAGGAGGCCGACGCGAGGTACTTCGTGTCACTCAAGGGAAGCCTCCTGCTCAGCCAGCCTTAAGTGGTCCGAGCTGCCCATCACCTTCTCTAAGGACGATCGCTGGGGATGGCGAAACCCCTGCAGGCTCCCGACGGTCGTGGAGTCCAACGACCGCAACACCGCGGTAGGACGAGTGCTCGTGGATCGCGGGAGTTCCCTCGACCTGATATCGCCAGGGTCCTAGACGAGATGCAAATTCCTCGGTCCAAAGTCAAGAGCGTCGTAGTCCCTTTCTACGGATAGTCCCCGCACCTCGGCCAAGCCGCTCGGACAGATCGCCCGCTCGTAACTTCGGAAGCCCGAGCAACTTCCGGACGGAGTTAATCACCTTCGAGGTAGTCGATTTGAGTCACCTACAACGCCATTCTGGGCCGACCAGCGCTCGCCAAGTTCATGGCCGCCACGCATCACGGGTACCAATGCCTGAAGGTTCCCGGTCCCGGCGGCGTGATCTCGGTGAAGGGAAGTCCGAAAGCAGCCCTAAACTGCGACGAGAGGGCATTAGACATGGTCGGGCAGTTGCCCCAGCGCGGGCCCGACCAAGAGCCGAGGAGTTCCCGGCCCAAGGCTACCCTCTAGGACGGGGGGAAACTAAGGCCATCCCGCTGTGCGACGCAGAACCAGACAAGGTCGTACACGTGGGGGCTGCCCTTGATCCTAAATAGGAACTCGAGCTCGTGACCTTCCTCCGGAGAAGCGCGGACACGTTCGCCTGGGAACCGTCCGACATGCCCGGAGTCCCAAGGGAGGTCGTCGAGCACAGGCTAGCAGTTCGGCCTGACAAAGCCTGGCGGCGAAGCTCAGGTGCTTCTCCCCGGGGAAGCAAGCTATCATCAGAGAGGAACTGGACAAGCTCCTCAAAGCCGATTTTATACGGGAGGTCGATCATTCTGATTGGTTGGCCAACCCAGTTATCGTGAAGAAAAAGGGGGGCAAGTGGCGCATGTGTGTCGATCACACAGGACTGAATGCCGCATGCCCAAAAGACAATTTTCCGCTACCTCGGATAGACCAGTTGGTCGACGCAACGGCCGGCTCCGAGGCGATGAGCTTTCTGGACGCCTATTCAGGTTATCACCAGATCGGCATATCGCCCGACGACGAGGAGAAAACTTCCTTCATCACGCCGTTTGGCACATTCTGCTACACGACCATGTCCTTCGGTCTAAGGAACGCTGGAGCGACCTTCCAGCGCCTCATGCAGAAAACCTTCTCGGACCAAATAGGTCGGAACCTGGAAGTATATGTAGACGACATAGTCGTCAAGAGCAAGATGGCCTCGGGTCATGTACCCGATCTAGAGGAGACCTTTCATAACCTCAATAAGCATCGAATAAAGTTGAACCCTGAAAAATGTGTGTTCGGGGTCAAGGCTGGCAAGGTACTCGGCTACATGATCGGTCCACAAGGAATCGGGGCCAACCCTGAGAAGATAGAGGCCATCGAGAACATGCGGCCACCCACTTGCACGCGGGAGGTTCAGTCCCTGACCGGGAGGATGGCGGCCCTAAGTCGCTTCATCTCGCGGCTCGGGGAACGCGGCCTGCCTTTCTTCAAGGCGCTCCGGAAGCACGACGGTTTCGCTTGGGCCAGAGGAAGCGGACCGCTCTTTCAAAGAATTAAAGCTATATTTGTCGAGACCCCGGTCTTGACCACGCCGAGAATGGGAGAGGTTCTCTTGCTCTACACGGCCGCCACACCCCAGCGATAAGCGCTGGCCATAATCAGAGAACGGGACGGGGTGCAGCGCCCGATCTACTACATCAGCGAAGTCCTACACGAACCAAAGGAGCGTTACCCCGAGGTCCAGAAGCTCCTTTATGCGCTCCTCGTGGCCTCGAAGAAGTTAAGACACTACTTCCAGGCCTACAAAATTCGAGTCCCGACCAACTTCCCGCTTAGAGAAATTCTAGGGAATCAGGACGCAAGCGGACGGATCGCGAAGTGGGCCATGGAGCTCGCCGAATTCGAGATCGAATTCTCGGCCAGGACCGCGATCAAATCCCAGGTCCTAGCGAACTTCCTAGCCGAATGGACAAATCCTACCCCATCTAAGTCTGAACCCGACCAGACCGAGCACGGTCGCTGGGTCATGCACTTCGACGGATCCCGAGCTTACAATTGCTCGGGGGCTAGAGTGGTCCTCGAATCTCCCCAGGGGAAGCGGATCCAGTACGCCCTCCAACTACATTTCGGCGCAACGAACAACGCAGCAGAATATGAGGGTCTGCTAGCCGGACTTCGGGCGTGCAAGACGCTCGGAGTCCAACGACTAACTGCGAAGGGCGACTCGCAGCTGGTTGTCAACCAGGTTAACAAGGAGTATCAGTGCTCCGATGACTCGATGGCGCTTTACCTGACTGAAGTAAGGAAGATGGAAAAGTACTTCAGAAACTTCGAAGTACTATACATCCCCAGGAAGGACAATGCCCTGGCCGACCATCTATCGAAGGTCGGTTCCGCCCAGCTTCCCGCCCCGGCGGGGGTGCTCGTCGAGCACCTTTATAAGCCCTCCATACCCACCGAAGAGGAGGCAACCGAGACGGGTGGTACCGTCTCCTTCCTCGAGCAGGGTGCGAGTTGGATGACGCCATTCATCCAATACCTCGTGCACGGGACACTGCCCGAGGAGGAAGCCGAGAAATCCCGGCTAGTAAGACGCTCCTCAGCCTATAAAATGGTCGAGGGCCTCTTATACCGCAAAGGCGCGCTCGGCGTCCTCTCCAAGTGCATCACCCAAGAGGAAGGCAAATATCTCCTCAAAGACATCCATGACGGGATGTGTGGAGCTCACTCGTCCTTTAGGACCTTGGTGAGCAAAGCCTTCCGGTTGGGTTACTACTGGCCGACGGCCCTGGCCGACGCACGCTCAATAGTGACCGCTTGCCGATCTTGCCAGTTCCATGCCCGGAAAGTCCATCAGCCGGCATATGCACTGCAGACTATGCCCCTAACCTGGCCGTTCTCGGTTTGGGGCATCGACATACTCGGTCCATTTCCCAGGGGAAGGAAGGGTTGTAAATACTGCTCGTCGTGAATCGACACCTTCACTAAATGGATCGAGGCCGAGCCTGTATCAACCATCTCGGCACAGGCGGCTAAAAGGTTCTTCCGCAATAACGTAGTGACCCGCTTTGGCGTTCCGAGTCGCCTCATCACGGACAACGGCACTCAGTTCACAAGCGAGGTGTTTCAGGCTTATTGCGAGGAGGTCGGGACCAAGATATGCTTCGCATCCGTGGCCCACCCGCAGAGCAATGGGGCGGCCGAGCGCGCGAACGGGCAGATCATCCAAGGAGTCAAGAAGAGAGTCTTCAAGAACCTCGATCGGCATGGTCAGGCCTGGGTGGACGAGCTACCTCCCGCCCTTCGGTCGGTCCGCACCACGACGAGCCGAGCTACGGTGAGACCCCTTTCACCAGATATGGCGCGGAAGCCGTACTACCCGTCGAGGTCGTCCTGGGATCCCCAAGGGTGAACCTAGCCGATAACATCGACACAGAAGGCGAGCGCCTTCTCGACCTCGACCTCGCGGAAGCAACTCGTGAACGAGTTCTATTGCGATCCGCGGTTTACCTGCAAGCTCTTCGCAGACACGCCGCTAAATCGGTACGACCAAGGACCTTGAACATCGGCGATCTCGTTCTACGACAGGTCCAAGACTTGTCAAAAGCCAACAAGCTAACGCCAAGATGGGAAGGTCCTTACACGGTCGTCTCAACAGCACGCCCGGGGGCTGTTCGCCTTGCAATGGAAGATGGTCGAGAACTAGCTAGCACTTGGAACATCGACCAACTGCGTAAGTTCCATATCTAACTAAACCAACTTTGCTCCTTTAATAAAATTCGACACCTTGGCCTCCCGGTTTCCCTCTTTCTCTCTCGCATTCTCTCTCTCTCTCTTTAAACCCCCCCCCCCCCGCGAAATTCCGTGATCAAGCTCGATCCAGATCAAATGTCAGGAGCAGGCTCGGTCGTCGGGGGAAGATGGATGGGCGTACAACCACCTAACATCGGGCCACCAGAGCTCGACCTCTAGGGTTTCCTTCCTTGTAAGACGACCATCTTTTTCGCGGCAGACCTCCGCCGCAGGTAAAGATTCGCATGGACACCCCTCGGACGATTCCGAGCTCAGGTCGGCCGGCATGCGGTAGACGCACCGCATACAAAAAGGCCACACGATCTCCGCAGGCGCCATCTGGCCAAACGAGGTCGTGCCGCAGCCTACGCCCACGACCTCCGTTGGCGGGGGGGGGTATATGGGTACCGTGTGGCTACGACCTAGTGCAGCTTCCGCACGAGGTAGTTACTCCTTAGTACGATCGTTTGCTAGGTCGCGTGACTGTCAACCTTCGTCGAATAGGGAGCAACGGGATAAGGGCATGTCGTTGTCGTTCCGAGGGAAGCAAAACAGAGAAAAACAAAAGACATCTATTAAGCACGATCATATTATGTCCAACTTGGCTGCTTTTTTCGCTAAAGTCTTTTGCAGGAAGGAATAGGCTACAGGAGGCCGGCACGCTTCTCGTCCTGCAGAGCGACGAGCTCGTCCCGCACGGACTCAAGCTCGGACTCGAGGTCAAGCACCCGCCGACGAGCTTCACGACCCTCGCCTGCCGCTTGACGAAGCCGTTTGGACTCCTCCCGTTGCTGGTCGATCGTCCTTTCGGCGCTTCGAGCGGAGTCGCGCAGGGACGCCACCATCACCTCAAGCCCCGACCTCGCCTGCTCACTCTGGTCGAGGCGCTCCTTAAGAAAGTGCACGGACTCCTCCATCTTCTGCCGGATCTCGGCCTCAGAAGACTTCAGCTCGGCGACCAGGCGCTCGAGCTCCGCGATCCTAGCGTCTTGCTCGGCCTGGTGCTTCGCGATGACTTCTGGTGGCACGGTCGCGGCGTGGAAGTCCTTCATGGTGGTCTCCAACACCTGCGCAACAAGGCATCTCGGGTCGCAGCCGGATTTTTGGGACAAAAGCACATAAGTGTTAGGAGACTTACCCAACAGAGCCGAGCCTCCAGCCCCTCCTGGAACAGCTCGGCGGGGTCCTCCGTCCCGTTTTTTACTCCCTGGGCAGGGGCTTGAGCTCGAGCTCCCCCGTCCCCTGGGGGCGGGAGACCTTGCCCCTGAGGGTCGACCTCCATCTCCTGTGGAGGGACGGCCTCGAGAGCAAGGACCACCTCCCGCTCCTCTTCCTCCCGGGCAGGAGTTGCGCTCGGGGGCTCCTCCTCCTCAGCATCCGGGCCCGTGGGGTCCTCCGCCCGAGGCACGGTGTCTACGGCTGGGGGAGCTCCCTCCCCGGTGGGCCCTGCCTCCTCGCAAGCCTGGGCCGTGGCGGTGTCTCCGGGCGCGAGGTCGACTGGAGGCACCGGGTCGGCGGCCGGAGAGTCGGGCACCCGAGCTTGGGCCATGACGGCGTCTCCGGGCGCGAGGTCGACTGGAGGCACCGGGTCGGCGACCGGAAGGTCGGGTACCCGAGATTGGGCCGTGGCAGCGTCTTCGGGCGCGAGATCGACTGGGGTCACCGGGTCGGCAGCCGCGAGGTCAACCTCGACCAAAGCGGCCTCGGTACACAGCGGCTCCCCTCCGCCTGGAAGTTGGCCCGGCCCACCTGACGTGGTCGGGCTCATCTCCGCGGCGAACGGGGTGGCCGGCTCTTCCTCGCCGGGCGAGCCCCCGTTCGGGTTAAGATTCCCTGATACCGGGCCGACGTTGATGTCCGGCGGAGCATCGCGGGCTCGGGGAGAGATCTCGGCGATCTCTTGGAGCGTGGCGGTGATGATGTTGCTCGCGCCGGCGGAGTCCTCGCGAGGAGCTTCAGCGGCGTGCTCGGCACCACCATGCTCCTCCACGTCGTCGTCTTCAATTATGATGTGGGGGATGCCCTCCGCCGCGGCCCGAGCATCGGCAGCCGCAATCTTCCTCCGCGTCTCCTCCTCAGGAGAGACAAGCTCTGGGGCCCGGATCTCCGCGGCAGCAGGCTCCTCTACCTCGGCGTCATCACCACCAGCGGCCCGTGGGAAACGGGCCTCCGCGGCCTCAGTTCCCACCTCGACCTCGTCGCCCACAACGGCCTCGGCAAAGACGGGCAAGCTCCCTCTCTAGCACGAGGTCAAGAATATCGTCAGCCATTGCTCCAAAATCCCATAACTCCGCACCAGCTGCCACACCCACTACAGACGATGTGGGGTTAGTGTGGTGCCGGAGGGGGAATGAGACAAACGAGACAGGGATAAGAGGCTGACCTCGCTCGGCATCTTCCAGCTGGCCTCGGGCGCGAACGAGGAGGGCAGCCATGTCCTCGCGTGCCTTGTCGGCCCTGGCAACGGAAGGGTCGACCTCTCCCAAGTCGGCCTCGATGATGGTCGGCGTTGGGCGTGGTTAGCGCGGCGGGACGACTGCGGGACCTCGGGACCAGGGGCGGGGTCGGCTCGTCCTTCTCCTCCTCGTCATCCAGAGGGGCCGAGCTCGAGCTCACCCGCACGAGCTCTGCCTGAAGAGCCGCGATCTGGCTCTCCAGTGCCTCCTTCCGCTGGACCAGCCGCGGCCTCCTTCTTCGCTTCAAGGCAAGCCGACGCAAACGAGCCATCACCGGGTTATCCTGGTGTACTCATCCATCCATAGTTTTAGTTCGCTCACCTCCTGCCGATCGGCGTACTCCAAGTGACGGCGGGGTGAGCGGTCGCCGACCAGGGACGCTGCGTGTGCGCGCTTAGGCGGGGACGGCGTAGCCGACGGAGATCGGGCGCGGCGCTTACGACCCGCCTGTTCCTTGGTCTTTCGACCTCGTCCCGCCGGCTGCGACGCCAGTTGGGCCACGGCGACCTCGAGGGCGACCTTCTCCTGCGCAGGTGGGCTCGAATAAGTCAGGAAA
The DNA here is from genome assembly GCA_036346355.1 of Rhipidocladum racemiflorum. Lineage (NCBI taxonomy): Eukaryota > Viridiplantae > Streptophyta > Magnoliopsida > Poales > Poaceae > Rhipidocladum > Rhipidocladum racemiflorum. The sequence continues at coordinate 37,830,240 of CM070583.1, read as the reverse complement.
TTTCGGAAGAAACCCGGCCTGAACGGACCTTCGGAAAGGGTCCGAGATAGGGACTTACCGCCTCGGTCCGGTTAAGGACGTTGTTCGGGATCTGGCGGCCCTCTAGGATTTCCTTGGCCTTGGGAGTGCCGAACATCTCGGACACCCTCATATCCACCCAGCCCTCCGGCGGAGCTGCTACCAGACAAGAAAGGACAGTGAGCTCGAATGTCCCTTATTTTAAAGTAAAAATCGAGGGCGGTAATGTACCTGAGTGTGATTCCCGGGTGATGTCCTGCCACCCTTCAACCTTGAAGAAGGGGTGCACCCTCCGCCTGAGGGGCGACACCCGGTTCCTGACGTAGTCCCGGGCCACATCCCGGCCGGACAGCCCCGAGCAAGTCAGCTCATTGATTAGCATGAGCACCTTCTCCTCCTCGGGCTGTACGGGGGGTCGGGGGGTCTCGACGGCACGACCCTTGGCGCCGGAGTAGGAAAGCGAGCCGCCCTCGGCCTTCCTCAGATAGAACCAAGAGTCGGCCCACCCCGACACGGAGTCCTTGAGCGTGAAGCTCGGGTACTCGTACGGGCGGGTAGGTCGGAGGCGGAAGTAAAGGCAGCCGGCCTGCGAGGGGGTGCCGGTGCGCGAAAGGGTGTAGAAGTGAAGAAAGAGACTGGGAGTAGGCTCGACGCCCACAAACCCTTCACAGAGATGGGCGAAGATGGCCATGATGAGGATGGAATTTGGGTGGAGGTGGACGATCTCGCACTCGCAGAAGGCGAGTACGGCCGATTTAACTTCGCTTTCGGGCAAGCCCGTTTATGGCGTAGAGCTCGGTGGAGATGATCTCTCCTTCCTCCGGCTCGGGCTCTCCTCGGCACCGGCTCTCCATGAGCCGGCATCAAGGTACTTCGCCCGCCGAGAATCTCGGCTTGCGCCTATCAAGCTTCTTTGGCGCCGAACTTTGCCATGAGGATGGAGAAGATGATCGGAAAGAAGGATGAAGCGCCGAAATGGAGAAGTGTGGGGAGCGACGATTGTGATAAGGCCAAGTGAATCTGGGGTTTCTTCCGGTGTTTAAAACCAAGTGTGGAAGCGAAGAGGTTCCCGCCGTTGTGATCGAGGAAGCCCTAAAGGCGCTGGGGCGATTGAGACGTCCGCCACACGGAGCGACACGTATACACGCCGAACCGAAACTGCCCCGCCAGCGACGGTTCCCAAGGGGGAGCGGTTCAGACGACCAAAGAAGCTTCCGAGGGAAGGAACCGCGGTAGGACAGAGCTAGTCCGCACGGCTAGGGCGCGCAAGATCGAGCTCGCCCCTCGGGACGGACCGATAGCTCGGAGGTCGGGCAGATGTTCGCCGCGACCAACCTCGGGCCGCTCGGAAAGCAGTAGGCCCGAGAGGAAGGTCTTTTCCTAAAACCTTTTCCACTCGGACCTCGGGGCTGGTTGTCGGGGTCGGGTAGACCAGTAAATTACCTCGGTGCCACTAGCGGCACGGGCTCAATGCTGGCCGAACCACTAGGAGGCCGTTCTCCGGACGACCTAGCTAGGCGCCACGAGCAACACGAAGTCATTCCATACAGTCACGAGGAGGCCGTTCCCAAGGGCGGCCTAGCTGGAACCTTTAGGAGGTCGCATAACCTGGTAGATCGATAGCTCGTGCTCAGGGGAAGCGGCCGAGCTCGGAGTTAAACGTTAGCCGACCTGGTTTGATCCCGAGGTCGGAAGCCACCCGTTGCTTAACCTCCGCTAGTTCGTTGCGATCTCTGCGGGAACGTGGCAGGAATATAGGATCCGTTAGTTACCACGTTGGACCTGGTCGAACGTGGAGTTAGTGGGTTTGAACAAGCACGCCCCTTTGTAAGCTATAAAAGCATCCCCACCATGAAGGGGACAGACAACATTTTTTTCTGCATAAAAAGATACATGAGCTGGAGTAGGGCTATTATCTCCTTCTTGAGAGGCCCGAACCAGGGTAAATCACAGTGTCCTTGCCTGTTGAAGCCCAGTGAGTCACTCCTCTGAGTATCCCATCACGTGAGAAGGGGTCGCAGTTGGTCCCTCCACCAACAAGTAAGCTCGGCGGGGGCCTGCTCCCCAATCGTCGACAACTTTCATCCATGCAATGCAATGCACGTCTCTTTGCTTAGCACATACCGGTATTGCTGAGTGCACACCCGTCGGTGTGCACCCTCTTTCCCTTCCATCCCGTGGAGGGTGCCTACTCTTACTGACTCGCTCCCATTCACAACCATGAATGGGACTAAGAGGTTGGTCTTTCGTATTCACTACGTGTGAACACAGAGGCCCACATCAGAATGGGTCACCTCTTCCATTATGCATGCACATATGCCATAAACATGAAGTTACTTGCATATAAATTCGATTTAAACAACGGCATAACCATTTAACCATTCACATTCATCGTATCACAAGCAAAGATCAAACATGGCAATACTAACATAACACATAGAAAACTATATCATTGCATAACATACTGGCCCCCTAAACCACAACCACTACAATACACTTGCCTTCAACCGTGTGAGACAGAGTGGCGAGATGTTGAGGGCACTCCCGGGGTCACACACCTGCACATAGTTACAATACACTTAAAATCATGCCCACACAACAATACAAGAACAATCATCTATATCGACTTCGCAACCCACTCCTAAAACCCGAAAACAGAGAATCTGTCCAACGGGACAGCATGCTTCCAACAAGCATAACTTGAGTTCTAAAACTCCAAATAAGATAAACAAGTACATTTTATCGAAGCTTAGGAGATTTCCCATCTTTTTCTAAGTATTCGTGAAAACTGAATCGGCTTCTAAAATCCGCTAATTTACAGTTGAACACAATCTGTCCCAATCACGTCATAGATTGGACAACGCTCGGTAAAACAGCTATAAATTTTAAACGGCTAAATGGAATTTAACGTTCTTGGTGTACAATTAAAGGTAATTAAATTATCTACAACTTTCGTAACAGCCAGCCCTCCATAAAACGCATCTAAAATGGCCAAATTCCCGTCTGAAGACTGACGACTTAATCTATCCGAGGACAGAACGCAGGACAGAGTTGAAATCGCCCTAAATCCTTCTAATTACAGCACCTAGACACCAAAATTAACCATGATCTTCCCCCATATAACCAGTACCATAACCCTACAAAAGAATCTAAAATCACCTACCTCCCTTAAAGAACCAAACAAACGCTGAATTTCTTCTTCTCCAGGCCCGATCTCCCTCCAATCGACGAAATCGTCGGATCTCTTTGGGTGGAAGGTTCCCAAACCGAGCGAGGGCTGCAAGGGGAGGGCACTAGGGCTGGCTAGAGGTGGGGAGGGGAGGCGCAAGAGGTGGGGAGTGGTGTGGCTAGGGGAGGGGAGGGGGAGGGGCGCACCATGGGAGGGGGTGGCGGCTAGGGTAAGGGAGAGTGGGAGGGGCGGCTAGGGGGAAAGGGTGGGGTGCCCCAAGGGCTAGGATTTACTAGTTTTGCAGGTTATTCCCCCCTCAAGGCCCAAACATCCCCCACAGATGGCCCAAGACTCAACCCCCTAGGCCCAAAACCTCCCGGGAAGGCCCAAAACCCCAGAAAAGCCCAAAAACTCAACATAATTCATACCATAATGTCACATTCTCTCCCCCTTAACAGGATTCGATCTCGAATCCGAAGAACACCAACAAACAAAACAAAGTCCCCAAGGGACAAAAGACTTCTTTGCAACACAAGACAACCACACAAAAACTAAAACCGAACCAAACGACAAACAAACTCCCAAAACCATCACTTAGCGAAAAAGAGTTGACTTAGCCCAACTAAGCGCAGCCTCTCATGATTCCACCTTTCATTTCAATTCCAAATAAAATTTGCAAAAGACGACACTCCCTAGTAACTCTATATTCCGGAGAACTTCCCGAACAAGGAAGCCCACAAGAATTTTCCTCAACCGCAATCCTCAATTTCACCCACTAAAGAGCTCAATCAAATCAATTAATACGCCCAAATCCTCACATCAAACACTTCATACCACTATCGCAAACAACCTAATGAACTCTGAACATCTCCCCTTTGGCACTATAGGTACGACCCGCAATTAGTAACTCTTTTCCGAAGAACAACAGACCAAAATTCGAACTCAACTCTAAATTCCCTTATTAACTTCATTCATAAAATCTTAATCTCATTCCTCAACCTTACTACCACATTTCATTAAACTCAAGATGACACAATCAAAGCGAGTTACATCTTTTTTAACAACCTCTCTACTACCAAATCACCAATGGTATCTCATACCCAAAGACAACTAGCTAAGACAAAAGTTCATGACAGAACATTTATCATCAAAATTGCTATCTCCTTCACTACCAGCAGCCGATACTCTTAATAAAAGTTTGAACCCAGACATCAACAAGCTCCATCAAAATCCACCCTTCAAACCCTAATCAAAGTTTTACACCTGGCCCAAGCTAGGGCCATAACTCACTACCAAATCACAATTGGTGCTTTTCCCAAGAGGGTGTCGCCCTCACAATCTTTTCATGCAAACAACAAAGCCCAAGGCTATAAATCTTTATTATACTCAACAATAACCCGTGAACATTCATATTCTCCCTCCCATCTACAGTGCAAAAGAAGTACGATTCTTTTGAACCTAAGTAGACCACATACAACAACTCAAACCCCAAAACGCTAAAAACCACTTTGGAAAGAACTCGGCAACATCCAAAGAGCACTTATTTTATTTTCCTAAGCCAAATCGCAAAGAAAACTCAAATATCTTACACCACAGTCAAAATACCATAATTTATTCATTATTTCTTTTCATGCTAGAAAGCAATGGAAATCTCGATTCATGACATGAATACAAACTTTTCAAAAACACTCCAGATTAGTCATATATCAATATATGACTTTCTCATTGACCTGGCTCATCGACTCTTTTATGGTTAAATATATATAAACGATGTCATGTTTCCTTTTCACTATTCATTCATCAAGTAACCACAATACCAAATAATCATTCACAAAGAGACTTCACTCTCTTTATCACATGATTAAAACACAAATAACATCGATGATTGCGATAATTCATATAACTACGACAGCAGCACAGTTAACAGTAAAACACCACGTCGCATCACAACCCAACATCAATTGAAAGCTAAATTTGCAAAACACCGCATTTCAACCAAAATCAACATTTTGGAAGAGAACATCAATTCTCAAGTTAAACATCTGCACCCATAACCACCACAAATTCTCTCAAAGAGAAAGGGAAACTCATTCCAAAATAAAAAACTTCACCAACAAAATCACTTATGAAACATTTATAAGATCCACCTTTTGAAGCACTTGCAGACACCACACACATTTTCCAATTAAATCCAACTCTAGTTGCAATAGAGTTACAAATTAAGTGCTTAACTCAAGGGTTTCCAACACAACCCACCATGTCCATTTGCTTCCTTTAAATATGGTTTCCAACGATAATTTAGTTGAATGCCAAAGAGCATGATCCACTCATATACTTTTGGGTGAAACTCCATACTCATAACATAAGTTAAACAAATTAGCCAAAACCAAAACTTAGCATGATTCACTAACACAGAATATTCTGGAATCCATCAACCGATTACTTCCAAACTACTCTTTCATCCTCATTTTCGACCATTAAAGCCAAGTCCGCAACTTGACCAAAAATGCAACTTAATCAAATCATACAATCAATTGAATCCGCAAATCTCTCAAAGAAGGTTCTATCCGAATCCCACCATTTCTAGTATTCCAATCTCTGGACCATTCAGGATCTTGTACTCATCAAAATCCTTATAAGTCCAACACCCTTGAACATAACTTACAAAACCCAATCTTCTCTTAATTCTCTTAATTTCCTCTTCTTACTCACATAACCATAACCATAACTAGCCGCATAATCATGAAACCATAGTCCAGGCCCATCTCATGACAACTAACAAGGAGAACCACGTTCTCACTTCTTCAATACAAATAACTTATTGTAACACCCTACAATTCTAAACTGTCATACAAGAAAATTTCGACAGCATCTCCTCTAAAATTAGGACAAAACGGAAGCGACAACAAGATTCATAATAAACATTACAAACAGGAATAACATAAAAGCATCAGTACTAGAGATAACAAGTCTAAATTAACCAGAAAACAAACATAAACGTAAAACAGCTCCAAAGAGGACATCAACAGGTCTATGATTAATAAAATTTCAGCAAGCTAATGAATTAATTAATGCACTAGTCCATGTGATTCGTGATGACCCCGGAGGGTTGATTGTGCTACTAAGCCCACCCTTCAAGCTTACGACTCGCGAGAACTACCTGAAAACAACAAAATAACAAGGGGTGAGATTGGGTAATCTCAGCAAGCGGAACAACTTCTAACAAATAACACAGCCACAGTAAAACTAGCATACCAAATTCCTCATGTCCAATACCACATTATAGAGTCCACACAACCTCAGTAAAATGCATATGATTGTGCACATGCTTATGCCATGATCCTCCTCACCGTGCCCTTTCTCAGGAACACACAGTGTTGTACCGGTACGGTCGCAAGACGCCAAGCGTCGACAAACTTCCAATGCATGATTATGCAGTTAATGCTTCATGCATAAATACATTCATAACTTCCCACTCTGAATTCACATGCTTGCATACCATCAAATAACATGGATAGAATGCGAACATGCTTGCATACCATCAAATAACATGGATAGAATGCGGACATCATTGAGATAGAATATCTCAACAATTCATCTTGCAAACAACATCTTTATTCATTCTTACTCATGATTCAAAAGCCAAACAACCACATCACAATGCAGGATAGGATATTGCAATCTCACAAACAAGTAGTTAAACCATGTAGGTGTGCTGCAATTAAGGTTTATATTGAAGACGAAACAAATAGCGAGTTATAGTTTAGCAAGACCGCTACTTCCACTTGCCTTTACCGACGTGGATGACGAATCTAGTTGCGTCCAGAAGGGGCACCACCTGAACAAGCATACTTTCAGTATATAATAACACCACAATTGATCACACAATTCAAACACGCGTTTCCTACAACCCGTTCCCCTTTTAAACACCGAAAACCCCGATCTGTCCGGATCGAACAGCAGCATCCTCTCTTCCCAATTTCGTATCTTTTTTCTACTGTTCATAAAAATACATAAAAATTACAGTAGCTAGATATTGACGAGATCTACAACTTTCATGAAGATCAAAAACTTCAATTTCACTGTTAATTATGCCTAAACAACCGCCCAACACAGTGGACGAAATCTGTTTCCAGATTCTGTTCGTCATTTTCCAACAGAGATAACTCTCAGTCCGACGGCCCAAAAATTCTGAAAAAAATACAAAAGCTAGGTCTCGACGTTTTCTACAACTTTCTAGTTATAGGTTTTTGCAGGAAAAATCATCTATGCCACATAAACCGTGAAACAATCCGCGCTGCACAATCTTCCCTTCCAAAAACAGCACCACGTGAACATCTACCCTTCCCCCCCATCAAGATCCAACCAAACCACTCACCACAAGATCTAATACACTCCTAATCCCTAGGTAGAACAGGGGTAAAAGATTGGGAATTTTACCTTGAGTTCCCCCTTGCGAACCCACGAAGAACGCGCGACGATCTCCGTAACGGAAATCTGTTCGTCCTCCTCGCCTCCACGGATCCTCTTCTCATTTTCTCCTTCGCGTTTCGCGGTGGATCTTGAGCCACCACGCAAGGGGAGGAAGAGGTGGAGTGGGGGCTGCTAGGGGGAGAGGGGGAGGCGCCCTAGGGCTTGGGGTGGGGTGGCCGGCAACATGGGGAGGCGCTACCCCTTTAGGGGGAGGTGGGCCGGCCCACTTAGGGCGTGGGGAGGGGGAGGTGGGAGAAGAATTCCCGGCCCAGGCCCAAGTTTTCCTCGGCCCACTGTTTCTAGCCCGAAAACTCCAAATTTAATATTAATACGCCGCATAAACTTCAATTAATTAATTCCCCAACAATTTCCCTCATTCTTTCCGAAACAACAGAGAAAGAAAAAACCCTAGGATCGCTCTAAAGTTCTAGGGCATCACATTCTCCCCTCCTTAAAAGGATTCGTCCCCGAATCTTCTTCTTTTAGCTACAGACCTAAAAGGAAAAGGAAGGCAAAAGGTAAACCACGACTTACCCCCAGCGTCCTTAAATAGCGTAGGGTACTTCTTCCGCATCTGGTCCTCAAGTTCCCAAGTTGCATCCCGCTCAGACTAATTGGTCCACAAATCTTTCATTGGACACAAACACGAACTATTCCCCTATTAAATAAAGGACACCTATTAGGTGAATTTGGTATCGATCTGGAATCTCAACTCCCACTTCTCTCTTCAACCCGATCGCGAAACTCCGCATTCCAATCTCAACTCCTCTACCACAGGTTAAATTCGCATGCAGGACGCGAACCATGTGTGACACAACGCTCTAGGTAAGTCTCTAAATCAACCCAAACACAAACTCCTATCTCCTACAAGTGATTGATCTTTTATAAAAAGAACCAATATCCACCCTTACCAACGACAGAGATAGCCTACTTTACAACCAGGGTCCATAAATCCGCAGAAACAATAACAACCGAACACAATCACTACGGTTGACACAAACTCGCTCGAACCCAGCGACAAAAATTTCCAAAAATTAATGTAATTACCTGCAACTTCCAAGTTGTCCACTACTAAATTAAGCAACCCCATCGAGGAACACATCAATGACCCAATTCTCCAAGAAGGTTTGGATTGAGTCATACACAACCTTCACTTTACTCTTCACTTTTAAACTGTTTACGATCATCTACCAGCAACATCTAATATCTTAGGTCATTGCCAACCCACACTAAATTCCTCTTTCTTAGAAGGTTTCGACCTCGCATTCTTCCTTTCAAAGAATCAGAACCAAGGGTAGAATCATTGAGGAAGCTCAACCAAGACCCATGATCCCCATTAACCATTCACAAAGAGACTTCATTCTCTTTGTCACATGATTGACACCCAACAACATCGATGGTTGTTCAAATTCGCATAAACTACGACGGCGTTAACCGAAAAAAAATACCATATCGCATCACAACCCAACAACCACTGTACGCAATGCGTGCAAAACATCGCCTTTTTAAACAAAGCCAATAACAGAAGATAGCATCAACTCTCAAATCAAACATCTACGCCTAATAACCGCTACCAATTCTCTTAATAGAAAGGAAACACATTCCCAGCAGGGAACACCTTACCAACAAAATCACTTATGAAACAATCGTAAGATTCACCTTTTTGAAACGCTCGCAAACACCACACACGTTTCCCAAATAAATCCAACTCTAGTCACGATAGAATTACAATTTAAGCGCTTAACTCCAGGGTTACCAAAGATAATTCAGTTGAACGCTAAAGAGAGCGTCTCACTCCAACGCTTTGGGTGTTAATCCATACTCATAGCATAGACTAAACAGACTAGCCCAAATCCAAAGATTGGCATGGTTCAATACCACACCACATTTGGAACCCATAAGTCGGTTACTTCAAATACTACTCTTTCATCCATATTTCCAATCATCGGAGTCAAGTTTGTAACTTGACAAAATGCCACGTAATTAGAGGAGATTTTATTGCACACTAATCAAGACGCCTAAACAAAGAGGCAGGCACTCCCAGAAAATTTATACATTCATTTGAATCCGTAAACCTTCAAAAGAAAGTTCGACTCAAATCCCACCATTACTCGCATTCCAATACTCTTAGCCAATACGGATGTCATAATCACCCAAATCCCGAGAAGTCCAACACTGTTGCACACAAGCTACAACATCTGCTCTTAATAAAATCACTTTTCACTGTTCAAATAACCGCAATTGGTTATGTTACCAACGAACCATAGACCATATCTACCGTATGACAATCCACAAGGAGAACCACGTTCTCACAACTCCAGCACAATTAACTTATCAGTTAATCCAACATAAAACACATTTCAACAACTTCTTTTGGTCTACTAATCATGACGAACCATTATTCATGCAACTTATTATCCCAAGCGTAGCACACATCTCTTTACAATTATTCCGGCGTAATCAACAATTACCACGGGTATAATCCTAAGTCACAGATTCCATATCACCAGTTCATTCCACCAATAATTAATACTAACCACGCGACACGATCTCCACTAGACATCCCTCATAAATACAGATCCCAGACAGACATCTGTCAAGAATAATTCAACCTTTCCTACAATCATTCCATATATCCTCATTAATTGATTACACGTATTTTAAGTCATATTGTCGACCCACAATATTAACTGACCCACCAGCTACAATAGGCAGAATTTCACACCATCTTCTTGCTATAACAAGTTCATCAACCGAGACATTCTATGCTGACTAATCTCAAAACATCCATTAGATTCCATAACCCGCATCACTTTGCACACACCACTAATCAACTTTCACTTTGGATCACCTAACGTCTCGTTTAATTATCTCTTATCAACACAATATTTTAGTTTATCTTTAAACAAGCAACAAATTCACTTTAACCGAACCACTAGCTCATATCATCCGAAAACTCTAACTTCTCGTCATACACTTAACTTCTTAAAAATCCACGTGAATCACGCACCCAACTCTTAAGGAAACCATAATTGCTACAGAAAAGAACAACGCCCAAAACACCTTTCCTTTCGGAAAGCTCAACCATAAATCACACGAGAAGTCAACTCTTAAATTCCCAAATGCCGACACGCAACTACTCCACCACTCTCGAGATTAACAACTTCCGCGAAGGAAGATGGTTGCAAGAGGGAAAACCAAGCGATTAACCAATTTTTTTTCAGATAAGGCCATAACCCCAAACTTCAAACTTTCACGAAACAAACGGTTTTTTTTTTCAAAGATGAATTCCCAAGCAAGTCATCATTGCGATCAAACACCACTTAAGCCCCGACAACAAGGTCTGGCACAACACCGCAATAACTCTTTTAAACCTCGGAGAAAGACAAACACAAGAATAAATTGAAAACTTTCTCCGTAAAGCAACCGATCAACCACATCCTTTCCGACAAAACCTTGACACCTAAATCCATGCGACTTAGATTTTTTCATCGAAACTTCAATAATTTATTTTCAAATTGGAGAATGGTAACCCAAGAATCAATCTATAAGTTTCTCTATAAGACAAACACAAATCGGGCGTCAAAGCTGGCAAGGCGACCAAAAGAGGCGCAACCCTAAATTCTTCTTTTGTCTTCGACCAAAGAAGACAAAACCAAAACCACCAAAAGAACTATCGGTGAGTATCCAAAACCGAACACTTTTTCTTTTATTTCGACCAACCAAAAACCAACCAAAACCGTTCGTCAAAACAGCAAAGAAAATTCGGAGGGTCAATCCACAACTCTATGTGATGCCCTAGGTCTGAGAGCGATCCTAGTTCTTTTCCGTCGTGGTTGTTTCGAAAAGAGAGAAGTTTGGTCGGGAATTGATTAACTAAAGTTCATGCGACGTTTTAATATTTTTTTTGGAGCGTCGGGCTAGAATCAGTGGGCTGAGGTCAACCTGGGCCGAGGCCGGGATTTCCCTCCCCACCTCTCCCTCCCCCTTCCCCTAAGTGGGCCGGCCCACTAGCCAAGGGGGGCGCCACCCCTTTTCTCCCTAACCCTAGGCGCCTCCTCCCTCTCCCTCTCCCTCCCCTAGCAGCCACCTCTCCCTCCCCTTCCTTCCCCTATGTGGTGGCTCAAGATCCGCCGCGAATTGCGAAGGAGAAGGCGAGGAGCGACTCCGTGGAGGCGTGGTGGACGAGCAGATCGCCGATTCGGGGTTCATCGCGTGTTCTTCGTGGGTTCGCAAGGGAGAACACTAGGTAAAATTCCCAAACTTTTACCTCTGTTTTACCTAGGGATTAGGAGTGTATTAGATCTGGTGGTGAGGGTTTTGGATGGATCTTGTTGGGGGAGAAGGGTAGATGTTCACGTGGTGCTGTTTCTGGAAGGGGGGATTGTGCAGTGCGGATTGTTTCGCGTTTTACGTGGCATAGATGATTTTTCCTGCCAAAACCTATAACTAGAAAGTTGTAGATAACGTCGAGACCTAGCTTCTGTAATTTTTTCAGAATTTTTGGGGAAGTTTTCTGAGAGTTATCGCTGTTACAAACCGACGAACAGAATCTGGGAACAGATTTCATCCACTGTGTTGGACGACTGTTTAGGCTTATTTAACAGAGGAATTAGAATTTATGATCTTCTGGAAAGTTGTAGATATAGTCAATATCTAGCTCCTGTAATTTTTTCATATTTTTATGTTCTGTAGAAAAAAAGATACGAAAAAGAGAATGGGGGTTGCTGCTGTTCGATCCGGACAGATCGGGGTTTCGGTGTTGGAAAAGGGGAACGGGTTGTAAGAATTGCGTGTTTGAGTTGTGTGATCAATTGTGGTGTTATTGCATACTGAAAATATGCTTGTACAGGTGGTGCCCCTTCTGGACGCAACTAGATCCGTCGTCTACGTCGGTAAAGGCAAGTGGAAGTAGTGTTATGGTTGAGCTATACATCGTTGTTTGCATTGCCTTCGTTATATTTCCCGATGACATTAATCATACATGGTTTGATCATTTGCAAGGAAGATTGCAATAATTAGATTAGCAATGTGATGATGTGCTTTGGCTTTGAACCATGAGTAAAGAGAAGAATGATGTTGCCTATTGGTTGAACTGTCTAAATAGTTCATCTCAATGTTATTTGTTTTTCTATCCATGTTATATGATGGCATGCAAATATGTGGACTCAATGTGGAAAATTATGAATGAATTCATGCATGAAGCATTAACTGCATAATCATGCATTGGAAGTTTGTCGACGCCAGCGCGGCTGTGACCGTGCCGTACAACACCGTGTGTTCTGAGAAAGGGCACGGTGAAGAGGATCATGGCATAAGCATATGCACAAGCATGAGCATTTCTTGAGGTTGTGGTAGTCGATGTTGTGGTGTTGAATGTAAAGCATGTGGTGTGTTAAATTCTTGATGGATGTGATTATGTGTTAATTGTTCCGCTTGCTGAGATTACCCAATCTCACTGCTTGTGTTTTGTTGTTTTCAGGTAGCGTGCAAGAGACATAAGCATGAGGGGTGGGCTAGCAACACAATAAACCTTCGAATGTCTTCACAACTCCCATGAACTAGTGTTTATTTAATACATTAGCTTGCTGAATTTTATTTACACTTAGACTATTTGTTGTTATGACTAAACTTATTCTTGCTTATGGTTGGTTTAGACTTGTTGTCGCTAGTATTGTTGAATTGCTTATATTCCTGTTTGAATTGCTTATCATGAAATGCTTCCGTAATGTCCTGTTTTTAGGGGAGATGCTGTCGAAATTTTCTTGTTCTATAGTTTAGTTTTAAGGGGTGTTACACTCTACTACTCGACTCCAACCAACTACCCAATCTACGACAGAAAGGATAAGCACTCTCCCAACAAGAGGTTTAAAGTCCATCGGTGATGGCACTAACCGGCCACACCGTCAAACCCAACAGTACTACAAATAACAGAAGGTGATCGAAACCCTTTCGGCACCACAACCCACATAATCTCAAATGTATCAACACAATCAATTCTTTCATAAACATAGCAACATATATTACCAAATGTAACATTCAACATCAAAGCTTAAATACAACATTTAAGCGTAAGCAACGATACCCATCCCCATTCCTACTGTGCAACAGAGTGTATCAAGTTTTAAATTAATTATTCCACTTACACAAGTTTTAATGTTGCTATCCTATGGCAAAGTTTTAAGTAAAACCTAAGCCATGTTTCTAGGTTATCCCACTTCATATTTTAGTTGAACCTATAGTATGACACTAAATACACATTCCAAGGACCTACAGCCCGCTCTGATACCAACTGTAACACCCTACAATTCTAAACTGTCGTACAAGAAAATTTCGACAGCATCTCCTCTAAAATTAGGACAAAACGGAAGCGACAACAAGATTCATAATAAACATTACAAACAGGAATAACATAAAAGCATCAGTACTAGAGATAACAAGTCTAAATCAACAAGAAAACAAACATAAACATAAAACAGCTCCAAAGAGGACATCAACAGGTCTATGATTAATAAAATTTCAGCAAGCTAATGAATTAATTAATGCACTAGTCCATGTGATTCGTGATGACCCCGGAGGGTTGATTGTGCTACTAAGCCCACCCTTCAAGCTTACGACTCGCGAGAACTACCTGAAAACAACAAAATAACAAGGGGTGAGATTGGGTAATCTCAGCAAGCGGAACAACTTCTAACAAATAACACAGCCACAGTAAAACTAGCATACCAAATTCCTCATGTCCAATACCACATTATAGAGTCCACACAACCTCAGTAAAATGCATATGATTGTGCACATGCTTATGCCATGATCCTCCTCACCATGCCCTTTCTCGGGGAACACACAGGTGTTGCAGGTATGGTCGCGCCTTAGGCGTCGACAAACTTCCAATGCATGATTATGCAGTTAATGCTTCATGCATAAATACATTCATAACTTCCCACTCTGAATTCACATGCTTGCATACCATCAAATAACATGGATAGAATGCGAACATGCTTGCATACCATCAAATAACATGGATAGAATGCGAACATCATTGAGATAGAATATCTCAACAATTCATCTTGCAAACAACATCTTTCTTCATTCTTACTCATGATTCAAAAGCCAAACAACCACATCACAATGCAGGATAGGATATTGCAATCTCACAAACAAGTAGTTAAACCATGTAGGTGTGCTGCAATTAAGGTTTATATTGAAGACGAAACAAATAGCGAGTTATAGTTTAGCAAGACCGCTACCTCCACTTGCCTTTACCGACGTGGATGACGAATCTAGTTGCGTCCAGAAGGGGCACCACCTGAACAAGCATACTTTCAGTATATAATAACACCACAATTGATCACACAATTCAAACACGCATTTCCTACAACCTGTTCCCCTTTTAAACACCGAAAACCCCGATCTGTCCGGATCGAACATCAGCATCCTCTCTTCCCAATTTCGTATCTTTTTGTCTACTGTTCATAAAAATACATAAAAATTACAGTAGCTAGATATTGACGAGATCTACAACTTTCATGAAGATCAAAAATTTCAATTCCACTGTTAAATATGCCTAAACAACCGCCCAACACAGTGAACGAAATCTGTTTCCAGATTCTGTTCGTCATCTTCCAACAGAGATAACTCTCAGTCCGACGGCCCAAAAATTCTGAAAAAAATACAGAAGCTAGGTCTCGACGTTTTATACAACTTTATAGTTATAGGTTTTTGCAGGAAAAATCATCTATGCCACTTAAACCGCGAAACAATCCGCGCTGCACAATCTTCCCTTCCAAAAACAGCACCACATGAACATCTACCCTTCCCCCCCATCAAGATCCAACCAAACCACTCACCACCAGATCTAATACACTCCTAATCCCTAGGTAGAACAGGGGTAAAAGATTGGGAATTTTACCTTGAGTTCCCCCTTGCGAACCCATGAAGAACGCGCGACGATCTCCGTAACGGAAATCTGTTCGTCCTCCTCGCCTCCACGGATCCTCTTCTCGTTTTCTCCTTCGCGTTTCGCGGTGGATCTTGAGCCACCACGCAAGGGGAGGAAGAGGTGGAGTGGGGGCTGCTAGGGGGAGAGGGGGAGGCGCCCTAGGGCTTGGGGTGGGGTGGCCGGCCACATGGGGAGGCGCCAGCCCTTTAGGGGGAGGTGGGCCGGCCCACTTAGGGCGTGGGGAGGGGGAGGTGGGAGAAGAATTCCCGGCCCAGGCCCAAGTTTTCCTCGGCCCACTGTTTCTAGCCCGAAAACTCCAAATTTAATATTAATACGCCGCATAAACTTCAATTAATTAATTCCCCAACAATTTCCCTCATTCTTTCCGAAACAACAGAGAAAGAAAAAACCCTAGGATCGCTCTAAAGTTCTAGGGCATCACACTTATATATTAATTTCGCATAATACGAGCCATCACCCATACAATTTTGTATTCCAGTCCTAAAGCATATCTTTTCAACACTTATTCGGTATAATTAACAATTACTTTTCGTACCCTTAAATCACATCTTCAATACCCCCAGTTCATTCGATCAATAAACTCTTCTAATCATTCGATACGAACTCCAATAGTCATATTTCAACCACGGACCAAAGACCAACATTTGTCAAGGACAACTCAACCTTTCGTACAATCACTCCACATACTTCCATTATTTGAGTTCACATCAATTAAGTCATTTTATCGATTTACAATTTAATTGACCCCTAAGCGACAAAAGCCAACACTCATCATGTCTCTACACCACCATACTCCGGTGCTTTACACCCTCACCTTGTTATACTAATTCCTCTATTAGAAGATTCTAGACCTTCCTAACCGGGATCTATACCACAATTCTCAAACTTCGAATTAATTGCAAGACTCACCACACTCTGCATAACATACTAATCAACTTTCACTTGGAGCAATTATCATTTCCTTTAATCCTCCTTTATCAACACAACAATTTTTTTAGGTTGTCTTCAAACAACCATCAACCTCACTCTAACCAAATTGGTAGTTTACTTCATCTCGATGTTCTAACTACACAACACAGACATAAATTTCTAAACACCCTCATGGGTCACCTACCCTTGACAAACAGGATGCAATCCCCATTCTTTAAAGATAACAATAGCTCTTGATCAAGAACGAACACCAATATTCAGTTTCTCCTTTCCAGCAAAGAAAGAAAAACAAAACCCAAACAGAAGTACAAGAGAGATCAACTCTCAAATTCCCATACTCTGGTAGCAAAAGCTCTTCCAATTAAACACCAAACTCCAAGCTTCCACGAAAGAAGAGGGTTTTCAAAGATGATTTCCCAGACAAGTGAAACGACTAGATCAAATACCCCTTACTCTTACAAAGACACAGAACCTTAGCCCTCACAACCAGGTCTGGCACAACACAACAATAACTCTTTTTAACCTCGAACAAATACAAACACAAGAATAAATCGATAACTTTCTCCGTAAAGCAACCAACAAAATCGAGCGTCAAAGCCGAAAAGGCAACCAAAAGAGATGCAACACTAAACTCTTCTTCTTTGTCTTCAACCAAAGAAGACAAAACCAAAAATCGCCGAAAGAACAATCAGCGAAAATCCAATACCAAACACCTTTCCTTTGTCTCCAACCAACAGGAACCAAAGAAACCAACCAGGCCGATTGCAAAAATGGTAAGAAAAATCCGAACGATTCACCACCAACTCTTTTATTTAACTCCAACCAACTTCCCGATCTACGACAGAAAAGACAAGCACTCTCCCCCATGGAAGGGTATTAGTCCTTCGGTGATGGCTCTAACTGGCCACACCGTCAAACCCCAACATTACTACGAACAAAACAAAGTGACCGAAACCCTTTCGGCACCACAACCTTGCTTAATCACAATAATAAGAACAACTCAATCAATTCTTTCATAAGCATAGCAACATACATTACCAAATGTAGCATTCAACATCGAGGCTTGAATACAACATTTAAGCATAAAGCAACGGTACCCCTACCCTTTCCTACTGTGCATCAGAGTGTGTCAAGTTTTAAATTAGTTAGCCATTTGTTCGCGCTAAAAACGTGAAGCAGGGTTTCTAGCCTCGAACATACAAGACAAACATCGAGTTTGCAAGGCGTGCCAGTCAATTTGACTTGGAATTGACAAGGTAGAGATTATAAGCAATCAAAGCCGATAAAACGAAGGTTATCGGCTTAACGCTAGTCGGCTAAAGCCGATCAGGAGATAACTAGATCAACCCAGCGGTTGATCCGGGTACAAGGTAAAATCGGCTTTGAGAAGGCGATGCGCAACAAAAAAAAGCAGATCGAACCTGGGGTGAAACCGGCCAAAAACCAACAATCGGCGATGCGCAACTCTGTTGGTTTCGTCGACTTTCAGAGAAGTGTTTGTAAAACTAAAACGATGTAAAAGGAGCTGTAAAAAGTAGATGTGTATTGTGTTGAGATTGATCCCTTCATCGCCCTAAGTTTACCCCTTTTTATAATATTCTGGCCGATCTGAGTTGCACATGGATACGGCGACCTTACCCGTATAGGCCTCTGATCCTATTTCCTTTCCTTGTTAGAAACGAATTCTCTTTCCGATTCGTTCGATACCGGTCTCTCTCCATAAAAACACTTCTATCCGATTCAGACCGATTTTACTGAAAATGCCAAATTTTGGTGCAAACATATGCCCCCCGTTTTTGGAAGATAACTTGTTATTTTCCAAAAAATTCTATCGGCTTTACGTCCATATCGGCTTTATAAAAGGATCTTTCTCGGGAAACACCCCATTAACTACGCCGTAATAATCTCGGTGCGTTTTAAATGCACAACTGTTCCCGCCTGTTTGCCTCCTTTTACTGTCGTATAAATAGGGGGTCCCCCACGGTCATTTTCACGTCTTCGAGCTCTCGAATTGCCAGCGATCGGCTTTTCTCTCCCTTTTTCTTGTCAAGTTCTCCTTTTCTCCGATCGCTGTCATGGATCCGACTCAGGTATTTATACCAATCCCTCAGAGTTCAGATCAGTTCTTCCTTGGACCGATAGGAACCGTAACTTCCGATTCTGTAATCAATGAAGAAATCCCTAGGCTTCCTTTGTCGGCTGCGGGTTACAATATAAAAGAATGGGACAAAAGTTTTAGAGCTTGGCCCACGGCCCTTAAGGGGTGGCGATCGTGGTATACCAGGGTATCAACTCAAAAACGAGCAGAGTGGGAAAGGTCGGGTATAGCCGAGTGTCTTCCCCTAAGTTTGGCCAACCCTGAAGCAAACGAGCCTTTGGTAGCATCGGCTTCTTATTTTTGGTCTGACTCCTTCAATGCTGTAACACCCCAAAATTTTGCTTTTCTTAAATTCCAATGTGGTTTGGCATTTTTGTGAATTTTCTGGAATTTATTTGGATTTATTTGGAATTTATTTGAATTTATGCCCTTTTGAAATAATTAAAGAATTTGACTTTGCAAATAAAATTTTGTTGGAAATATTTTATTTGAGTCCAAAATGTCCCAAAATATTTTCAGAATTTTTCTAGAATTTTTCTGAGTGTTTTGCTATTTTTGTTGAATTAAATGAATTTCTGAGAATTATTTTGAATATTTAATCGCTGGAAATGCGAGTCCGACCCGAGCTAGCTGATCCGGTCGAACCCAGTCGCCTAACCCTAACCCTCTCGACCGTCCGATCAAGATCGAACGGCCGAGATTGAGCCACGTCGCCCGAACCCGAGCCCGACCGAGCCAGCCAGGTCGCCCGAGCCAAACCCGAGGTCAAACCCTCGCACCGTTGGATCTTGATCCAACGGCTCGCGTTGAGCCACATCGCCCAATCCGAATCCAACTCGGATTCCACCGCCGTAATTGTGTGGGCCTCGGTTTCCGCGAGTTTCACGGACGGCGAGGGCCCTATTTAATGCGCCGCCGCCGCTGTCGTGTTGCCGAATTCCGTGCGCACCCGTAGCCCTAGCCCACGCCGCCTGAGCCGCCACCGTTTGCTCGTACGAGCTCGCCGTAGTTGGCCTAGCACTCCGCCGCGGTTAATCGCAGATTCCGCCGCCGTTGAGCTCAGATCCGGAACCGCGAGGTCAAGCCGCGTCGGTGAGTACCACTCATTTCGCCGGAGAAACCCCACAACGCCGTCGGGCGTGTCGCCGTCCCCGTCTCCGGTGACCTTGCTTTCACCGCGCGCCATCGCCGTCGATCGAACTCCCTCCACCGTCCGATCCAGATCCAAGGGCCCAGATCGCGCCACGTCACCCTCGGTGAGTTTCCACGTTGAAATCCCCAGATCTATTTCTAACCGTTAGATCTAGATCCAACGGTTTAGATTGTGCTACGTAGCCTAAACCGCACCGAGCTAGGATAGATCTGAGCCGTTAGATCTAGATCGAACGGTTAGGGTTAGCCGCGTTGTAAACGTTAGATTGGATCTTGACCGTCCGATCAAGATCGAACGGTCCAGATCAGCCGAGTAGTTTTCCTACGCGTGAACCCAGATCCAATCTGGGCCGTTGATTTTCAAATCAACGGCAGAGATCTAGCCACTTGGCCGAGAGGCCAACCGTCGCGGTCAGCGCGGTCAGCGCCCACGCGTGGGTGCGTGTCTCTAACACGCGGGGCCCACGTGTCAATGGGGCCCAATGTCAGTCGTGCCCGCGCTGGCGTGAGTCCGGGCCGCTGACAGGGTGGGCCCACCTGTCAGTGAGACTTGTGAGCCGTGCGCCAGGTCCACGGTGGACCGAGCCGCGCCGTGCGCCGGGTCCATGGACCCGAGGCGACGTGGCGGCTCCCGATTGGTCCACGTGTCACTGCTGACGCAATAAATGAATTTCCGAAAAAGAAAATGATTTATTAATTCGAAATATTGATTTCAAAATTGGATTCAAACTTCAAATGCTTATAACTTTTGCGTTTCAACTCCGATTTGAGTGATTCAAATTTCTAAATTTTCATAAAAATGAGACCTACTCAAATATGAATTTTAATTAATTTTTGATGATGAATATTTCTCTGTTTATAATTAATTAATGTTTTCTTTAAACTTTAAACGGTTATAACTTTTGCATTTAAACTCCGAATTTGACGATTCCAGTTTCTAAAAATTCATAAAATTATGCTGTCTCTTTTTATGAACTTTATTAGAATGTTTGGATACTTTTTGTCTACTGTTTATTTATTTATTACTATTTGCACGCTTTACGAGTAGACGTTGAAGTGCCCGAAGGCTTCGAAGGTGAAGTGTTGACCCAGGAGCCAGCTCAGGACCAAGAACAAGTACTATTTGAAGGCAAGTTGTGCTTTGACCATGTTGATCCCAATTTCAAATTAATTCGATTTAAACTATTGCATGCTAGTTTAATTAGAAAATGCTTTATTTAATTATTGGAAATTAGATAAACGCCAAATTGTTGTACGACACGTTGGTTAATTAAATATGTGCCATGACCCCTTGTCACCCTAGTTGAGGATTAAATAGTTGGACATTACTAAATTGCCAACATGGGAATTTAGATCGTTGTAGTATATTGCTTAGACCTGCTACGTGCTCATGACATGATTTTGGACAATCAAATGTTAATATTGACTTAATGATATATTGAACCTGTTTTGGAAAGGTATCATGTGTTGTGATGTTGATGGCACGTGGTGCTTGGTAATCAACTGGGGTTTGATAAATAGTTTTTGACCGGGACATGTGGCAAGAATGATCGGGTGGGCCAGTTGTGGCACCGGGAACATCGATTTGGTTCTTCGGGTAGTCTTGCCCTGGTCACCCTAAGGACTTAACCTTGCAAGCCTTTGAACTGAGTCAAATGTGCAACCACATGTCTGTAATGGGACGGACCTAGTTGATTAAGTTGCTAATAACGTACCTGTGGGACCTTAGGATGTCAACTACACCCTTTGTGTAGTTGTACGGGGGAGCGTACCGGGGCTGCGGCCAGGTACCCATCTAACGGTGGATTGGCCTAAACTTTGCATTCGCTATGGGAAGGGTTAGTGTGCAATCACCGGGGAGGACCACTTGTGCTGTTAGAAGTTTCCGAAAGACTCTGTTACGGACACTCGCCTTTGTGGTGTTTGATTGTATCTTGTGGGTAAAGTGCATAACCTCTGTAGAGTGTAAAATCTATTCGAATAGCCGTGTCCGCGGTATTGGACATCGCTCGGGAATTACAGTCAAGGGTTAGACTTTCTTGAAAATAACTTGGACTTGAAAGGTTGGGTTTAGTTTAATGATGATGTTGATGGAAATGTGGATTAGGGTTGGAAAAGATGTTTATGTAACTCCTAGAAAAGTTATTGATGTTATACTTGTTTTTACTGTTTTCGAAACTACTTATGATACTTGTTAAATGTTGTTTACTGCAAATATACCTTGAGCCACTCCTTTGTATTAAGCCATGCATGTAGTATATTAGCTGCATTCTGTGCATGACTTGCTGAGTACCAAGTACTCACCCTTGCCGCCATACAACACCAGTTGAAGAAGAGTCTACACCAGCTTTGGAGGAGGAGCTCTAAGAGGAACCGTCTAACAAGGGAGCGAGCCCAGTCAGTTGCCTGTGGTATACTGGATGGCGCCACGATGTTATCTTATTTTCCGCTGCTATTATTTCTCTCTTAATAAGTTTCGCTCTGCGAGGCGTATATTTGTAACTTGACCATAAGGTCAAGCAACCAGTTTGATTATCTAATTAAAGTACTTTATTAGTATCGAGTGTTATGATTGTGATATTTACCAATGTTGAGATTGTGTGCACTAGCGCGTTCCTGGACTAGTGCTGAATACACAAAGGGTTCGGATTTGCAAATTCGGGTCCCGACAAATGCTTTCCTTTTTAGAACTGGTCCAATCGGCTTTTAGCGGCAAGCCCCATCATAAGCTGATCCGCAAGAAAGAGGAGGGTTGGCACAAATATATTCAGAATAATAACAAGGTCAATGGGCTTGTATCGGATGAAGAGCACGTCGCCTTCCTCAACCTCTGGCTGGATAGGTTTCTTTTCTGCGGCGCTTCCCTTGGCCCGACCCAGACCTACCAGCTGGTAGCAGAACAACTGGTAGAGGGTCATCGACTTGCATTAGGAAAACTGTTTCTAGGGGCCGTGTTCCAAATGATGCATATTATTCGAAGCCGACTGTTTTCCGGCTTTGCCGATTTTGTTGTTGGTAACATAGGGGGCCCTTTGTGGTTCATCCAAACTTGGTTGTATTGCATGTTCGGCCGATCCCTCCTTGCTCAACACGTAGATCAATCGGCTTTTCCTCGTGAAGAATACCTAGAAGACACAATCCTCACTTATACATCTAGCCGATCCTACGGGGAGAATTTCATAATGTGCTCCACTGACGATCAAAAAGCAACTCCTGCTGGCATGCACAAATATCTCTCTTTCTTCCTGACCTTAGATCGGTCGTCTTTTGGCCAGCATGATTTCTTCAGTTACCTTGATGTAGCCGATTATCCTTGGCCCTCTTTCTTGCATTTTGTGGGGGCTCCCGTCCTGGTACAGTGATACTCCATTACTGTTGCGTGGGCCTGGTTAATCACGCAACCCGTAACGTAACGATCACGGCATCACGACAGACTCAGATTGAAATCACTTGGCTAGCACGATACTCGAATGAGGTCACATGCTACCCAATTGGTTCCAATTTGAGCTTCCCGCAACCATGTGATAACCACTAGTCCCTAGATCAGTAGGCTAGCGTCACATGTTGAGAAGGGAGAGTCTCATCCAAACGAACGTAGTACAAGGGCAGAGGTAATATATTACAACGGTAGATAATAATATTACAACTTGTTCCTGTTTACAAAATGCCGATTGGCTTAAAGTAAACTGAAGAGAAAAACATCAGAGAAACAAAAGTAAAGCGGCCGCGGTGTGCCTCCATTCCCTCGGGCAACCGGCGAGCAACTAGCTCCACTAGCCATCAAACGCACCTCCCACGCCTGGGTCACTGAACTCCTGGTCACCTTCTTCCTCACCTGCATCTTCTGCTCCTCACGCAAATTTTCAGAGCAAACGGTGAGTACACGTATGTACTCGCAAGACTTTATTGTTTACAAGTATAATAATAATGCAGGTTGAACAATGAAGATGGTTGCTACTCTAGTTCAGTTTTGCATGAAGCTGAAGTTATTTGCAATAGACTAATAGATTGGAATCTTGCCTTTGTTTATAAAACATTTAGTAAATGAGAGTACAACAATACATAATGTAATTGTACATTTCATTCAACATCCAAATTCCTCCAACATATCCAACACCACCATCACATGGCAACAGGAATCATTTCCTTCAACATAACCAACACCATCATCACATGGCATCAAGAATCACCACCAGCTTGATCAAATCACCAAACCAACCAATCTTTGAGTTCAACGACTCAACATTTGCATAACACAGCCCATCGTTTAAAAGATCTACCGAAATTTAATCCTTTTCAGAAATCAAAACCAAAATTACTATACTTGACAGGAAATACACAAGATGCTCGTGACCGTGAGCACGGCTAATCGATTAGTTTGTTTAATCTCTGCAGAGAATGCACACTTTACCCACACGACTCATTCTAGCAATCATGTCAACCATGCCACGCGATACATACCGTATCCGCTTTGCTAGATTGTGACGAAACTTTTCCAATTGTCGGCATTTAGCCTTGCGTCGGCCGGCGATGTGCGCTCTTTGCTTTGGGTGGGGCTCCACTCACCCACACAGAGTACCCTGCCAGCGAGAGTACCCCTAAAATTAGGGTGGTTGGGTACCGTACACTCCAAACCTGATTCACCCACACGGATCCAACGATGGCTAACGACCCATCGTGCCTTTTACCCTCAAAGAAAGCATCCACCGTTGTTTCACGAAAGCCTCCAACACCTGCGCGTGGTGAGGGAGTATTCTAAGCAATACCAGCACGTTGGTATTGCCCAACTACTTCGACCTGCCACGGCGTAAGATCAAATTCCAACTCCTGTACTAGGTTTAGGCTATCCCATACTAGCACATGTGGTTGTACGAAAGGACTTGGTTAAAAACGTCAAGTTCAGTCCTTAGGTTTGCACAGACGAGACCTCCCATCATCCGTCCGGCATAAATCACCATACACCTTTTCCTTTTTCATCTTTTACCAACATAGCCTTTATTTTTCCAAAAACCATCATTTCTGAAATCCTAATAATGTATCGAAAATCTTTGATTGACTGAGTCCACTGATCATTATTCAATCAGTCTAAAGCTGGGCTAAGCATATGCAACTATTAGACTTATATTCCCCGGCGACACTTATTATAGCGCCTACCCTTAAACTAGGGTTACTCAAGGATTTTAGGGTAACAACGAGATTGAGATAAGCCATCCAACCTTTAGGGTAACTACCTATCCCCACCATTTAAATATTTGTAATAATCATATGCATGCGCAATAGTTTTGCGAATCATCAAATACATTTGCAATTATAGGAGCAATATGATCAAAGGGGGTGCTTGCCTGCTTGCTCTGAGTTTTGCGTGTCCTCTGGGTCGAAGTCCGGATCCTCGCCAACTGCTCCCGAGGCATCAACGTCTAAACAAAAGCGCGACAAAAGAAATAACGAGGAAACGATTAAGATCCAATGAGAACAAGGCAAAAAGGCTCAAAGAAGCGGACAACAACTAATAAGCGAACACGAGAGAGACAACTCAACGAAAATCAAAACTTGAATTGGAGACCGACAGTACCGGTGTACAAACTCCAGTAGTGCCGCCCTACGGCGATCTGGCCGCAAGGGTCGGTAGTGCTGGCGGCTACGAAACCCAAAAGGGACCCTCTCTGGAAAATAACTACCGGCGTTGCGGGAGCGGTAGTGCCGGCCCGAACTCGGCAGTACCGGCCGCAAGGGTCGGTAGTGCCGGCCTGAGCGGCAGTACCGGACTTACCACGTCGGTAGTGCCGGCCACAGGTCGACTGAATTTTCCAGAAAAAGGTTTTTAAAAGTGATGATCTCCTCCGTGGCTTGCTTCACCTTGAGCTCAAGAACAGCGGAGAGAGAGTTTTAGGGAGAGGAAGAGCTTGAGAGAGAGAGGGAGAGAGCTCCATGGGAGAGAGAGCTAGAGAGGGAGAGCTAGAGGGTGAGACGGAGAGAGAGAGAGGGAGAACCCTCTAGAAAAACATGGAGGTGGCTAGGGCAACCGGTCAGCCATGGGCACCCTGCCCCCCTGCCCGAACCCCTCGGCCGGCAGTACCGGCCAGGGCCGGCGGTACTGCCGCCCAAGGCAGGAAAACCCCAAAAACCCTTGAAAAACTCCAAAACTCAAAAACCCTTCCCGGAAACCTCTAGGATGGACTCTAGGATAACTAGAGAAGGTTCGGAAACTACGGTTGCTCGGAAATTCTAACCGCACACAAAACGAGATTTTGGAGCAAAAACTAAAACGAAACAGATTGGGCAAACAAATCCAAACACAATTAACTCCAAATAGAATTTCCAAATAACTCACAAAGGATAATTAATATATATTTTTTTAAAAAGACAAGTTCAAACTCAGGATGTTACAGCTCTACCCCCCTTACAATAATCTCGTCCTCGAGATTACAAGGATTTAGAAAAGAAAGATGGAAACTCGGATCGAAGGCGATCTTCACGTTCCCAGGTTGCTTCTTCTTCGGTATGATTACTCCACTGGACTCGAAGCATTTTGATTACGTGATTACGAGTTAATCGTTCAGCTTCGTCCAGAATGTGAGTTGGACATTGGCGGTATGAAAGATCTGGTTGAAGTTCAATAGTATCCAGGGGAGTGAGTTCAGTAGGAACTCGGAGACACTTCTTCAACCGAGCTGTTGTAAGTCTTCGCTTCAACTCTAGGAAACTAACTTCACAAGCTGATGTCCACTCAAATTTCTTCTCCTTCTTGAGTAACTCAGTCATCGGCTTGGAAATTTTCGAAAAGTTTTCGATGAATCGCCGATAATACCCAGCTAACCCAAGAAAACTTCGGACTTCGAGAACAGTCCGTGGCTGTTCCCAGGCAAGTACATCCTTCATCTTGCTGGGATCAACAGCAACACCTCCTTCGGAGAGAACGTGGCCTAAAAAGGCAACTTCATTGAGCCAGAACTCACATTTGCTGAACTTGGCATACAGCTGATGTTCACGCAGTTTATCAAGCACTAAATGCAGATGGAGTTCATGCTCCTGCTCACTCCGAGAATAGATAAGAATGTCATCAATGAACACCACCACAAATTTATCTAAGTATTCCATGAATACTTTATTCATGAGATTCATGAATGTGGCTGGTGCATTGGTGAGACCAAAAGAAACTACTGTATACTCGTACAAACCATATCGAGTAGTAAACGCTTGATCTTACGGATATCTTCCGGTCGAATTTTGAGTTGAAAGTATCCCAGTCTTAAGTCAATCTTGGAAAAGACTCGAGCTCCACTTAATTGATCAAACAAATCATCAATCCGAGGAAGAGGATACTTATTTTTGATAGTGACTTCATTTAAGGATCGATAGTCCACGCACATGCGTAAACTACCATCTTTCTTCTTGACGAAGAGCACTGGACTACCCCATGGAGACGAACTAGGGCGAACAAAACCCTTAGTCAATTGCTCCTTGAGTTGTTTCTTCAACTCCAACAACTCATCAGAGGGCATCCGATACAGACGTTTGGACAAAGGTGTTGTTCCTGGCAGCAAGTCAATAACAAACTCCATATCTCGATCTGGGGGCAATCCCGGTAATTCTTCAGGAAACACATCAGGATACTCACAGACCACTGGTACTTGACTTAATTCCGACACAGAAAGCGAATGGAAAGAAGCCTTATGCACGTTTGATCGTTTGGAGTAATATTTGGTCTGGATTCCATCCGAATTCACCAGAGAAATGGAACGATTTGCGCAATCAATATGTCCTTGATTTTGAGACAACCAATCCATTCCAAGGATAACATTGAGTCCAGGGGTATCAATCTGAATCAGATTTCCCAAAAATAGAACTTCATTGATTACTATAGGTACTCTAAGGCATATGCGCTCAGCTCGCATAACCGAACCAGGAGAATAGACTAACATTGGATTTCGCAATCTGTTAGTCTCAACCTTATGTTCCGTAACAAACCTTGAAGAAATGAAAGAATGCGAAGCGCCCGAATCAAATAAAACCAAAGTGGGTACTGAGTGTATGAAAAACTGTGATGCCCTAGAATTTGAGAGCGATCCTAGGGTTTTCTTTCTTGGTTGTTCCGGAAAGAAAGAGGGTTTTGTCGGGGAATGAAATAATTGAAGATTATGCGGCAATTTAATATTAAAAATTGGAGTTTTGGGCTAGTTTCCGCTGGGCTGAGGCAACCTGGGCCTGGGCCGGGAATTCCTTTTTCCCCCTCTCCTCCCCATGCCTTGGTGGGCCGGCCCACCTCCCCCTTTAAGTGGCGCCCCTCCCCAAACCCTAAGGCGCCTCCCTTCCTCCCCTAGCAGCCGCACCTCCTCTTCCTCCCCTGCGTGGTGGCTCAAGATCCACCGCGAAACGCCGAAGGAGAAAACGAGAGAGAGGATCCGTGGAGGCGAGGAGGATGAACAGATTTCCGTTACGGGATCGTCGCGCGTTCTTAGTGGGTTCGCAAGGGAGAACTCAGGTAAAATTCCCAATCTTTTACCCCTGTTCTACCTAGGGATTAGGAGTGTATTAGATCTAGTGGTGAGTGGTTTGGATGGATCTTGATGGGGAGAAGGGTAGATGTTCACGTGGTGCTGTTTTGGAAGGAAGATTGTGCAGCGCGGATTGTTTCGCGTTTTACGTGGCATAGATGATTTTTCCTGCAAAACCTATAACTAGAAAGTTGTAGATAACGTCGAGACCTAGCTTCTGTAATTTTTCAGAATTTTTGGGGCGTCGGTCTGAGAGTTATCTCTGTTGGAAGATGACGAACAGAATCTGAAACAGATTTCGTCCACTGTGTTGGACGGTTGTTTAGGCATATTTAACAGTGGAATTGAAATTTGTCACCTTCATGAAAGTTATAGATCTCGTCAATATATAGCTACTGTAATTTTTTGTATTTTTATGAACAGTAGAAAAAAAGATACGAAATTGGGAAGAGAGGGTGCTGCTGTTCGATTCGGACAGATCGGGGTTTTTGGCGTTTAAATGGGAATGGTGAGTAGGAAGATTGTGTTTGAATTGTGTGATGAATTGTGATGTCGGTATGTACTGAAATAATGTTTGTTCAGGTGGTGCCACTGCTGGCCGTAACTAGGTTCATCGTCCACGTCGGTAAAGGCAAGTGGAAGTAGTTGTATTGTTAAGCTATACATTGTTGTTTGCTTCGCCTTCATTATAAACTCCAATTATAGCAATCATACATGGTTTAATCACTTGCTTTGAGGTACGGTGAAGAAGGATGTTGTTTACCGGATGAATTGTCTAAACATTTCATCTCTATGATATTTGTTTTCTATCCATGCTATATGATGATATGCAAACATGTGGACTCAGTGGGAGGAGTTATGAATGAATTCATGCATGAAGCATTAACTGCATAATCATGCATTGGAAGTTTGTCGACGCTAGGCGTCTTGGCGACCGTGCAGTACAACACCGTGTGTTCTGAGAAAGGGCACGGGTGAGGAGGAACATGGCATAAGCATGTGCATCAATCATATGCATTTCTTGAAGTGGTGTGGACTCTTTGATGTGGTATTGTATATGAGGAATGTGGACTCTTTGATGTGGTATTGTATATGAGGAATGTGGAATGATAGATATATGGTGGATGTTTTATTTGTATTAGTTGTTCCGCTTGCTGAGATTACCCAATCTCACTACTTGCTGTTTGATGTTTTCGTAGGCGACCGTGAGTCGTAAGCATGAAGGGTGGGCTAGCAACACAATAAATTTTCTGTTGTCATCACGACACACATGATCTAGTGTTTTAAATAATTCATTAGTTGGATGCAATTTTATTTCATTTAGACCTTTTGTTGTCCCTTCATAGATGTGTTTTATTTATGGTTAATACCTGGTTGAATTAGACTCGTTGTCTCTAGTTTTGATGTCGTGATATTATTCCTATTCGAATTGCTTCCGTACTATCCTGTTTTAGGGGAAATGCTGTCGATCTGTTCTTGTACAATAGTTTAGATTTATGGGGTGTTACAAAAACATACCAACTACCACATCTGGAGCATTACTGGCCTCCTCCGCGGTCACTAGGTTAAGTCGACCACGGGCTTGACTCGGGGTTACCTTTTGGCTAGAACGCCCTCCTAAGTGTCCACCGCGCCCGGTTGCAGAACCTTGTGGGCGAATCGGACCACTTGGAACTTGAGGTCGAGCAGCAACAGGACGCTTGCTCGGACAAACAGTAGAGATATGTCGATTCACCGCCAAGCATAGCGGTGAGTGCGGCCATCTGTCTGCCCTCCACGAGTCTGTCCTCCGCGGCCAGAAGATTGAGCCGCAGACAGCACAGGTTGGGGAAAGTTCTTCTGAGATCGTGGAGGCGGCGATGCCACGGACTGAGCACTAACCGTTTGCCCAGAACGCGGTCTCGAAGTACCGGCACCGGTAGATTTCCGAGCCATCCACTTACGCTTCCGGCTCGCCAAAACTGCCTTGCCGCTGTCCTCAACACAAATCGCCTTGTCCACAAGCACTTGCGAATTGGGGATGTCAAGTGGTGCGAGTGAATGACGAATCTCCTCGTTGAGATGTTGATGAAACAAGGAGACTTTTCGGGTTTCACTCGGGACCTCATCTGCCACATATCGAACCAGATAATTGAACTTATGCAGATAGTCCATCACTGACATAGACCCCTGACGAAGATCATAGAACTCTCATTTCTTTATCTCCATCAGACTAGCAGGAATGTGCACTGCACGAAAGGCTCCTTTAAATTCCTCCCAAGCCATGACCTGACCAAGTGGGCGAATTGCCTTAACACTACCCCACCAAGCTGCTGCTGCGCCTTGGAGATAGTGAGCAGCGTACTGAACCTTCTCCTCGTCAGTACACCTCACGAGGTCAAGTTTATCTTCAACATCGCGAAGCCAATCGAAGGCCCGGAGGATCGGTCGCAGATGAGAAGTTTGGCGGCGAGTTCACTGAACTCGGCCAACCTCGATTGGGGTTGCATTGCTGCCAAACCACCATAAGCAGCGGCACCAAGATTCTCGGAATTCTGCACCAACCGCTCCAACAAGCGGGTCTGCATAACAAGAACTTGGGCCATTGACGGAGGTGGAGGTAATTCTTCACTTTGGGCGTCGTGATGACTAAGCGATGCCTCCCGATTATTTACTGGATCATTAGAGTGATGAGATCCTTGGCTACAGGATCTGGCCAAAGGTGGATCATGACGCTCCGGATTCGGTATTGCCACAGCTGGTTCTTGGCTAATCTGAGCAACACCCCGGGCCATCACCGAACGATCAACACGTCTCTTCGGCGGCATCCTGTTGACACGAAGACTTAGAGACAGGTATCACAAGAGCCCATCGAAGAACGTGGGAATTTTGAACCACAATTGCGAAACTCAAGCACAACCCATCACATAGCAACACAAAATTTAAAGTATGCATCACAGTGAAAGGATTGCAAGGCAATAGATTTACAGATGATAACTTAGCACGTCTCTTCGTGCTACAGAGGGGGTTATTTACAGCATCACCAACGTCAACTACCACCAGTTCCACGAGAATAACTACAACAAAAGACTTCTTCTACCAGCTCGTAATTACAACAAAAACGAGCTGTAGGTCCAACTACCTATTAGGATAGGGATCTAATCCTAGACACGACCACCATTCACGGCAGGGACATCTGAGGTGCCTGGGGCTACAGAAGAAGCAGTCGACTCTGCAGGGAACATCAACTCGTACTCGCGTCCACCAAATAGCAGGTTACGTCCTGGCATGGCAGTCGCAGAAGCACTAGGGCGCACAGCCGAAACACGGCGACGGCTGCTACCTCGAACAGACATCCTGGCACTGCGAGAGACCCGACGATAAGATCCATAAGGACGGGGTAACTCCTCAGCAGGCTTGAGGTCATCATTCTCCCCATAGATCATCCCAGTAGTGAAGAAACCATAGCTAACCAAGGGCGCCATGTTACTCTCTAACTCAGAGATACGGCGTCGAGCAAGCAACAGTTCTTCACGGAGACGAAGCATATATCGATCAAGGGACCTTACTAGCCCGATCGCCAAACCTGCACAGGATCCAGCTGTGGATAATCCGCACATACTGAGTTCTCTTGGCTGTCCGGCTCACGAGAGGGACAAACAGGATACAACTGAGCCATTTCTGGTACGTCAAAGCGAAGCCTCAAAATTGCAATGTATGCTCCATCGAGTAGAGCTGCAAGAGGACTTGGCGCTGTACCATGATACTGACGGGTTTGTTCTCCTGCGTGGCGTCCGCGAATAGAAACTTCAGCCACATACAGGGAGGAAGCGGGACTAAGTCCAGCACGTGAGATCAAATACCCTGGCGGCTCAGGAAAGCCAGCACGCTGCATCATCTCCTAGAGGGTAGCCTGAACTGAGCCCTCTAGAATCGCAGTCGTGAAATAGCAGGGTTCCCAACGTCCAGACATCTAAGATTAAGAAGGGAAACAGATTAGTATCATCCTCAACAAACGGAAATTCGAAATAAACAAAAATTAAATAAACGAAAGGAAAATAACCCAACAACGAACAAATAAAAGAAACTCATGATCTTAAACCTTATCCTTATCATTACTCAATTCTTAACTATCTTTTGAAGTGGATAAGCTTCCCAAATGATTCTAACTTAAATTTCGAATATGATTGGGAAAATAGGTCGAACCAAATACCCCATTTGCTTTTGCCACGAAATCGACTTTGAAAGCCGAGATAAGAGGAAAATTTCATTTGAAGTTCAAAACCGTAAAAGGTGCTCTGAAAAGAAAAGATCGACATTCTATGTTTTCACAATTAAGAAGTGCATATTCAAATAACTTTTAAAGGAGAAAACTCTTCCTTAATCCTATCAATTACAAACCTTTGCTCGATACCACTCCTTGTGGGGTTCCCGTCCTGTGCGGTGATACTCCATTCTTATTGCGTGGGCCTGGTTAATCACGCAACCCGTAACGTAACGATCACGGCATCACGACGCACTCAGTTGAAATCACTTGGCTAGCACGATACTCGAATGAGGTCACATGCTACCCAATTGGTTCCAATTTGAGCTTCCATAACCATGTGATAACCACTAGTCCCTGGATCGATGAGGCTAGCGTCACATGTTGAGAAGGGAGAGTCTCATCCAAACGAACGTAGTACAAGGGCAGAGGTAATATATTACAACGGTAGATAATAATATTACAACTTGTTCCTGTTTACAAAATGCCGATTGGCTTAAAGTAAACTGAAGAGAAAAACATCAGAGAAACAAAAGTAAAGCGGCCGCGGTGTGCCTCCATTCCCTCAGGCAACCGGCGAGCAACTAGCTCCACTAGCCGTCAAACGCACCACCCACGCCTGGGTCACTGAACTCCTGGTCACCTTCTTCCTCACCTGCATCTTCTGCTCCTCACGCAAATTTTCAGAGAAAACGGTGAGTACACGTATGTACTCGCAAGACTTTATTGTTTACAAGTATAATAATAATGCAGGTTGAACAATGAAGATGGTTGCTACTCTAGTTCAGTTTTGCATGAAGCTGAAGTTATTTGCAATAGACTAATAGATTGGAATACTGCACTGTTTATAAAACATTTAGTAAATGAGAGTACAACAATACATAATGTAATTGTACATTTCATTCAACATCCAAATTCCTCCAACATATCCAACACCACCATCACATGGCAACAGGAATCATTTCCTTCAACATAACCAACACCATCATCACATGGCATCAAGAATCACCACCAGCTTGATCAAATCACCAAACCAACCAATCTTTGAGTTCAACGACTCAACATTTGCATAACACAGCCCATCGTTTAAAAGATCTACCGAAATTTAATCCTTTTCAGAAATCAAAACCAAAATTACTATACTTGACAGGAAATACCCAAGATGCTCGTGACCGTGAGCACGGCTAATCGATTAGTTTGTTTAATCTCTGCAGAGAATGCACACTTTACCCACACGACTCATTCTAGCAATCATGTCAACCATGCCACGCGATACATACCGTATCCGCTTTGCTAGATTGTGACGAAACTTTTCCAATTGTCGGCATTTAGCCTTGCGTCAGCACCGGCGATGTGCGCTCTTTGCTTTGGGTGGGGGCTCCACTCACCCACACAGAGTACCCTCGGGCCAGGCGAGAGTACCCCCCTAAAATTAGGGTGGTGGGTACCGTACACTCCAAACCTGATTCACCCACACGGATCCAACGATGGCTAACAGCCCATCGTGCCTTTTACCCTCAGCAAATCATCCACCGTTGTTTCACGAAAGCCTCCAACACCTGCGCGTGGTGAGGGAGTATTCTAAGCAATACCAGCACGTCGGCATTGCCCAACTACTTCGACCTGCCACGGCGCAAGATCAAATTCCAACTCCTGTACTAGGTTTAGGCTATCCCATACTAGCACATGTGGTTGTACGAAAGGACTTGGTTAAAAATGTCAAGTTCAGTCCTTAGGTTTGCACAGACGAGACCTCCCATCATCCGTCCGGCATAAATCACCATACACCTTTTCCTTTTTCATCTTTTACCAACATAGCCTTTATTTTTCCAAAAACCATCATTTCTGAAATCCTAATAATGTATCGAAAATCTTTGATTGACTGAGTCCACCGATCATTATTCAATCGATCTAAAAATTTGGGCTAAGCATATGCAACTATTAGACTTATATTCCCCGGCGACACTTATTATAGCGCCTACCCTTAAACTAGGGTTACTCAAGGATTTTAGGGTAACAACGAGATTGAGATAAGCCATCCAACCTTTAGGGTAACTACCTATCCCCAACATTTAAATATTTGTAATAATCATATGCATGCGCAATAGTTTTGAGAATCATCAAATACATTTGCAATTATAGGAGCAATATGATCAAAGGGGGTGCTTGCCTGCTTGCTCTGAGTTTTGCGTGTCCTCTGGGTCGAAGTCCGGATCCTCGCCAACTGCTCCCGAGGCGTCAACGTCTAAACGAAAGCGCGACAAAAGAAATAACGAGGAAACGATTAAGATCCAATGAGAACAAGGCAAAAAGGCTCAAAGAAGCGGACAACAACTAATAAGCGAACACGAGAGAGACAACTCAACGAAAATCAAAACTTGAATTGGAGACCGGCAGTACCGGTGTACAAACTCCGGTAGTGCCGCCCTACAGTCGGCAGTACCGGCCGCAAGGGTCGGTAGTGCCGGCGGCTACGAAACCCAAAAGGGACCCTCTCTGGAAAATAACTACCGGCGTTGCGGGAGCGGTAGTGCCGGCCCGAACCCGGCAGTACCGGCCGCAAGGGTCGGTAGTGCCGGCCTGAGCGGCAGTACCGGACTTACCACGTCGGTAGTGCCGGCCACAGGTCGACTGAATTTTCCAGAAAAAGGATTTTCGCACAAACGACTTCGGAACTCCGCGACGATTGCATGGATGGGTTCTCGGAGGTGACAAGGACCCATTTATGCAGACCACACGTGGTTCCGACCTCGTTTGGCCTACATCCTAATCCGTGAAACTCTAGAGTCCTAATTTACGCTAAATTCCGACTTTCACCCAAAATCGAATTCAAACTCGATTCCTTTCGCGAAACTCGGACTTTAACAATGTCGAATACGTTCAAGGGTCCTTTTCCTAGCTTTTGGAACTAGGGTTCCAAAGTTTAATTCCAAAAGCTACGAAAACGACATTTAACCTAATCTATCCGATAAAAACGTATTTAGGGTTTCAAATCTCAGTTTTCGCATTAACGAGAACTCTTGCACCTAACCTAGCTTTAGAAACTCAGCTAACAAAAGTTGAGCACTACAACTTGGTTTTCTAGGGTTTTAGCTAAAAGAAAAGTTGATAGAAAAGGAGAAAAGTACAAGATCAAGCTCAAGTCAACCCAGATCTGACTGAAACTTGCTTCACTCACCACAAATTGCTGCTAGGGTTTTGAAAAGTGACGATCTCCTCCGTGGCTTGCTTCACCTTGAGCTCAAGAACAGCGGAGAGAGAGTTTTAGGGAGAGGAAGAGCTTGAGAGAGAGGGAGAGAGCTCCATGGGAGAGAGAGCTAGAGAGGGAGAGCTAGAGGGTGAGAGGGAGAGAGAGGGAGTGAAGTGAGGGAGAGAGTTGGCTGGGGGAGGAGAACCCTCTAGAAAAACGTGGAGGTGGCTAGGGCAACCGGTCAGCCATGGGCGCCCTGCCCCCCTGCCCGAACCCCTCGGCCGGCAGTACCGGCCAGGGCCGGCGGTACTGCCGCCCAAGGCAGGAAAACCCCAAAAACCCTTCCCGGAAACCTCTAGGATAGACTCTAGGATAACTAGAGAAGGTTCGGAAACTACGGTTGCTCGGAAATTCTAACCGCACACGAAACGAGATTTTGGAGCAAAAGCTAAAACGAAACAGATTGGGCAAACAAATCCAAACACAATTAACTCCAAATAGAATTTCCAAATAACTCACAAAGGATAATTAATATATATTTTTTTTAAAAAGACAAGTTCAAACTCAGTATGTTACACATTTGGACGCTGATAGTGCCCAAATGCCTCAATTGACTTTGGATTTGTACAAAATCTTCCTCTCCCCTTGTATTTTTCATGCCGGTTTGAATACCAGAAATCGAACTTTCCAACCGTCATACGAATTCTACCACCCTTCTGTCTATGCCCGACAATTGGGCTTCGGTCAAGCTATACCCAGCTTCTCTTTGCTTGAGCGTATTGAACCTCGCACCGGGGTGACCAATCTGACAGCGGCTGAGGTAGTTCTTGAGCTTGCCGATGAGTTCCAAGTTGTCCACATGCCACATTTTGTCCTAAACAACCGTCGGTCGAGTTCATTTTCTCACTGGTGGTCCTTGGTATCCGATGCCCTTTTGATGGATAGGACACCATCGGCTATCATTTCCCAATTTTTGCCTAACTTCCATAAGCCGACGGTAGCGGCTACCAGCAGCTCGAGTGAGAGTTTAGGCTATACCAACTCATCGATAGCCGAGGTACCGACGTTTATCCTCCTATTGTCCGTTTTGCGATCGGTTTTTTCCTGAATTTTCGTTCTTTCACAGGAACGGACCGTTACGGATGTTGGGGAACCCGCAGTTGACCCGAACAATTACGTCGGAAGTAGCCGACAGAGGCGG
Organism: Rhipidocladum racemiflorum; assembly: GCA_036346355.1. Classification (NCBI taxonomy): domain Eukaryota; kingdom Viridiplantae; phylum Streptophyta; class Magnoliopsida; order Poales; family Poaceae; genus Rhipidocladum; species Rhipidocladum racemiflorum. Next base: position 37,793,311 of record CM070583.1, on the reverse strand, counting down.
GCGGGGCAGTCGGTTGGTACTACGGGCTATGCCTCAGGTACCTTGGGTATCCGCAGCCCGCCTTTGTCGGACCTAGCTCGTCAGCACCGCCCAAGTAAGTTGCTTTTCCCATATCGGTTTCTATCTTCCTTATCTTGCCTAATGTTAACCTGGTGTTTTTAGAGAGAAGGAAGAAGTCTACCAGGCCATCCCCTAGACCCGCGAGGCGTTCGGCCGATCATTCCCCGGAGCAATCGGCTACCGATGTAAATTTGATTCCATCTTGTTTTAAACGATACCCTTTTCCTATGATGCTGATTCTTTTGTTTTTTCAGCAATCGCCCTCTATACAAGTGGCGGGGGTTCTAGCTGATCTTCAAGGGACATCGTCGGCCCTTCCGTTCATGTTGCCTCCGATAATTCCTGTTGTGCCACCATCCGCAGACGTCGTGCCGATTTCTCCTGATTCTGTCGATCCCGCTAACCTCCTCGGTTTCACCCTGGATGAGTTGAGTGATCCTGAGGTGATAGCCGCGGACGACTACCCGGCCGACGTTCGGCGGATTCTTGATGCTTCCATCACCGCGTCGGCCGCTGTGACTTCCGAGCTGGGCATGCAGGAAAGATTAAATCGTCTCCTCCATGAAGTCATGCAGCCCGAGGCGAAACTTTTGGAGGACACTCAATCGCTCAGGAACGCCATGGCTGCCGTTCAAGCCGATCTACCTCCAGAGGCTATGAATGCTTTACTTGATGTTTGCCACTTGGATAGACAGAGAGAGGCGGTGGAAGCGGCCAGATCTAGGATCGCCCAGAGAGAAGTACAAAAAGCCGATCAGAAGATTCTGGATGAGCTAGTGGCCAACGCAAAACTTCAAAAGAGGGATTTTGATCAAGGTGCTGCTGCCCTCAGACTAGGCAAAGGCAGGGCTCAAGAGTTGGAGGCAGCCAAGACCAAACTGGAGGAGCAACTAGCCCAGGTGACGAAGGAGTTAGCCGATTGCCAATTAAAGAACGCTGAATTGGCTTCTTCTCTGGTGTCCAAGAAAAAGCAGATAGGTGAAGTTTTTGCTCAAGTCAAACTTCAGTCGGCCAAAGTAGTTCCAATCCCGGGCGACGCAACGGCCGATGAAAAGCTTGTCGACAGCATTCAAACCACCATCGGGAAGGTGGCGGCAGCACTGTCAGGTTTGGGTGCCCATTTGCCCAGATTAGGGCTTTAAATTTCACTTGTTTAAACTTGCTGTTTTTTGACTTGTTGGAATCGTTGATACTATCGGCTATGTAGCCGACCTTTTGTGGCGTGATCCACGACTGATGTGAATATGTTATGACTCGACCGATTGTCTATCGGTCTTTTATTTCAGGCAACTTTGTATATGTGATCGACTTATCTTATAAGTTTTATTTGTTAGGTTCTGACCCAAACGCTAGGGTGGTAAGCTTTTAGGTATCTTCCGTTGATAGCTTTAGGTAGAACGAATCCGTCCAGGGTCTCAATTATATACGAGTTTCCGTCGATCGGCCGATTTATCTTATAAGGCCCTTCCCAAGTTGGAGACCTGTGGGATGTCAGAGACAGGGGTCCCGCAAGAGGGACCTACACCCGACTGGGCCTGACAGGCGGAATAGAAAGCCCAAAGCCCAGGAGCACCACGACGGGCCCAGCGGAGACCTTCGACTTGCTCCCCAAGACAACTCCCGGTCCTTCAAGGAAGCTTCGTGCCCCGCCCTAACAACCCGCCAGGGACGAAGCATGCGATGCGACCTTTGCGAGCCTGCGGATGCTGGAACCTGACAAGGCGGCAGGCGTGGGTTGGAGAAAGCATAACCTCCTCTCCAGGACGTAGAGCGTGAAGGCGGATAAGGACAAGGGACATGTCGTCCAGGCCACCATGTTTAGGGCCCGGTGGCGCCCATCTATCATGTATTCTCCCCCCAGTATGTAAGGGGAGGAGGAAAAAAAACAAGAGAGAGGACTCTCTCTCTCTGACTCACACACACAATACATCCAAGAACACAGGACTAGGGTATTATCTCCTCCGAGAGAGCCCGAACCTGTCTAAAACAGATTGCCCCCGCATCCTGTGTTACCATCAAGCTCAGATCCCGCACAAATCCCCTAGAATCACAAATCTTATTGCCGGCGAAACCGATCGTCGACAGTTGGCGCGCCAGGTAGGGGACTTGTGTCAAGATCTTCGTCAAGCTTGATGGCTGCGACGAGCGAAGTCTCCACAGTCTTCTTCCCGGGCCAGGTCTTCCGTTTCGGAAGCCTGACCTTCATCTCCAACGACCTCGGAAGCCTTTCTCTCTCTATGGAACGCGCTACATGTGGGTGAGGTTTCGGCGATCCATCGTCACGACTTCGCGCCGATCGGAAGGTCCCCTGTCTCGTACCCTAAAGTACCGAGTGGGGATCCAAGACCCGTTCCACCGGAGTCGGGCTCGAGGACGCCGAGGCACGAAGGGTGGGGTTCTCACCGCCAAGCCACTCGGCACCCCGAGCGCCTAGGTTTGTCTTCTCGAGACTCACCCACCTCGTGGCCGAGTCGAAGAAAGCCTAGAGAGCTGCTGGAATTTCCGTGAGAGTCTGTGTAATCGAAGGCTCATGGCAGATTCGCAGCAGCCGACACCTCGATCGCCGCCGATTTGGAAGGAGGCCGAGTGATCGAGCTCGACGCTGGCGCGCGTACTCCGGGACCGCGCCGGCTGTCAATGAAGACATTCTGCAAGCCAAGATGGGGGACCAGGCTGTTTCGTACCCCACGTGAGAATATCGTCGCCTCCAAGACACTCCTGGATACCACGACCCTATCTTTGGGGCGGATGATCGATTGCCCGATCATGGCCCAAGTAAAGGCCATGGTGACGGCGGCAGCTATCCAAAGATACTCAAACCGACCACCGACGAAGGAGCTATCACGTGGTCCGGCGAGGACCAGGCGACCAAGAATGGCCAGGTCGGGAAGCCCGTCGATACATCATGTTCTACCTCGCTGAGACGACTTGCGACATAGCATCACCGCGACCTGCTCAGACCTTCGACGCCAGCGCCGCGATCGAGAAAGGGAGGAACAACGCCCGTCAAGCCGGCGAATATGAGCGCCGGCATCCTTCCGCGAGGCCGCTGGCACGCCAAGCGCGATCCCCTCGCGTCGATCACCTCCCGGGGTATCGCGGGGTCATCGAAGGGGTTCGGCGTTTACCCCTCACCTACGCCGAGTGGTTTGGCACGATGGATTTAATCCTAAAGGCATCACTAGGTTCGACGGTGAGAGGGACCGGAGGCTTGGCTACAAGTATACGCTCTGGCGGTCGGGGGCAGCAGAGGATCAGTAATGGCAAACTACTTGCCGGTTACCCTCTCGCCCTGGCCCAAGCATGGCTCACGGACTTCAGCCGAACTCTATAGATTCCTGGGAGATCTGTGTGAGCGATTCATCTCAAATTTCCAAGGCACTTACGAGCGCCAGGCACCCCTTGGGACCTATACCAGCTACACCAAAGGAGGAGCGAATCCCTCCGGAGTTCGTCCAAGCGCTTCATGAACAGGAAAAGCACCGTTCGGGACGTCACAGATGCGATTGTGATAGCTGCCTTCGAAAAGGAGTCGGCGACCCGACCTCATCAAGAAGATGTCCCGGAAGCCACCCACGTCGGTCCGGGAGCTGTTCGCCCTAGCGGACCGTTACGCTTCAGCCTCCGAGGCTCTGGCGGAACGGCGTGATGAAGGGAAGGATCAGTCTGAACCCCCTCGGCGGAAAGAAAAGAAGCGCAAGGGCGAAGAGCTAGTGGCAGTCGCTGCGCCAACTCATCCTCGCGCTCTTAAAGAGGATGGATATGATAAGGTTATGAACTCACTCTGCCCTTTCCATCCGAAGGGGAGGCATGCCGCCAAGGACTGTTTCACCCTAAAGAGGTTCGCCCGCGAGAGCAAGAGACAGGCTGGACAAGGTCCGAGTGGTCACGCCGCCGCCAAACCGCCTCTCCCTGAAGCTGAGGAAGATTATCAGGAAGTCGACCTCGAGCTTAACTACATATTCGGGGGTTCGGCCGCATATGAGTCCAAGCGGAAGCAAAAGCTCACCGCTCGGGACATCTGTGCAGTAGAGCCGGAGACCCCCCGATACGTCCGGTGGTCCGAGGTTGCAATAACTTACGACCGCACGGATCACCCAGATCGCGTCCCATTCCCCGGCAGATACCCGCTGGTCTTGGCGCCGGTTGTCCGCGGCATCAAGCTCAAAAGGGTGTTGATTGACGGTGGAGCGGGCTCAACGTCCTCTTCGTGAAGACACTCGATGATATGGGGATCCCGCGGTCTGACCTCAAACGCGGGTCGTCGCCTTTTCATGGAGTGATACCCGGAACGTCGGCGATACCACTCGGACAAATCACTCTACCAGTCACGTTCGGCGCAAGGGACAACTACCGGACTGAGAGCCTTAGCTTCGAGGTGGCAGATTTCGCGACAGCGTATCACGCCATCTTGGGGAGACCAGCGCTGGCCAAGTTCATGGCGGTGCCCCACTACGCGTATCTAATGCTGAAAATGCCAGGTCCGAGTGGTATTGTCACTCTGCGCGGCGATGTTAAGCAGTCTTTCTCTTGCGACAGGGAGAGCTGCGAGATGGCCGAGTCTCTGGAGGCGCTGGCGGGTCGGGAAAGGATTCGTCAAGAGGCGGATTTCGACAAGCCGGAAGGCAGTATCCCTACCCGCAAGCCGCAGAACTCCGGGATCGGCCCCGAGGAAGGCACCAAAAGGATGCTCCTCGACCCGTACGATCCGGCGCGAGCCGTTTCGATCGGGACAAGGCTCGGGGATGAATAGGAAGGCGCGCTCGTCACCTTTCTGCGGGCAAACCAAGACGTCTTTGCCTGGAAGCCGTCCGACATGCCCGGGTCCCTGTGGAGGTGATCGAGCACGCACCGAATGTAAACCAATCCGCCAGGCCCGTCAAGCAAAGGTTACGACGGTTTGCTCAAGATCGTCGAGAAGCCATCGAGAGGAGATCACAAAGCCGCTAGCCGCAGGTTTCATCAAAGAAGTGTATCATCCCGATTGGTTGGCGAACCCTGTACTCGCCCGTAAGAAGAATAAAAGCTGGCGCATGTGTGTTGATTACACCGACCTCAACAAGGCTTGCCCGAAAGATCCCTTTGGTCTCCTCGTATTGATCGGTGGTAGACTCCACTCGCCGGATCTCGGCTACTCGATTTTACGACGCCTATTCAGGCTATCATCAAATTCGGCTTCGAGAGGAAGACTGCGAGAAGACTTCGTTTATCACCCCATTCGGAGCATATTGCTATATCACCATGCCGTTCGGACTCAAGAATGCCGGCGCAACGTACCAACGCGCCGTGCAGCGGTGTTTTCACCATCAGCTCGGGCGCAATGTGGAAGCTTATGTGGATGATGTGGTAGTTAAAACGCAGACAGAGGATAGCCTCACCTCCGATCTGGCCAAGACGTTCGCAAGTCTGAAGGCGTTCCAGATGAGGCTAAACCCTGAGAAGTGCGTTTTCGGAGTGTCTTCCGGGAAACTACTTGGGTTCATCGTCTCCCATCGTGGGATCGAGCCGAACCCGGAGAAAATTGGAGCCATCATGAAAATGGCCCCGCCTACCAGCCAAAAGGAGGTCCAAAAGCTCACCGGATGCATGGTAGCGCTTGGCAGGTTTATCTCACGATTGGGGGTCCGGGGAATGCCTTTCTTCAAGCTCCTTAAGAAGCAAGATCGCTTTGATTGGACGGCAGAGGCACAGCAGGCCTTCGAAGAACTCAAGGTGTTTCTCTCCACTCCCCCAGTCTTAGTCTCGCCGGCGCCAGGTGAACCTCTTCTGCTCTACATAGCGGCAACATCTCATGTAGTAAGTGCCGTGATAGTTGCGGAGCGGGAGGAATCTGGACACCGCTACGGCGTGCAACGCCGATTTATTTTGTCGGTAATCTTTGGCGAATCCAAGACAAGATATCCTCAAATCGAGGTTGTCAGACGCCATTTTGATCTTGTCAAGGAAGTGAAGCATTATTTCCAAGGACATTCGATTTGAGTCACTTCTTTCCGTGGGAGAGGTCCTCCGTAATCGGGAAGCTCTTTGGAAGAATTTCAAAGTGGGCAGCCGAGCTTGGAGCTTTCGACATCTCGTTCAAGCCGCGACCGCCGTCAAGTCAGTGCTTTGGCTGACTTCACGGCCGAGTGGACCGAATCCTGCACTTCGCACGGAAGAAGTGCCAGAATATTGGGTCATGCACTTCGACGGATCTCTCATGCTTGGGGGAGCAGGGGCGGGAATCCTCCTTATCTCGCCTAAGGGCGACAGGCTGAAGTATGTCCTTCGGATTCACTTCCCGGCCTCAAACAATGCCGCGGAGTACGAGGCCCTCATCCATGGGCTTCGTATCGCCACATCACTCGGAATCCAACGGCTGGCGGTTCGAGGCGACTCCCAGTTGGTGGTGAATCAAGTACAGAAGGACTGGTCGTGCGTGGATCAGAACATGGCGGCATACTGCCAGCAAGTCCGAGAATTGGAAGGCAAGTTTGACGGTCTGGAGCTGGTTCATGTCCTCCGCCGCAACAATGAGGCAGCAGACGAGCTGGCTAAGATGGGAGCCACTCGGGCAGACGTCCCAAGTGATATCTTCGTACAGGATCTTCACGAGCCAACCGTCACAAAACGGCAAAAGCCAAGCGAGGGTCCTGGAACCGGGGTCCTGCTCATCGATCCAGACTGGACCACCCCGTACCTTGATTACCTCCTGAAGGACAAACTCCCGGAAGCAACCACTCTGGCAGAGCGCATCTCCCGACAAGCCAAATCCTACGTGGTGGTGGGCGACGAGCTCTTCCGAAAAAGTGCCTCGGGTGTCCTCAGGCGGTGCATTTCGGGACAAGTGGGAAGAGAGCTGCTCCAAGAAATCCATTCGGGAATGTGTGGCCATCACGCGGCATCAAGCGCCTTGGTTGGGAAAGCCTACCGACAGGGTTTCTTCTGGCCAACGGCGGTAACGGATGCCAAGGAGATAGTTCGAACTCGCGAGGGCTGCCAATTCTATGCAAGACAGACACACTTGCCGACAGAGCTACTGAGACTATACCCATTTCTTGGCCTTTCGCGACCTGGGGCTCGACTTAGTGGGCCCGCTCAAGAAGGCTCAAGGCGGTTTCGCTTACCTCTTCGTGGCCATTGACAAGTTCACCAAGTGGATCGAAGCCAAGCGGTCGTAACTATCACCGCAGCTTAAGGCCAAGGAGTTCTTCCAGGATATTGTGGTCGATTCGAGTGCCCAACCGGATCATCACGGACAACGGCACCCAGTTCAGGAGTGAAGAATTCCAAGAATGGTGTGAAGGCGTCGGGATCAAGATCTGCTTCGCCTCGGTGGCTCACCCACGAAGCAATGGGCAGGTCGAGCGAGCTAACGGTCTGGTCCTCCAAGGCCTCAAGGCCAGGATCTTCGACCGCCTCAAACCATACGCCGCTCGATGGGTGAAGGAGCTACCGTCGGTACTCTGGGGACTCAGAACCACTCCCAGCCGAGCGACTGGCCAAACCCCCTTTTTCCTGGTCTATGGCGCAGAGGCGGTTCTGCCGACCGAGCTGGGATTCGAATCCCCGAGGGTTCGGAACTACAACGAAGCCGAGTCCGAGGGAAGCCGAATGGTGGAGCTTGATCAACTCGAGGAGGCTCGGAACGTTGCCGCCCTCCAGTCGGCCAAGTACCTCCAGGGACTCCGGCGCTACCACTCTCGCAACGTCAGAAGCAGAACCTTTTCAGAAGGAGATCTGGTCCTGAGGAGGAACCAGAAAAGCGAGCACAAGCTCTCTCCAATTTGGGAAGGTCCATACATTGCGCAGAAGACAACCCGGCCGGGTGCCTATCGACTCAGACGAGAAGACGGCGAGGTTCTGGCGAATACTTGGAACGCCGAACAGCTCCGTCGCTTCTACGCATGAGTTATGTATCCCACTCTTACACATTAAATAAAATAGTGGTCCATCTTATCTTCTGAAGTTCTGTGTAATGCTAGCCCCGAGTGGTTATTACCCGACTGCTGTAGCGCCTAACCCTGGTCGTGCCGATATAGAATGCACGGAAATAACAAACCACGATGAGCACAAAGCCTCGGCGGTTTATACCACAAGACAACGGAGCGGGTAGAAAGCACTAACCACTCGGATCGCAATTCGCAGCGCCAGAATTTAACCAAGATTTGCCTGATCGCGAATTTCTAACCGTCAAAAGCTCGAGCCCCAGCGCCTCGTTGCTGGCACTGGAGCAATTGACTAGAATGAGTTGATCAGGCGGGACCACTAAATTCGGGTTAAATGTGATAGGCGCGAACTGGATAAAATTTCGCATTTCATTCCATAATGTTAATAATTTACATTACTAATTTTCTTTTTTCTTTTTCTCGCGCTAAAAAAAAAAAAAAAAAAAAAAAAAAAAAACTCTTTAGTCTTCTTCTTTGGTGCTCTCTTGTGGCTAACTCTTCTTCTTGGTGCTCTTAGGTCTTTAGTCTTCTTTAGTCTTGGCTATTTGGGAGGCCCGGAGGCGAGATCGTTGAGGTTAGACGCGACCCACGCGACCCAAAGCCGCCAGAATCTCGTCCTCAACCACCCACAAGGGGGGTATAAGCCGGACGAGAGCCCTGACGGCAAGGTCGTCGCGGCGATCGCGACCAACCATCTCGAGGATGATCTCGGCCACCTCGTGGAGCCCCGGCGCAACCTCCAACAAGGTGGCCACGGCGGCGGTGTCCCTCGCCGCTCCTTCCTCCGCCTCCGCCTCCAGTGTGAAAAAGTCAAGGTCTTCCCATGCTTCCGCCTCCTCCCAGTTGTGCAACATCCCGAAGAATCGATGGCGAAACAACGCCGCGTAGGGACCAACGAACCTCCCCGTATTAGACATGGAAGGAAACTGGAAGAGGAAGAAGAAGGACAAGGCAAGAAGAAACGGGCGATCGCTCATTAGCGGTGACGCCCCATTTATAAGCCACCCCAGCCCCGGAAATCGAAGCGTCTCAAAGGCAATCAAACGCGCCGCCTCACAATCAATGAAGCGCGAAAAACAAAGCGGCAGTGCAGATACCGAAGAGGATCAGCGCATTGAACAGAAATCAAGGACAATTTCACCAGACACGTGTCGTAAGCAGTTCAAGCTCGTTCGGCTTCCTCGCTTAATTATACCAAATTAAGCGCAAAAGCCCGGGGGCTGGAGAGCTAGCAAGCGATGCAAGCCTGGGGACTAAACCACTCAGCCAGGCGGCCACAACGATCCAAAAGGCTACGGGCCTATATTCAGGTCTGAAGACCACTCAGCGGAAGACAATACAGGCAAATCATATTGAAGTAAGAAGACACAATATTTCAAACAAGGAGGGCGAGCACTCGGCATCAAGGCCCACATCAAAGTCAGAATTCCAGATTTTCCAACAGGGCCTGCGATGCACTGGACACCTCTTCGAGGAGCGCGTTGGCCTTGTCTTCATCACAGGCGAAGCCTTCTTTCACAGCTTCGAGGTCAACTCTCGGATAATGAGACTTGACCACCGCCAATGCCTGGTTCGCACTCATCGCTGCGGACTCTTTGGCGTAAGCTCTGATCCTGTCGGCTCCTTCCGAGAGAAGTGGAACAGCATCGTCCCCCTGGCCCGGCGTGGCTCCTTCAATGCGCAGAAGGTGCAGGACTGGCTCGCAGGCGACGCGCAGTTCAGTCCGCTCGCTCGGGCGGCCGCCATCTTCTCCTTGCACTCTGCAAAGAAAGTCAAACGGCCATCAAGAGCACACCCGACGCCAAGTATGTTCAACCCAAGTCAAAGAAATTTACCCTTCGGCTCATGCATCCTTTCCAAGCCGACTCGAGCCGAGGCCGAGTTCTCTGAAGCCTCGATCGGGCCTCGGCTCACCAAAGAACGGTCGAGTCGCGCTCTGAAACACGAGCGTATCATCATCCTCTCCAACCATCCAAAAAGACATCCAAATCGAATCCAGGGGAGAATCTCACCTTCGAGCATATGCTCGAGCTTCGTCTTCTCCTCCCGGATCGTCATACACTCGCCCTGAAGCCCGTGGACTTCTTTCCATCTGTCCGCGCTGATCTCGCTGAGCTTGTCCTGCATCGCTTACGCTCCTTGAGCTTCGGGAGCACCTTCCGGAAAAACCGCGACCTTTGCTCCGAGCGCTCCCCCATGTCCTAAGTAACAGGGCAGAATCTCAGGGAGAAGCCAGCAGGCAACAGATTGAAGACAAGAAGCTCACCCTGACGAGTGTGCTACACCTGACGGTGAGCTCATAAAGCTCCGTCCGAGCCGCCCTCTCCATCTCGTCGTCCTCTTCCATCCCTTTCCAGTCGGAACCCCCTTCCCACCATACGGTCCGATTCGGGGGCTTCGGCAGAGGACCGAGCGGCGGTGGCTCTCGAGGCACTTCCTCCACTCCGGGAGACGGTGCCGGGTCGATCTCGTCGGCAGACGGACCACCGGATGGTTCGACCGTTGGGCGCGGCGCCCGTGTGAAAGCCGGCGGTCGGCGGCGACGGTGACCTAGCCGACGCGCGGGGCTCCCCTTGGGAAGCCTCCGCACTCGGGACTCCTTTTCAGAGAGATCCTCCACAGGGGACGTCCATAGCGAGTCTGAATCGGCAAAAGGGAAAACTTTCAAAGACAGCAAAGAATAAAAGACAAGGATTGTCCCAAAAGAATACCTTTTGGATTTCTTGAATTTCATCCTGTGTTTCATCCGAGACCAGCACCACTCGGAGGAAGTTGGCGCTGCGTGGCTGCCACTGGGACAGAAGGCTGTGGCCCCGCGCTTTGCGATCCGGGTGCACCAGAGGTCGAAGGCCCGGCTGACGAAAGACCGGCGACCTCCTCCACCGACTCCTGGCGCAGCTCGTCAACCGAGGTGCCAGCCACTCGCTTCGCCTGAGCGTCTCTCAGCCGAGAGAGGCCGACAACCGGAGCGTCAGAAAGGAAGGACGCGCGTTCCTGAAAAAAGGAACGATCGCACCCTGTTTGAATCACACATCAGTCAAAGAAATCATGGAACAGCCTTTCGAGAGAATAGCGCACTCACAGGGGGGAGGCCTTGCCGTCGAAAATTTATGAGGGCAGCCCCTGTTGGTGATGATTGTGCCAGGCACGAAGAAATCAACTACGTCTTTGCCGGCGCCTCCATCGACAGGTCCACGTCCGACTCCCGCGTGGGGTCCAGAGGCCCGTTGTATTGGAACCCCAAATGGACTCTCTCCTTCAAGGGCTGCACTCGGCGCTTCACAAAACTGATCGCGATCCCGGGACCCGTCAGCCCTCGGTTCTTCAGATCGTCAATCAATGCCAGAAGCTCGGGGATTTGCCCCGAACCTCCTCCGTCTGGGCCGTCGCTCCAGCATCGGGAAGCTTTAGGAGCACGGCCGGCAAAGGGGGCGAGGAAAGGATCAACGTTGGCACAATAGAACCACTCCCGCCTCCAACCTTTGAGGGAGGTCTTGAGAGGAACGACAAAATACTGTTTCTTCGAGCCCTCCCGCAGCTGGAGCCCGGCGCCCCCAACGACATTGGGAGCGGCCCGGTTCGGATGAGGCTTCAGCCAGAAGAAGGAGCGGAACAAATCCAAATGAGGACGTATCCCAAGATACGCCTCGCAGAGCTGGACGAAGATGGCAATGTGAAGAATCGAGTTGGGGTTCAAATTGATCAACTCGATTTCGTAGAAGTGGAGGAGCCCCCGGAAGAAGGCGCTCCCAGGAATGCTAAGTCCCCGCCAGAAGAAGGACTCAAACACCACAATCTCATTCTCTAGAGGTGTGGGGTAAGGATCACCTGCGGCGGGACGGGCGGAGATCAACTCCAGCGGAGGGAGGGGCCGTGGCGACCATCCCCTCCAAGCGGGACGTCGTCGTGATGGAAGTCTCCCACCCTGCCGTCGCAGGGTCGGCGCTACCCTCCGATGACGAGGAAGACGACATGGCGAAGAAGAAGACCTGGTGGGAAGAACCGCCGCAAGCCAAGGGCGCGAAACCAGAAACCCTAAATCGCCAAGGGAGGTTTGAAGGTTTCGCAGCCGTGGTGGGGAAGGTGCGAGGAGGCCGTTGCTCCAACGAGGGTCCTTCCGACTTATAAGAAATGGGCCCCAATTTCCACCTTACGGTAGGAAGAAACGAGGGCCCTCCTGTTCAGTCGGGCCGAGATCCAGGGCACGCCCCACGACGGGCCAATAGCTGCGTCGCGCAAAACGCGGCCAGGTGTCAAACCTGGTCCAAAGTTTGGGATAAAGTGCGCCCCACGACGGGCCTGAACGCTGGCCGCCACGGAAGCTTGGGGCTGGGCACTTTCCAAACATCCTCCGACGGCACACCCCATAATTTGGGGTCAATTGCTGGTCGCTGTCTCACAATGCGATTGGGTGTCGCGGGAGGATCTACAACCAACACGGTCTTGAGAATGCGCCCCATGAGGGTCTAAAGCGGTCGGCAAGTAAGTGGGCACAGGCATTACTCTGTATGACCAAGGTATGCCCCATGAGGGTCATCCGAGCGACAAGCCGGCTGTCGTGGCGCCAGAATCCAAGCGCTGGTACCGCCCGACCCGAGCCAAAAGACCAAGGTATGCCCCATGAGGGTCAGCCGAGCGACAAGCCGATTGCAGCCAAGACCGTAACGGGCGCGGTACCACTCGACCACGAGCCAAAAGACCAAGGTATGCCCCATGAGGGTCGGTAGGCGACAAGCGATTCTTTGCGCATCGCAAAGCGGTAGCAGTACCCCGACCCGAGCCAAAAGACCAAGGTATGCCCCATGAGGGTCGGTAGAGCGACAAGCCGGTTGCGCAAGACCGTAAGCGGCGCTGGTACCACTCGACCACGAGCCAAAAGACCAAGGTATGCCCCATGAGGGTCGGCCGAGCGACAAGCGATTCTTTGCGCAAATAGCGGTAGCGGGTACCACTCGACCCACGAGCCAAAAGACCAAGGTATGCCCCATGAGGGTCACCGAGCGACAAGCCGGTTCTTTGCAAGACCGTAAACGGTAGCGCTGGTACCACTCGACCACGAGCCAAAGACCAAGGTATGCCCCATGAGGGTCGGTGAGCGACAAGCGGTTGTCGCAAGACCGTAAACAAAGCGCTGGTACCACTCGCCACGAGCCAAAAGACCAAGGTATGCCCCATGAGGGTCACCGAGCGACAAGCGGTTGCCGTGCAATCAGAACGGGCACGGGTACCACTCGGCCACGAGCTAACCAACCACGGTGGCTTCATACTACAAGTTCTTTGTGATCTCTCTCCCGCATAATCCTCATGACAGGGTAAGGGACGGAAAGTCGATCCTAAAGCACTTGGGGGCTGCTGTGGGATGTCAGAGACAGGGGTCCCGCAAGAGGGACCTACACCCGACTGGGCCTGACAGGCGGAATAGAAAGCCCAAAGCCCAGGAGCACCACGACGGGCCCAGAGGAGACCTTCGACTTGCTCCCCAAGACAACTCCCGGTCCTTCAAGGAAGCTTCGTGCCCCGCCCTAACAACCCGCCAGGGACGAAGCATGCTTGATGCGACCTTTGCCGAGAGCTGCGGATGCCTGAAACGACAAGGCGGCGGCGTGGGTCGGAGAAAGCATAACCTCCTCTCCAGGACGTAGAGCGTGAAGGCGGATAAGGACAAGGGACATGTCGTCCAGGCCACCATGTTTAGGGCCCGGTGGCGCCCATCTATCATGTATTCTCCCCCCAGTATGTAAGGGGAGGAGGAAAAAAACAAGAGAGAGGACTCTCTCTCTCTGACTCACACACACAATACATCCAAGAACACAGGACTAGGGTATTATCTCCTCCGAGAGAGCCCGAACCTGTCTAAAACAGATTGCCCCCGCATCCTGTGTTACCATCAAGCTCAGATCCCGCACAAATCCCCTAGAATCACAAATCTTATTGCCGGCGAAACCGATCGTCGACAAGACCATTTGCCAAATCGATTATCTTTTGAACCGATCGGCAATATAGTTTTCCAGACTAAATCGGCTGGACTAAAGGACTTTGGTACAACTTTCTTATTATATGACCTGGCAACCCTTTCTTTGTTTTTCTTAAACCGGTCTAGGGTAATTAGCCTTAATTCGATCAAGTCATCTAGGTTGTCCAGCATTACTTGCTTATATTCGTTGGTCGGCAATTTGTCTTGCTCAGATAGCCTTACCGAGCCGATGTTGATTTCCACAGGCAAAACGGCTTCTTGTCCGTATAATAGCTGAAAGGGTGATAATTTAGTCGACCCATGGTAAGATAGTCGATAAGCCCATAAAGCCTCTGATAACGTTGAATGCCATTTTCTTGGTTCTTCCTCGATTTTTCTTTTTATCAGTTTTATCAATGTCTTGTTTGATGACTCGGCATGCCCATTGGCCTGAGCATAATAAGGGGAGGAGTTAAGTAGCTTTATCCCAAGACTTTCTGCAAAATCCTTGAACTCCTTAGACATGAACACAGTCCCTTGATCAGTAGTGATCGTCTGTGGGATTCCAAACCGATGGACGATGTGTTCATTTACAAAGTCGATCAGTTCCTTGCTAGTAACTTTCCTGAGCGGTACAGCCTCAACCCATTTTGAAAAATAGTCTGTGGCTGCAAGGATGAACTTATGACCTTTACTAGATGCTGAGAATATCTGGCCGATGATGTCTATACCCCATCCTCTAAACGCCCATGGTTTGATAATCGGGTATAAAGCCGATGCCGGTGCTGTTTGTACGTTGCCAAACTTTTGACAAGTTTGGCATCCCTTGTAGTACTTGAAACAGTCTTCCAACATTGTCGGCCAAAAGAACCCTGTGCATCTCAGCATCCATTTCATTTTATGGGCCGACTGGTGTGATCCACTGATTCCCTCGTGGACTTCTCCCATTGCCACCTTGGCTTCTTCTGTTCCCAAGCATCTTAACAATAAACCTTCCATGGTTCGAAAATATAACACATTATCCAAAAACACATACTTAAGTGCCCTATGTTTTACTTTACGCTTAGTCGGCTTAGAAGGATTGAGCAAATACTCCCTTATTTCGGTTCTCCAGTCGACAGGATGAGCACACATAATCGACCAATCACCTAGCTCGATTATTTCCTGTCGGCTTTTATTCCTATAACCTGATGCACATTGTGCCAGCATGTTGGCCTTGTCATTGGCTCCTCTAGGGATATGTTTTATGGAGAAAGTTGTAAGCGCCTCAATAATTTGGAGGCATTGATGCAGGTATTGAGCTAACGTATCGTCATTGCATCGGTATTCCCCTTTGACCTGTTGCACGACCAACAATGAATCTTCGAAGGCTTCGACGTCTTTTACCCCGATGCTGTCTAGCAATTGCAGCCCTTTTTAACAGTGCTTCATATTCTGCTTGATTGTTAGAGCATCGGCCATTTAGCCGATACATGAACTCAAAGTTTCGTTTCTTTGGCGAAACCAGAATTACACCGATGCCTTCTCCCTCTTAACAAACAGATCCGTCGAAGTATAATTGCCAAGGAGTCACATCGACTGTTCCGGCTAATGTAGCATTCCCTGTAATGAAATCGGCTATGACTTGCCCTTTCACAGACTTAGCCAATTCGTATGTCAAGTCGAACTCGGTTAAAGCATACGCCCATTTACCAAGTTGACCTCGCAAAATTGGTGCGGATAGAATGTATTTGACTACGTCGCTCTTGCAGACTATGATGCATTTTGATGCCAAAATATAATGTCTTAACTTAGTGCAAGCAAAATATAAAGACAAGCATAATTTTTCTACCTGGGGATACCTGGTTTCTGTGTCTAAGAGACGCCGGCTTAAGTAGAATATGGCTTGTTCCTTCCTATCGGCTTCCTGTGTTAGAACTGCCCCTACTGTATCTCCTTCAGCTGATATGTATAATTTAAAAGGTATACCATGCTTAGGCGCGGCTAATACTGGCGGGCTCATCAGATAATTTTTCACATCATCGAAGGCCTTCTGTTGATCGACTCCCCAATTGAACTCTTGGTCGTCTTTAATCTTAAATAGTGGTGTGAAGGCCCGAATTCGCCCGGATAAATTTGAAATGAAACGTCGCAAGTAATTGATTTTCCCTATCAATACTTGTAACTCCTTTTTATTTGTCGGCGGCTTAGTATCGGCTATAGCTTTCACTTTAGCTTGGTTTACTTCAATCCCTTTTTCATGTACTATAAACCCAAGGAATTGTCCAGCCGATACTCCAAAAGCGCATTTGAGCGGGTTCATTTTTAATCCATGCGCCCGTGTATTGTCGAACATCTTTTCCAAATCGGCTAAGTGTTGCCAATCCTCTTTGGATTTTACTACTACATCGTCAACGTATATTTCCACGGTATTACCAATTAAATTATGGAAAATATGGTTCATAGCACGCTGATAAGTAGCGCCGGTATTTTTTAAACCGAATGTCATAACAGTCCATTCGTATAGCCCTAAGGCCCCTGGGCATCTGAAGGCTGTTTTGGGTATATCGGCTTCTGCCATGAATATTTGATTATATCCGGCATTTCCATCCAAAAAACTTATGATTTTATTCCCAGATGCAGCATCGATAAGCATATTGGCTATAGGCATCGGATATTCGCCTTTTGGTGTGGCTTTGTTTAAATCTCTAAAATCGACACATACCCGAAGTTTGCCGTTTTTCTTCCATACAGGAACGATATTCGAGACCCACTCAGCATATCGGCAAGGCCGGATAAACTTGGCCTCTAGTAATCGTCCTACTTCTTCCTTTATAGCATCATATAATGTAGGATTAAATCATCTAGGATACTATTTAAATGGCTGATATCCAGGTTTTATGGGTAGCCGATGTTCAACCAACTGTCGGCTTAAACCTGGCATCTCATAATATTCCCATGCAAAGCAATCCCTATATTTTTTGAGTATTTCGACCAACTTTGCTTTATAATTGGGTTCTAATTTAGCACTTACAAATGTTGGTCTTTTTCTATCACCTTCTCCAATGTTGATTTCTTCAAGCAAATCGGCAGAGGTAAATCCTAACCCTTTCCTTTCTTCTTCGAAGTCTTCGACGGCTTCCTCGTATTCTTCTTGCCGATAGCTTCTCACTTTTTCCTGTAACCTTGCTATTGTCTTGGACTCCATCGTCTTACCACTTCGCTTATCCGATCAAACATTTTAGGTCTAACACTGATCGGCTTGAATCCTGTTTTCTCGATGCAGATGAAATCACAATCGTCTAAGACTTTTCCTGATATACATTCAGCTTCTTCATGTGGCCAGTTGGTGTCAGGGCTTGCCATGGTGATATGAGCCGATGTATCAGCAGGCACGACTTCAACTGCATCATCATTCCACTGTACCAACTTCTGATGCATGGTTGACGGTATGCAGCAATTAGCATGGATCCAGTCACGCCCAAGGAGCACGCTATAATTGCCTTTTGCTTCTATCATGAAAAATGCAGTCGGCAAAGTTTTACTGCTGACTGTTAACTCCGACATCGTCACACCTTTGGCTTCGGTGGGATCCCCCGTGAAGTCATTTAACACCATGTTTGTCTTGATCAAATCTTCGTCAGTTTTACCCAATTTTTTAAAAGTACTTAACGGCATTAGATTAACCGTTGCCCTGCCATCGACTAACATTCTTGATATTGGTCGGCCGTTAATATACCCCTTGAGGTATAATGGCTTTAGATGTCGATGCTTATCTTGCGGCTTCTCAAACACGGCATCTGGTGCCCCGAGGCACAGCTGGGCGAATACTTCTTCAGCCGATTCCTCAGTTTTGAATTCAGCGGGTAGAGTAAATACCATGTTTATATCTATTGGCGGCGTATCATCTCGGATCATTCGAGATCCGGATTCGACCGATTGATCTGAGTCACTGTCGGTTTGTTCCTTTTTCCTCCATTCCTGTTTTGCGACTGGTATAGGCCTTAGCTTGTTGAATACCTGATCTCTTTCTTTCTCCTTTTCAGCTTCCCTTTCTTCTTTTGTCTTCAGTCGCTGAAGCCGTCTGCACTGTGATTTGTTAAGACCTGAGGGGCACCACCTAGGTTTAGGTTCTATCGACTTTTTGATTTTTCCAGCCAAGTTACTCATTTCACTGTCAGATTCCATCCTAATTACGTTGTGAGAAGCCGATATTTCTTGAGTTCGGGAGGACTCGCCTTGTTCTGACATCAACAATCTTTCATGGATCGGCCTCCTGTTTCTCACTTCTAGTCGATCGTGCACTGGTCTGGACAATCTGTCTTTTACCAACTGGTTTAGCCGACGCATGGACGAGTGTTGCATAGGGCATGATAGTACTGTTGGTAAGATCATCCCCTTCTCCCAGCAAAATTGCCAAAAGGGACATTGCTGGTGTTTTTCTTCTTCGGTGGTTGGCCGATGTGGCACATCTGGCCGCCAATATTCGTCTATCTTTTGATCTGGCCGATGGAAATTATTGGATTGTCGGGTGTTGCGTCTTTGACTTATCCTTTCATACTTTCCCAGGAGTTGCGAGAAAGTTGGTTTTGGCTTGAAGTTGGCTTTTCTTGGAGCTCTCTCCGCCCTATACCATCTCCCGACTTCCAAATCTCCTCCTGGTTTCACTGTTCTCGAGTTCTGCCCATTCTTATCGGCCTCTATTTGTATAGAGACGATAGTAATTTGCACTGTTTCGTCTCCTTTTGATCGTATCTCAACTTTTTTAGTCGGCTTGATATCCTCTTCCGCAGATTCCTTTCCTTTCCGTGAGCATTGAACCATGTTGATTTGGAAAGGATTCACATCTATTTGCATAGACGATTCTTCTGCAAACTTCAATCTTCCATCGGCGATAGCCGATTGAATCTGTTGTCGGAAAATATTGCAATCGTTAGTATTTTGTGAAAACAAATGGTGCCATTTACAATACCTTCGCTTTTTAATCTCTTTGGCCAATGGGATGACATGTCCTTCTGGTAGTCTTATGAGTTTTTCTTGCAGCAATAAATCAAATATCTTGTCACACTTCGACACGTCATATGAATACTTAACTTCTACCTTATTTTTCGTCGGGTTGAGTAAAGAGCACACGAGCGACCTTTTGGAACCCTTAGTCCACTCGGCTATGTTTATTCCTACCTCTTCGTCCTCAGAAGTGTTGCTTGAGTTATACTCTACCATGTTTACCTTGGCCTTTTCATTACCGCTTGATCTAAATCTGTCCTTAAACCCCTTGTTTTCTGCATATCGGCTTTCGTGTGCTGATATGCGATGGAGTAAGTGTGCGTTTGGTTGGAGGTACGAGGGTGAACGGAACGGGATGGTACAAGATGGATGGGATGATCCTGGATGAGATGGTTCAGGGAAGGTGTTTGGTTGTCTGAATGGGATGGTACAAATTTTTGTTTGGTTGCTTGAATGGAATGGTACGGGATGGTACGAGATAGTGTTTGGTTGGAGGGACGAGGGATGATGTTGGTATGGTAACTTTGGTGGTGAGTTTACCTCTTACAATTGTTACAATGAAAATTTATAATCATAATTAAAATTTCATTTACCATAATTAAGTAGTATATAATATTCTTCGTCTAATTAAAATTTTATTTCCCATAATTGAGCAATATGTAGTATTTGTATACAGTCTAATTAAAATTTCATTTCCTGCCTATCGAAATTTTCATCTAGAAAACCATAAATAACATGTTTTTAAACAGTGAACAGTCGAACACAATGGAAAAAGATTGTGAATACATGTAAATCCAGGCACCCACTGCTATTTGAATCATGACCTGGTTGATATATGGTAGGTAATCATACAAATTTTGTGCAGCAACAAGATAAAAACCAGAAATAATAGCACCCTGAACTATGTTGTCATACATTGGAAGCACAAAACACTCTCAGACTAAGGTGTGCAAGACAAGCATAAATGCAAGTAAGAAGCGCTCAAATGGCAAGATGGGAAGGAAGGAGGCATAAAAAGTCTCCAATGGCTTTGATCTATCTATCACCATCTTTGCCAGATTCACTGACTGGAATACCTTGTGCTTGACCATGGCATTGAAAACCAAAATGGCCAGGGTCAGAATCTTGACAACATCACGAAAATTAGTAAACTGATAAGTAGGATCGGTGACATTTAAGAAGCATACTCCAGAGCTAAGCTGAGCTGCACTTGGTCACCTAGCAATCACGGAGAAAGTGCTAATAGTTTCTTTCACTTGATAACATCACTGATTGGGTTGACAGTATCAAGATGGCAGGTCCCAAGTGGATCCATCATGGAGAAGTTTGCAATGCACCCCTGCGCTGAAACGTCATGAGATGAGATGTATGAATGCATCAGAAATGTGAGATCAAATATTATTATTTGTGTAGACAAATCGTATGGTACTGTATTACCCCCTCGTCTCCAGTGGGGCAGCAAGCTAGAAGAGGCCGCGCTGGCCGGCGAGTGCGAGGAAGCCCTCCACAGGAATCTGCGAGGTGGTGGTGGAGAGGATCGAGATTGTCGAGGAGTCGCCACTGCTTAGGGCTCGGGGTTGGGGTCCTGATCCTGGTGCCTCTGACCTTCCTGGTGCAAACCCTAGGCTTCCGCCTCTGCTTGAAGGCCGCCATGTCGTCGTCGTCATCGACGGCACCATCTAGAGGAGGGGCAGGGGTGGTGCACGGCGTGGGTGACTTGGGCGAAGGAGGCGTCTGGGGCTGGGATTGGGTGAAGGGGAGGGTGCACATGGTGATGGGATCTTGGGTAAGAGCGGGGGTGCTGAAGAGCTCCTCCTCGTGGCCATCGTCCTCGAAGCGGTCACGGTTGAGGGCGATGCCGGCATGCAGATCCGGCGGAGGTGCCCCGAGACGAAGACCGGGAGGGAGCGGCGAAGCGAGACTGCGCGAGCGGCGGCGTGAGAAGAAGACCGCGCGGGAGCGACGGAGTGAGCGCACCTCGAGAGGAAGACCATGGGGAGAGGCTGGGAACGCGTCCGGGATGAGATGGTTCGGCCGAATCGGGCGAACGGGATGGTACGGGATATGTAAGGAATATTCTCAGAATCTGTACCACTTCATCCTGGACGAGATGGTTCCGTACACTCAACCAAACGCATGTACCAAAATTTATCCTGTACCATCCCGTTCCGTTCACCCACGTACCTCCAACCAAACACACCCTAAGTGGCCTAGATCGGGGAATTCTTGGCATGACAGTTTCTCTTTTAATGGTGGGATTAGCCCTTGAAATGCTAGATCAGCTAATTGATCATCGGGTAGTGTTACACTGAAGCATCTATTTCGCACGTGTGACACCACGGAGTGTCGTAACCTTATATAATGTGAATGTTGAGGTCAAACACATTATGAAATATGGAATTAGAGGTTGAAACCATACGGTATGGGGTTTATTCGCGTTTTCGGGCCGTTTTCGAATGTTTTGGGCCTTTCCGTGGAAACTTGGGCCTTGGGGGGTCTTTTCGGGCCTTAAGTGGAGGCTTCTGGGCCCATGAGGGGAGGAGGGGGCAGCCAAACAGCCCTAGGGTTTGGGTTTTCACCAATTTACACTCAGAATTTGGTCGTCCGCCTATTGAAGAAGTTGTAGGTAACTTCAATACCTTTCAGTGGGTATAAAGAACATCCAATTCCGCCCAGCCGTTTGAAAGTTATGCTCATTTTACCGAACGTATTAAAAACTGTGATGTGATTGGAACAAATCACGGTATTCTGTAGATTAAACCACTTTAGAGTCCGAATCAGTCTTTCCATATACTTATAAAAAGTTAGGAAATTTCCTAAGCTACGCGAGTATGTACTCATTTATTTGATTCAGAGTCTTAGAACCCAAGTTATGCCATTTGGAAGGCTGCTGTCCCGACGGGACAGAACCTCTATTTTTGAGTTTTGCGAGTAGTTTGCGATGTCGGGGTAGAAGAGGGTTTGCGTACTGTTTTGTGGACATGATTGTGAGTGTGTGGTACCTTTGTGCAGGTGGTGTGACCCCGGGAGTGCCCTCTACGTCTCACCAATCCGTCGCCGTGGTTGAGGCAAGTGTATTGGAATGGGTAGCGGGTTGTAGTTGCTAGATTGGTTGAGATTGAATTTGAATACATGATATGTTCACATGCCATGCCTTAATGATTGCCAATGATATGATGAATATGTTTATTATGTTATGATGCCATGTGTTAGTGTACAAGTTATTTATGATGTTGGCATGTTTGCATACATGGCATGTTACATGGCTCGGGCAGTGAGAAAGTCATAACTAGTCCGGGGAAGGTCGGTGAGAAAGTTATGACTATTCCGGAGAGCCAATGAGTAAGTCCTACATCGTGATTCCATTCACCGCGGTGAACGGAAGCGAGGAGTAGGCACCCTCCATCTTCGGGATGGAAGGGGGGAGAGGGTGCACACCGACGGGTGTGTACTCAACCATACCGGTATGAGTTTCCAGGAGATATGTGCATCGCATTGCATTGCATTATATGAGGATGTTATATGATGATGTCAATGATATGCTTACGCTATGAATATGAGATGTGTATGATGTCGTATGTGAAAAGTGGTGATGAAGGTGTTAGAATGTATTTTCTTGTTCCATTGCAATATACTTGCTGAGTGATGAACTCACGCTTGTGTTTATGTTGTTTTTCTTAGGTACCATGAAACCGGCATGCGGGAAAGGGAGCTAGTCACACGTCATCACTTAGCATCACACTTATAAACAATGACATGTTCTTCCTTTAAATTGTGATGGTTAATTTGTGTGGTTGGTTTCGTCATTTACTTTGTTTGGCTCATGAGATGGTTGGAATCTCTATTCTAGGCTTATACAGCTGCTAGAACCCTTATTATTGATGATTTAGATGTCATTCTTTATACTATATCCTGTGATCTTATTGTTGTTGCTTCAATTCATGGAAAAACAAAGGAGATGCTGCCGAAATTTTCGGTTTTAGCATTTACTCCTTTGCTGTAATTTATCTTAATTTGTGCTATTTAGAGGTTGATTAGTCTATGTTTGGTAGCATTCGGGCAAATTAAATGCCGGGGTGTTACAGTTGGTATCAGAGCCAGGCTGTAGGTCCTTGGAATTTGTATTTTTAGTGTCATACCTTAGGTTACAACTAAAATGTGATGTGGGATAACATAGAAACATGGCTTAGGTTTTAACTAAAATTTTGTCATAGGATGGCAACATTAAAACTTGCAAAAGTGGTATAACTAATCTAAAATTTGACACACATGGATGCACAGTAGGAAAGGGTATGGCTATCGTTCCTTTACACTTAAATGTTGTATTTAAGCTTTGATGTTGAATGCTTCATTTGATAATGAGATAAATGATTGAATTGTGCTTGTTGTGGTGATAAAGTGGGGTTGTGGTGCCGAAGGGTTTCGGTCACCACTTTTGTTAATAGTAAGGGTGTGGTTTGACGGTATGGCCAGTTAAAGCCATCACCGAAGAACTATGAATCCCTTGTGGGGAAAGAGTGCTTACCTTTTCTATCATAGATCGGGTAGTTGGCTGGAGACAAATAGAAGAGTTGATGGTGGTATCCTTTGGATGCTTTTCACCGTTCCGATGGTCGGTTTTGGTTGGTCTTCTTGTTTTTTTTAGTCGATTGAAATCAAAAGAAAAGTGTTTGGTCTTGGATTTTCACGGATTGTTCCGTATGCGGTATGTGGTTTTGTCTTCCTTGGTTGAAGACGAAGAAGAAGAGTCTAGTGTTGCGCTTCTGTTGGTCGCTATTTTTTTTTGCTTTGACACCAGTTTTGTCGGTCATTACGGCCTGTCTTGAGGAGGAAACTTTTGTGGGTGCTATTCTCCCTATCTAAGAAAAAGTGTTGGAGTTTCCCCTTGTGCAGGCCTTGAGTTGGTGGAGCTAAGTTTGAATCTTTTATCGGAAAAGTTTTAATGAACATTTGATTTTCCCTGGTGCATCCTTCTTCCTTCTTGGAAGTATAGATCTTGAGATTTCTTGAAGAGTTTTGTGGGCAAATTTGGGAATTTGAGAGTTGAGCTCTCCTGCATTTCGGCTGGAGTTTTGTTTTTCTTCCTTGCTTGGAAAGGAGAAACTTTCTATCGGTGTTCGTTCTGGTTCTTGAGTTGTGGTTATCTTTAAAAGATGAGTTGCATCCTGTTTGTCATGAGTTCGTGCCCCATGAAGGTGTTTAGAAAAGTTTATGTCCGTGCTATGTAGTAGGTAACAATGTGGTTTATGGAATGATATGTTGCTAAGATAAATTTTGAGTTGAATCAATTCAATGTGATTATCATGTCTAGCTGGAGAATAAATAGACTACTAGTATTGTAGTTTACTCTGTAGCGAGAATGATTAAATGGGTTAATGTACATGCTTAGAATCTGTGACACCACTGAGTGTCGTATCCTTAATTTTTTGAGCATGATGAGGTCAAAAATTTTATGAAATGTGGAATTAAGGTTAAAACCTTAGGATATGGAGGTTAATAGAGGTTCCGGGCCGTTTCCGGCCTTTCCAGGGGAGTTTGGGCCTAAAAGGGGAGGTTGTGGGCTTTGGTGGGATGGAGTTTGAGTCCATTTAGGACTAGGAAACCAAGTTGGGCTGGCTTAAGGGGCTCCCCCAGCCCCCCTTGCTGCGCCCCATGCCCCCCTTGTACGCCCCAAGTGACCCCCTTGACCTAGCCGCCCTCCCCCCTTGGTGGCCATGCGCCCCCCTTGCCCTCTCCTCTCCACCTCTCCACCTCTCCACCACCTCTCCTCCACCCCCTTGCTGCCCTAGGGTAGCCTCCCCACCCCCTGCACCTCGAAGATCCATCCGAGGAGCGAGGAGCGATCCGGGAGGAGATCGTTTGGGTTTTCGTGCGTCGGGCGAAGGTATGACTATGGAAATCCTTGGGGTTGATCTAGGTACTGTTCTAAGGGTGTTTATAAAGTTTTTAGATCAATTGGTGGTGCTGGATTGGAGTAGATTGGATTAGATCTAGATGTTGCAACGTTTCTGTTTTGGGACAACATGAGCAGTCGACCTAGGGTTTAGTTTTTCTCCAATTTAGACTCAGAATTTGTATGGCCGCCTGTTGAAGAAGTTGTACATTATTTCAATATCTTTCAGTGGGTATAAAGAACGTTAAATTCCGATCAGCCGTTTGAAAGTTATGGCTGTTTTACCAAGCGTGATAAAATCTGTGACGTGATTGGAACAGATCACGGTATTTTGTAGATTAAACAACTTTAGTTTCCGAATCAGTCTTTCCGTATAACTAGAAAAAGTTGGGAAATTTCCTAAGCTACGCGAGGATGTACTTGTTTAATTGATTCGGAGTCCCAGAACTCAAGTTATGCCTTTTGCAAGGCTGCTGTCCCGACGGGACAGAACCTCTGTTTTTAGGATTTGCGAGTAGTTGGCAATGTCGGGGTAGATGAGGGTTTGCATACTGTTTTGTGGACATGATTGTGAGTGTGTGATACCTATGTGCAGGTGGTGCGACCCCGGGAGTGCCTTCTACTTCCCGCCAATCCGTTGCCCGTGGTTGAGGCAAGTGTGTTGTAATGGATAGCGATTTGTAGGTTGCTTGTTGAGAATAGATGGAATTGACTACATGATATATGATCACTTGCCATGCTTTAATGATTGCCAATGATATGATGAGCATGTTTATTATGTTATGATGCCATGTGTTAGTGTATGAGTTAAATATGATGTTGGCATAATTGCATACATGACATGTTACATGGCCCGGGCGGTGAGAAAGTCATAACTAATCCGGGAAGGTCGGTGAGAAAGATATGACTAATTCGGAGAGCCATTGAGTAAGTCCTACATCGTGATTCCATCCACGTGGTGTTTGGAAGCGAGGAGTAGGCACCCTCCATCTTCGGGATGGAAGGGGGGAGAGGGTGCACACCGACGGGTGTGTACTCAACCATACCGGTATGAGTTTCCAAGGAGACATGAGCATTGCATTGCATTGCATACATAATGATGAGGAAAGTGTTATGTGTTCATGAATGAGATGTTATACATGGTGTGAGACATTATTGCCACGTTATTGTTCTTGTTGTCCATTGCAATATGCTTGTTGAGTTTTCGAACTCACGCTTGTGTTTTCTTGTTGTTTTAGGTACCATGAGACTGGCATGCGGGGAAGGGAAATAGTCACACGTCCGCACGTAGCTTCACCATTTTGATTCCACAAGTCATTCTATTAGTTTGATAATAAACTGCGTGTGATGATTATTGTTTTAAGGTTTAGCTTTGCTATATGAGAGTTTTATTGGTCGTTTGACACTTGGAGACATTAAGTGCTTGATGTTAGACTTATATTGTCGTTAAGTCTTTAATTATTGCTGTTTTAGTTGTCTCTCATAATGCCTTATATTGCTATGCTATTGTTGCGCCTTCAAATCATGTTAAAACAAAGGAGATGCTGCCGAAATTTTGGGTTTTAGCATTTACTCCTTTGCTGTAATTTACCTTAATTCATGGTATTTAGATGTTGTTTAGCTCATGTTTGGTAGCATTCAGGCATACTAGATGCCGGGGTGTTCTGATTGGTATCGAGCGAATTTGTAGGTCCTTGGAATACGTATTTTTAGTGTCATACCTTAAGTTGCAACTAAAATATGATGTGGAATAACTTAGAAACATGGCTTAGGTTCTAACTAAAACTTTGTTATAGGATAGCAACATTAAAACTTGCAAAAGTGGTATAACTAATCTAAAATCTGACACACTTGGTTGCACAGTAGGATGGGGTTTTGGCTCATCATTGCATCGCACTTGATTATTTGATAAAGAATATGTCTATGATGATGTTTGATCCTTGTTCTTGATTATATGATGTTGTGCTTATGTTTATGAGATTGGATGGGTGTCTGTCTGTAGCAGCCATGCCGAAGGGTTTCGGTCACCTCTTTTTGGTTCATAGTAGGGGTATGGTTTGACGGTGTGGCCGGTTAACGCCATCACCGAAGAATTAATAACCCCTGTAGGAGAAGAGTGCTTACCCTTTCTGTCGTAGGTCGGGTAGTTGACTGAAGTCAAATAGAAGAGATTGGTGGTGGATTCCTTCGGATCTTCTTTATCGTTCTGTGGTCGATCTTGGTCCGGTCACCTGGGAAGACTTTGTGGCTCGCTTCCGAGCCAAGTTCTACCCAGAGTCTTTCCTTGAGAGGATGAAGCATACTCTGACGACTCTTTCCCAGGGAAAGAGGTTGGTGGCAGACTATGAGGTGGAGTTCAACAGCGTGGTGCGCTTCGTGCCAGCTGTGGCAGCCGACGACAGGGAGAAGGCGAGGAGGTTCCGCAGAGGCCTCAACCAGGAGTTCAGAGTTGTCATGGGAGCGACCATCCCTCGTGACTTCTGCTCCGTGCTGGACCAGGCGAAGGGCATGGAGCTCGAGTTGGAGCTCTCCCGGGATAGGCAAAATCCGGTTGGTCAGGGGTTCCTGCGGCCCCAGGCGGGGGCCAGAAGAGGACCTTTGGTGGAGGAGGTGGGTCTTCTCAGCGACCCACCTTCAAGAAGTTCAAGAGAGGACAGGGCTCCTCCTCAGGGGCTAAGATGGGGCCACCCCAGTCGTCTTCCTCGCGAGCGGCTGTTCGTCCTGTGCCCGGGCAGGGCATGAAGTGTTTCAAGTGCGGTGGTGAGCACCGTGCTTCAGAGTGTGGTTGGACCGGGAGTTGCAACCACTGTGGCAAGCCCGGCCACATGGGACGAGTCTGCCGGATGAATCCCGGTAGCATCATCAAGTGGGAGACGGTGCCTTCTCCTCCCACTCCAGCGGCGTCTTCCAGAGGATCGGTGCACATGATGGCTGCTCCTGCTTCTCAGACGCCCTTCGCGTGGGCGCCACCGGCAGCTTACTGGTGCCCGCAGCCGTCTGCTCCTCCGCAGTTGCCTCCTCCGCCTCCAGCCTTATTGGGGCATCAGCCGGGAGTCGGGGCTCCTACGGTTCTGGCGCCACCAGGAGTGTACGCCTTGCCGACCGCCGAGTCAGCCGGGCATCCAGAGGTGGTTTCAGGTACTCTGCTCATGGATTCCGTTGATGCCTTTGTTCTGTTTGATTCCGGAGCATCCTATTCCTTTGTGTCGTCTGAGTTTGCTAGTAGAGCTAAGTTGGGAGTTCAGCGGATTTCTGAGTCTGTGCTATGATTGCTAGCTCTTTGGTTTGCCCGGGTTGCACCATTGCCATTGATGATGAGGTGTTCTTTGCCAATCTTATGGTGATCCAGTTGGCTCCTTTTGATGTCATTTTGGGCATGGACTGGTTGCATCAGTACCGTGCTAAGATCTGTTGCTTTTGGAGGACAGTTACCTTGCAGCCCCCGTCAGGGGTAGAGTTGACCTTTCAGGGTGGTATACCTTCCAGTTCCGTCTTTGCTTTGGCTAGTCTGTTTTCTGGTCGCCGTTTGAGGCAGTTGGGTTTCCTCATGGCTATGTCAGAAAAGCCATCTTCTTCAGTTTTCATTGAGGAGATTCCTGTAGTGAAGGAGTTTGTTGATGTGTTCCCTGACGAGTTGCCTGGTTTACCTCCTGTGAGGAATGTGGAGTTTTGTATCGATTTTGTTCCTGGTACTCGACCTATTTCTATCTCTCCATACCGCTTGGCTCGTCCTTTTCAAGACGAGTTGAAGAAGCAGTTGGAGGATCTGTTGGCCAAGGGCTTTATTTGGCGTAGCGTTTCTCCATGGGGAGCACCCGTCCTCTTCGTTTCGAAGAAGGATGGAAGTTGGCGTATGTGCATTGATTATCGTGCTCTTAATCAAGTGACAGTCAAGAACAAGTATCCTTTGCGTCGCATTGAGGATCTGTTTGACCAACTGAAGGGAGCAAAGGTGTTCTCCAAGATTGATCTTCAGTCGGGGTATAATCAGATCCGTGTGAGGGAGCAGGACATTGAGAAGACTGCTTTCTCCACTAGGTATGGGCATTATGAATTCAAAGTTATGTCTTTTGGACTAACTAATGCTCCTGCTGTCTTTATGGAGGCGATGAACAGTATGCTACACAAGTACCTTGATGAGTTTGTGGTAGTGTTCATCGATGACATTCTGGTTTACTCTAAATCAGAAGAGGAGCACGAGCGGCATTTGAGGCTTGTGCTGAGCACCTTGAGGGAGAATCAGTTCTTTGCTAAGCTGAAAAAGTGCGAATTCTGGATTTCAGAAGTGGGTTTTCTTGGCCACATCATCAATCCAGAGGGCATATCCGTAGATCCGAGCAAAGTCTCAGATGTTTTGGATTGGAAGAGGCCTTCTAATGTCAAAGAGGTGCGTAGTTTCCTTGGGTTAGCTGGCTACTATCGGCGTTTTGTGCAGGATTTCTCTATCATTGCCAAGCCACTTTCGCAGCTGACTCAGAAGGGTATGAAATTCCAGTGGACTGCAGAGTGTGAGCACAGTTTCTGCACTTTGAAGGAGAAGTTAGTGACTGCTCCTGTTCTTACCCTTCCCGAGCCGGGGAAGCGCTTCACTGTGTATTCTGATGCTTCTCGGTTGGGACTTGGTTGTGTGCTCATGCAAGATGGCAAGGTGATTGCTTATGCATCGAGGCAGTTGAAAAAGCATGAGCAGAACTATCCCACACATGATCTTGAGCTAGCCACTGTGGTGTTTGCATTAAAGATATGGAGGCACTATCTGTATGGTGAGTCTTGTGATATCTTCACTGATCACAAGAGCCTCAAGTACATATTTACTCAAAAAGATTTGAACTTGAGGCAGAGGAGGTGGCTAGAATTGATAAAGGATTACGACCTCACTATCCAGTATCATCCGGGGAAGGCAAATGTGGTGGCCGACACTCTCAGTCGCAAGACAATGCCCCCTGTTGTTGATTGTCTTGTTGCTGATTTTGAGCGTTTGGGAGTCTCCTACTGTTTTGCGGGGACCGTGCAAGCTGAAACTCAATTGATTCTTGAGTCAGCGATTCCCGAGCTGCAGCGGGAGGCACAAAGAAGATGATCGGTTGCTCCAGCAGGTGAGGAAACGCCTTGAGGATGGCAAGTCTGGAGACTTTACCGTTGATGATGTGGGAGCTTTGAGGTTTCAGGGTCGTCTGTGCATGCCTCAGAAATCCCAAGTGAAAGAGGATATTCTGAAAGAGGCTCATCACACCCCGTACATGGTCCATCCTGGGGAGACCAAGATGTACACGGATTTGAAAGAGAATTTCTGGTGGAAAAGGATGAGAGTGGATATTGCCAAGTATGTGGCGTCCTGTGGGATCTGTCAGAAGATCAAGGCTGAACATAAGCGACCTGCCGGTCTGTTGCAGCCATTGGAGATTCCTGTGTGGCCATGGGATGACATCTCCATGGATTTCGTGGTTGGCCTACCTCGTAATCCACGAGGGAAGGATGCTGTTTGGGTTGTGGTGGACCATCTCAGCAAGTCTGCGCATTTCATTCCTATCCGCACTATCAATTCAGTGAGCGAGTTGGCTCCCATCTATGTGCGGGAGATTGTGAGACTGCATGGTGTACCCAAGACCATTATTTCTAATCGGGATGCGAAGTTCATCTCCAAGTTCTGGGAGAGTTTGCAGAGTGCTTTGGGTACGCAGCTTCGCCTTAGTACCGCTTTTCACCCTCAGACGGATGGGCAGTCTGAGCGTACCATCCAGACTTTGGAAGACATGCTCAGGGCCTGTGTGATGGCTTGGAAAGGTAGCTGGGAAGATCATTTGCCTCTTGAAGAGTTTGCTTACAATAACAGCTATCATTCCAGCATCCGGGCTGCTTCTTATGAGGTACTGTATGGCCGGAAGTGCAGATCGCCACTTTGTTGGGATGCCGTGGACGAGAGAGCAGTTCTTGGACCGGATTGGGTTCAGCAGACTGTTGATCGCGTGGCGGAGGTACGGCAGAACCTTCTCACAGCGCAGAGCAGACAGAAAAGCTATGCTGATGTGAGCCGGCGAGACTTGGAGTTTGAGGTGGGTGATAGCGTACTCTTGCGAGTATCTCCCACCAAGGGTGTGGTGAGTTTTTGGCACCAAAGGAAAGCTCAGTCCGAGGTTTGTTGGGCCATTTCCTGTCATCGCCCAAGTTGGTAGGCTGGCCTATCGTCTGGAGCTACCGGAATCCATGCAAGGTGTGCATAATGTGTTCCATGTCTCGATGTTGAGGAAATACTTGCATGATCCGGAGTTGGTGGTTCTGTTGGAACCATTAGTGCTTGAGCAGGACCTCACCTTCGAGTCCCGTCCTGTGGAAATTTTGGGAACTTCGGAGCGAGTAATGAAGAACCGGACGCTCAAGTTTGTTAAAGTATTGTGGTCACATCAGACCGAGAGAGAAGCGACTTGGGAGCTGGAGTCTCGCATGCGCGAGAGGTATCCCGAGCTTTTCGTCTCAGGTATGTGATGTGAAACCTAGCTATCTTCGGTTTTGCTGGGATGCGTTTTGGTGCGTTTAGATTCGAGGTCGAATCCTGTTGAAGGGGGGAAGAATGTGACACCACGGAGTGTCGTATCCTTAATTTTTTGAGCATGATGAGGTCAAAAACTTTATGAAATGTGGAATTAAGGTTAAAACCTTAGGGTATGGAGGTTAATAGCGGTTCCGGGCCGTTTCCAGGGTTTTGGGCCTTTCCGGAGGAGTTTGGGCCTAAAAGGGGAGGTTGTGGGCTTTGGTGGGATGGAGTTTGAGTCCATTTAGGACTAGGAAACCAAGTTGGGCTGGCTTAAGGGGCTCCCCCTGCCCCCCTTGCTGCGCCCCATGCCCCCTCTTGTGCGCCCCAAGTGCCCCCCCCCCTTGCCCTAGCCGCCCTCCCCCCTTGGTGGCCGTGCGCCCCCTTGCCCTCTCCTCTCCACCTCTCCACCTCTCCACCACTTATCCTCCACCCCCTTGCTACCCTAGGGTAGCCTCCCCACCCCCTGCACCTCGAAGATCCATCCGAGGAGCGAGGAGCGAGGAGCGAGGAGATCGTTTGGGTTTTCGTGCGTCGGGCAAAGATATGACCATGGAAATCCTTGGGGTTGATCTAGGTACTGTTCTAAGGGTGTTTATCAAGTTTTTGGATCAATTGGTGGTGCTGGATTGGAGTAGATTGGATTAGATCTAGATGTTGCCACGTTTCTGTTTTGGGACAGCATGAGCAGTCGACCTAGGGTTTAGTTTTTTGCCAATTTAGATTGCGAATTTGGACGGCCGCCTATTGAAGAAGTTGTAGATAATTTCAATATCTATCAGTGGGTATAAAGAACGTTAAATTCCGATCAGCCGTTTGAAAGCTATGGCTGTTTTACCGAGCGTGATAAAATCTGTGACGTGATTGGAACAGATCACGGTATTTTGTAGATTAAACAACTTTAGAGTCCGAATCAGTCTTACCATATAACTAGAAAAAGTTGGGAAATTTCCTAAGCTACGCGAGGATGTACTCGTTTAATTGATTACGAGTCCCAGAACTCAAGTTATGCCTTTTGCAAGGCTGCTGTCCCGACGGGACAGAACCTCTGTTTTTAGGATTTGCGAGTAGTTGGCAATGTCGGGGTAGATGAGGGTTTGCATACTGTTTTGTGGACATGATTGTGAGTGTGTGATACCTATGTGCAGGTGGTGCGACCCCGGTAGTGCCTTCTACTTCCCGCCAATCCGTTGCTCGTGGTTGAGGCAAGTGTGTTGTAATGGATAGCGATTTGTAGGTTGCTTGTTGAGAATAGATGGAATTGACTACATGATATATGATCACTTGCCATGCTTTAATGATTGCCAATGATATGATGAGCATGTTTATTATGTTATGATGCCATGTGTTAGTATATGAGTTAAATATGATGTTGGCATAATTGCATACATGACATGTTACATGGCCCGAGCGGTGAGAAAGTCATAACTAATCCGGGAAGGTCGGTGAGAAAGATATGACTAATCCAGAGAGCCATTGAGTAAGTCCTACATCGTGATTCCATCCACGTGGTGTTTGGAAGCGAGGAGTAGGCACCCTCCATCTTCGGGATGGAAGGGGGGAGAGGGTGCACACCGACGAGTGTGTACTCAACCATACCGGTATGAGTTTCCAAGGAGACATGAGCATTGCATTGCATTGCATACTTAATGATGAGGAAAGTGTTATGTGTTCATGAATGAGATGATATACATGGTGTGAGACATTATTGCCACGTTATTGTTCTTGTTGTCCATTGCAATATGCTTGCTGAGTTTTCGAACTCACGCTTGTGTTTTCTTGTTGTTTTAGGTACCATGAGACCGGCATGCGGGGAAGGGAAATAGCCACACGTCCGCACGTAGCTTCACCATTTTGATTCCACAAGTCATTCTATTAGTTTGATAATAAACTGCGTGTGATGATTATTGCTTTAAGGTTTAGCTTTGCTATATGAGAGTTTTATTGGTCGTTTGACACTTGGAGACATTAAGTGCTTGATGTTAGATTTATATTGTCATTAAGTCTTTAATTATTGCTGTTTTAGTTGTCTCTCATAATGCCTTATATTGCTATGCTATTGTTGCTCCTTCAAATCATGTTAAAACAAAGGAGATGCTGCCGAAATTTCGGGTTTTAGCATTTACTCCTTTGCTGTAATTTACCTTAATTCATGGTATTTAGATCTTGTTTAGCTCATGTTTGGTAGCATTCAGGCATACTAGATGCCGGGGTGTTACAGAA
Source organism: Rhipidocladum racemiflorum (assembly GCA_036346355.1). Lineage (NCBI taxonomy): Eukaryota > Viridiplantae > Streptophyta > Magnoliopsida > Poales > Poaceae > Rhipidocladum > Rhipidocladum racemiflorum. The sequence continues at coordinate 37,759,742 of CM070583.1, read as the reverse complement.
TCTATTGCCTTGCTTTAAAAGTGCTTATGATCCTCGTTAATGTTAAAAGTTTAAACCTTGATGCCTAGTTAGAACATTAAGATGATGTAAATTAATGATACTGTTAAAGAAACTTTGCCGGTTGTTTAAAGATGTTCTAATATAACGGGTTAATAGAGAAATTTAATCATGTTGACTAGTGGCTTTAATTTGGAAGTTGATTAGAGTTGCTATTTATGTTGTTGCAAACTACTAGTATATTTGGAAGTATGCAGTTGTGTCTCTACAATGCTAGTATTGATATCAATTGAGAAGACATAAGACTTATTGTTAATGATGTTGTTAAGGGCAATGTTAATGCTAGTACCGATGTCATTTGGAGAAAAAAACATAGGTCTGGTTGTTGTTTTAAGAACATTGTGCTGATCTAACTTATTAAATCTAATTTAATAGTTGGAGTATGTTGTGTAGTGACAATTTTGTTGCAACATATGTGTAAGGTAGCTAAAAGCAATGTTGTTGATTGATGATTATGCAAAGAATTGATATAAATTCTTTGGTAGTGTTGTTAATTGTTGGAAACCATTGATCCAATAGAAGAAAAGTGTAAAACTGTGGTATTCTGTCGACTACATGTTGTGATGGGATGAACAATGGATAATAATCATGATGAAAGATTTTAATCTTAATGAATGCATATCTTAGAATCCTATTTACGAATTTTATCTTGTAGAGATATTACTTATTTGTTGAAGTCATTTTATTGATTGAACAAGTTTCAATTGTCAAGGTTTTGACGTATGGATAGTATAAACTTGATAGGTTGACCATGCTCAAGTAGCTGTTGAAGTACTATGTTTGAAATATAGAATATGTTGTTATATGATTTGGTGATCCGTGGGGATCATGTCAATGTAGTCTTGGTTGAGTGCCTTTGTGATAAGCATCTTAAACATTAATTAAAAGTGTTGGGAATGGTAACTAGAGAAAGAAATTATTATGTAAATTTTGTTAAATCCGGTTGGACTCTCTTGATGAATAAATAGTGATTATTGAATGCTTAAATGGTAAGTGTAGTGGAATACAAGTTATGGTGGGTTTCGTGCTGAGCTGTTGTTTAAAACCTTTTGAACTGGTGTGGTTGTTTGCCATTTTGGTTGAATGCCTTAGGTCAAGGTATCCCTTGTGTTGTGTTTCCAAGTTTCCCTAAAACCCGTAGCTATTGGTGCCAATCTTTGGTTTTGGCTATTTTGTTTAATTTGTGCCATGAGTATGGATTTACACCCAAAAGTTTTTGAGTGGATCGCGCTCCTTCGCGTTCACCCTGAATTATCTTTGGAATAAATTTTAATGGAAGCAGATGGACATAGTGGGTTGTGTTGGAAACTCTTGAGATTTAATTTGTAACTCTTTTTGACTGGAGATGGATTTATTTGCATAATGTGTGTGATGTTTTTGAGAGCTTCAAAAAGGTGGATTTTATGAATGTTTTATAAAGTGATTTTGTTAGTGAGGTGTTCCCTTTTGGAAATGAGTTTCCCTCTCCTTGAGAAAAATTTGTGACGGTTGTAATGGATCCAGTAGGCTCCCAGACACAGCCAGCTCCTGAGCAATTGTTTTGACACTATTTTCTATCATCGGCTTCAACGTAGACACCAGAGCCGATGACTGATTGATTAGTGCATGATGCATAGATTGCTCAATCGTATTTGACAAATCGACTTGGGCAGGTGCGTATCGGCTTACCGAGTCAGATGATGAATCGTCGATAGGATTGATTGTTGGGAGTGCAGTCTTTTGAGTAACGCCTCAGCGTGTTTTCTGGAAGCACTGTAACATCACTTCCTCCAAAGCCGCCTTTCGGTCTTCGATCTCTTTCCGCTGCTCAGGGGTTAAATCGGCCATTTTAGGCGCGATTATAGCATCTGCGTTGATATCGGCGGTGACCGCAGGCTTATCGGTTGATGACATTTTGATTTTCTTTGTCCCACTGGGCATGCCAAAATATGTTTGCGCTAAAAATGTGAAGCAGAGTTTCTAGCCTCGAACATACAAGACAAACACCGAGTTTGCAAGGCGTGCCAGTCAATTTGACCTGGAATTAACAAGGTAGAGATTATAAGCAATCAAAGCCGATAAAACGAAGGTTATCGGCTTAACGCTAGTCGGCTAAATCCGATCAGGAGATAACTAGATCAACCCAGCGGTTGATCCGGGTACAAGGTAAAATCGGCTTTGAGAAGGCGATGCGCAACAAAACAAAGCAGATCGAACTTGAGGCGAAACCAGCCAAAAACCAACAATCGGCGATGCGTAACTCTGTTGGTTTCTTGGACTTTCAGAGAAGTGTTTGTAAAACTAAAACGATGTAAAAGGAGCTGTAAAAAGTAGATGTGTATTGTGTTGAGATTGATCCCTTCATCGCCCAAAGTTTACCCCTTTTTATAATATTCTGGCCGATCCGAGTTGCACATGGATACGGCGGCCTTACCCGTATCGGCCTCTGATCCGATTTCCTTTCCTTGTTAGAAACGGATTCTCTTTCCGATTCGTTCGATACCGGTCTCTCTCCATAAAAACACTTCTATCCGATTCAGACCGATTTTAATGAAAACACCGAATTTTGGTGCAAACACCATTCTATATCAATTTTTATTGTTGCTATCCTATAGCAAAATTTTATGTATGAACCTAAGCCATGTTTCTAGGTTATCCCAAATCACAATTTTATTTGACCCTACGGTATTTTACTAAGTTCAAGCACCACAGACCTAAAGACCGCTCTGATACCAACTGTAACACCTTGGCACCTAGTATGCCTAGAATGTCACCAAACAGAGTAGAAACAACAACCAAATATCATAATTAAGGACGATTTACAACAAATACGTAAATGCTTTAAACGAAATTTTTGCAGCATATCCTTTGTTGTTCCATGGTTCGAAGCAACAGTAATAATATCATAACACAATAACATAATGGATGACATCTAAAACAGCAATAATAGGAGTTATAGCATCATTTCAAGTCCAAATTATAAACTCAAACGTTTCATGAACCAAAATGAAGTGAACAATATAACCAAGCACACAATATGGAATCCAAGTTTAGCGCAATAAAATTAATCATCACAAGTACGAATGATAGTGTGTAGTTGTCTAGGTGAATGAAACTACGTGAAGATGTGCCGCTAACTCCCTTTCCCATATGCCGGTTTCATGGTACCTAAAAACATGATGAAACAACAAGCGTGAGTTTATCACTCAGCAAACTGTATTGCAATGGAATTAAGCAATAACAGTTTTCAATAACATCCTCATTACGTCTCATAAACATCTCATAATTCATTTTCATAAGCATCTCATAAACACTTTCATCCATGCAATGCAATGCACGTCTCTTTGCTTAGCACATACCGGTATTGCCGAGTGCACACCCGTCGGTGTGCACCCTCTTTCCCTTCCATCCCGTGGAGGGTGCCTACTCTTATTGACTCGCTCCCATTCACAACCATGGATGGGACTACGACATTGGTCTTTCGTGTTCACTACGTGTGAACACAGAGGCCCACATTAGAATGGGTGGCCTCTTCCATTATGCATGCACATATGCCATAAACATGAAGTTACTTGCATATAAATTCGATTTAAACAACGGCATAACCATTTAACCATTCACATTAATTGTATCACAAGCAAAGATCAAACATGACAATATTAACATAACACATAGAAACTATATCATTGCGTAACATAATGGCCCCCTAAACCACAACCACTACAAAACACTGGCCTTCAACCGTGTGAGACAGAGTGGCGAGATGTTGATGGCACTCCCGGGGTCACACACCTGCACATAGGTACAATACACTCAAAATCATTCCCACACAACAATACAAGAACAATCATCTACATCAACTTCGCAACCCACTCCTAAAACCCGAAAACAGAGAATCTGTCCAACGGGACAGCATGCTTCCAACAAGCATAACTTGAGTTCTAAAACTCCAAATAAGGTAAACGAGTACATTTTCTCAAAGCTTAGGAGCTTTCACATCTTTTTTTAAGTATTTGCGAAAACTGAATCGGCCTCTAAAATCCTCTAATCTACAGTTGAACAGAATCTGTCCCAATCACGTCACAGATTGGATAGTGCTCGGTAAAACAACCATAACTTTTAAACAACTAAACGGAATTTAACGTTCTTGGAATCCAATTAAATGTAATTGAATTATCTACAACTTTCATAACAGTTGGCCCTATAGAAAAACGCCTCTAAAATTGCCAAATTCACGTCCGAAGACCTACGATCTAATCTGTCCGAGGACAAAACGCGGGACAGAGTTGCAATCACCCTAAATCCTTCTAATCACAGCACCTAAACACCAAAATTAACCATGATCTTCCCCATATAACCAAAACCATAAACCTGCAAAAGAATCTAAAATCACTTACCTCCCTTTAAGAACCAAACAAATGCCGAATTTCTTCTTCTCCCGACCCGATCTCCCTCCAATCGATGAAATTGTCGGATCTCTTTGGGTGAAAGGTTCCCAAACTGAGTGAGGGCTGCGAGGGGAGGGCACTAGGGCTAGCTAGAGGTGGGGAGGGGAGGCACAAGAGGTGGGGAGTGGTGCGACTAGGGGAGGGGAGGGGGAGGGGCGCACCATGGGAGGGGGTGGCAGCTAGGGTAGGGGAGAGTAGGAGGGGCGGTTAGGGGGAAAGGGTGGGGCACCCCAAGGGCTAGGGTTTGCTGGTTTTGTATGTTATTCCCCCCCTCAAGGCCCAAACATCGCCCACAGATGACCCAAGACTCAACCCCCCAGGCCCAAAACCTCCCAGGAAGGCCCAAACCCTCCTAGAATGGCCCAAAACCGTAGAAAAGCCCAAAAACTCAACATACTTCATACCATAATGTCACAGAAAGATTGAAGCAAGTACGACGTGAACCAAATACGATCGAGCCCAAGATGGAAGGAGGAGTTCGAGGCCGGTACGGGTGGATGAAGAAACTGAGGCAAATACGATCAGGCCTGGGGATTATAAAAGGAGTCCGACCGGCTACATCAAAGGGGACACACATCCAAACAACCAATCAATCAATTACTTCACTTTTCAGCATTAGGAGTAGTCATTTTTAGTCCTGTAATCTTCCCTCTTGTAAAACACGTTGATCAACACGAGTTGCGCATCGCTGGTTGTTGGTCTCTATTGCATTGCACCCTACCAAGCTCTACTCTTTTTCCTAATCTTGCCGCGCATCGCCTTTTTCGGGAAGAGTAGGCTTTTACCTTATTTGATTGGCTACCAAGGGTTAGTTGGATCTATCGAAAACTTTCGATCTACGCTGGTTCACCTCATACCAATTAGGATCGGTCTATCGATAGGCCCATGATCGTTCTTCTGATCGATCACGCTGGGGAATACGTCTCTTGCCGATTGCGTGATCAAATCGGCTGGCACGCCTGCAGAATTTGAACCCGGTGTTCTCGTGTGTTGGAGGCGATCGACCTGTCGTCAAGTTTTTTGATGCCAACACACCTTTGGCACGCCCAGTGGGACCTGAAGAAGCCAACATGAAGTCAACAAGAAAGACCACCGTTTCCATTGACATCAACCCTGATGCAATAATCGCGCCGACTATGGACGATTTATCGCTAGAGCAGCGCAAGGAGATCGAAGATCTAAAGGCAGTGTTTGAGCAGATGATGCTGAACTGCTACCAGAAGACACAACGCGATGTCACACAAAAGACGGTGCTACTGTAAGTTCAAGCTCCATTTGGTTTTGTTGATTGGTTTAGATTAATAATTAATCTTTGTTTAATGACAAATCTAATCTTATTGAGACTAACATGTTTTATTGAGTTATATTTAATAGTCTCATATTTGGATGGAAAATGGAAAACCCAAGGTATGTATGCATATCCATTCTAGTATAAATTGCATATTTTGGATTCAAGTTAAAGTACGAATTCTCCATTGCATTAACCACAAAATATGCATTATGTTTCCCAATCCATATATTACATTGATGTATCATTGTAGTGATCTATTCTTCACTCCATATATAAAGGATCAATACATTGAAACACATCAATTTAAATGAATGTTTAATTTGAGTTCATTTGTCTCCTAATCATCAAAGGACATTTCATCATGTGTTGATGGTGTTCTTGTGATCGATTAAGGACAAATGGAAAGTTCTTGAGTATTATGAAGCATTAGTTGCATCATGTGCTCAAGACACATATAAATTCATTGAATTGATTTAGGTTGTGCTCAATTGATGTAAGTGGTATCCATTATGTGTTAATGGAGTGCTTAGATGATTGAGACAACCATGCATCTTGGACTAACCATTTTCATAAGTGATGAATGAGCCAGGTTAAGTCCAAAGACGGTTGAGATGATGAAAACGGGACAAGGACGACATCATGAGGTGATGGACGTCAAGAGAAGATCCCGGAAAAGAGATAAGAGAGCCAGGGTGACGATCCCGGGGGAACAAGATGATTGAAGATCATAAAGACCCCAAAGGGGATTGCTAGCGGCGGCTAAGGTATAACTAGATAGGCTAAGGATCTTTCCTAGCTTTGTGTCTAGTTTTAGCACCGTATTATTAAGAGGGGTTGAGTCTTTGCTTTGAGCTTCATCATGTGTTGGTGATCTCAATCCCGTAGTCACTCGAGCTCAAATCTTATTTGGATTTGGTTTTTGCATAGAGCTAACCATTTGGCATGTGTTGCGAATGGGTGAAGCTCGTGCTTGGATTTTGCATAAGCTCTATTTGGCATTTGTTGCAAATAGGTTAAGCTTATGCTTGGAGTTTTCGCATTGAGCTTTGATTTTCATTAGTTGAAAACAGGATAAGCTAATGCGTTGTCTTTTGCATGAAATTCATTCTTTGCATGTGTTGCAATAGATGAAGCTTCATGTTTTTTTTATTTTCAAACAAAATCTTATTGCGTTTATTTGGTATTGCTTGGAGCTATGTTTGCACGGGTTGCAAAAGGAGAGAGCTCAAGCAAGTGTTTGGTTTAGTGCATGGAGATAGAGAATTGCAGGAGTTGCATTTACAGAGCTCATGCACTATGATTTGGTTTATTTGTTTATTTGCGAGTTCGTTGTGCAAGTAAACGGGAGATCTATGGGTTCCGGTCCTGAAAGCATGTGATACTTGCACCGTGGTTTTTGCAAGTCCGTTTCATCGTGGTTTGACCATCACATGGCTAGGAGGATAAACCTTATAGACTCCGGGATTTATTTGCTTAATACGTTCTTGTAAATATAATCTTTGAGCCATTTGCGAATTGTATTCTTCGCAAATGATTTGGAGTTTGGTTGAATTCTTTGAGCATGGTTTAGTGGTGTTGCAAAAGTGTTTTGCAACTGAGTATGATCGTGGTTTGATCACCATTTGGCTCAAAGAATTGTTGTTGAAGCTTCAGAGAAAAGGCTGGAGTTTAAACCCTATTTTCTCTGTTTTGCCGGCACTACCACAGTGTTAATGTTGGTAGTACCGCTAGGTCGGTAGTACCGCTGTATGGGCGTCGGTACTGCCGCGCGGAAGATACCACCGCTATTTGTGAAGCGGTAGTTGTTTTTCAAGTGTACGCCGGACCAAACTTTTGGTCCGGTGCAAATGTGTTTTCTGAGTGTTGAAGTCCGGCACTAACGTGGGTTTATTGGCGATACTACCGTAGGTGTGATAGTACCGAAGTTTTAATAGTTGTACTATCATAGGTGCGATAGTACCAGGATTTGTTGTGCGGTAGTTATTTTTCCAGAGAGGAGTTTTTCTGGAGGTTTTCTGGTGTTCAAGGCCGGCACTACCGCTTAGTTGAGAGTGGTACTACCAGGGTTGCGGTAGTACCGGGGTTTTAGTGACGATACATATTTTCTAGAGAGATTTGTGTTCTGGAAGTTTTTAGAGTTTGAGGCCGGCACTACCGCTTAGTTGAGAGCGGTACTACCGGGGTTGCGGTAGTACTGGGTTTCTAGTGCCGGTACCTTTTTTACAGAACGGGGTGTTCTGAGGTTGCCCTGAGTCTAGCAGTACCGCCCAGTGGGGCCGGTACTGCCGCTCGAGCGGTACTATCGGTAGTTTGCCTGCGGTAGTACCCGATTTACTGTGTAACGTCTAGTTTTATAGGCGTTGCCCTAAGGAGAGGTAGTACCATAGTTTTGCCGCTGATACTACCGCTAGTGCTGATTTTTCAGGGTTTTGCCCCTCCAACGGCTAGTTTTGGAGTGGGGGCTATATTAGACCCCCTTGGGGGCATTAGTTTAAGAGTTGCTGTACTCTTGAGTGTTCTTGAGCTTGGTTTGAGTTTGTGAGAGGGTTTGCATGGTTTTTCCTCTTCTAAATTGGTTTTGAGCTCAAGAGTGATCCTAATTACATGAGTAGCAATAAGAGGGAGTTTGAGAGGACCCTAGTTGCATTGGTTGCACTAGGTGATCACGGGAGTCGCGGAAGTGCAATTGGTGAAGCTTGAATGGAGTGATCAACTTGTTACTCTTGGAGGTTGGTGCCTCCTAGACGGCGTAGGTGCATCGTGCGCGGGAGCTATCAAGGTTTGTGAGAAGCCCCGGCGAAGTTTGTGAAGGTTGGTGCTTAGCCTACCCGGCGGGGTAAAAAGCAACCATAGTGGATTCGAGGTGAAGTCTCAAGTGAGTGGGCCGGTCCAAAGTGAGTTGGACTTCCTCAATGTGAGTAGGAGAGAAGTCTCTGAACCACGGTAAAAAGTATTATGCCTCTTGTCTCCTTTACTTTCAAGCATTTACTTTATCGCTTTTATATCCATTGCTTGATTGTACATAGAATTGCTTAGTGTAATTTGCTTGTTCTTCATAGCAATTCTAGTTGGAGACTTAATTAGTCAGTGCACTAGTAAGCCTAGTTGATTTAGGCTTTAATTGTCAAAACCTTAGTCTTCCGCTTGCGCATAATCTTTATGTAGGTTTTGACATAGGGGTAATTAGAGACGATCCTCGATTAGTGAGTAGAAGTTTTTAAATCGCCTATTCACCCCCTCTAGGCGCCTTCTCGACCCTATAGCTACAAACGTTCAATCCCTTCGGGGCGGACGCCCCCAACACAGACAGCGGAGCTACGGTAAGCTGATATTTACCTACGCAAGCAGAATTATCGTGTATGATTAATCAATCTATAAATTGTGCATTATTGAACCAATCATTAACACTAGTCACCACACTTAGGCCATTGATATCAAAGAGTGTAAAGGAAGTGGCGCAAGAGCTCGTCACAACCAGATCTCTTTTTGAACCACAATAGACCCTTCCTACATTCCCGGTTTTTTCAATCGGACAAAGCGCTCAAGGCCCGAAGCCAATGGTTGAAAACAGACCATCGGCTGCGGTCACGACACCCGCACCACCACAGCCAACCATCATCTTGCCCAAGGATCTTGGGACGAGCGAGGTCAGGCAGTACCACGCTTACACAGATGGTGCTAAAGTAGGCATTACGCCTAATACACTGTCGAGTACGCATCACCCTCATCGAGTGGTCGCATAGTCGGAACCCTTCATACCATTACAGGAGCCCGTGAAACACCAAGTCGTTAACCACGAGACTTTGCAAAACCACCTACATCTTAGGTCGACAAACCAAACCGAGTTTGCACTCGGGGGGCATCGTCACAACCAGCCCGAGCTCTCGCTCAGGGGGCATTGCCACGAACCGCCCGAGTTTGCATTTGGGGGGCATCGGCACAGTTTAGGTCGGCAGGCACCTCCAATACAGGTTGCACCACCCAAAGAGGCCGATTGGACCAACGCGATCACAACCGTCCTATGGGACAAATTCAGTATCCAACCGAGAGGGCGGACTCTCGGCTACAAAAAACCCTACCCCAACTACATTAATAGGATCCCACACCCTAACAGATATCGGCTTCCCGACTTTGCTAAATTCTCAGGGGATGACACCACCACCATTACGGAGCATGTCGGGCGCTTTATGGTGCAATGCGGGGAAGCCGCACATTCTAACGGACTCCGGATAAAATTATTCCCACTATCTCTATCCGGAGCGGCCTTCATCTGGTCACCACCCTACCTCCGAATTCGGTTAATACCTGGACCGATTTAGAGAACCGGTTCCATGAGTATTTCTTTTATGGGAGTTTAGAACTGTGGATCTTTGATCTAAGCTCTGTACGGCAGAAATTCAGGGAATCAGCAGTGGAATACATTAAGAGATTTAGAGAGGTGTGGAATCAGTGCTTTAGCGTCACCCTGCCCGACAATCAGTTAGCCGATCTAGCTTTCCAGGGATTAATTCCTCCTTTACGGGAGAAATTCGGTGGCCAAGAATTCACCGACCCTAGCCACCTCCTGCATAGGGTGTCGGCCCAGGAAGGCCGACTCTATGAAAACAAAGGATTTAAAGATAAATTCAAAATAACAAGGAAAGAGAAAAACCAAAAGTTAACCTCGTAGAATATGAGTCAGAAGATTCGACTGATGGTGAAGAGACGGATGTCAACATAGCCGAGTGGGTCAAAGGTAACAAAAGGCCTTTCATATGCTCTTGGTTGAAACCGACTAAGGCCAAGTCGAAAGTCAAGTATTCATTTGACGTGACCAAATGAGACCGCATCTTTGATTTACTTTTACAAGAGAAATTGGTGCGGATCCCGGAGGGACATGTTATACCATCGGTTGAAGAATTAAAAAGACGCAGGTACTGCAAATGGCATAATTCCTTCTCGCATAACACTAATGATTGCAATATCTTTCGTCAATAGATACAGTCGGGCCATAGAAGACGGATGACTGAAGTTCGCAGAACAGGCTCTGTAGATTGACACCGATCCTTTTTTGGTCAACATGGTCAGTTGCTCATCCAAAGGGAAGGAGGTAAGACAGGACGAGATTCGTTAGCTGTCTGTATCGGCCATAAAAGCCGATAAGAGAATAGTGAACGATGAGGGAACAGTGCAAATCATGATCGGCTCAATCCAAATAGAGGCCAATCGAGAAGGAAAATGGTCCAGGATGGTTAAGGTAAAAGGGAGATCCGAGACCAACAGATGGCATAAGGCCGAGAGGCGAGTGCCACCAAAAAAACTGATACGGAAGGTCAAGCCGACTTTTTTCCCAACTGCTGGCGAAGTATGAATGAAAGGGTCAGAAGACAAGGAGTAAACCCCTACGGGCACCGATAGGGACATATCGGCCGACTACTGTAGAAAAGGCTCACGAACGGTGCCCTTTCTGGCGATTCTGCTAGGAACAAGGACTGGCATTATCATCCCCTCACGTCTGTCCAATGCAGCATTACCCGGGGCAGAGCCGAGAGCATCTGGGTGCTCATGCGGGATCAACGTCAGGACAACATCTCCGCCAGCATCCTGAAAGCTACAGAAGGTCGGTCCGTGAAAGGATCTCCAGGCTAGTTCAATCGCCCAAGCACTCAGAAGAACGGTATAAGGCCAGAAGTTCAGAATCGGCCAAACAGGAAGGACGTAGAAAGCCAATCCACGACAGAATCTCTCAACCATATCAGGGATAGGAGATTGCCGGAGAGAAATGGAAGGCTGATCGATCAGAATCAACCGGATCAAAGGGTCCTAAGAGGCCGGCCCAAAAGGACACCTCCGAGGACATCCAAGAGAATAAAGAGCTGAAGGCAACAAGGTCGGCTGGAAAAATACGCCAACCAATAGAACCAAAACCGCGATGGTGCCCCTTCGGGTTGACGAAATGGCAAAGACATCGGTGCCAACGCCTCAGAACGCAACTAAGGGAAGCTGAGGAGGAGAAACGAAGGGACAAGACATTCGATAAGTTGCGCCCCGTAAATATCACAAAAAAGGAGTGGCGCAAAAAAGAGGTCACTCTAGAGAACCTGCCCGTGTCGGACGACATGAGAACGCCCACGACAGCCGACGTGGGGACGCCCATGTAAACCGACGCGGAAGCAATCACGGCAGATGACGCAGAGCCAACCTCGGCAGGCAGTGCGGAATCACCAATGGTGCGGGACAAGACGCTCCCTCCAGTAGACATTAACATGGTGTTCACCCTACCAGCCGAGTTCAGAGCTCAGGCCAAGCAGCCCTGGAATCCTATGCATAGCTTTGCCTAGGATCCCAAGAGGCAGTCATCGAGAAGCCTCAAGAAGACCATCAGCACCTGAAACCACTATACCTGAAAGGACACATCGACGGTAAGACGATATCAAGGATGCTGGTAGACAGAGGCCGACCATCAACCTGATGCCATACTCGACGTGCAAGAAGCTGGGTAAGTCTAACGAAGATCTCATCAAGACCAATATGGTCCTGAATGATTTTACAGGAGATCCACAGAGGCCAGAGGCGTCATGGTAACCGAACTGATAGTCGGTAGCAAAACGATACCGACTGCCTTCTTCATAGTGGACGCCAAGGGAAGTTACAGTGTGCTACTAGGAAGAGATTGGATCCATGCCAACTACTGCATCCCATCCACCATGCATCAAAAATTAATACAATGGAACGGCGATGCAATCGAGGTAGTGGAAGACGACACATCAGCCCATATTGCCATGGCTATGCAAATTGGCCGCACGAAGGGGCTAGATGCATATCAGGCATAGCGCTAGAAGACTGCGACTTCATCTGCATTAATGATGCTAGAATTAGTCCGATCAGCGTAAAACCCAGCGCGGTCGATCGGATGAGTGAAATCCTACGGCGATGGAAACCAGTCTAAGTGTGAAGATGTTACAAGAAAGAGCAAGGAGTTATCGGCACACAACCAATAATCTCAAAGCTATTGGGGATTTTGAAGATGATGAAAGGCTCAGCCAGGGGTTCACTTCAGTCGATCCATCAGAACAAGTAGACATAGGAGACGGAGATCGAAAAAGGCCGACCTTCATCAATGCCAGGTTGTGCACCGAGCACAAAGAAAAACTTGCCACATTTCTTAAAAAGTACAAAGAATGCTTCGCTTGGGAGTACCATGAAATGTTGGGCTTAAGCCGACAACTCGTCGAACATCGGTTACCAGTAAAATCCGGGTATAGGCTGTTCAAACAACCACCTAGGCGTTTTAATCTGGCAATATACGACAAGATCAAAGAAGAAGTAGAATGATTACTAGAAGCCAGTTCATCAGACCGTGTCGGTATGCTGAATGGGTTTCCAACATCGTTCCGGTAAAGAAGAAGAACGAAAAACTTAGGATATGAGTTGACTTCTGGGACATTAACAAAGCTACCCCTAAGGATGAATACCCAATTCCCATAGCCGATATGCTTATCGATGCTGCATCTAGGCATAAGGTCATCAGTTTCCTTGATGGGAATGCAGGGTATAATCAAATATTCATGGCCAAAGTCGATGTCAACAAAACAGACTTACGATGCCCTAGGGCATTAGGGTTATTTGAGTGGGTCATCATGACGTTCGGACTAAAGAACGCTGGAGCCACCTACCAAAGGGCCATGAATCTAATATTTCATGAGCTAATTGGCCGCATCGTGGAGATATACATCGACGACGTGGTAGTAAAGTCGGTAGGGGACCAACAACATCTGGCCGACTTGGAAGAAGTGTTCAAGAAGACAGGAATGCACGGCCTGAAGATGAATCCGCTGAAGTGTGCGTTTGGGGTATCGACTGGGCAATTTCTCGGGTTCATGGTGCATGAAAGAGGGATAGAAGTAAACCAAGAGCGAGTCAGAGCTATAACCGATACACAGCCGCCGAAGAACAAGAAAGATTTGCAAAAATTGGCTGGCAAAGTCAATTATTTAAGGCGCTTCATTTCAAACTTTTCTGGTCAGATCAACGCATTCACCCCACTACTAAGGATAAAAGAAAACCAAGAGTTCATGTGGGGAGAGGAACAACAAAAAGCATTTGACAATATCAAGAGGTATCTGTTAAAGTCTCCGGTGTTGATAGCACCACTGAAAGGAATGTCTTCAGACTATACATATCGGCAGAGGAAACAACTATCGGGGCAGTCCTGATGCAAGAAGTGGAGGGCAAAGAGCAGCCAATATTCTACCTGAGTTGATGATTGATAGATGCGGAAACCAGGTATCCGGCGGCCGAGAAACTCTGCTTATCCTTCTACTTCCCATGCACGAAGCTAAGGCATTACATATTGGCATCAACGTGCATGGTCGTAGGTACGACCGACGTTATCAAATATATGTTGTCTGCCCCCATAATGAAAGGATGACTCGGAAAGTGGGCCTATAGACTCACTGAGTTCGACTTGACGTTCGAATTGGCCAAAGCTATAAAAGGACAAGTAGTGGCCGATTTCATTACAGATCAAGCCCCCACCTATGGGCTAGTAAGCCTCGCCCCCTGGCGGTTTCATTTCGATGGAGTAAATGGAAAGAGAGGAGGTGGCTTCTTTACCAAGGGAGGCGGTATACTGATGAGGACATCACTCCTTCGGATACAACCACAGGACATACAACAAACTTGCAAGGTTGCACAATGAGAATATTGATTTGATCAGATTTAAGGAATAGGCATCAAACTTTACAAAGAATTTCATCACGTCATATATGGACCATGCCAAAATTAAGAACAAGCTTTCCATGTTATGGAATCAAGCTCGTCCTCTAGAAGCACGTTAAGATTTGATATCATACATTGTACAACAATACGAACTGGAGTCGAGGACGAATCCAAAACAAGAAGGGGAGTATGATGAGGACATCACTCCTTCAGATACACCCACAGGACCTACAACAAACTTGCAAGGTCACATGATGATAATTCTAGAGGGTCAAATCAGTAGAGCAACTGCGCGACAGGTGAATTATCACGTGAACTCGTTCCTTAGGTTAAATAAATATACAATGGAGGATAAAATACTTTTTAATAATATTCTTGGACTTAGGAGGGATGGCATGCGTGAGCAAAGATGGACTATTTAAGGTGAGAAAGCGAAGAGGTTCAATGGGAATGTGAATGGTTTCAACTCGGCGTCCAATGACCAATCTGACATTAAATGCTCATAGAGAATGCAAATGGACTCTGTTCGGGGCATGTGAGCACTTCCTGAAAAGATTATCTTGTACAATTTCCAATGGATCTAGCCTCATCTTCAATTTCATCTTGAGTTGGGCACAGTAGACAAAAACATTTGGTAGTCAGATCCAATCTTCAACTCTTTGGATGCTACGCCACCATTAATTTTGGCTTGTGTTCCCATTGCTGCGTGAGAGCACCTCCTTGTCTATATATTGGATAAATCCCTTCCATTTATTTTTAGTTTTTGTAAAGATTAGTTGCCCCCATGTGTGGAACTTTATCCTTGTTCTCCTAACTCAGCTAGAGCAGCAGTAAACAAGTTCAAAACCCCAACTTCTGTGTGTGCTTTATCATTGTTCTTGCTAGTTCTTCGATTGCTTGTAAGAATAGACCTTTGTGACCAGGTCATCTGTGTCTTGGCACAGTTGATAACAATTAGGAGCGTGGTTTAGCGATTGCGAGCGCTTATCCTTGCGTGGTTCGTAGCCGGATCGTCAAAGCCATTCTCCGCCAAATCGAAGTTATTCCCTCACCGGAAGATCGGGCCACCCCGTGAGTCCATTATTTGGTATCATAGCAAGGTTTACTGGTGAGTTTTTATATTTTGTTCAGTTGTTTGATTGTGTTCTTCCTATAGTCCAAAAAATTTGCCTCACAAAAAGATTATTTTCCTGTTGTCCAAACCTTCTTTATGCCTTTCAATCTGTTAATTTTGGTTTGCTAACTTGAGTTTGGTTCGTTCTAGAGTTGTCTTGTTGCTATTCATCATTTTGTTCATCTCAATTTTCATCTCCCCACGTCAAAGTCCCCTCATATTCCTCAAAAACAAAAAATATTGCATCTGTACCAGAAAGTTTCCCTTTCTGCAACCGCCATAAAAAATGCCATAAATTCCAATTGCCTTATCCTTTTTTTAGTGCAACCCAAAGGAGCAAATCCATGACTTGCTGCTCTATCTTGCTACCAAGTTTTAAGTCCATACAGAAGGAAATAAGAAATTATCAACGTTTGATTCAGACCTAGTTGCTGTCTTGAAATCTACAGCTAAGCGCAATTGTGAATTTTGTGCGGATTTTTTGGTTGGTTTTCAGAAAATTGGCCCAAAATAAAAGTTGTTGGAAAAGTCGTAAGGAAGAAATGAAAAAAATCATTGCAATAAAGGCAACTGACAATAAGTTACGGCTAAAATACCAATCTTCTATCCAGCGGATAGAAAATAGCAAGTTACAAAGTTGGATCAATTTTGTGCTTTCATGATCCCAATTGTATATCTTTGAGTTGCTTTGTGTTTACCACTTGTATCAATATCCACATATTTGCTTTAGCCTATTTTTCATCATTGTTTGATCAGCAACATAGGCTAAGTGCTAGTTTCGAACAGTTACCCAATTTGTGCAAATCTGAGATTAGCTGATTGTTTTCCTTTGCTACTATATACATAGCATGTCCAAGCTCCACTTTCTACTAACCTCATAGATGATAGCCTTGCAATCGCTTTACTCATGCTTGAGATTAGTTTATCATGAACCAGCCACCGGTTGCAGCACTTGCTACATTGGTAAGAATTGGTAAGAACTTGGTAAGAGTTTGAACAGAAGTGACCTGATCAATTTCACCAATTAGTAGTGGATAGGGAACTACATATCTTTGTGTGTTTTCCGTTTATTACTAACCATGGCAGATGAAGCAGGAAGCAATGAGGAAAACCGAGCAGATGTTCTCACACCCCGTTTGAGAGGAATCATACAACACTTCACATGATTACTCAACGAATATGCTGAAAATCATGATAATGCATTGGCTCAGATCAATGACAACCTCGCCACCCTTTGTGATTGAGTTGATCATCTTGAGGGACAACAACCACCCCTTGCTGCAAATAGGCCCAACAATGTAGTAAGACAAAATGGCGCACCATGTCACCACCCCCCCCCCCCACCTGCTAATCATACTTGGGCAAATCAGGTGGAAGAAAAAGACAAACATTGTGCACTCTTGCCTCTAGTCAAGAAATTCTTGCAACAGCTAGAAAACATGCTATACGAAACATCTTCTTAGTTTACAAGAAAGGTTTGTGGGACAAACAAGACTATTGGACCATCTCCTATCACTGAAAAAGGTAATATCAAGTTTACATTGCCTCCATTCAATGGGAATTTTGATATAGGTGCATACATTTATTGGGAAATAGCGGTGGACAAAGAATTTGGCAAGTATAATTTGTCCGAAAATGAAAAGATTAGAATTGCTGCTAGTGTCCTAATTGGATTTGCATTAACATGGTGGAAGTGGGTTTGTAGAAAAGAGAGAAAACCTAAAAATTGGAAGGTCATGAAACACTTATGAGACTTAAATATGTGCCTGAATATCATATTAATTTTTTGTATACTAGACTCCAATGCTTGAAACAAGGAAATAAAAAGCATTAAGGAATACTATGAACGATTGCAAAATCATGTGTTGCGTTGTGGTTTAGTTGAATGTGAAGAAGCTACAAAAATTCAATTCTTAAGAGGGTTTAATCAAAACATTCAGGACATTATTGATCATCAAATGATCAATTCATTATCTCATTTGTTCAAGCTTGCTTGTAAGACTGAAAATCAGATTTTAGGAAAATTGAGAATGCTTGATGCTAGGAAGCAAGAGAACAAACTTAAATCATCTTAGTTGATAGATGATGAGAAATCTGAAATCCTTGCATTAATTTGCAAAGAAGAAGATAATTCATTACAGAAATCTCCTGTTCTCGTGTCTCCTTTTATGACTACCCTTTTGCATGATCATGAAAATAAAGAAGAGATAGGGAGTGATGTGGTCGAGAATGGGACTTTCCCTTCGACCAAGGAGTTTGATGTGGTTGCACCTTTGATAGACACATCTAAAGTGAATATCGTGGTTGATGGCAATTATACCACTGTTGGCCCACAATCCATTTGGAATGAATTAAGTCATAATCTAGTTATCATTGATGAGAAGTTGAATATGGAACAACATGAACTCTTTGATAAGCAAAAAGACAATGAGTTCATCATAACTGAATAAGGAACATCTGCTGTCCCAAAGTTTAGATTATCCGAGGAAGCACTCCTTACAATACCTACATCATTTGAGAAGAACATTGTCGAACCCCGGAATAACACCTCCAAAATCCTCTACGTATTCTGTACTAGTCCAGGAAATGCTAGTACACATAGTAGAAATGAAACCATGGCATATCCATTGCTTTTTATTAATATTAAATATTCAGAGTTACAAAGGAAGTGGCGCGCAGGCCAACAATTAAATAAACGACTAAAATAAAAGCAGCGGAAATGAAGAACAATAAATAGGACCCAATTTATTTGCCACAGGCAATCGATTGCGGGCACGACCTAGTCCAAAGGATACTCACCATCGTGGTACTCTTCCTCTGAAGCAGTAAATTAAGCAAGGGTGAGTACTAGCGTACTCAGCAAATCACACCGAGAATGCAATATAAATGTATGGCAATCCAAGGATGCAAATATGGTTTATTTAAGCGTAAAGCAATAGTTTAATAAACGTTTTAAATAAATTTTAAATGGCATAGTTTATCCTGAGAATCAAATCTATACATTTTTCTTTAACTCAGGAATATCTCCTGGAATTGGCTAAGTTTTACCCATAATGGACTCCCTCCATCCAACATCGTTTTCGAAAACCAAATTTTAATTTACTAAAGTCTAATCTGAGAATGCCTTGCTCGGCATGCCCATAACCGCGGGTAGGGCTAATCGATTAGTTTGACACTCTGCAGAGGTTGTACAACTTTACCCATAAGACATAATATTTCTCCCTTGTGTCAGCACACTTCCTTTGGTGAGTGACAGAGAAAATTATGACAAGGCCCCTATAATAATTCATACATGTAGTCATGCCCGCTAAGGTTTCACCGCTGAATGAATCCCTCTATTCAGAAGCCCCCTCTTGCGCTAGAGTGGTAGCCTCACGCTTTCACCACACCACTACCTCCATATGGCATGACTATCCATGTTATGACTTAATATGACTAGCCAGATCTGTCCCATTACAGACTCGTGGTAGCACGGTTAGGCTTTACATTCAGCGAAACTCAGACCGGTCCTTAACTGACTAGGCGAGACTTTCCACAAACCCAATATGATAACCACACCACTTTCCAACCTTTTCTCGCCCTGTCTAAGTCATTTTCATTTTAACCATACTATCTCCATATTAATTCTAACATTGATCACTATAAGTTTCCATTTAAACATGCCCATCATTTTGGCATAAAATCCCCAAAACTTCCTAAGTTCATTTCTAAGCATGTCTAAGCAATGTCTAATTATTACCATAGTCATAGCTCAAATTTTTCCTAAGGTTACAAGGGTATCGGAATTCAAATGACAAAGGTGGTATATCGATTTTGGATATAACTATCATTTCAACCTAGGTCGGAAATTTACGTCTATAACAAATAAGCATGCAATAATTTAAAATTCAAACATATAAGTTCACAAATTGGGAGCAACATGATTAAGGGGTGTGACTTGCCTGGTTCGATGAGTTGCTGCTCGAATTTGTCGCTCGGATTCTCCGTAATCTACGCGTAAAAAGCACCCAAATTCAAATAAAATCCAAATAAATTCAAATTGAATTTCAAACTAGCACTAAACTAAATTTCAAGATTTGAATTTAGGAAGAAAAACGGAGCCAAACGGGGTTCGAAGGGGCGAAAACGGGCTCTCGGAAGTTTAAAAACAATTAAAACGGATTTTCTAGAATTTTTGGAATTATTTTTATAAAGAAAAACCGAATTATTGCGCATCGCTGACGTCAGCGCCCGAATTTCAGTTTTTGGATTTATTTTTAAAAGAAACCCGATTTATGACGTCAGCGTTGATGTCATAATTGATTTTTGGATTATTTTTAAAAGAAAATAGGGAATGCTGTGTCACGCTGACGTCAGCGGGGAATTTTGATTTTCAATTTTTTTTAAATAACCGTATGACAGGTGGGGCCGGCCTGGGCGTGGACCGCGTCCACGCCACCGTGGACCGGGCGTTCTTGCCGGCGCGAGCGGGCGAGAGAAGAGCGCGGCGCAGGGTGGCGGAGGCGGAGGCGGTGGCGCAGGCGGCGGGGCCGGATGAGGCCAGAGGGAAGTGGGGAACTCACCCTTGCTTAATTTACTGCTTCAGAGGAAGAGTACCACGATGGTGAGTATCCTTTGGACTAGGCCGTGCCCCCAGTCGATTGCCTGTGGCAAATAAATTGGGTCCTATTTATTGTTCTTCATTTCTGTTGCTTTTATTTTAGTCGTTTATTTAATTGTTAGCATGCGCACCACTTCCTTTGTAACTCTGAATATTTAATATTAATAAAAAGCGATGGATATGTCATGGTTTCATTTCTACTGTGTGTACTAGCATTTCCTGGACTAGTACAGAATACACAAAGGATTTCGGAGGTATTATTCCGGGGTCCGACAAGA
The DNA here is from genome assembly GCA_036346355.1 of Rhipidocladum racemiflorum. NCBI lineage: Eukaryota > Viridiplantae > Streptophyta > Magnoliopsida > Poales > Poaceae > Rhipidocladum > Rhipidocladum racemiflorum. Next base: position 37,739,275 of record CM070583.1, on the reverse strand, counting down.
GATGGTATCAGAGCCATATCGATTGTAGGTCATAGCCATGGTTAAACTTGGGGACTATATTTTAAAACATAAATAATTTGAAAAACTTTTACTTCTTACTCTCTCTACGCTCACCCCCTTCTATTTACAAAAATTCATTTCTAGGTCACCTCTCTCTCAAAATTTGTAAATGGCCAAGATCCCGACTGCGGTGTTGTACGGATTGTACATGTAGAGCTAGACCAGGATCTTGCTGGATATGACACGATTCCTCGGATTCACACAGAGACCTGTCTACCATGGCTTCCGGACACGGGCGTTTGCACAGGATCAATGGAGAGTCGAGGTTCACATCTACGCCCAGGACCAAGGCAGGACTGTCTCCCACATCTATGAGGCTCCGATGATGAGAGACACTTTCGCCACGGGCATTCAGGATGCAGCTCGCGAGGCAGTATGGATGATGGGGAGACTCTATGAGGTGCAGCTAAGGCCCTATGAGTTTCGCAACTATCCCATCAAGTATCAGTGCAGCTCTTATAGTGTCTATCACTCCGCCACGACGAGCAGCTCCACCGTCTTGCTTCGACAGACGAAACTTACAGAGGCTATGGACATGAGCTACCAGGACACACATGACGAGTTGTTGACAACCCAGCAAAGGCTCCGTGAGGTGCAGGAGGAGCTGGCCATATACAAGGCCGGCAGTGAACGTTCGTCCGTCCAGGGAGAGACTTCGGAGTACTCAAAGCCTGTCTACGTCCCGAAGAAGAGAAAGACTGGCAACAAGAAGACTTACTTGAGCCATTTCCGTGGACCTCAGTAGGATTAGGTTCCTCTTTAGATAGTTTAGACGAGGATTCTTTCGATGTGCGAGCTATCGTTACTCTTTGTGAACAGTCGCCATCTTTTGCATGAGGTTTAATAAAGATTTGATTCATTCGTTCGTTTATATTTTAGTGTTGGCTTATTTATACTAGTATAGCTACATCTCACCCTTCCTTTAGACTTTAAGGATGTATTTAATAAACTTTATTTCAAAAATTCTTACTCTCAACCTATGCTATCTTATCCTCACCTTGATTCATTACTTGAAAAGAATTTAACTAATACTCTTATTTTCAAAATTGTAGATGGTTAGTGGTAATTTCACCGCAATCCACAGTTGGACGCGTGTTCTTCAGTACCAGCTATGCTACCTAGGGATCAGACGGCGACCAGCTTACTACCTAGGAGAAGAGAATTATGAAGGAGAAGTCATCGGCCACTACACCAACCTGCTCATCACCATGCTAGCACGATATGGGAGACTTCACTTCGCCTTCAGAGGACATGGCCCCACGAGCTATGATACGAACGACGCAGCTTCCTGCAAAGCAGTGCGACGGTTCTACCGTCTCTTCGGCATTCAACTTCGAGGAGCGAGACCTCACTTTGTTCCCCGTAGACACTAGGGAATTATAACCAAGCCTTAGAAGCCTTTAGAGTAAACCATCCTTTCTTTAGGAATTTGTGAGCTGTCTTTTATTCTTTTGTGGCAGCCACAACGAATCATTAAATTAATAAAAGAATGATTTGGTGTTTATTGGAGTTTATTGCTTGTGTGTGGGGTTTTGGTTAGATCTCTATTCTTCCCTTTCCTAATCTTGTCGTCGAACCAGATGGTGAACACTCGTTGCAACGCCGATAGTCCGCCTTCGCCAGGATTGCCCCTCCTCCCGTAGATGGACCCACCTGGCAGTAGATGATGGAAAATCAAAATTAGCTTATCCAACTGCTAGCACAGAGTATCAAATAATCAGAATGCTCAAGCCACTGCTCCCCAGCATCACCTGCAGAACAAGTTGCCAGAATTCATGAGGACCCAGCTTCCAGTGTTTTCCAGCAGTGCTGAGCCTCTTGATCCAGACGACTAGCTCAGGACCATCGAGAAAAAGTTGGACATCATTCAGTGCAGTGACCGAGAGCGAGTCTTGTTCACTTCTCATCAGCTGAGTGGACCTGCTGCTGAGTGGTGGGATAACTTTCGAGTTACTCACTGGGACGCTCAAGCTATTACCTGGGATGATTTTGTGCAAGCCTTTCGCCGAGCTCACATTCCTTTAGGCATCATTACACTCAAGAAGGAGTTCTGTTCCTGGCGTCAGGGAGGATGCACTGTGACAGAATATCTGTACAAGTTCAACCACTTGGCTAGATATGCTCCAGAAGATGTAGCCACCGATGAAGCAAAGCAGGAGCGCTTCATTGAAGGATTGAATGATGAGCTGGCAGTTCAGCTCATATCTCATGACTACGTTGACTTCCAGCAGTTAGTCAACAAGGCTATTCGCTAGGAGGGCAAGCACCAGGAGATGGTGAGCCACAACAGAAGGATGGCTTTCCAAAGGAACAACCCCGGAGGACACCCCAAGCCTCGCACCGCGATGCCTCAGCCTCCGCAGCATGTCAGACCTCAGGTTCCGTCTTCGTCCAGGGCATTAGTGGCACTGCAGCGTCTGGCCAACCCCAATTTCAGGCCACCTCCAGCTCCGGCAGGTAATCAAATCCAGAGGACTACACAGACTGCAGATGGAGTCCAGTGCTACTACTGTCATGAGATGGGACATTTTGCGAACCAGTGCCCTAAAAAGAGAGCAATGCTAGCACCAAAGACCTGCATCTAACCCTTCACTCTTCCAAAGAAAGCAGCTCCTAAGAATATGATACCAGCAGTAAGAGGCCGTGTCAACAATATCACGGCAGAGGAAGCCCAGGATGCTCCGGATGTGGTCCGTACGTTCCTTGTAAATTCTGTCCCAACATCAGTTTTATTCGATTCTGGAGCTTCGCATTCTTTTGTTGCTAGTCAATTTGTGGGTAAGCATGGGATAGCCTCTTTTCCTCTTGTCAATCCCATGTTAGTCAGCTCCCCAGGCTTAGAAGTAAGAGTCGACTCCATTTGCCCAAAAGTCCCTTTGATTATAAATGGAGTGACATTCCTAGCCAACTTAATAGTTTTGCAATCCCAAGATTTGGATGTGATCCTTGGTATGGACTAGTTAACCAAGAATAAGGGTTAGATTAATTGCACTAACTGGACTATTGAGCTCACCAATGAGGATGGAATCAAGGTTGAGTTTGAATCCAAGAACAATAGGGGTAAACAAGTCAGTCTCAATAAACTCAAGGGCTTAAGTATAGAGCAAGTGCCAGTAGTAAAAGAGTATCCGGATGTTTTCCCAGAAGAGTTACCCGGTATGCCTCCTGACAGAGACGTTGAGTTCATAATTGATCTCATCCCTGGTACAGCTCCGATTTCAAAGAGGCCGTATAGAATACCCGCCAATGAGCTAGCTGAGTTGAAGAAGCAAATTCGTGAGCTGCAAGACAAGGGATACATCAGACCAAGTTCATCACCTTGGGGTGCACCTATTCTTTTTGTCAAGAAAAAGGACGGTAGTATGAGGATGTGTGTGGATTATAGAGCTCTTAATGAAGTCACCATTAAGAACAAGTATCCCTTACCCAGGATCAATGACTTGTTCGATCAGTTAAAGGGAGCAGGTGTCTTCTCCAAAATAGATCTTCGGTCAGGTTATCATCAGCTAAAAATCCAACTTGAAGATGTACCCAAGACAGCCTTCACCACTCGGTATGGACTTTATGAGTTCACAGTTATGTCATTTGGGTTGACCAATGCACCAGCCTATTTCATGAACATGATAAATAAGGTGTTCATGGAATTTTTAGATAAATTTGTGGTTGTGTTCATTGATGACATTCTCATCTACTCTAGAGATGAGAAGGAGCATGAGACACATTTGAGATTAATATTGGAAAAACTCAGGGATCACCAGCTATACGCCAAGTTTAGTAAGTGCGAGTTTTGGTTGAAGGAAGTAGGATTTCTTGGACATATTGTATCCGCAAGTGGAGTGGCAGTAGATCCAACAAAAGTAGAAGTAGTAATGGGATGGGAACAGCCCAAGTCTGTCTCTGAGGTTAGAAGTTTTATGGGAGTAGTTGGATATTATCGGAGATTCATAGAGAGTTTCTCCAAGCTTGCACGTCCGATGACTCAACTTCTGAAGAAGGAAAAGAAGTTTGAATGGACAGAATGAAGCTTTGTAGAACTAAAGAAAAGACTTGTCTCAGCACTAGTTCTAGTTCTACCAGATATTCACGAGGATTTTGTGATTTACTGTGATGCATTGCGGCAAGGTTTGGGTTGCGTGCTGATGCAAGAAGGAAAAGTAGTAGCTTACGCATCACGGCAACTAAAGCCTCATGAGAGCAATTATCCTACTCATGACTTAGAGCTAGTTGTGATTGTGCATGCTTTGAAGATTTGGCGACATTACCGCATTGGTAATCGTTGCGAAATATACACAGACCATAAAAGCCTGAAGTACATATTCACTCAAACCGAGCTCAACTTGAGGCAAAGAAGATGGCTAGAGTTGATAAAGGATTACGATATTGGTATCCACTGTCATCCAGGGAAAGCCAATGTGGTAGCCGATGCATTGAGCCAAGAAAGTCATGTCAACAGGATCAGTGCTAGAGAAGGTTTATCTGAGCTATGTCAGGAAATGAAGAGGTTGAATCTGGAGATTGTCACTCACGGATCAGTGAACGCACTTGAGGTGCAACCCACACTTCTAGATCAGATCAGAGAAACTCAAAAAGAGGATGCAGATATCCAAGAGATTAAACAGAATATGAGAAGAGGAAATTCCCCAGGATTTTCAGAAGATGAACAAGGTGTTATATGGTTTGAGAATATGTTGTGTGTGCCAGACCATAAGGAGATAAAGGAAGTACTTCTTTAGGAAGAACATGAGTCTCCATTCTCTATTCATCCCGGCAGTACAAAGATGTATCAAGATTTGAAGGAAAAGTATTGGTGGGTTAGCATGAAGAGAGAAATTGCAGAGTATATTGCTCGCTGTGATGTTTGTCAGAGGGTTAAAGCAGAACATCAGAGACTAGCAGGCCTGCTACAGCCATTAGCAATCCAAGAATGGAAATGGGAGGAAATTGGAATGGATTTCATTACTGGACTCCCTAAAACCCAAACAGGCTATGATTCCATTTGGGTAATAGTGGACTGTCACCAAGGTAGCTCACTTTATACCGATGAACGCTTGGTATGGTGGGAATAAACTGGCTGAGCTTTATATAACCAAGATTGTGTGTTTACATGGAATTCCCAAGAAGATAGTCCCAGATCGAGGTAGTCAGTTTACCTCACGTTTCTGGAAAAATTTACATGAAGCCATGGGAACCCGGATGAATTTTAGTACAGCATACCATCCTCAAACAGATGGACAAACCGAGCGTGTGAACCAAATATTGGAAGATATGTTGCGCGCTTGTGCGTTGGATTATCATGCCAGTTGGGACAAGTGTCTCCCATTTGCCGAATTTTCATATAATAATAGTTATCAAGCCAGTTTGAAGATGTCACCATTTGAAGCACTGTATGGAAGGAAATGCAGAACTCTGCTCTTATGGGATCAAGTTGGAGAGCGACAGTTGTTCAGTCCAAGTATTCTGAATGAGGCAGAAGAGAAAGTCAAGCTTATACAGGATAGACTCAAGATAGCTCAATCCAGGCAGAAAAGCTATGCGGACAATCGCCGAAGAGAGCTAGCCTTTGAGCCAGGAGATCATGTGTATCTCATAGTCACTCCCCTTAGAGGCGTAAGACGCTTTGGAAATAAAGGAAAGCTCGTACCACGGTATGTGGGCCCGTACCCCATACTGTCGAGGAAATGAGAAGTGGCTTATCAGCTGAGTTTACCTCCAGCGCTGGCAGGAGTGCATGATGTGTTTCATGTGTCGCAATTGAAGAAATGTCTTCGAGTTCTCGCAGAGCAAATATAATTGGACGATATTGATACATAGAAAGATCTGACTTATAAAGAGCATCCAATCAAGATTCTGGAGACTGCAGAACATGTCACCCGAAGAAAGACCATCTGCTTTTGCAAAGTTCAGTGGAGTCATCATTCAGAAAAGGAAGCCACTTGGGAAAAAGAAGAGGAGCTAAAGTTCGAGTATCCCCAACTCTTTTGCTAGCCACCTGAATCTCGGGTCGAGATTCTTTTTAAGGTGGGTACGTTTGTGACGCCCTGCTCCTCCTTGCCCTATGCCGCGCCGCCACCGACCTCCCACCCTTCCCACGCGCCGCCTCCTCCCCGCAACCGTTGTCGCCCTTTGCGCACCGTCTGTCATGAATCAAGGTTGCGCTGGCCGCTGTGCACCCCTTCTATAAAGCCCCCGAGTCCCTCTCTTCTTTGTGCCCCTCTCCTCTCTCCCTCCGCTCCCCTCTCCTCTCCACGCGCCGCCGCCGCCGTCGTCCTCGGCTCCGGCCGCCAGAGCGCACTGCGCCGCCCCCGTCGCCGAGCTTCCCTGCCTCCCTCCGGCCTCCTCTGGCCCCGCCGCTTGCGCCACCGCCTACGCTGCCCCGCGCTGCCGCTCCTCTCCGCCGCTTCCGGCGCCGTGGCTGAGCGCGACGCTCGACGCCCTCGCCTGCTCGGCGCGCTCATCGTAAGGCCGCGTGCACCGATACAGTCGCGTGGACGCGTCCACGCCGCCACCCCACTGTCGGTTATTTAAAAAAAAATTTGAAAATCAAAATTCCCCGCTGACATCAGCGTGACGCAGTATTCCCAATTTTCTTTTAAAAATAATCCAAAAATCTATTATGACGTCAGCGCTGACATCATAAATCGGGTTTCTTTTAAAAATAAGTTCAAAAACCGAAATTCCGTTGCCGACGTCAGCGATGCGCAATAATTCGGTTTTTCTTTATAAAAATAATTCCAAAATTCCAGAAAATCCGTTTTAATTGTTTTTAAACTTTCGGGATCCCGTTTTCGCCCGTTCGAACTCCGTTTGGCTCCGTTTTTCTACCTAAATTCATCTAAAATCTTAAACTTTAGTTAGTGCTAGTTTGAGATTCAATTTGAATTTATTTGGATTTTATTTGAATTTGGGTGTTTTTTACGCGTAGATTACGGAGAGTCCGACGAGTTCCCGAGCGACGAATTCGAGCAGCAACTCGTACTATTGATGGTAAAATCCTGGTAGTACCATTCTGTGGTACTACCGACCTCAAAGTTTGGTAGCACCGACTTTCAAACTTCGCAAATTCGTGCTCTCTGAAAAATAGCTATCGACGGCTTGGAGCCGGTACTACCACACCTTCGGTACACCCATGAGGCCTGGTAACTCCGACATTCAAATCAGAGGAAAAACCACACTTTCACAAATTAACTACCGCATTTCACGAGCAGTACTAACGACTTCCGGTAGTACCAACTTTAACACAGCGATAGTACTGGCCTCAAGATTCAGACAAGCACCACATGGTTTCTAAAAAAAGCTATTGCTCAAACGAGTGATAGTACCAACAAGCGATGGTATGAATGCCCATACGGTGGTACTGCCAATTTTCCAGACAAATTCAACTTATTTACAAAAACGCATTTTACAAATAAACCAAGAAGCTATGGATTCAATTTTCTTAGCCATGAGGTGATCAACACATGATCACGGCACTTTGCAAACACATTGTAAATGTCCTCTTCGCATGCTATAGGATTGACACCCATAACCTCCCACTTATTTGCAAAACACATTTACAAATAGCGATTAAATCACAATGCATGAGATATCTCTCTTTTGCAACACATGCAAATCCATAGCTTCATACAACACCAAATCAAACTCAAATGCTTGACCTCTCTATTTGCAATTGTTGGAGATAACTCAAATATCTCAACTTACCATATCTTTTGGTATTATCCAAATAGTTTGTTAGGAGTCAAATCCCTTCCATACTTGGACTCTTTGACTATATATAGTCAAACCCTTGTACATGTAATCCTTGAACAGAATAGTGGATTGTTTCCTGTGGTTTTTTCCCTCAAGGGTTTTTGCACGTTAAATTGTGTCTCTAATTTTTGTGTGTCGTGCTAACCCTAACAAGTGGATCAAAGCTGGTTCGTATCTAAACTGCTACCCTGGGAATAGGAGACTTTGGGGCAGCACCCGAACAATGGCCATTGCACGGCAATTTGCAAACAACGTCACTTCCTTCGAGCCAATGACCTCAGCATCTGCACGTCATCCTTCTGCCTCCACATCGGCCCTCCTCGGCAACCCGACGTCTTCCACTAGCCTTGTCCTCCTTTGAGCCACTCCATGCCAAATCCTCGCAGTCACTTCTAGCTGCCTGTCTCCATGACGCTGATCTCAACTCCATCTCCTGCGGCGTATGCTCTGGTCACCACGCCGTCTTCCCAGCGCAACTCGTCCTCAGCCTTCTTTGACATCGTGTCCGTGCCCAACGCGCCAGCTCCCTACGCTGGCCCTTCGTGTTGACTCACTGGCCCACTGCGCTCTCTGCCTTCGCTCCATCCGCCTAGATCTCCAAGCGATGGCATAGTCGTCCACTACCGACCGACCACAGCATCGCACAAGCCGCTGCGACTCCGACATGCCACCGGCCATCGTTGATAGCTGTAAGATCGAGGATGAGCCTAGAGGGGGATGAATAAGCCTTTTCAAAAAAATTCTAGCACCAAAGAGCTCTAAGTAGCCCTATGACAGAAATCAAAAGGCTTGCAGAAGAGGAAACTAAGATTTTGACAAATAAGGCCTAAAATATCTAGGCTCTACTAGTGCACCAACAGAAACAAACAAATCAGGAGTAGGCAAGCAAGTAGAACAGAACAGTAAAGTAAATAGTGAATGTAAAAAGACAAGTGACACAAGATTTTTTCACCGAGGTTCAGAGTTACATTCCTACGTCCCCGTTAGAACACTTCATAAGAAGTATAGCTCCACCAAAAGCTAATCACAATAGCTTTGGTAATCACTGGGGTGACTCTTTCACCACTCCGGTGAGGTGAGTCCCAAACCTCTCACAATCAATGGTGGCCTTGCACAAACACTTTTGGACACTCCCAAGCTGTCTAGGAACACAAAGCTCCAAGAGTAATAAACTATCCGCAAGTTTAATCTCTTGGTTCACTAGCTCAACACCGTCTAGACTAAGCTTGGAGCAAGATCACTTTAGGAATTTTGATATCAGAATGAAATTCAATCTCTTTGATGGATTTTGAGCTCAAGTATGCTAAAATGTAAGAGATGCAAAAAGTTCTTGTAAATGAAGGTCCTGGCACAACTTATATAGCCCACAAAAGGAATATAGTCGTTACTGGCATTTACTAGCCCTTGGACATTGTCAGATTGACAAAATATTTATAAACAAATGTGCCACAGACAAGGTTTAATAAGGTTCACAACTTGTCTAATGCACGATGGACCAAATGGATTAAAATCCTATTTATGCCAGACCGAAACCACTCGGTCAGTCGTACACATGCTTTGAGTGAGACTAGGTTCGTCGTGAAAACCAGCAAAAGGGCATTTGCGCCAGACCAAAAAAGTTGGTCTGGCGTACAAGGAAAACTTACTGGTTTTCTTCCTTTGAACAGTTTGAACTTAGAACAAACTTTCAGAGAGAATCACATTTGAGATGAACCAAAAAGATTGGTCCGGCTTGCATATGAAAAGAACGACGGACTAAAAATTTACTCAAATGAAAAAAGCGTCCGTCGTGAACGTTGTGCACTCGGTTTGATTATCAAAAGTAGTTCTCTATGCCAGACCAAACAACATGGTCCGGCATAAATGCAATGTGCGTCGGACGGAAAATTAGACTCAATCCAAGTTGGTCCGGCGTGAACGGTGTACGCTTAGTATGAACTTTGAAGTGAAGTGTTTTCAGCGCCAGACTGAAAAAGTCGGTCGGGTGTGTGGGTTTTTGACTGAGTAAAAGAAGGACTTAGTTTTGATGGGAAATGAGATGATGTGACCTTTACTCCAAGTAATCTTAATGATTTGGCCTATGAACCAAGGTACTTACTTGTGCATAATTCCCCTTTATAGTACGGCTAATCCAAAATAATCCTAGCTACATGGCTTGAATTAACTCCAAAGCCAAAACTAGAAATAAGAATCCTTAGCCTTTATCTTTCAATCTGAAAAAGTCTTTACTTCACAAAGGGTACATTTCTTGATCATCAACACCAAAACCAATATAAAGCATTGTTAAGAAATTAGGGGGCCTGGATGCTTTCAACAGCCCTTCGTGTTGGCGGCATGAATGGATCATCTAACGACTTTTTCTCATCAGAAAGAACTTAAGGAGGAAGCAACAAATCAAGATGTGCTTGCAAGCAACGATTACTAGTTATTAATTGCTGAGTCACCATTGCTCCTTGCTTCATGGATCTTGAGCACTTTTTGCTTCATAGGCATGTTGCTTCCTTCTTGGATCTGCAGCCGACCCGTTCTCCTTGCATCGACCACGGGCCACACTGATCAACTCGGTCAAACCCGCCTCTAGCCAGCCATAGCACTTCTGCAGTTTCCTGTGACTCCAATTCACTCGAGAGCAACATTAGAAATCATTAACGTATCCAAACTTCAAAACAGACCCAAATTCAAATTCATTGATTTATCATTGGATGATTCTTGGCAATTTATCCAATGTTTTCCACCGGGAGCCTCCTCCTGGGGGTGGCACCTGCTGGTGATTTCCAATCTATAAGACGGCTCATCGCCCTGCCACTGATGTATGCACTTGCCCCGATCACAGACGGTGACTGCCCGACCTTCGGTCTTCATCGTGCACAGCCGTCCAATGGACTCCATCATGCTTCGACCAGTCCGCCACCACTGGCCCGGCCATCTATGGTTTCCACGTGCTCCTCCCAGTCAGCCATTTGCAGCTCCTTTCGGCCGACCACCTCGGCGCCACTCCGCGCTAGCCTCCCTTTGGCCCTTCGGCCAACCCGTTCGGCTCCTGGGCACTTGCCCATCTCCATCATGCCAGACACTCCGACAGCCGATGACACTGCTCCCTGCCCGACCAAGCATCGTCCTTCTTCGACTCCGTTGAGGTGCAGTCGCGCCTCCCACCGGATCTAGGCCTCGCTGAGTTCCCGGCCCTATGCTGGACATCTTAGTGCTCTTCGACACCGGTCGACCTCCTGCGGCCACCAGCTTGCGCCCTTTGGAGATGCCTTGGCCGCAATGTCCTCCGACCGACGCTCCTCCACCTCGGGCGCCTGCCTTCACCTGGTGCTTCTCTGCGTCACCTCAGCATGCTTTGGCCTCAGCGTCTACCAGGAAGTTTGTCATTCTTACACATGTGGGTGTGAGGAAAGCATTGCTATTCACCTCGGCAATTGTTCCAATGCTAAAAAGTGGGATTTCATTGCAATGCATGTTATTGATGGTCTTTAATGCTCAATTCCAATTATTAGCGAATTATTGTGTATATTACTGGTAGATTTCATGCACATTTCAAGCTATTATGCTTATTATTTTGTGCTTCTTACTGGCGGATTTCATCATAATTGTGGTCTATTATTTTTGTGCTTATCATTAGCGAGATTTCGTGCACAATTCAGGCTTTATTCCTTTTATTGGTGGCATTTATTATGATTAATCATTAGCCATTTTCTTTGACGTTTCATCGTCTATTAATCATTAGCCATTTATTCAACGTTTCCTCGTCGGTTTATTTGATGTTTCATCATCAACTTTGAAGAAAAAAATGTCAATTGAGGAGACAACTGCATTTGGGCATTTGGTGTTTCATCACTGTTACTTTGGTGTTTCATCACATTTAATTTGGTGTTTATTCATCGTTTAGATACGTTGACCATTATGGAAGTTTTGGCAACATTAATTTAGAATTTGATGACACCCTGATGGTAGCATTATGCTCTTTGGAGTTTTACTAGTGAAGGTTTTGCTCCAATGTCAGTTTAAGATGAAGGTTTGAAGTGCAAGAAGGAATTTGTTTCTGCATGGATACTACAACGTTGTTTTGTTACCTTTGCTCGATATGAAGAGTCTACTGTAATTTATACTCCATTGATGGCATGCGATTTTTCTTCATTTTGACATTTTTTAGCAGTTTCAACCATGTCGTGGAATGTTAGTAGGCAGTTTGACGTACGTGATGACTACATGTGCAATTTGCTCTTTCAATGAAAGTTGTTTGCCGAATTTATTGTTCCAGATGGAGCATGTCAATTCCATGAGATGAGTCTTTGCGATTTGTTAAGCACCACAAGTGATGTCCTGGCTTATGCCGTTTGTTGTTTTGAGCATTTGTTTCAGAAGGTCAGTTGCACAGACTCAGACTTTACTGGGGTTATGAGTTGAAGACCTAGATTCTTTGTCTACTTTGTTATGGTTGTTTTAGTTTGACTGTTCCAGTCTTTCTTTTGACCTATTGGTGGTTCGCTCAAATTTTGCCTTGCAAGTAATGTTTGGATTGACTGTTCCAGTCTTTCATATTCGTACTGTCCTTTGGACTTTCAGTCTTTCATATTCGAACTGTCTTTTGAACTTTCAGTGTTCAATTACCCTTTGGGGTTTTCTGGAGACAATATCATTATAGATTTTGAGTTAAGGGAAGGTTTGTTGGAGATAATTCAAATATCTCAACTTACCATATCTTTTGGTATTATCCAAATAGTTTGTTAGGAGTCAAATCCCTTCCATACATGGACTCTTTGGCTATATATAGTCAACCCCTTGTACATGTAATCCTTGAACAAAATATTGGATTATTTCTCATGGTTTTCCCGCAAGGGTTTTTCCATGTTAAATTGTGTCTCCAGTTTTCACATGCTGTGCTAACCCTAACAAGTAGTATCAGAGCCCTAACAATAACATATGCAAGTCTCTATCTCCAAGCAAACCATAAATCAAACTCAAGTGCATGAGCTCTCTAATTGCAATACAAGCAATTCTCTAGCTCCATGCAACCAATAAAAACAAATTGCTTGAGCTCTCTCCTTTTGCAACACATGCAAAATTAGCTCCAAGCAATGCCAAATCAATTTTCAAATTTCTTGAGCTCTCGCTTTTTGCAATACATGCAAAACTTAGCTCAAGCAATACCAAATCAAACTCCAAATTGCTTGAGCTCTCTCCTTTTGCATCACATGCAAAACTTAGCTCCAAGCAATACCATTTTAAATAAGAATTCAATTGAAGGCAACCATGAGCTACTCTATTTGTAACACATGCAAATACTTAGCTCATGCAAAAATCAAGTATGAGTACCATTTTTGCAACACATACAAATATGAACTTCATGCAAAAACCAAAGCATAAGCTTCTCCCATTTGCAATCAAATCAAAGCATTATGCTAAAATCAATGCATAAACTTCACCCAATCGCAACACATGCCAAATGGTTAGCTCCATGCAAAAACCAACTAGGTTGAGTTTTGAGTAAATCCCGGGTTGAGTTCATCAACATGTGATGAAGCTCAAACTAAGAAACTCGACCTCTATTAATAGACAGTGATCTACCTAAACTAGACTCTCTATCTAGTTACCTTTGTCGTCGCACACGATCACCTTTGGGGCTTTAAGATCTTCAATCTTTTCTTCTTCCTAGGATCGTCACCCTTCTTGTTCATCCCCTCATGATGAACCTTTTCTTCGGGATCTCCTTTTGACGCCCATCCACACTTGATGGCACCCTTGTCCCATTTCCTCATCTCAACCATTTGGATTAAACCTAGTTCAAGCTCATTGAAAATATTAGTCCAAAATACATGGTTATCTCAATCATCTATTGCACTCCATTAACACATAATGGATGCCTCTAAGATTGATTGAGCACAACGCAAATCAATTTGAGTGAATTTAGTTGTCTTGAGTACTTGATACAACACATGTTTCAATATACTTAAGAACTATCTATTATCTTTAATCGATCACAAGAACATCATCAACACATGATGAAATATTCTTTGATGATTAAGAGGCAATCGACGTCAATTTAAATTTTCATTTAAATTGATATGAGTATATATTAACTACAAAAGTTTTCAAATACTCATTTGATGGTTAGTATTGATCCATAATATGTGGAATATATGGAAATGATCAATACTCTAAACCATCAACTACAGAATCAACTCCACAAGTATATGTGCATACAAATAATTAAATTTGAATCAAATATACACATATTCAATTTTGATTACATTGGAGTTTATCCTATATTGCCATGAGTATACTTTAACTAGGCAATTTAAATATATACTCAATGATTTTATTTCAATGTAATGACCCTTAATTTGTCGCAATAATGAAGAGATCAATACTATTGAAACTTCAAATTAAAGCTTAAACTCCCCCTAAATATGTGCATCCATGTAGTATATGGATTGGAAACATAATGCACATTTTAGAGGTTAAACTAATGGAAGAGTTCATATTTTAACTTGATACCAAAGTATTCAATAAAATAATAAATAGAATACAAATGCATACCTTGAGTATTTTTTTTATATTTTCCATCCAAAAATGAGACTACTAACAATAAACTCAATAAGCATGTTAGTCTCATTAAGAATAGGTTTGTCATTAAACAAATGATTAAATTCTTGCAGGTGGCGCACTGTGACAGAATTTGCTGAGATTCAAATTTGCTGAGATTCGACGAAATTTTGCCAATTTCGGCCGAAATCTCGGTTTTTCCGGTTCAAAAAATTTCAGATTTGAATTTTACTTTTTGGATTTTATCCGAAATAAGGAGATTTCATCAAAATTTTGAATTTGAGAGGGTGACAAGATGTGAACCGAAAACTAAATTTGAAACCATGGGTATACCTATGTGGTAGGAAACTAAATTAGGAGCTCCCCTTAAGATTGGAGAATGCTAGCTAATAATTTTGAGTCGCTAAATCAGCCTAGGATGGATTATCATCTTGTTCTATTATGAGATTATATATGCGACCCGTTCCTATGCCGATCTAATGACTTTGAATATACGAGTTCTCCACTGCTAAACTGGTATTGGTCCCTGAAATTTTTTTTTAAATATAATATATTTTATTCCGAATTGCAGAAATAAATGTCTTTCGCGAGAAATTACAGTTTTATACGTCTGTCGCCTGTCCATCGGGCGATATAAGCCTGTCGCCCGATGGACGGGCGACAGGAGGCCTTTCGTGTTTTCTGTCGCCCGTTAGACGAGCAACAGGCTTCTGTCGCCCGATCAACGGCGATACTTAAAATCCCGATGTACGAGCGACATTATTGATGTCGCCCTATGGACGGGCGACATATACCATTTTTGATATTTTTGTTAGTTTTTATGAGAATTTTTTTAAAAAATATATTATATTTTATTCCAAATTGCAGAAATAAATGTCGTAACAAATTTCAGTTTTATACGTGTGTCGCTAGAAATTTTTGCTTTTACGATGCCATTTCTGGTTGAAACTGTCAGTTTAGAAGCCATTTTGATGCGAGCATGAGAAAATACAGTATTCTGGTTTTTAGGTGGCCCTTCTTCACTCCCGGTCAACTCGTAATTATTTTTTGAAGACTTCGTGTAGTTATCTTCAAAGATGTGAAATATATGTACGGTACACTGTACCGATAGATGGGGAGCAATAAGAATGTACTGAATTACATACGGTTTAGAAATGCTAAACAACAATGGCATGTACGGCACACTCTACCGAGTATACGGGACTAAACGTAACATGCCTTAGGCAGAGGAAACAGCAATAAGGGCCCTTCTCTTGGTCTTTACTGAGTGCAACGAGGATATTTTCCCTTACGCAAGTTTTCTGCTCCCGCCTCGCCCTAGCTACCCTCTCACGCTTTCTCGCGCTCAGCCTCCTCTCCATTGCATGGCTGCCGTTCGGCCTCCCTCTGTGCATGCATATGTTCCAAATCTTTGTTGGCGCTTCTCCTCCTCATCCTGCTCACACCATCGCTGCTCCACGATAGCCCTCTCGATGCGAGTACTCCCGATTCCGCCTCCTCTCCATCTCGGGAGTTTGTTCCGCGTCAGAGAATCGGATGAACTCGCATGCTGGAGGCTGCAATTAGTCACATCACACGGTGTTACAACATGTATGAATTGGGAGCAGCACCAAATGTGAGTATGAACATACCAGGCTTCTCCGCCGCATCCGCATCCCCAGCGTTGGCTCGGAGTTGTGGTTGCGGCAGCTCCAGTACCTCATACCGTAAGTGTATGAGTTGTCTACAGATCACGGAAGCGGCAAGGATCCTCGTGATAGGCACATGGGGACCTCCGTGCCTTCGGGATTGTTTCGACAACGTTGTGCCTTGGGGCAGGGGAACTCCATTGGTCTTTGCTTTCGTTTGGGTTGGCGGTGATGGTTCTCTTTGTTGTATTGGAGCAGTGGTTTGGTCGATGCAACGCTGCGAAGGCATGAAGGGGTTAAATAGCCAGATAGAGCGATAAACTTGAAGCTTAAAAGGAATCCGCGAGCATCGGATTCCTTTGCAGCTCTGCCTGTGCTTGATACCGACATATGCACGCAGCTTTGTATCTTGGAGGGAGGTGCCAGTAAAGCTTTGCGGCTATGCTTTGACGGGACGACTCAGGCAATATCCGGCACACATGCATTTGACATGACATTTCGGACAGAATCGATCGACATGATTATGACATGATATGTCCTATGTGCTTTGCCAAAGAATGCTTTCACAGACGTACTGTGCAGCCTTTGCTTGGATTATAAAATACAACTGAATGGGATGAGAAAACTCATGGTGTATGGACTAAGTGCTAATATCATTGTTTGTTTATAATAATGACTGCAGTGGTAAGCGTGTGTTTGCTACGGTTTATTGTTTGTTTTTGTTGTCATTGTTTGTTTATAATAATGACTGCAGTTTTTAAAAATTGAAAATTCGTTCTTCCTTGTATTGTTTGGTGTGCAACAAATCTGATGACAAATCTGAGTTACCAAGAAGCATGACATTCATATTACAAAGTACAATAGGGAGAACAACTACAACAGCATTTCTTGTGAATAAGAACTAACATACAGATGGATGCAACGTTGAGCGGCTTTAGAACTTTCCAGAATCATCACTATCATAGAATTCAACACCCTCTTCTTCGAAAAACTCCCAACGGTCACGTTTATAGTCTTCAACGCTAGGGCCGTCAAGAGGAACAACCAAATCAGGGCTTACAGCATCGTGGTTATCTTGTACGGTGTGCTCAAGTAAGCGATCATACGCTTCACGGTTATCTTTTTGTTCAGGCCGAACTCCCTCTCTTTGCGGTAATTCTCGTACCGTTAGCCTGTTAAGTTCCTGCGCGAGATCCGTCCTCTGCTCTACCATTGGAAGCGTCCTGTTTAAAGATGTCGGTGTATTTATACCGTCTGGCCACTGCTGATATTGGCATCCGGTAGACTACACGACAGTGTGAGCATGGCTATTTAAAACTAGAGCAAGAGAATAATCATCGAAATATGAAGATATAGAAATACATTTAGACGTACAAAGAAATTTGGGCATCTATAGAACGCTCGTCCGTTATTTGGCGCAGTGGTGGAGTAGCAGGTTTGAGCATCCACATGGCAGTTAGGGCAAATTACCCGCCCTGCATTGGCAACCACTGAGCTCGACGCCTTCGACATGGCTTTCACAGAACGGACGAACACTTAAGTCGGTGTCTACACGAAGCAAAAACATCAATAAGAAGCATAAAAAGTACAAATTAATGTGTACTGAACCAAGAACACAACAATGTGACTCACCGTACAAAATAACTTTTGTAAATAATACCTGTGGAAACAAGACGCCGAAATAAAATCTGGAAAAAAGGAAAGCTAAACTACAGTTCTCCTCTTTGCGCTTTGGGTTTTCTCAACTCAATCCAAACTTTATGAACTCGGAGCAATGTATCGCTTTTGCACGATATAAGTGCAGCGGCCTTGCAATTTATAGGCAGGAGCGAGGAGAAACGAGATAGCCGGGCGGCACATCATCGCGGCGTGGCGAGGGGCCAAGACAGAAAAATCGGGCACGTGGCGGCGTTGCGATGGCGCTTTGGGAAGTCTGCGGTGGCGGTTTTGGGAGTGGCCACCAGTTGGCTGGAGCATTAAGCGCGAGGTGGGGGCCTGGCTGAACAAGATAACATCGCAAAACCGCGGCTTTCCATTGCGGTATTTTTCATTTTGAAATTAATTTCCGCGGTCCCCGATCGAAAGAAAAATCCAGGAGCATCGGATTCCCTTGCAATCGTGGTCGTGCTTGACATCGACAGATGCATGCCGCTTTGCGACTTCTGAGATGACATCGACGGGTCATGGCAAAGGAGTACACATCATTGCAGATGACATCGACGGGTCATGGCAAAGGAGTACACACTTTGCAGATGCAATCTAGGTCGGGCTTTGGATTTCATGGCTCAACAGAAAGAAAATGACTACATGGTTTGTGCGCGACTATAAAACTTAGGGTTATTGGGCGTTGAGGATTTATATGCGAAGAGAGCTGTAATCGAGATATTATATTCACAAGACGAACCCTAAGTATTACATTCGTGCACGAACCCTAACGATGAAGGTTTTTCGACGGCCCGTAGAAATGCATGTTGGAAGTTATTTATTGGGCCGGAGGTACCAGATTTGCTATTTGGTATACGGACTACCATATTCTGTAAAAATATCTCAGTTACAACTCTCTTCGCATTTAAACTCTCAACGCCCAACAACCCTAAGTATTACATTCGTGCACCAACCCTAACGATGAAGGTTTTTCGGCGGCCCGTAGAAATGCATGTTGGAAGTTATTTATTGGGCCGGAGGTACCAGATTTGCTATTTGGTATACGGACTGCCATATTCTGTAAAAATATCTCAGTTACAACTCTTTTCGCATTTGAACTCTCAACGCCCAACTACCCTAAGTATTACATTCGCGCACGAACCCTAACGATGAAGGATTTTCGGCGGCCCGTAGAAATGCATGTTGGAAGTTATTTATTGGGCCGGAGGTACCAGATTTGCTATTTGGTATACGGACTACCATATTCTGTAAAAATATCTCAGTTACAACTCTCTTCGCATTTAAACTCTCAACGCCCAACAACCCTAAGTATTACATTCGTGCACCAACCCTAACGATGAAGGTTTTTCGGCGGCCCGTAGAAATGCATGTTGGAAGTTATTTATTGGGCCGGAGGTACCAGATTTGCTATTTGGTATACGGATTGCCATATTCTGTAAAAATATCTCAGTTACAACTCTTTTCGCATTTGAACTCTCAACGCCCAACTACCCTAAGTATTACATTCGCGCACGAACCCTAACGATGAAGGATTTTCGGCGGCCCGTAGAAATGCATGTTGGAAGTTATTTATTGGGCCGGAGGTACCAGATTTGCTATTTGGTATACGGACTACCATATACTGTAAAAATATCTCAGTTACAACTCTCTTCGCATTTAAACTCTCAACGCCCAACAACCCTAAGTATTACATTCGTGCACCAACCCTAACGATGAAGGTTTTTCGGCGGCCCATAGAAATGCATGTTGGAAGTTATTTATTGGGCCGAAGGTACCAGATTTGCTATTTGGTATACGGACTGCCATATTCTGTAAAAATATCTCAGTTACAACTCTTTTCGCATTTGAACTCTCAACGCCCAACTACCCTAAGTATTACATTCGCATCTAACCCTAACGATGAAGGATTTTCGGCCCGTAGAAATGCATGTTGGAAGTTATTTTTTTGGCCGGAGGTACCAGGTTTGCTATTTGGTATACGGACTACCATATTCTGTAAAAATATCTCAGTTACAACTCTCTTCGCATATAAATTCTCAACGCCCAACAACCCTAAGTATTATACTCGCGCACGACAACGCCCAACAACCCTAAGGATTTTCGACGGCCCGTTGCCGTTGTGCTGGGTCCCCGATGTTCGCATCCTGTATTCTCTCGCGCTCAAACGAGGAAGTCGACAAAAGCTGTAAAAGGTGATATGACAAAAGCTTCAAAAGGTCATATAACAAAAGCTGAAAAAGATGATATGACAAAAGCCGAAAAGCGGATGTAAATATGTAATGAACCACGTAATATGACAAAGTACACAAAATAGATGGTATTACATAACATAGTACTAACAATCACCGCCCTAATCGAAATCCGCCAACCAAAATAAACAAAAATTACAAACATCGAAAAATAAAAGAAACTAGTGCCGCCCTCTTCGCCGCCTCGCTGGTGTGTAGTCCTCTCCGGATCGACCTCGAGTACGCCAAAGCGTCGGCCGGTGGGCCCTCTGTGGTCTCACCGAGGTGTGGCGCACCAGGCGGTCGGCTGCACGGTGGTGGTGGGGTGTCTGGTGTCGCGTCGGTCCAACTCGCGTCGGTGGAGGTGGCGGCACCAACGACCCAGCCGGGTCGGAGGTGGCGACACCCACCGTGACGACCGAGGCCGGGTCGCTGCGGTGGCGACACCCATCGCGGCCGGTCGTTGGAGGTGGCGACACCTCGCGCCGGGTCGGTGGAGGTGGCGGCACCATCGCGACGACCGACTGGTCGGTGGAGGTGGCGGCACCGATCGCGATTTACCCAGCCGCGGCGGTACCAAGCTGAATCGGGGTGGATCAACGAGGTACCTCCACACGGTGTCGCCCTCGTAGTCGCCAAGATCATCACCCCGCCCGTCGTAGTCATCGCCAGTTAGCCGCCAACCACGGCATACCGACACCTGCAGGACCTCCAGCAGCTGCACGAAAGGGAAGAAATGTTAAGACCAGTGACTTGGTGAGTGCAAAGCATGAAAAGTGAATGCAAAACATGAAAAAACACACACCTGCGGCACCTCCAGTGTGGAAGCCTGCACCTCCACCGTGCTGTGAAGAAGAAGCGACTCGGTGTCGAAGCCTGCACCACCGCAGTCCCTCCGTAAGCGCGGCGGTGCGTCGGGGACCACACCACGAGGCAGGGGTGATCCAGCCAACTCCAGCGCGCGTGCAGAGTCGTCTCGGAACCTACCGAGCAGGCTGGCAACGTCCGCTCTGGTCACCCGCCGGCCGCTGGTCAATCGCGAGAGCATCCTCGACGACTCCTCGTAGAAGCGGCCTAGCATGTCAGTCTGGAAAATACATCGCAAATTAGATAGCACCGATTTGAAATGGTTAAACGTATATCGGATACAACGTACCGTAGCGTGCAGAGCCGCGTCCGTATGGGCGGGATACGTGTCTCCTGGGCCGGGGACGTGCCTGGGAGGATCCGGGTCGACGCGTACCAGGCGCACACGTGTGCGAGAGGTGAACCACTATCGGTACGCCTGGTAAGTCTCCAGATCGTATGGTGCATCGTCAGCATGGACGTCCTCGAGGGCTCCGGCCCACTCCTCGATCCATGGCGCCATCCGTACGTGCCAGGGGGTGGCCCCATGCACCCCCTTCCTAGTCTGGCTGTGGATGAGAAATGAATGTATAAATATTAGATGGCAACACACGATAGTAATTATGGAACATCGATTGAGGGAACTTACGTGTGGGCGGCGTGTGGGAGCAGACGGCCGGCCGGCACTGGGAACTCCTGTCGTAGGCCGAACTGCCTCATCACTCGATGGACAGCGTAGGCCTCTACCTGGACGTCGAACACCAGGAACCGCCGTGTGAGCCAGTACGCCGCGTCTCGCGTGCATAGGGTCGACACGGCGCCGCCGGTCACACGAAGCTGTACCTGCGCCTGAGTGTACGGCGTCCAGCGCACGTGGTCGTCCGTGAGGTGGTCGAACGCCGCGACGAACTGCGGGTAGCCCTGGCGCACCGTCTGGTGTGCCCACCTAGGCTGCAGTGAAACAAAACGTTACCGTTAGTATTAAAAAATGTACAAGCAATAGTACCAAACTTTCAGTTCAAATATCTTACCCGTCGGTGGCACCAGATGGTGCCCATGGTCGGACCGTCGACGTCGCCATCGCCTGTAGGGTCAACCGACTCCAGGCTGATGGCGGGGCGCCCGATCTAGAACCTCTCGTATGCCCACAGCTGTACCAGCAGCGGGCATCCAGTGAAGGTCGACTCGGCGCCGGTCCGGGTACACCCGTCGCAGAGGGCCCGTGACGCGGCCGCAGAGGACAGCGGACCCAGGAGTATCGCGGCACGTCGTCCGAGGGGGCGCCCGCTATCTCTCGCGACCGACGAGGTGCTGGCCCACGCTATCCCCATGGGAGCTCGTGAACAAGCACCAGTAGAAACAGCCATAGCAGTACGCCTCAAGTGGCGGTGACCACTGAGTCGTCCGCCCCCTCGACGAGCTGCGAAGGCTGCAAGATAGAAGATCACATATTACATGTTGTTGTAAGTTGTAATTGAAGAGTACTTGTTTTTTCATAGTGTAGTTGCGTACCACGAACTGTCGAAGCCACCGCAGCGTAGGACCGTGTGTCCCGGTGAAGGCCTGGTAGCCTGGTGCTGGAAGCACACCAGCGAACCGCTGAAGTAGCTGCGGGCGCCACGCAGGGTCGACGTCGTGTGGCACCACAGCGTCGCCGGCGATCGGGAGGCCGAGGTGTACGACACGCCCTGCAAGGTGATCGCCATCTCCCGACGGGTAGGTGGAAGGTGTGGGTCTGGCCTCCACCGATCCACCAGAGCGGTGATCGAGGACTGTCGAACGGAAACCGCCGACCCACATCCCGCACCATCCGGCCGAAAGGAGCAACCTCAAGCTCGAAGCCTACGAAAGGAAAAACATGTAATTTTTTCGATTACAACACCAAGAAGAAAAGATTACCTCAAACATATAAAGAAATCTGAATTGTAATATGTTACCTGGGACCCAACGAGGATCGATATCCCAGCCTGCATCTGCGGTGTCCTCGGACGAAGGGCGCCCAACGTGTGCGCTGGCCTCCCTCCATTGGAAAACCGGTGGCGAGCGGCACGGTGACTACCGTCGACCACCGGATCCAAAGAACTTTCGAATGGCCACTTGTCATCTCCTGGTGGTCACCATACTGTAAATAACAAATTGTGAGTTACATTTCAAAACCATATCAAAAGAAAATCGTCCGAATACTATAGGTTTCTCACAACAATGTGTTCAAACAAACATTCACGTAAAATTGTTCAAGCATCATAAATATTCGTAAGCTTGATTACAATAATTTTGATGCACAACACTCACGACCACATGCAAAGGCTTACACACAAGGTCCACACAGGGTTCACACAACACACATCACATCGATTACATTGCGATTAAATTGCTTCTCATGTGGTACGTTGGCGTCGTGCAAAGACACTCGTCGCGACAGACGATCCACCCGCCACCGTCGGATTGCCATCTCCTCCTTCATCTCCTTCGTTTTGTGCGTGGCAATTCTTGAACGTATGTCCTGTTTGCTTGCACAATGAACATTTCTTCACGCGCTTGCGCCTTCCGACTCATCCATGTCATTTCGATACGCCTTGTCTTCCGACGCCCGCTTTCCATCTACTTGCATTAAAATATGGGACCCGTAACCTTTCATCAAAGACTAGGAGTTGCCGTGAAAGAACCCACAACACCGTAACCATACAGCTCCTCGCTCCAAGTTGCCATCACCCTTTCCTTCTGAAATATTCAGATAGATAGGTACCAGGTTGCATTCCAAATAAAGCACATGCGGCTATCACATGAGAACACGGCATGTGCAAAAGGTCGGGCTTGTTACACGAGCATTTGCAGATGTCTGTAATACGCACTCTGAATGACAACCCATTTGGTTAGTTCCACGCCGTCCTTTATCCTTACATATCACCTCGGCGCAGTGTTCGTGGCACCAACTTTTATAGCTCTATGCTTGGCCGCCTTCCGACTCTTCTCTTCCATGTATTTACCGATCATGGAGGAGTACAGAGCTTCTCATCTCTCAAAGACTATCTCAGGTGCTTTGATGTCTGTCGACGAAGTACTTGGTTGTGCCCCGCAAAGACTCCCTCAACAATTCCCACCGATGGGAGACACCTCATCCCTCTCATTACCCAGCTTGTAAACTTACGCAAAGTTCTTGGTCATCACACCGTATCTGGCACCATGTGTGTCATGTAACAGTGCCCACTTTTCCATCGGTTCGTGCTTGATCCAGTCCGAGAAACATTTGATTGGCCTTTGCCTTCGACGACGATTAGTCGCGTCATCTTCTGTTGGCAGTGGGGGAAGAGGCTCCGCCTCATCGTGCCCTTCGCTGGCAGTACTCTTGTTCGCTGTCTCCTCTTTGTGTTTTCTTGTCAGCTCATCGATATTTTTCCACAGAGTCCGGAACTTGCTCTCCTGGTTACCTTACATAGTCTTTTGAACATGTTCATGAGTTCCTTGTTCTGAATTGCTTGTAGAAATTTGCGCCCAAATGCCCCCTGCACGATCGGGTCTGCAAGTCAGGCCATGGAAATGGCTCCGCTTCGCTTGCAAATCGGTTGATCGCACTAAGCGTATCAAAGATGCCTGGCCGTGGCAAAGACGCACACATCCCGACGAGTTTTGACCACCCCAATCTTCAAGTTCCGCAGAACCATAGCCAACTCTCATAGTTCTCACTTTCTACGAAGGCGAATGCAACAGCAGAATCTGGTTGTTTCCGTCAACACCCACAAATCAAAATTTGCCCTTTGTATTTCGGTCAAGAATGTGCCGTCCACGCACGGCAATGGACGCAGTGGTAGAACGCCTTAATGCAAGCTCCGAATGCGAAGAACACTCTCCTCGAGATGCCTTTTAGTTGGCCACTTGATTGACGGACAATCTTGATAATCATAGTAAGTGCCGGATTTCTTCCCTGAATGCAATCGAGCAAAGGCGGGCAGATTGTGGTACGAGTCTTCAAACTTCCCAAACCTCGCTTCTAAGGCCTTCTGTTTCGCCCTCCAAGCCTTCCCATAGCTAATTGTGTACTGATATCTGTTCTCGAGAGCTCGGATAATAGCACGGGGCTCATAAGCCAGGTTCTCCACTATCTCGGAGTACATGAGATTCGCGACAAACCCAGATGATGAGTTCCTCGTGAGCCATCATTGTTTCCTCAATCATACAGCTTGTCGCTCAACCTTCGAGCATAACCAATGGGTGCCCCACGGCTTGTACGCTGCGTGCACTCTCCACGGACAGCCATGGATCTCACACACCACGTCGTAGCAGTCGGCGTGGATTTCTTAACCCTGAAAGTCCTTCTTAATGATAAGGCCCAATCTTTCACAAAGATCCTCGCAGCCTCCTTTGTCGCGTACATACCGCCAGGCCTAACCTCGTTGGGGTCATCGCTAACGTATGTCGTTGGTTTCATTAACAACCAACCTATCAAATTGATGTGTGCTCCACTCGGCTGGCACAGGCGGCTCCGTACCTCCATCTTCCTCGTCGGACTCATCGTCGTCTTCCACTTCTGCTATGCCGTACTCAAGGTCTTCCTCTTCCATCCTAACTGTTATTTCATCAATTTGCTCACCTTTGTCTGCTACTCCCAGCGCTACTTGTCCAACATTTGCTTCGTCCTCCCTGTGGGATGTCAGAGACAGGGGCCCCACAAGAGGGGCCTACACCCGACTGGGCCTGACAGGCGGAACAGAAAGCCCAAAGCCCAGAAGCGCAACGGCGGGCCCAGAGGAAACCTTCGACTTGCTCCCCAAGACAACTCCTGATCCTTCACGGAAGCTTCGCGCCCCGCCCTAACAACCCGCCAGAACAAAGCATGCACCGACACCGCCAGAGCACTGCGGATGCCGGGACTCGACAAGGCGGCAGCGTGGGTCGGAGAAAGCATAACCACCTCTCCAGGACGTAGAGCGTGAAGGCGGATAAGGACAAGGGACATGTCGTTCAGGCCACCATGTTCAGGGCCCGGTGGCGCCCAACTATCATGTATTCTCCCCAAAGATATAAGGAGGAGGGAGAAACAAGAAAAAGAGAGACAATACATCCAAGAACACAGACTAGGGTATTATCTCCTCCGAGAGAGCCCGAACTGTCTAAAACAGATTGCCCTCGCATCTGTGTTACCATCAAGCTCGAGATCCCGCACAAATCCCTAGAATCACAAATCTCATTGCTTGGTAAACAGATCGTCGGCGGTTGGCCAGCGCCCAGGTAGGGGACTTGTGTCAACATCTTCGTCAAGCTTGATGGTCGCGACGAGCGAAGTCTCCACGATCTTCGCCCGGGCCAGTCTTCCGCTTTAAGCCTCGACCTTCATCTCCAACGACCTCGGAAGCCTCTCTCTCTCCAAGGGAACGCTACTGTCAGCGGTGAGGTTTCCGGCGATCCATCGTCACGACTTCGCGCCGATCGGAAGGTCCCCTGCCTCGTACTCTAAAGTACCGAGCGGGGATCCGAAGACCCGTTCGGCCCGCGAGTCGTGCTCGAGGACGCCGAGGCACGAAGGGTGGGAGTTCTCACCGCCAAGCCACTCGGCACCCCCGAGCGCCTAGGTTTGTCTTCTCGGACTCACCCACCTCGTGGCCGAGTCGAAGAAAGCCTAGAGAGTCGCTGGAATTTCCGTGAGAGTCTGTGTGATCGAAGGCTCGCGGCAGATTCGCAGCAGCGCCGACACCTCGATCGCCGCCCGATTTGGAAGGAGGCCGAGGATCGAGCCTGACGCTACGGCGCTGCATTTCCGGACCGCGCCGGCTGTCAATGAAGACATTCTGCAAGCCAAGATGGGGACCAGGCTGTTTTTCAGACTTACGCCAGAATATCGTCGCCTCCAATACACACCTGGATACCCTGACCCTATCTTTGGGGCAGATGATCCAGCTTGCCCGATCATGGCCCAAGTAAAGGCCATGGTGACGGGCGGCAAATTTATCCAAAGATACTCAAACCGACCACCGGCCGAAGGAGTCATCACGTGGTCCGGCGAGGACCAGAACAAGAATGGCCAGGTCGGGAAGCCCGTCAGATACATCATGTTCTACCCCGCGGAGACGACTTGCGACATAGCATCAGCCGCGACCTCCGTTCAGACCTCGACGCCAGGCGCCGCGACCGAGAAAGGGAGGAACAACGCCGTCAAGCCGACGAATATGAGCGCTTCGGCATCCTTCCGCGAGGCCGCGAAATACGCCAAGTGCGATCCCCTCCGCGTCGATCACCTCCCGGGGGGTATCGCGGAGTCATCGAAGGGGTCCGTGCGTTTACTCCTCACCTACGCCGAGTGGTTTGGCCTGATGGATTTAATCCTAAAGGCATCACTAGGTTTGACGGTGAGAGAGACCCGGAGGCTTGGCTACAAGTATACGCTCTGGCAATCGAGGGCCTGGGGATCAAAGTAATGGCAAACTACTTGCCGGTTACCCTCTCGCCTGCCCAAGCATGGCTCACCAGGACTTCCAGCGAACTCTATAGATTCCTGGGGAGATCTGTGTGAGCAGTTCATCTCAAATTTCCAAGGCACTTACGAGCACCCAGGCACCCCTTGGGACCTATATCAGCTACACCAAAGGAGGAACGAATCCCTCCGGGAGTTCGTCAAGCGCTTCATGAACAGGAAAAGCACCGTTCGGGACGTCACAGATGCGGTTGTGATAGCTGCCTTCCAGAAAGGAGTCAGCGACCCCGACCTCATCAAGAAGATGTCCCGGAAGCCACCCACGTCGGTCCGGGAGCTGTTCGCCCTAGCGGACCGTTACGCTTCAGCCTCCGAGGCTCTGGCGGAACGACATGATGAAGGGAAGGATCAGTCTGAACCCCCTCGGCGGAAAGAAAAGAAGCGCAAGGGCGAAGAGCTAGTGGCGCCGCCGCGCCAACTCATCCTCGCTCTCAAAGAGGATGGATATGATAAGGTCATGAACTCACTCGCCCTTTCCATCCAAAGGGGAGGCATGCCGCCAAGGATTGTTTCACCCTAAAGAGGTTCGCCAGCGAGCAAGAGGCGGTGGACAAGGTCCGAGCGGTCATGCCGTCGACAAACCGCCTCCCCGGCCGAGGGAAGTCGACCTCGAGCTTAACTACATATTCGGGGTTCACCAAGATATGAGTCCAAGCGGAAGCAAAGCTCACCGCTCGACATCTATGCAGAGAGCCGAGACCCCCGATATGTCCGGTGGTCCGAGGTCGCAATAACTTACGACCGCACGGATCACCCAGATCGCGTCCCATTCCGGCAGATACCGCTGGTCCTGGCGCCGGTTGTCCGCGGCATCAAGCTCAAAAGGGTGTTGATTGACGGTGGGAGTGGGCTCAACGCCCTCTTCGTGGAAGACACTTTCGACGATATGGGAATCCCGCGGTCGACCTCAAACGCTGGTCGTCGCTTTTCATGGAGTGATACCCGAACGTCGGCGGTACCACTCGGACAAATCACTCTACCACCACGCTCGGCGCAAGGGACAACTACCGGACCGAGAGCCTTAGCTTCGAGGTGGCAGACTTCGCGACAACAGATCACGCCATCTTGGGGAGACCAGCCGGCCAAGTTCATGGCGGTGCCCCACTACGGCGTATCGATGCTGAAGATGCCGGGTCCGAGTGGTATTATCACTCTGGCGCGATGTTAAGCGATCTTTCTCTTGCGACAGAGAGTTGCGAAATGGCCGAAGTCTCTGGAGGCGCGGGCGGACGGGAAAGGATTCGTCAAGAGGCGGATTTCGACAAGCCGGAAGGCGGTGTCCCTACCCGCAAGCCGCAGAACTCGGGATCGCCCGAGGAGGGCACCAAGAGGATTCTCCTCGACCCGTCCGATCCGGCGCGAGCCGCCTCGATCGGGACAAGGCTCGGGATGAATAGGAAAACGCGCTCGTCACCTTCTGCGGGCAAACCAAGACGTCTTTGCCTGGAAGCCGCCTCGATATGCCCGGGTCCCCAGGAGGTGATCGAGCACGACCGAATGTAAACCAATCCGCCAGGCCCGTCAAGCAAAGGTTACGACGGTTTGCTCAAGATCGCCGAGAAGCCATCGAGAGGAGATCACAAAGCCGCTAGCTGCAGGCTTCATCAAAGAAGTGTATCATCCCGATCGGTTGGCGAACCCTCAGACTCGCCCGTAAGAAGAATAAAGTCGGGCGCATGTGTGTTGATTACACCGACCTCAACAAGGCTTGTCCGAAAGATCCCTTTGGTCTCCCTCGTATTGATCGGTGGTAGACTCCACGCCGGATCTCGGCTACTCACTTTACGACGCCTATTCAGGCTATCATCAAATTTGGCTTCGAGAGGAAGATCGCGAGAAGACTTCGTTTATCACTCCATTCGGAGCATATTGCTATATCACCATGCCGTTCGGGCTCAAGAATGCCGGCCAGCGTACCGGTAGCGCCCGTGGCAATGTGTTTTCACCATCGGCTCGGCGCAACGTGGAAGCTTATGTGGATGATGTGGTAGTTAAAACGCAGACACAAGATAGCCTTATCTCCGACCTGGCCGAGACGTTCGAGAGTCTAAGGGCGTTAGGATGAGGCTAAACCCGAGAAGTGCGTTTTGAGTGTCTTTCGGGAAACTACTCGGGTTCATCGTCTCCGTCGTGGGATCGAGCCGAACCGGAGAAAATTGGAGCCATTATGAAAATGGCCCCGCCTACCGACCAAAGGAGGTCCAAAAGCTCACCGGATGCATGGTAGCGCTTGGCAGGTTTATCTCACGATCGGGGTCCGGGAATGCCTTTCTTCAAGCTCCTTAAGAAGCAAGATCGCTTTGATTGACGGGCAGAGGCACAAAGAGCCTTCAAGAACTCAAGGTGTTTCTCTCCACTCCCAGTCTTAGTATCGCGGCGCCAGGTGAACCTCTTCGCTCTACATAGCGGCAACATCTCATGTAGTAAGTGCCGTGATAGTTGTGGAGCGGGAGGAATCTGACACCGCTACGGCGTGCAACGCCGATTTATTTCGTCGTAAATCTTTGGCGAATCCAAGACAAGATATCCTCCAATCCGTGGCCGGCCAGACGCCATTTTGATCTCGTCACGGAAAGTCAAGCATTATTTCCAAGGACATTCGATTTCAATAGTCACTTCTTTCCCCGTGGGAGAGGTCCTCCGCAATCGGGAAGCTACTGGAAGAATTTCAAAGTGGGCAGCTGAGCTTGGAGCTTTCGACATCTCGTTCAAGTCGCGCACCGTCAAGTCCTGTGCTTTGGTCGACTTTACGGCCGAGTGGACCGAATCCTGCACTTCGCACCGAAGAAGAGCCAGAATATTGGGTCATGCACTTCGACGGATCTCTCATGCTTGGAGGAGCAGGGGCGGGAATCCTCCTTATCTCGCCTAAGGGTGACAGGTTGAAGTATGTCCTTCGGATTCACTTCCCGGCCTCAAACAATGCCGCGGAGTACGAGGCCCTCATCCATGGGCTTCGTATCGCCACATCACTCGGAATCCGACTACCGGGCGGTTCGAGGCGACTCCAGTTGGTGGTGAATCAAGTCTGAAGGACTGGTTGTGCGTGGATCAAAATATGGCGGCATACTGCCAGCAAGTCCGAGAATTGGAAGGCAAGTTTGACGGTCTGGAGCTGGTTCATGTCCTCCGCCGCAATAATGAGGCAGCAGACGAGTTGGCTAAGATGGGAGCCACTCGGGCAGATGTCCCAAGTGATATCTTCGTACAGGATCTTCACGAGCCAACCGTTACAAAACGGCAAAAGCCAAGCGAGGGTCCTGGAACCGGGGTCCTGCTCATCGATCCAGACTGGACTACCCCGTACCTTGATTATCTCCTGAAGGACAAACTCCCGGAAGCAACCACTCTGGCAGAGCGCATCTCCCGACAAGCCAAATCCTACGTGGTGGTGGGCGACGAGCTCTTCCGAAAAAGTGCCTCGGGTGTCCTCAGGCGGTGCGTTTCGGGACAAGCGGGAAGAGAGCTGCTCCAAGAAATCCATTCGGGGATGTGCGGCCATCACGCGGCATCAAGCGCCTTGGTCGGGAAAGCCTACCGACAGGGTTTCTTACGCCAACGGCAGAACGGACGCCAAGGAGATAGTTCGAACTGCGAGGGCTGCCAATTCTATTCAAGACAGACACACTTGCCGGCACATGAGCTACAGATTATACCCATTTCTTGGCCTTTTGCGAGCTGGGGCTCGACATAGTGGGCCCGCTCAAGAAGGCTCAAGGCGGTTTCGCTTACCTCTTCGTGGCCATTGACAAGTTCACCAAGTGGATCGAAGCCAAGCCGATCGTAACTATCACCGCAGCTTAAGGCCAAGGAGTTCTTCCAGGATATTGTAGTCAGATTCGAGTGCCCAACCGGATCATCACGGACAACGGCACCCGATTCAGGAGTGAAGAATTCCAAGAATGGTGCGAAGGCGTCGGGATCAAGATCTGCCGCCTCGGTGGCTCACCCACGAAGCAATGGGCAGGTCGAGCGAGCTAACGGTCTGGTCCTTCAAGGCCTCAAGGCTAGGATCTTCGACCGCCTCAAACCATACGCCGCCCGATGGGTGAAGGAGCTACCGTCGAGACTGGGACTCAGAACCACTCCCACCGAGCGACCGCCAAACCCCTTTTTCCTGGTCTATGGCGCAGAGGCGGTTCTGCCGATCGAGCCGGGATTCGAATCCTCGAGGGTTCGGAACTACAACGGCCGAGTCCGAGGGAAGCCGAATGGTGGAGCTTGATCAACTCGAGGAGGCTCGAACGTTGCCGCCCTCGGTCGGCTAAGTACCTCCAGGGACTTCGGGCGCTACCACTCGCAACGCCGTCGAAGCGTAACCTTTTCGGAAGGAGATCTGGTCCCGAGGAGGAACTAAAAGCGAGCACAAGCTCTCTCCAATTTGGGAAGGTCCATACATCGCCCGTAAGACAACCCGCCGGTGCTTATCGACTCAGACGAGAAGACGGCGAGGTTCGCGAATACTTGAACGCCGAACAGCTCCGCCGCTTCTACGCATGAGTTATGTATCCCACTCTTACACATTAAATAAAATAGTGGTTCGCCTTATTTTCCGAAGTTGTGTAATGCTAGCCCCGAGTGGTTATTACCCGATCGCCGTAGCGCCTAACTCTGGTCGTGCCGATATAGAATGCACGGAAATAACAAGCCGCGATGAGCACAAAGCCTCGGCGGTTTATACCAAATACAAGACAACGGAACGGGTAGAAAGCACTATCCACTCGGACTGCAATTCGCAGCGCCAGAATTTAACCAAGATTTGCCTGGTCGCGAATTTCTAACCGTCAAAGCTCGAGCCCCACTCGCTGTCGGGTAATCGAGCAACCGACTAGAATGAGTTGATCAGCGGAACCACTAAGTTCGGGTTAAATGTGATAGGCACGAATCGATAAAATTTCGCATTTCATTCCATAATGTTAATAATTTACATTGCTAATTTTCTTTTTTTTTTTCTCGCTAAAAAAAAAAAAAAACTCTTTGGTCTTCTTTGGTGTTGGTACTCCTGCCGGTCTTGATCTGGTGTCTTGGCCTTGTTGGGAGACCGGCGAGATCGCTGAGGTTAGTCGCGACCACGCGACCCAAAGCTGCAGAATCTCTCGTCAACCACCCACAAGGGGGTACAAGGCGACGAGGGCCTCGACGGCAAGGTCGCCGCGACGATCGCGACCAACCATCTCGAGGATGATCTCCGCCACCTCGTGGAGCCCTGCGGCGACCTCCAACAAGGTGGCTACGCGGCGCGGCGTCCCTCGCCGCTCCGTCCTCCGCCTCCGCCTCCAGTGTGAAAAAGTCAAGGTCTTCCCATGCTTCCGCCTCCTCCCAGTTGTGCAACATCCCGAAGAATCGATGGCGAAACAACGCCGCGAAGGGACCAACGAACCTCCCTGTAATAGACATGGAAGGAAACTGGAAGAGGAAGACGAAGGACAAGGCAAGAAGAAACGGGCGATCGCTCATTAGCGGTGACGCCCCATTTATAAGCCACCCACCCGGAAATCGAAGCGTCTCCAAAGGCAATCAAATGCGCCACCCCGCAATCAATGAAGCGCGAAAAACAAAGCGGCAGTGCAAATACCGAAGAAGATCGGCGCATTGAACAAAATCAAGGAGAATTTCACCAGACACGTGTTGTAAGCAGTTCAAGCCCATTCGGCTTCCTCGCTTAATTACACCAGATTAAGCGCAAAAGCCCGGGGGCTGGAGAGCTAGCAAGCGATGCAAGCCCGGGGGCTAAACCACTCAGCCAGGTGGCCACAATGAAGTCCCGACGCCGAGAGCTGCACGCCAGCCTCTCGGAAAAGCGTGTCTGGGGCAAGAAAGCCGCGGGCCAAGGCCCTGGCGTTTGGTGGGCTAGCAAGAGATGAAAGCCAGGGGGCTAAACCACTCACCAGGTGTACACAGTAAGTCCCGACGCTTGAGAGCTGCACGCCAGCCTCTCGGAAAAGCGTGTCTGGGGCAAGAAAGCCAAGGGCCAAGGCCCTGGCGTTTGGGAGCCATACCAGTCGGCTGAAACTCACCCGGAAAGGCGCGACAGGATCCAAAAGGCTGCGGGCATATATTCTAACAACTCAGCCAGAGAAGAAAGTGGAAGAGGTCTGAAGACCACTCACGGAAGACAATACAGGCAAATCATATTGAAGTAAGAAGACACAATATTTCAGACAAGGAGGGCGAGCACTCGGCATCAAGGCCTACATCGAAGTCAGAATTCTAGATTCTCCAACAAGGCCTGCGATGCACCGGACACCTCTTCAAGGAGCGCGTTGGCCTTGTCTTCATCACAGGCAAAGCCTTCTTTCACAGCTTCGAGGTCAATTCTCGGATAATGAGACTTGACCACCGCCAATGCCTGGTTCGCACTCATTGTTGCGGACTCTTTGGCGTAAGCTCTGATCCTGTCGGCTCCTCCCGTAAGAAGTGGAACAGCATCGCCCCTGGCCCGGCGTGACTCCTTCAATACGCAGAAGGTGCAGGATCGCTCGCAGCGACGCTGCAGCTCAGTCCGGCCCTGCTCGACAAATGACCATCTTCTCCTTGCATTCTGCAACAAAGTCAAACGGCCATCAAGAGCACACCCGACGCCAAGTATGTTCAACCCAAGTCAAATAAATTTACCCTTCAGCTCCCGCTGCATCCTTTCCAAGCTGACTCGAGCTTCGAGGCCAGAATTCTCTGAAACCTCCAGTCGGGCCCTCAGCTCAGCAACGGTTGAGTCGCGCTCTGAAACACGAGAGTGTCATCATCCTCTCCACCCACCCAAAAAGACATCCAAACCGAATCAAGGGGAGAATCTCACCTTCGAGCATATGCTCAAGCCCCGTCTTCTCCTCCCGGATCCTCATACACTCGCCCTGAAGCTCGTGGACTTCTTTCCACCTGTCCGCGCTGATCTCGCTGAGTTTGTCCTGGTACTGCTTCTGCTCCTTGAGCTTCGGGAGCACCTTCTGGAAAAACCGCGATCTTTGCTCCGAGCGCTCCCCCATGTCCTGGGTAACAGGCGTAATCTCGAGGAGAAGTCAAGAGCAACAGATGGAAGACAAGAAGCTCACCCTCGACGAAGGCGTGCTACACTGACGGTGAGCTCATAAAGCTCCGTCCGAGCCGCTCTCTCCATCTCGTCGTCCTCTTCCATCCCTTTCCAGTCGGAACCCCCTTCCCACCATACGGTCCGATTCGGGGGCTTCGGCAGAGGGCCGAGCGGCGGTGGCTCTCGAAGCACTTCCTCCACGACGGGAGACGGTGCCGGGTCGATCTCGTCGACGGACGGACCATCCGACCAGTTCGACCGTTGGCCCACCGGCGCCCGTGGCGACGCTCGGCGATCGGCGGCAACGGCGACCTAGCCTCCGCCTGGGACTCCTTTTCAGGAGACCCCTCCACAGGGACGTCCATAGCAGGGGTCCTGAATCAGCAAAAAGGGAAGACACCTCAGCACAGGCAGTAACAAAAAGTCAAGGATCACCCAAAAGAATACCTTTTGGATTTCTTGAATTTCATCCTGTGTCTCATCCGAGACCCAAAGCACCACTCGGAGGGAAGTTAGCGCTGCGATCGGGGCTACCTCGGGATGTATGATGCCCCGCGCTGCGATCCGGTGCACCGGAAGTCGAAGGCCGGTGACGAAAGATCGACGACCTCCTCCGCCGACTCGGCGCAGTTAAATCGACCGATGTGTCGACCACTCGCCGCTCGAGCGTGTTTCAGCCGAGAGAGGCCGACAACCGGAGCATCAGAAATGAAGGACGCGCGTTCCTGAAAAAAGGAACGATCGCACCCTGTTTGAATCACACATCAGTCGAAGAAACCATGGAACTGCCTTTCGAAAGGATAGTGCACTCACAGGAGGGGAGGCCTTGCCGTCGAAAACTTATGAGGGCAGCCCCTGTTGGTGATTATTGTGCCAGGCACGAAGAAATCAACTACCCGTGCTGCCAGCGACTCCATCGACAGGGCCACGTCCGACTCCCGCGTGGGGTCCAGAGGCCCGTTGTATTGGAACCCCAAATGGACTCTCTCCTTCAAGGGCTGCACCCGGCGCTTCACAAAGCGATCGCGATCTGGGACGTCGACCCTCGGTTCTTCAGATCGTCTATCAACGCCAGAAGCTCGGGGATTTGCGCCAAACCTCCTCCGTCCGGGGCGTCGCTCCAGCATCGGGAAGCTTTAGGAGCACGGCCGGCAAAGGGGGCGAGGAAGGGATCAACATTGGCACAATAGAACCACTCCCGCCTCCAACCTTTGAGGAGGTTTTGAGAGGAACGACAAAATATCGCTTCTTCGAGCCCTCCGCGGTGAGTCCGGCGCCCCCAATGACGTTGGGAGCGGCCCGATTCGGATGAGGCTTCAGCCAGAAGAAGGAGCGGAACAAATCCAAATGAGGACGTATCCCAAGATACGCCTCGCAGAGCTGGACGAAGATGGCAATGTGGAGAATCGAGTTGGGGTTCAAATTGATCAACTCAATTTCGTAGAAGTGGAGGAGCCCCCGGAGGAAGGCGCTCCTGTGGATGCTAAATCCCGCCGGAAGAAGGACTCAAACACCACAATCTCATTCTCCGAGGTGTGGGGTAAGGGTCACCGCGGCGGGGACGGGCGGAGATCAACTCCGGCGGAGGAGGACGCCGTGGCGACCATCCCTCCAAGCGGACGTCGTCGTGATGGAGGTCTCCCACCTGCCCGCCGCAGTGGTCGGTGCTACCTTCCGATGACGAGGAAGAAGACATTGCGAAGAAGAAGACACGTGGGAGGAACCGCCGCAAGCCAAGGCGCGAAACCGAAACCCTAAATCGCCAAAGGAGGTTTGAAGGTTTCACAGCCGTGGTGGGGAAGGTGCAAGGAAGCCGTTGCTCCAGCGAGGGTCCCTTCGACTTATAAGAAATGGGCCCCAATTTCCACCTTATGGTGGGAAGAAACGAGGGCCCTCTGTTCAGTCTGGGCGAGATCCAGAGGCACGCCCCATGACGGGCCAATAGGCTGCGTCGCGCAAAACGCGCCAGTGTCAAATCTGGTCCAAAGTTTGGGATAAAGTGCGCCCCACGATGGGCACGAACGCCGCCGCCACGGAAGCTTGGGGCTGGGCACTTTCCGAACATCCTCTCGACAAGACGCCCCATAATTTGGGGTCAATTGCTGGTCGCTGTCTCATAATGCGATTGGGTGTCGCGAGAGGATCTACAACCAACACGGTCTTGAGAATGCGCCCCATGAGGGTCTAAAGCAGTGCGCCGTAAGCGGGCACAGGCATTACTCTGTATGACCAAGGTATGCCCCATGAGGGTCAGCCGAGCGACAAGCCGGCTGTCACAAGATCAGAACGGGCGCTGGTACCGCCCGCCCCGAGCCAAAAGACCTAGGTATGCCCCATGAGGGTCACCGAGCGACAGCTGGTTGTCACAAGACCGTAAACGGGCGCTGGTACCACTCGCCACGAGCCAAAAGACCAAGGTACGCCCCACGAGGGTCAGCCGAGCGACAGCCGGCTGTCACAAGACCGTAAACGGGCGCTGGTACCACTCGCCACGAGCCAAAAGACCAAGGTACGCCCCATGAGGGTCGGGCCGAGTGACAGTTGCGGTTGTCACAAGACCGTAAATCCGCTGGTACCACTCCGCCACGAGCCAAAGACCAAGGTACGCCCCATGAGGGTCACCGAGCGACAAATGGCTGTCACAAGACCGTAAACGGGCGCGGGTACCACTCGGCCACGAGCTAACTAACCACGGTGGCTTCATACTACAAGTTCTTTATGATCTCTCTCCCGCATAATCCTCATGACAGGGCAAGGGACGGAAAGTCGATCCTAAAGCACTTGGGGCTTGTGGGATGTCAGAGACAGGCCCCACAAGAGGGGCCTACACTGACCGGGCCTCGACAGCGGAACAGAAGCCCAAAGCCCGTAAGCGCAACGGGCCCAGAGGAAACCTTCGACTTGCTCCCAAGACAACTCCCGATCCTTCACGGAAGCTTCGCGCCCGCCCTAACAACCCGCCAGGAACAAAGCATGGCTGACACCGCCAGAGCTGCGGATGCCGGGACGACAAAGCGGCGGCGTGGGTCGGAGAAAGCATAACCACCTCTCCAGGACGTAGAGCGTGAAGGCGGATAAGGACAAGGGACATGTCGTTCAGGCCACCATGTTCAGGGCCCGGTGGCGCCCAACTATCATGTATTCTCCCCCCAGTATATAAGGGGAGGAGGGAGAAACAAGAAAAAGAGAGACAATACATCCAAGAACACAGGACTAGGGTATTATCTCCTCCGAGAGAGCCCGAACCTGTCTAAAACAGATTGCCCTCGCATCCTGTGTTACCATCAAGCTCAGATCCCGCACAAATCCCCTAGAATCACAAATCTCATTGCCGGCGAAACAGATCGTCGACACTCCCCAAATTCAGATTGTTCGCCACTTTCGAAATAATGTCCTCGTTCGCTTTCTGGATGTACTGCCCACGGCTAGATCCCCCAATTTCGGTGTCACCAAAACTTAACTCATTTTGAGCCTGACTACACTCCCCACCGTCCGGCTCTTTGGGGGCTACATCCCGGGCATAGGCTTGCACTAAAAGCACCCGGTTCCATCCCCGTTGCTCTGTCCCCCTCACATATGATCTCCACGATGCGGTTCCTTTCAACTCAACTAGCTCCCAACAAAATGGATTGTTCTGCATACTACAGAGGCAAAATACCTTCAGCTTCCACTTCTCTTCTTCCATCCGAAAAGTATAATACAACCACTTCATCACTGAAGAAAATGTGCGCTCTTCGACCCTACTCAAACTTCTGTCTACATACTGGAAGTTACTTAGATCTGCACCCTCCGAACCATACATTACAACCCCTTCGCCATAATATATTCTAAATTGAACTCGTTCTGCCATATCTGCAAATCCATTCATTCACCCACGAATTAAATACTTTCCGTAAAAAATATTACGACCCCCAACTTTGCATTGGTATATCTATATGCTACAAAATTACTTATTTAATCATACAAGAATTTGCAACATTTCTAACAATACATATCTACGATCGTAACAATTGCTATCTCTGCCGTACTACATTCGTAAGAATTGAATATGTATATGGATGTATTCGTATCGGTATACAATATCTACATTCAATAGATCTACTACTAAAGAATTGAACAACTACTGTAACTACATTCTGTACGATTAATTTCTACTCGACATACATCAAACTACTGTCGCTATATGTACCCAACTGCATTCCTAAGAAATGAATACTTCTATCCGTTCAAAGTATCTACATTCGATATATCAACGCACACAAACCAAGATCTAAAATCATTTCTACTAAATCATAACCTACTGCTACAAAAATTAGAACGACTACTACATACCTACAAACTAGGTTTGCTAAATCTACCTACACCTAACTAGATTTGCTATGTCTGTACTACATATAACTACAAACTAGGTTTACTAAATCTTTCTACATCTAACTACATTTCTTAACTAGATTTTCTAGATCTACAAATACAAAAACTAAAGAACGAGAAATTACCTGAGTATGAAGTGACGGGCTCAAAAATCGCGCAGAAATTTTCTTCCCTCTCTCTTTTTTCCTCTCTTCTTCTCCTCTTTTCTCTCTTCTTTTTGTTTTCCTCCTTCTGATGCCTCTGCCGGCCGGCTGAACGCGCGGCGATTACAAAATGTACCTGTCGCCCGTCCATCGGGCGACAGGAACCCCGCATGCTATCTGTCGCCAGTCCATCGGGGGATTTTTAAGCCGCCGCTGTTGATCGGCGACGAAGCCTGCCGCTAAATCTAACGGGCGCCAGAAAACACGAAAGGCCTCCTGTCGCCCGTTCATCGGGCGACAGGCTTATATCGCCCGATGGACAGGCGACAGACGTATAAAACTGTAATTTCTCGCGAAAGACATTTATTTCTGCAATTCGGAATAAAATATAATATATTTAAAAAAAAAATTCATTGGTCCCTCTCCATTTTGCGAATAAGGTCTGATTCATGGACCTGTAGCCTGCCTAAACCCCTTTTTTTTAAGCACAACTTCCATTCATTAGACTTTGGAGGACTTCAAATTCAAAGTTTGATTCACAAATATGCTCGGGTTTTTCCCCAAAAGTCGGGCGAGAATTGGAACCGGCCTGGTTCCGGTTTTCAAAACCCTGCTGCTGCCTTTATTTTACATGCAAAATTAGGCCACGAATGAAGTATATATAGGGAATGGCGGTTCACGATTCGGTTTGTATAGTTGTTGGAGCCCAAAGAATTACAAAAGACATGCTTGTGGGCTCCATGAATCTCCTTTTAAGTTCTAACCCAAAAAGCACCCACCA
This sequence comes from Rhipidocladum racemiflorum, assembly GCA_036346355.1. NCBI lineage: Eukaryota > Viridiplantae > Streptophyta > Magnoliopsida > Poales > Poaceae > Rhipidocladum > Rhipidocladum racemiflorum. Next base: position 37,699,762 of record CM070583.1, on the reverse strand, counting down.
CTACAAAGTTAGTTTTTTTTTTCTGAATGCCTGTGGAAAATCCTGCACTACCCACCCCCCTGATGGCAAAAGTCAGCACAACACAAAACAACTGAAAGGCAACAAAGGCAATACTGTGATGTCAAGGGTGTAGCTGAGAAAAGGAGAAAGAAACCAAAATTTTTTTCTGTTCTTTTTTGTTGAACACAGCATGCACATAAGCACTTAAGCAGTGCTAGTATATGCACACAGACTCAGAGAAGCACTAGCAATCTATTATTTACCATTTCCTGCTTGCTTTCTTTTCTCCCAGTGCTTTTCTCTTTCCAGTTTACATTGCCCATTATAAATGCGCCACCTGCAATAGTTCATCTGGTCATCTTGGATCTCCCCGTTGGTAATTGGGATAAACTAGTGCGATGGACACTTGGGAAAGCCACACCATGTTCCGATTGTCGTGGCACAAGATAAGGGATGATGTAACATAAGATAAGATTGCAGCGAACGTTCAACCAGGTTCCAGAAGCAATGGACCAATGTAGAATCAACAGGATCAGCAATATGAAAGGGTGTTCAGAAACTTCCTGTTCTAATTGAGCAATGCACTCAGCAGAACGACGTGATTTTCACAAAGATATATCATCCAATTGTATTAGTGCAAGTCTGTGTTCACATTAATAGGGACAATTGGAGGTGTACTCAGTCAAATCAACACTTTTCTAAATGTTAATGTTACTACTGTATTATGTAAATAATTGTGCAATGAATATAAATTATATAACAGCATATGATTTGTAATCCTTATTCGATTCTACAACAATTTCTCGTGGTGTTCTGCTTCAACCTGTAAGCCCTCAACTGGTATATAATTGAAATCACGATGGCATTGAAGAACACTCCCTTGAGTACTTTGGCAAGTTGAATTGTACTCTTCGCTCAGCAAAGTCCGGTGGCCGCTGGTATACAATTGAAGCGGCATGGATCAGGATGCCGGCGGTCAGACCCCAAATTACGTACTTCTGGTTTGCTTTCTCATAATTGAAGTAATGTATTGTGAATTCCTGCCCCATCCATTCTCGCTCCTCGGATCTCCTGTTCTCATCCTGCAGCATTCAGCCAATGGACCGGAGAGTGAAATGGCACCGAGTACATTCCAAAATTTCAAGAAAAAAAAAACAAGAGAGGTTTCTTCTGCCTCTTGTTGCACATAACAACTGTTAGTTCTATATATTAAACTATCATAGTTTGTGTCATGTGCAGCCCATTAGGGCCTATCCAGCGGCGCAAGGAGCAGCAGCCGCACCTTCCTAGGGCCTGCTGCAGCATATTACTTAGCTATCAAACTATCGTTTGATTAGGGGTTACATTCTATCTTTAGTGGTTGGTTTCTATCTATTAGATGCAATTGTTAGGGCTGTCTTCTATATAAGGAGATGTTGTGTGTTGTTCGACAATTAAGCAAAAAGAAAAATGAATTAGTTTCGGGAGGTGCTTTTATGTTTTTCTTTTTTAAAGTAGTACAAATATCAAAGCATAAATGAAGGGTAAATGGTGATTACTTGCTCCTTCGTTTGCTTCAAGATTTGTGCAATTTGTATTGGGAGGGAAAGCATAGAAGCACTACTCATTAGTCTCGCTCTCTCCATGGTTTTTCCTCCCAGTCTATGGTATCCTCCCTCTCCTAAAGCCCCTTCCCTTCAGCCGTGTGGCCCATGCCATTCCGGCCCTCTTCTGTACGGTATTTACAATTTGCTATTCTGGGTAAGCAGTTCAACATACATATTATCATGGCAGAGTAAATTACAGCAGAACAGTATGGTAGTTCATGCCATTGGCTTTTTTTTTTGCAGTAAGGTGGCATTTGGTTGGGTGGATGAGGGTGTATAGGATATGGTCATCCATGGATTTGGAGTTATTCAATTGTTTAAATGAGTGGATCAATGAGATATGATCATCCAGTTTTTTGGAATATTCTCTCAAGATGCTAGATAGAGCCATCTATAAAAAAAGGCTGGACGGGCTCATCCAGTTTGCTGCATGAAAAAGTGTACTCGGTCAAATTCAAATTACGCCGAAAAGTACTTGGTCAAATTTAAATTTCGGTCAACATGTTGTCAAATTTTCTTCGAAAATTCAAATTTTGGTCAAAAATAAAAATTTTCCTGAAAATACAATTTTCGACGAAATTTTGTTCAAAAATTCAAAATGTGTCCAAAAAATTGAATTTCGGTCAAATTTTATCCAAAAATTCAAATTTTGTCCGAAAATTTATATTGCGGACAAATTTTGTTCAAAAATTCAAATTTTAAATTAAAATTCAAAACCTTAATTACAACTAGCTCATCCATCTTCATCCATCTAACCAAACAAAAAATTAGCTCATCCCATCCATCCACATCGATCCAACCAAACAAAAAATTAGCTTATCCCTATCCACCCAACCAAACAGCCACCTGGATGGCTCCATCCCATCCAGGCTGGATGGGATGGAGCCATCCAGGTGGCTGTTTGGTTGGGTGGATAGGGATAAGGCTGGATGGCCATATCCCATCCAGGCAACCAAACGCACCCTGAAACTATTCATTTACGGGGTCAATTGCAAATAGCATAAACATGCAACCCAGGTTGTCACAATCACCATCACATAAAAGCCTAAATGGAAATTGTATGTAGCCCTTTAATTAGCATGGTGAAAAGACAGTAATAATACAAACCTTGAGGAACATCTCCAGGGGTACATCAAAAATGTCATCCACCTCATCAACATTAAGAACAGGTTTAAATTCTTGTATATCTGAGAGTATGCCGACAACAGGAACAACTAGCAGAAGATGCTGCCAAAGACAAAGAGAATATTAATCTTGATGACTCGTGACACTGCAAGAGTAATCTTCTAATCGAACGGAAGTCTACCACTTCAAACTACTACCAAAAATGGTAACTTCTACATAATCAAAACAGTGAGACACAATAAATTGTAATGGACTTGGATAGTAAGTGTTGAAGCGAAACAAGGGAGATTTCTAACCTACTGCTTAGACATTTTACTATTGCAAATTGTGCAACACAGTTACTTGGTTTACATAAGAAAAAGTATTATGCTCTCTCTGCAGCAGCAGCTGATATGCAATTCAATTTTAGGAGGTTAGCTTCAGCTATATATCTTTATAATACAGATGGACATACCTGGCATGATATTTTCTATGAATTTCACATGAATCTCATATTCTCATGTAATGATATCACAAGCACCAAGGGGATCTTCAGAGACATTTAGCAAATAAGGTTCAGAGGCCAAATTCATAAGGCTAGCCTGTATACTGTAATCAAATCCTAAACAAGACCACCATGAATGTGAAAATGATTGTGTGCACCATTTCATTAAAAACAAGGATAATGTGCATCATCTGAACAAGCTGCATAGTCTCCAGGTAACAATGGCGGCACAATTTTGGTCCATTTCAAATTATAAAATCAATATTCCATCTTTCAGATTAGTATTTCACTTGCTATGCAACTCATCAATAGAACATATGGCAGTAATTCACGATATTGGAGTGACAAATATAAGACTTTCTATGGGATGCAAAATGATTGCTACCCAGCAAGAAAGGATTATTGAAAGAACAACTTGCAATATGCTCTTCAAGGTACCTATAAGCAGATCTTGACTAGAGATGGTTTAGCTGCATGCATGTGTTTGGTTCCAAAGTCTTTACAACAAAAAGATAAAGTTCCACACCCTTGAAACAATAATGAAGTTAAAAACAATTTCTCTGATGTGAGAAAATTTCAGCAGGGGTGTAAGCGAGAACTAGAAGGCATTGTACCTTGGACAAGAAGTGCTCAAGAGAGGCAACGATAGTGACCACAGCTGAATCAAGCCCAATCTCCTCCTTCGCCTCCCTTAGTGCTGTTGCTGCATCATCAGCATCACCCTCGTCAGCCTTTCCTCCTGGCAATGCAACTTCCCCTAAAACCGCAGATGGAGTGAAAAAAAAATCAACTTGCTTGCAGGAGCTGATTTGAGCAAAGTAAACTCTCTAGGGCAGCTAGAAAGATAGGATCGATCCAGCTCATTTATGAGACAGCAATTAGCTTCAGGTCCATTTGTGAGGTCGATTCTCTAAAAGCTATGGCAAGCCAAATCTGAGCAGAATAGAAAGCTACGTTGGCTCGACTCGGAATTAAGGTTCCTCTAGGGCAGCTAGAAAGATAGGATCGATCCAGCTCATTTATGAGACAGCAATTAGCTTCAGGTCCATTTGTGAGGTCGATTCTCTAAAAGCTATGGCAAGCCAAATCTGAGCAGAATAGAAAGCTATGTTGGCTCGACTCGGAATTAAGGTTCCAACTTGGCTTAGTTCGTTTCAGAAACAAACCCAAATTAGGTTAATTCCTGTGCTCAAGCCTTGCCCTGGACAGGGCGAAAAGAGCACCCACCTAGGGCTCAGCATTGATTAGGGGTCCAGCCCATATGCACCTTAAAACATGACATAGGGTATGCCCACCCAATGTACTATTGGACAGTATCTGTAGAAGCAGCACCTTGAAGACTGGGAGAATTAAAAACAGATAGATGCCTTTACCCCTTTGTTCCTCCAGCCTTTAAGAGAAAAGATGCCACCTTTTTGTCTTTTCCCAGGTGCTGACAGAATAATGAATGTAGGATTCCACTGTTAGGATTTCTATGATTATCAATGAAATTTCCATTATTTAAATCATTTAATTCTGGATGGTTTTTACTCTGCAACATGCCTGAAAGAACCATGGCCAACATGGTACAACATGTTTGGACATCCCACTTAATTTTTTCACCATCCATATTCCAAAAAAGAAGCAGAAATTTCACAACAAAAACCAATAGTTTGGCCATGTTATGATTTCACTGGGAAGGATATGCTGTAAAATATTGATATTGAAACCATGTGTTAGCAATTCGTAAGAATCCCAGGATCTTTGAAGTATATTATTGAATTTCTAGCTTTTGTTGGCGAAAGCCTATTTATTTTGTAAATGTTGCAAATGGTGACTACAAAATGTGAACCATGTAGAATGTATATTTAAGTAATAGATTTTAGTATGTATGTTTATTAAGGTCCTTTTGTTTCTAGTTCTCCCTGGGCTTGCCAAACCTCAGGACCAGCATGTCTGAGCTTAGCCCAAGTAGCTTACAAGTAGTAAGCATCTAGAGCGCCATACTTATCTGGTCCAAGTAAACACCAAAGTAGGATATATTGCTATTATTCTTAGCATCCAATAAGGCACTCGATTCCAGCAATTTGTACAAATCGTTGATTCCCAAAATTGCACATGTGCGCTGTATGGTGCTAAAACATGTGAACCAACAAAGAAAAGAACAAATGTGTGGTTTCGGATTTTGGAAGGATCACCCTCGTCAGCCTTTCATACTATTTCAGATCTACCACCACAAATCACTGACGCCTCCTATGCAAGGATTCAAATCCCAGTGAGATTTCGGATTTTGGACCCCCTCGCCCCTAAATCTCAGCCGGGTAAAAAAATTTAAATTGCTACAGTAACAGTCCAAATTTCAGCGAGATCTTGGTGATTTCAGCCGAAATCTCGATAATTTTGACCGGGTTTTCATTTTTGCGGGCCGGATTTTATTGGATTTAGGGTCAAAAACATCCATAAAAAATTTCAAAATTTTTTGACATTTTTCGGTCGGTGCAAATGGACCAAAATCTTGAAAATTTCGGCTGAAATCTCGGATTTCCCGGTTGAAAAAAGACTGGATTTCGAATTTGGTTTTTAAATTTCGTCCGGATTTTATTTGAGGATTTTGAACACCTCCAAGATAGGGTTTGAAAACGAAATTTGAATCCTTGCTCCTATGACGCTCTATACCAAAACAAATACTTAATACCATTTCTGAACTACCGATCACCAACACCTTGGAAGTCGTACTATTGTTTTGGACAAAAGAGCATCAAAGACCCAGACTGAAATATGAAACAAGATACGATGATCCTGAACAGCACCCTGACAACCAATAGACTAACTGAACACAAGCTAGGATAAAAGCAGCAACTACTTGTCTAAACACTGCCAAAAACCCGAGCTTTCCACTCGATTCAGCTCCAAATTCCGCCTGGATACCCAACTCTTTGCTTCATTTCGCGTTGCAAAATTAGGAGAAGTGCACGGCTGAACTAGCAATTCACCTAAGAACCGTAAAAAGAAACACCCGAAATGGCGGCGATGCTTTGGTCCCTAACAAAGTCAACCCACCGCATACATTGGCACATTCCCCTCGATCGCACCCAAAGGAGCCCACACGGAAGCGTGAACGGAGAAGCAAACAAGAAAGGGTGCTCACCGGAGTGGGTGGAGAGGGAGGAGGAGCGCTTGGTAAGGAGGACGCGGAGCTCGCCGGCGGCGCCCCGGAAGAGGCAGACCAGCACAGAGGCCCTCCGCGGCCGGAACAGCTCGCCGGCGGCGGCGGTCGGTGTTACCGCAGTGGGGGGGTCGCGGCCGGCGTACGGGGAGGGGGTCGGCTGGTGGAGCCTCAGCCGCTGGATGAGCGCCTCGATATTCGTGCCGGGCTCCTCCCCCTCCATGGAAGCTGGGGAAGGGAAATCGGGGGGCATTTGATCATTTGCCCTGAAGTTGATGGGCATTTGATCATTTGCCCAAAGTTGATAGGCGTTTGATTATTTGCCCTACGATGTCTCACTGACATGTGGCCCTAGGACCCGCATGTCAATGAGACATCGTAGGGCAAATGATCAAATGCTCACCAACTTTGGGCAAATGATCAAATACCCATCAACTTCAGGGCAAATTATCAAATTTTCCGGAAATCGGAGGAGCTGGAAATGGTGGAGGGTTTGGCCGTTTGGGCGTTTGGCTTATTTTGCTAGACAGCCTTGACCCCGCCAAGACTGCGTTTCTTTTTCATTTATACTAGATACATGCCCGTGCGTTGCTACGAAAAACAAAATTGATAACAAAAAATAAAGATTAAAAAATAAAAAAATATTTCACAGGATCAAACATATATCTTTAACGCTTCGTTTCTTACGAAAGCTAGCTAATTAAAGCAACGCTTCGTTTTTTGCGTAGGGCAATTAAGCAGGGCAATTAAGTAGGGCAATTAAGCAGGGCAATTAATGACGTGGGTAGAACTCACCACTGCCACCAACTGCTGCTTTATAATAGTAGAGATTACTAGTAAGGTGCCCGTGCGTTGTAACGGTATCTATATTTTGAACGGCTGTCCTGCTATTACGATAACATGAAACAAGAAAATATGTTGTGCAAATAATACCTTATACAATAGGACACTATTGAAGCAGTATTTCTATATTTCTATGTAAATGAAGCGTTCTGACGCTTCGTTTCTTGCGCCTGGAGTGGTTAATTAATTAAAGAGGTGGGTAATTAAAGAATGGTCTTGTGTGCTATCTTCCATCCACGTCTGGAATGGTTAATTAAAGAGGTGGGTAATTAAAGAATGACAGAACTGGTAATTTTGATGAAATGACGTGGGAAGAAACTCTCACTTTATATAGTAGAGATAATAATTATATATAGCCTTTTCTTTAAAAGCACATTGCCGAATAGTATTTTTCAATGAATTTATCCATAAATATAAGTCATATTTCATATTTCAATGTAAATTTAGTATGATGTTTCCTTTTATAGTACTAATAAATATCCAGTTTTACTTCATATTCCCTATTTGAATATAGTAATTAAAGATAATAATTAGAGATAATATATTCATTTTTAATATCTTATTGGTATATATGCTAATAGAAAATACGTCTTATAAACTTGAACAGAAGAAATATGTTACAACCTAAGAATTGATCTAGACAAGCATATATTCTCCAAGCACTGTAGAAAAAGAACATGTTCTTCAGTGGTGTTAGTGTCGGGGAACACAGGACTTTCATATTAAATTTGTAAGAATTTCTCAAGGAACGGTTCGATTCCCCTAAGAAACAAGAAAAATTCCAGCGTTCAGAACAGGGCCTAAATTGGAACCAGTCCCTCTGTCAGGATTTGCAGAGATTTGATTATAGTAAGGAAAAGAAAAGAGAAGTGTAACAAACGAAAACATTGCGGCAAACGGGAAACCAGATTCCAGAAGCAGTGGACCGATGTAGAAGCAGTATGATAAGCAGAATGAAAGGGGTTCACAAACTTCAAGCCCTAATTGGACAATGCACTCAGCAGAACGACCTGATTTTTACATATACATATACACACACATACATATACATCAATGGGGACAATTGGGTGTGCAGTGTGACTACCCGGGTAATTAGCCCAAATAATTGACAGCTTCACTATCATTATGCTAAGATAATTACTCGGATCTCAGTATAGTGGCTAACAAAGTATCAGGCATCCTAATACTTTATCAGCTACTACACCAGGTTCAGAGTGTTGCAGCAGAACAATAATTAGAGACGGAAACGGTACCTTTATTGCATACCATCCTGCCACGCCGGGCTACATGTCCAAAAGGTTAATTATACAATAGACCGAAACATTTAGCTTAATACATAATTATTACCCTAGGGACCCCTCAGAACGAGGCCTCGGTCCCCCGGGAAACGGTCCACCAGGAGATGGTCCCCTAGACCCCCTAGTCCTCCTGTAGATAGTAGTAGTAGTAGTCTCCCTCCGATAAGTCCTGCTCCTGCGAATAATCCTCACCCCCTGCCTCGGAAGCGGAACCATGGGACTCACCTTCTAAGCAAAGGGGGGTTTAAGCAAGAGTGAGTACAGAGTACTCAGCAAGCATTAATAGCAAGGAATGCATAATGAATTTCCCTCCCGATTACAGAAATCGACCAAACCATCACCTTCCCACCAACTAGCTTTTATGAAAATAGTTTTTATTAAAGAGTGGTTCATTTTATCTTCCAAAGACTCTACTAACATTGTATATGAGACAGACTTAGCTTCCGTAGTCCCCAATCCAAGATACTGGTATGAATTCATGATTTACCCTGCGCAGGTTTGTACCATTTTACCCATAGTGACATAGAGATGCTCCAGAACGTTTATCACTAGTCTAGCATTAATTCTCCACCCCTGCACTCAAGTTGGGGACACCCACCAAGGTCATCCTCAACTCGCAGATACAGTTGTTACCCCGCACCAACGGCAGTAACCCACTAGCTTCAAATATACCGCCGTCCAATTGGCTTCAGTCCTCTAGGCCTACCGGCATATCCCAGAGGCACGCCCCTTAACTTACCCATGGTGGAGTTATTAATACCATCCTAGGACAACCTTTTCTGACTGAATAGTTCACACTATGGTTGATACTCATTTACGGCCCATTGCCCAAGTGTTAGATTGTTTGACCTTATATAATAACCTATGTAGAGGACCCCACCGGCCTACAACCCTTCTCAACGGCGTCCTATACCCGCCAATATTAGCCCAACTGAATAACTAATCATTTCCCCATTGCCCCTTTCATTTAACCACACCAATCACCAACTCCACAACCAACCCTTCCACATTCCAACCTCCAACAGTTCCACATTACCACTCCTCAGCCATCAATCTTATCATTTTCCATTTATAATATAGATTTTTCCATGCAAGATGATATTTATAGTATAAAAGCATTTAAAGCATTTAAAGCATTTAAAACACATGATCAAAGGAAACTTGCCTGGAATAGAATTGGAAAGTACGTCTTCGTTCAAAGGTTGGTTCAGGTCGGTTTGATTCAGGTTCAGATCTGAAAATATAGTTACTAACAATTAGTTTTACTCATATTTAGCTTTTGAATCTGAATAATGGTGTCCAACAGCTAAAGACTTCAATTAAAAGAGATGGTCCTAGACTAACTAATTTATCTGATTATCTAAGCCCAAAGTCTAAACCCAAATCTTCTTTTCCTTCTTTTCCCATTTTTCTCTTTTTTCTTCTCTTCTTTCCTTCTTCTTATTCTTTTTCTTTTTCCTCTACTGCTTCATTCTTTTCTCTCCCTGCCGATTGGGCCTTCAGCCCGACACTCTCTCTCCCTTCTCATTTTCTTCGCTCACCACCCACGGCCGAAGCCCTGGCTTCGCTACCCCTTCCTCCTCTCTCGATCCACCCAGCTCCTCTCCTAGCGACGAGTCGCCGCCGCCTCTCCCTCCTGGTGACCCGACCCGACGCCTCCCCTCTGCCAGCTCTCTACGGCGGCGCCACCCCTCTACTGACTGGACTCCTCTGCACTCACTAGATCACAGGCTCCCTCTACCCTTTACCGATTGCTTGATCTAGGGTTTTGGTGCTTTGTTGGATTTGGGGATTTATGCTTTCTTGGTTCGGTTCTTGGTTGCTGGTTGATTGAAGATGGTTGCTGGGTTTGATTCCCTGCTGGATTCAGTTCTTGGGTGCTGGACGCTACAAGATGGGGGTTCGGTTCTTGCTGTCTTGCTGGGATCTGGACTTGGGTTAACCGATCTGTGGTTTGCTTGCTTGGCCGAACCCTAAGACTCGTGGTACTACAAGGTAAGTTAGGGTCAAGGATGATTACGGGGTGGGACGACCTAGGTTGGGGGGCGTGGTGTCGAGGCCGGCTGGCCAGTTCTAGGTAGGGGCTTGGGAACGGCTTGGGGACGAACCACGCATGCCCCTAGGTAACTCCCCTTCTGAGACCCAAAAGAAAGAACCCCGATCTACACTTGTTCTTGCTAGATCTGGAGGTTTTGCATACTACATTCTAGTCTAGGGTTTGCTAGTTAAGCACTCTTGAAATGCTACAAGGTTTGCCGGCTTACTTGGACTCCTTTGCTGTTCGGTTCGGTTTGGGGAAGAAGAATAGGAGCTGGAGTAGTGGTAGCCGACCCTAGCTCGCCCGGCTCCACCTCCTGCTGGTTCCTTAGGCTCGGCTTGGGGCTCCGGTCCAGCAGCTCCTGGCGGTCTCCTCCTCCTCCGACAGGCTGCGGTCCCCTCCCCTGGTTCTTGCTCCCTCTGTCGCTCTCTTGGTTGGTAGGAAAGCTACGGATGTGGCTCCATGGAGTGAAAAGGGGAAAGGTGAAATGAGGATTGCGGTGGATTCTCCAGGCTGTAACTTCACTCTTATTCACTCCCTGATGCGAAGTTACACTTCTACCCTTTATGCTCAGCTGAATGGACAAGGGCAGAAATGTCCTCCTTTTCACTCTCTACTCAGTTGCTCTACTTCAATTCACCCACTGATATTTGCTCTAATTACTTGATTGCAATGCTTTGCTGTTCATTAAGGCTTAATGATGCATCTAATGGGATGGGAATTTTAGGGTTCTTACATCCTACCCCCCTTAAAAAGGGATTTCGTCCCCGAAATCTAACTGACCTGAACAAGTGCGGGTAAGCTTCCCGCGGATACTCTTCTTTCTCCCAAGTAGCCTCTTTTTCTGTGTGATGCTTCCATTGGACCTTGCAGAACTTAATTGTAGCTCTTCGAAATCGACGCTCTTCTGTTGATAGGATTTTGAGTGGATGCTCTTCATAGGTTAGGTCTGGCTGCAAGGGAATTTCTGTATTTGACACTAGTTGGGAAGGCTCTCTAAGACAAGCTCGAAGTTGGGAAACATGAAAGACATTGTGGGTTCTGGATAACTGAGGAGGTAGTTCGATTTGATAGGCTGAGGTTCCTTTCTGTTCCAGAATCTTAAATGGCCCAACATACCGAGGGCTGAGCTTCCCTTTTATTCCAAACCGGTGAACTCCTTTCATTGGGGACACTTTTAGATACACATACTCTTCCGGTTGGAACTTGAGATCCCTTCTACGCTTATCAGCGTAGCTCTTTTGCCGGCTTTGAGCAGTTTTTAATCTTTCTTGAATTAACTGTATCTTCTCATCGTTTTGACGAATGAGTTCCGGTCCCATTAATGATTTTTCTCCTACCTCATACCAACAGATGGGTGATCTACATCTCCTACCATACAGAGCCTCGTATGGCGCCATCTGAATACTTGCCTGATAGCTGTTATTGTATGCAAATTCAGCCAGATGCAAGTATTTGTCTCAACTTTCTTTAAAATTCAGCACACACGCTCTTATCATATCTTCTAAAATTTGATTCACCCGCTCAGTCTGCCCATCCGTCTGAGGGTGATATGCTGTACTGAATTTCAGCTGAGTTCCTAAGGCAGTTTGCAAGCTATTCCAAAAGTTAGAGGTGAAGATAGATCCTCTATCCGAAGTGATGGTCTTAGGAACTCCAAGCAACGTGACAATTCTTTCTATATAGATTTCAGCCAATCTGTGAGCAGAGTATTTCTGATTAGTGGCAATAAAGTGAGCAGATTTGGTGAGTCTGTCCACTATTACCCAAATGGCATCCTTTTTAGCTAAGGTTCTGGGCAAACCCGTAATAAAGTCCATGCATACATCTTCCCATTTCCACTCAGGGATTTGGAGAGGTTGCAACAAGCCTGCAGGACGTTGATGCTCAGCCTTAACTTTTTGGCATGTATCACATTTACCTATATACTCTGCTATGTCTTTCTTCATGCCATTCCACCAGAAGGTTTCTTTCAGATCCTTATACATCTTAGTGCTTCCTGGATGGATGGTATAAAGGGTGTCATGGGCCTCTCTAAGGATGGTTAGCTTGACCTCTGGATCATTTGGAACACATAATCGATCATTCATCCTTAGACTACCATTTTGATCTACTTAAAATTCTGATGGTTGATTGGACTTGATTCTCTTGATTTCTTCTACAATGAAGCTATCTGTGGCTTGCTTTTCTTTAATTTGTTCCAATAGAGTGGACTGGACATCCATGGTTGCCAACATGGTATTCGAGGTGGATGTGCTGAAACTAATTTCCATTCTTGCCAATTCTCTTATTAGTTCTGGCATAAAGTTCTGGATAGACAGGTTGTTGCAATGAGCCTTTCTGCTCAATGCATCTACTACCACGTTGGCTTTTCCCGGGTGGTAATTAATGGTGATGTCATAATCCTTAATAAGTTCTAGCCATCTTCTTTGACTTAGATTCAATTCCTTTTGAGTGAACAAGTATTTAAGGCTTTTGTGATCACTATACAGGATGCACTTGGCTCCATATAAGTAGTGTCTCCAAATCTTTAGAGCAAACACTACAGCTCCCAATTCTAGATCATGGGTTGGATAATTGACTTCATGTGGGCGCAATTGCCTTGATGCATAAGCAATGACCCTCTCCTTTTGCATTAGCACACAACCCAATCCTGTTTTGGAGGCATCATAATATACCACATATTCAATGCCTTCCTCAGGTAAGGATAGAACTGGAGTGGAGGTTAGAGCTTCCTTGAGCTTTTGGAAACTCTCCTCACATTTTTCAGTCCAAATAAACTTACTATCTTTTCTCAAGAGTTTGGTGAGGGGTGCTGAGATTTGAGAAAATCCCTTAATGAACTTGCGGTAGTACCCAGCTAAACCAAGGAAACTTCTGATCTCTTTCTGATTGGATGGTTGTGTCCATGACTTAATTGATTTTATCTTTTCTGGGTCTACCTCAACCCCTTTTCCGGATATAACATGTCCTAGAAAAGAAACTTGATTCAGCCAAAACTTACATTTACTGAACTTAGCGTACAATTGGTTCTCTTAGGACTTGAAGTGTGATTCTTAGATGTTCCTTATGCTCTTGTTCATTTTTGGAATAGATCAAAATGTCATCAATGAATACCACTACAAATTTATCCAGATACTTCATAAAAATTTTGTTCATTAAATTCATGAACACTCCTGGGGCATTAGTTAATCCAAAAGGAACTACTGTGTACTCATAATGCCCATATCTGGATACAACGGCAGTTTTCTCTACATCTTCTTCTCTTACCTTAACTTGATGATACCCTGACCGTAGGTCTATCTTGGAGAAGACACAAGCACCCTTGAGCTGATCGAACAGATCATCGATCCTAGGAAGAGGATACTTGTTTTTGATTGTGACCTCGTTAAGATCTCTATAATCTATGCATAGCCTTTGTTCCCCATTCTTCTTTGGCACAAATACTAACGGTGCTCCCCAAGGTGACACACTTTCCCTGATAAATCCTTTGTCCTCCAATTCCTTCAATTGTTTCTTCAGTTCCACTAGCTCTAATGGGGTCATACGGGAAGGTCTCTTGCATATGGGAGTGGCTCCAGGAACAAGATCTATTGTGAACTCTATTTCCCTGTCAGGTGGCATCCCTGGCAGTTCTTCAGGAAATAAATCAGGAAAATCTCGAACCACTAGGATGGGAGTTAATTCTTGTGGGGACAGATGGTTGAGTTTAATATCGGATGGATACATTCCGGCTCTACGTCCCTGGAACACAATACGGTCCCCGCTAGGTGTTCTTATGGATGCAGTTTTCAACTCACAATCCATAATAACTCCGTTTGTAGCTAGCCAATCCATGCCTAATATCACCTCTAGGTGGGATAAGCTGATGACATGCAAATTAGCTAGGAATGGAGTATCTTGAATTTTTATTACTTGATCCCTTCTAATGGAAGTTACTGTGATTGCCCCAGCAGGTGTATTAACCCCTAATGATGATGTTAAGATTGCACATTCTAGTTTGTTTCTTGCCACGAATTCTTTAGAAACGAAAGAATGTGTTGCACCAGGATCAAATAAAACATTGCCCACAGATGGAGGAATAGGAAGCATACCCGTCACCACATCTGTTGCTTCCTCTGCTTGCTCCACAGTCACATTGTTCAGACGAGCTGACCCTGCGGTTGGTGCTCCCCGGCTGTGTCCTTGCGAAGAAGTAGCAGTTGGGTTTCCAGCAATACGCCCCACTATTGGTGGACGGCTTGGGAATCTACCTGGGTTGTGCTGTCCAGCTTGGCTAATAGGATGTGGGCAGCTATTCTTTTTGTGCCCCTCTTGGCCACAGTTGAAGCATCTGCTGGAAGTTTGAGGACAGTAATTGGCAAAGTGGGGACCTCCACACTTGAAGCATTTAAGTGGGGGTCTAGGTGGGAGCGAACTAGGACGCTGAACTGGAATTGCCACATAAGGACTTGGTGCTGAGGGACGCACTGGCATAGGAGCTCTAAAAGGCTTTGGCTGGTTGGAAGTGGTTGGTCTGGGGTCAAACCTTGCCTTCTTCCTTCTCTCCTCATGAAGTTGGGAATGCTCATCCTCTAGTATTATGGCACGGTTTGCAAATTCCTGAAACTCTGTGATTGCTTGAGTGGACACAAGCATTCTAATGTAAGGATTCATTCCCTTCTTGAAGCGGTATATTTTCTTAACATCGGTGTCCACCTCATCAGGTGCATAGCGAGATAACTCATTAAATCTTTGCAGATACTCTGTGACTTTCTTATTCCCCTGAGTCAGGTCCCAAAATTCCCTTCTTTTGATATCTAAAGCTCCTGATGGGATGTGGGCACTACGAAACTGGGTAGTAAACTCTCCCCAAGTAACTGGTAGTTCCCTAGTGCGAGCTTCACAATAATTGTCCCACCACACTGCGGCTGACCCAATCAACTGGTGTGCTGCAAACTGTACCTTCTCCTGATCTGTACAGTTGATGGTGTTTAATTTCTTCTCAATTTCTCGAATCCAGTCATCTGCCTCAAGAGGTTCTGTGGCTCTGGAGAAAGTGGGTGGACGGGTTTGGAGAAACTCCCCTAAGGTTACTCTTCCCCTAGGGTGATGATGAGGATGGGTTCCAGGAACAAGATGGGTTATTAAAGTTTCTAGGTTAGCCTGGGCTTCTCTCCTAGAATTCTCCATATACATTAGGACTCTCTCCAAGGGATCTGGGTTCTCAGGTGTCCTAGCAGTGCTGGCTATGCCTCCTGGGGGTGTGGGCTGCCTAGACTTTGGATGACTTGGTTGGTTAAGATCTTGGAGGGGTACTGAAGAAGGTTCTGGCACACTAGGTTGAGGATGGGTGACTCCTAGCCTAAGGATCAGGTTCTGCTCAAAGAGTTCTCGATCAGACATTCTGCAAAAGAGAGCAATTACAGGACAACACTTAGTTAACAATTACCATTAGCAAAATTTTAGCTTCTATTACCCTTCTTACATTTCACTAAACACTAAGGTTAGGGATGGTTGGACAAGCCATTATCAGAAGTTGTTTATGAGATAAGAGGTCTTGATTGTGGGGAGAAAATAAAGTTGACACTTTTGCTTAATGACAGCATTTGATTGTAAGATGAGAGGCCATATAGCCAGAAGGATCCTTTTCTTCTTATGTCTCTTATCCGCCACTAGTTATTTTAATTGCGTGGTTCTCGTAACCATTGCTCTGATACCACCTGTGACGACCCGGGTAATTAGCCCAGATAATTGACAGCTTCACTGTCATTATGCTAAGATAATTACTCGGATCTCAGTATAGTAGCTAACAAAGTATCAGGCATCCTAATACTTTATCAGCTACTACACCGTGTTCAGAGTGTTGCAGCAGAACAATAATTAGAGACAGAAACGGTACCTTTATTGCATACCATCCTGCCACGCCGGGCTACATGTCCAAAAGGTTAATTATACAATAGACCGAAACATTTAGCTTAATACATAATTATTACCCTAGGGACCCCTCAGAACGAGGCCTCGGTCCCCCGGGAAACGGTCCACCAGGAGATGGTCCCCTAGACCCCCTAGTCCTCCTGTAGATAGTAGTAGTAGTAGTAGTAGTCTCCCTCCGATAAGTCCTGCTCCTGCGAATAATCCTCACCCCCTGCCTCGGAAGCGGATCCATGGGACTCACCTTCTAAGCAAAGGGGGGTTTAAGCAAGAGTGAGTACAGAGTACTCAGCAAGCATTAATAGCAAGGAATGCATAATGAATTTCCCTCCCGATTACAGAAATCCACCAAACCATCACCTTCCCACCAACTAGCTTTTATGAAAATAGTTTTATTAAAGAGTGGTTCATTTTATCTTCGAAAGACTCTACTAACACTGTATATGAGACAGACTTAGCTTCCGTAGTCCCCAATCCAAGAGACTGGCATGAATTCATGATTTACCCTGCGCAGGTTTGTACCACTTTACCCATAGTGACATAGAGATGCTCCAGAACGTTTATCACTAGTCTAGCATTAATTCTCCACCCCTACACTCAAGTTGGGGACACCCACCAAGGTCATCCTCAACTCGCAGATACAGTTGTTACCCCGCACCAACGGCAGTAACCCACTGGCTTCAAATATACCGCCGTCCAATTGGCTTGATCCTGCAGGCGTCTGGCATATCCTGCAGGCGCGCCCCTTAACTTACCCATGGTGGAGTTATTAATACCATCCTAGGACAACCTTTTCTGACTGAATAGTTCACACTATGGTTGATACTCATTTACGGCCCATTGCCCAAGTGTTAGATTGTTTGACCTTATATAATAACCTATGTAGAGGACCCCACCGGCCTACAACCCTTCTCAACGGCGTCCTCTACCCGCCAATATTAGCCCAACTGAATAACTAATCTTTTCCCCATTGCTCCTTTCATTTAACCACACCAATCACCAACTCCACAACCAACCCTTCCACATTCCAACCTCCAACAGTTCCACATTACCACTCCTCAGCCATCAATCTTATCATTTTCCATTTATAATATAGATTTTTCCATGCAAGATGACATTTATAGTATAAAAGCATTTAAAGCATTCAAAACACATGATCAAAGGAAACTTGCCTGGAATAGAATTGGAAAGTACGTCCTCGTTCAAAGGTTGGTTCAGGTCGGTTTGATTCAGGTTCAGATCTGAAAATATAGTTACTAACTATTAGTTTTACTCATATTTAGCTTTTGAATCTGAATAATGGTGTCCAACAGCTAAAGACTTCAATTAAAAGAGATGGTGCTAGACTAACTAATTTATCTGATTATCTAAGCCCAAAGTCTAAACCCAAATCTTCTTTTCCCTCTTTTCCCATTTTTCTCTTTTCTTTTCTCTTCTTTCCTTCTTCTTATTCTTTTTCTTTTTCCTCTACTGCTTCATTCTTTTCTCTCCCTGCCGACTGGGCCTTCAGCCCGACACTCTCTCTCCCTTCTCATTTTCTTTGCTCACCACCCACGGCCGAAGCCCTGGCTTCGCTACTCCCAGCTCTCTACGGCAGCGCCACCCCTCTACTGACTGGACTCCTCTGCACTCACTGGATCACAGGCTCCCTCTACCCTTTACCGATTGCTTGATCTAGGGTTTTGGTGCTTTGTTGGATTTGGGGATTTATGCTTTCTTGGTTCGGTTCTTGGTTGCTGGTTGATTGAAGATGGTTGCTGGGTTTGGTTCCCTGCTGGATTCGGTTCTTGGGTACTGGACGCTACAAGATGGGGGTTCGGTTCTTGCTGTCTTGCTGGGATCTGGACTTGGGTTAACCGATCTGTGGTTTGCTTGCTTGGCCGAACCCTAAGACTCGTGGTGCTACAAGGTAAGTTAGGGTCAAGGATGATTACGAGGTGAGACGACCTAGGTTGGGGGGCGTGGCGTCGAGGCCGGCTGGCCAGTTCTAGGTAGGGGCTTGGGAACGGCTTGGGGACGAACCACGCGTGCCCCTAGGTAACTCCCCTTCTGAGACCCAAAAGAAAGAACCCCGATCTACACTTGTTCTTGCTAGATCTGGAGGTTTTGCATACTACATTCTAGTCTAGGGTTTGCTAGTCGCTTGCTACTGAAATGCTACGAGGTTTGCCGGCTTACTTGGACTCCTTTGCTGTTCGGTTCGGTTTGGGGAAGAAGAATAGGAGCTGGAGTAGTGGTAGCCGACCCTAGCTCGCCCGGCTCCACCTCCTGCTGGTTCCTTAGGCTCGGCTTGGGGCTCCGGTCCAGCAGCTCCTGGCGGTCTCCTCCTCCTCCGACAGGCTGCGGTCCCCTCCCCTGGTTCTTGCTCCCTCTGTCGCTCTCTTGGTTGGTAGGAAAGCTACGGATGTGGCTCCATGGAGTGAAAAGGCGAAAGGTGAAATGAGGAGTGCGGTGGATTCTCCAGGCTGTAACTTCACTCTTATTCACTCCCTGATGCGAAGTTACACTTCTACCCTTTATGCTCAACTGAATGGACAAGGGCAGAAATGTCCTCCTTTTCACTCTCTACTCAGTTGCTCTACTTCAATTCACCCACTGACATTTGCTCTAATTACTTGATTTCAATGCTTTGCTGTTCATTAAGGCTTAATGATGCATCTAATGTGATGGGAATTTCAGGGTTCTTACATGCAGTCAGATAACATCAACATTGTTTTAAATGTTAATTTTATTACTGTATTATGTAAAGTATTCTAAAAAGAATGTAAAGTATATAAAAGCATATATATGATTTGGAATCCCGTTAGATTCTACAACAATTTCTTATGGTGTTGTCTGATATACGCCCCAAAGGTATATAATTGAGACTGCATCATAAACATTAGTGTTTAGGCTAGCGGGTCCTGATCATGGCATCGAGCAGCACTTCTTTTAGTACTTTGGCAAGGTGAACTGTAGTCTTCGCTCAGTAAAGTCCGGTGGCCGCTGGTATACAATTGAAGCAGCATGGATCAAGATGCGGGCAGTCAGACCCCAGATTACGTACTTCTGGTTTCCTTTCTCATAATTGAAGTACTGAATGGTGAATGGCTGCCCCATCCGTTCTAGCTCCTCGGATCTCCTGTTCTCATCCTGCAGCATTCAGCATAAACGGATCAAATGGAGAAATGACAGAGTACATTACAATATCTCAACCAGGTTCCTTTTGCCATTGTTTACACACAATAATTAATTGTTCTGTATGTTAACCTATCACATGGCCTAGCACAATGGTAATTCATAGGGTTGACATGTTTTTTACAGTAGACCGGTCATTTGCATGGCAAATTGCAAGTGTTGTAAATATGCAACTCAGGATGCAAAAATCACCACCCTATAAAATCCTAAAATGGAAAATCATATGTAGCCTTCTAATTAGCATGGTGGGAAGGCAAAGATACTAACCTTGAGGAACATCTCCAGGGGTACATCAAAAATGTCATCGACCTCATCGACGTTAAGAACAGGTTTAAATGCTTCTATATCTGAGTGTATGCCAACAATAGGAATAACTACCAGAAGATGCTGCCAAAGACATGGACAATATTAATCTTGATGAATCTTGAGACTGTAAGAATAAAAGCCTACCAATTCCAATTTTAAAAGCATTAACTTGTACATAGTCAAAACCGTGGGGTACAATAATTTGTGTTGGATCAAAACAAAGGAAACTCCTAACATACTGATTATACATTTTACCAAAGAAAATCGTGCAACACAATTACTTGGTTTACATAAAAAAAAATATTAGTCCCTCTCGGCGGTAGCAGCAGCAGATATGCTATTCAGTTTAAAGAGGTTAGCTTCTGCTCTATAGCTGTACAATATGGATCGAAATAATTGGCATAATTTATTCTATGAATTTTAAATGAATCCCTGTGATGATATGGCAAGTACCAAAGTAATCTTCAGAGATAATTGACGGTCTGGTTCAAAGGACAAATTTATTACATTATGCACGAATAGATTGGTTATAAGGCTAACCTACCATAATCAAATCCTAAGAAACCAAGAATGTGAAAATGACTGTGCACTATTGGAACGACATGCATGGTCCCCATGTGACAATGGCAGCATAATTTTTGGTCAATTTTAAGAGGAAGTATATGGTGAAAGTAAACATATGGTGAAATCATGAAAGTAGGTAAACATGGATATTGGATCGAACTTAAATGGTCCAGATCTAGGTGGAATCCCACATCCTCCCCTTTTGTAATTTTTCTAGAGGGTTATGTGTAGAACATGTTTAAATGGAGGATGTAGGATTCCATCTAGATCTGGACCATTCAAGTTCGATCTAACGTTCCTATTTATCTACTTTCATGATTTTACCATATGTCTATTTTCACCATATACTTCCTCCAATTTTAAATATAAAAACAACATTCCATCTATAATACCCTGGGCCGTTAGTGTGGTGGCCCATGTGGAGTTGTGATGGTAGAATTAGTTCCACATTGCTTGTCTAAAGTGAGTTGTAGTAGCATATAACGCCTGTTGGGTCCAAACGTAGCACCTCCAGATTAACCCTTTTATACAAAGCAAGGATAAAAGGGCAAGCGGGATGCTATGTGTGCGCATGTCTTGTCCACCCCTTGGGTGAGCTGGGCATTGAGCGGATTTTGAGTCAGGGTGTTACACCATCTCTTAGTGGTAAATTGCAAAATAGTGAATATCTCACTTGCTACGCAACTTTTCTGATAGAACTTCTTGTGATAACCAAAGATATAGAATAGACAAATGATGCCTGCAAAGAACAGCCTGTGATATGATCCTCGGGACATGCATAGACAATTCACCTCACTTAAGTTTGTTTAGCTGCAAGAATGTGTTCAGTTTCATATTTGTAATGACTGAAAAGATGAAGTTCCACGCTTTTTCATTGATGCACTGCAATACAGTTTCTTCAACATCAGAAAATTTTCAGTTGGGATGTAAAAGAAGACCAGAAGGCATTGCACCTTTGACAAGAAGTGCTCAAGAGAGGCAACGACAGTGACCAGAGATGGATCGAGCCCAATCTCCTCCTTTGCCTCCCTCAGTGCTGTAGCTGCATCGTCAGCATCACCCTCCTCAGCTTTCCCTCCTGGCAACGCAACCTCCCCTGAAAATGTCAAATGGAAGCAAGAATGTCATTAAGAAAATTCATAGAAGCAGGCATCTATGAGCTTAATCAAGATTTCACCCACACTTTTAAGTACGGTCAAAACAGGGTGAGATCAAATGAGCTGGGCTAGGCTACACTTGGATCAGCTCACCTGCAGAAGCTGATTTGAGCCAAGTTAGCACTCTAGTACGGCCAGAAATGTATGCTCAATTTTGTGAGCTTGATTCCCAAAACTCCAAAGCTATGGGAAGCCAAGTCTGAGCAGGCTACGTTGGCTCAACCCAAGATTAAGGATCAAACTCAGCTGATTTCATTTCAGCACCAAACCCAAGTCGAGTTACCCATTCCTGAGCTGAGCCCAAGTTGCTTATAAGTTATAAGCACCTTGTGCATCCTACTTAGACACCAAAGTAAGTTATTCCTGACGCACAATTCAACAGGGCTTAAATTCCAACCATTTGTACAAATTGTTGATTCCCAAAATTCCATAAAAAGTACATTGCTCGGATTGGCTAAAATATCTGATCTGAATAAGGGAAACAAATGCATGGACCATTTCTAAACTACCGCCACGAATCATCCAAACAAGGTCTAAAAGGTAAAACCGCTTTATGTCAAAACAAATATTCATACATATCTGAACCGCAGAACTATCACCCCACCATGGAAATCCTAGTAATCTAGATGAAAGACCATTAAAGTCCTGGCTTTCCTTTATTGCAAACTAAAACAAGATTTTTAATACAAAGCGCCCACTTCAACATATATACGGAGCATTAGAACATCAAAAGCATCCATTACACCATGGTATCACCCTCCTGTCCTGAGGCTAACTGAACAAACCGTAAAGATTAAAAAAAAAAAAAGACAGCAAGTAATCCTCTGAAACACTTCTGAAAATATGACCTTTTCGCTCCATCGCGCTCCCAGAAATCCATTTTTTTGCTTGGTTTACCATAGCCAAAATTCGCAGAACTGAAGAGCCGAAATGGCGCGATGGTTGATCGCTACTAAACCCCAACCTACCGCACACATCGACGCAACGACGCGTTCCCCGAAGATCCCACATTGCGCCAAGATTCGGATCGATAGAACCCAAAAGAACCCCACGAAAGCGTCAACCAAAGCAAGCAAGCTGCTCACCGGAGTGGGTAGAGAGGGAGGAGGAGCGCTTGGTGAGTAGGACGCGGAGCTCGCCGGCGCCGCCCTTGAAGAGGCAGACCAGCACGGCGGCCTTCCGTGGCCGAAACAGCTCGCCGGCGGCGGGGGTAGCCACTGTGGAGGAATCGCCAGCGTACGGGGAGGGAGGTGGCCGGTAGAGCCTCAGCCGTCGGACGAGCGTCTCGATGTTCGGGCCGGACGCCTCCTCCTCCATGGCGGTGGAAGCTGGGAGGGAGAGATCGGAGGAGTTGGGAATGGTGGACATGCTTGACCCCGTCTAGACTGCGGTTCTGTTTCATTTATATTATACAGCCTTTTTAATCACATTTCTGATTATTTTAAAACCTAGGAATTAATCTAGAAAAGAATAAGCAGATAAATGCATTTAGAATGCGTAAATTCTAATTTTGAAAACTTTAACCACTAATATACATATAAATATTTGTATTTTTCATATACAAATGGTGTCTGTAGATTTTTGTCATCAACAGTGATTTAATATGATTATATATTTTTTATAATCTTTTACTAATAATTAGAAAAATTAATGGTAAATTATGTGTATTCATTGGATACCATAATAATATTGGAAACGTCTATTTAGAAACACAATAATCTCAAAACATCTATAGAAATTTAAATTAATTAATATGTTATGCGTTGTATATTGGGAAATATTTGGAGCCATACTGCCCACACATCACTTTGTAGTTCATTAGCTATATATGCCTATATCTCTAGGTAGTTAGCAAGTATTTATATAAATTCTATAAGCAAGGTGGGTGGAATACCTGCCTTGTAGTTATATGTGTTAGGAAACCGGTTGTCGCATTCTATATGGACTCTTCCTTATCTCTAAGCAGAACCGCTATATATAGGAGGCAGGGGGTCACCCCATTGTACACATGTATACAGAATAATAAAGCAGACCTGTTCCTCCTCATATTGTGTCTCTCGCCCTCTCTTTCTGTTCTCCAGTTTAGATCTATGAGGCAACCCCGGACTATTCGATAGCGAGGTTGCCTAACACGTTATCAGCACGAAGCTCTACCGGAGAAAAGGTGAGAAACGCAGGGATTGATCTAAGCTCTCGCATGAATTTTATAGATGCATCTACGCGGAACGAAGCCGCTCGCCCCTGCTCGGCGCACGAAGTCGCCACGGCACGCACCGCCGACCGGCACAAGTGCGGCAGATGGGAGGCTCGGATGGGGCAATTCCTGGACAAGAAGTATCACCCTTTAATTCTCCAATCATCTCGCGTTTTATTCTTCTCCCACCACTTTCCCCGTCCATCGAATCTGCTGCACTTGTGGAGCGTCACGCCTCTGTACTTGGAGTACATGTAGCACATGCATTTGCATGGTGTGCCATGCACACATATACTTGATTGTTTTCAAGTATATCCTTGAGTCCTTGACACTGCTAGCCGCCGGCCGCCGGCCAGTTTCCACAAGGCACGAAGCCGCCAAACCTGGCCGCTTGCCGCGCCAACCTGCAGTGTCGGTCGCCGTCGGTTGGCCCGTTCTCGTCGCGCATGCACAGCCTGCCGCTCGAAGCGGCGCCCCGGCATGAAGCCATGTAGCGCCTGCCGGTCGCACTGAAGTCGCCGGCCGACCTTCCCAGGACCACGAAGCGCCATTGAAACAGCCGGCGATACCTTGCGCACGAAGCACTGCGATCGGTCCAGCCCACTGCAGCTCGGCCCAGCGCAAGCAATGCGCCGTAGATCGCCGGACGGCACGCAGATCTTGACCGCGCCCGAACTCCGCTGCGTCGCGCTTCGATCTCCGCGTCGGGCTCGCGACTTTGAAGCTGGCAGACCGGCCGGCGCGCCTCGCGCCATCCGGCCGCCTCGAAGCTGCCGCCGCGTTGGCTCTCTGATGCCGTAGACCGCACGAAGCAGCGCCACCCAGCGCTTCGACTCCCCAGCACCACGCATCGGCCGGCTGGTCGCCTGCTCGAAGCGAGCAGACGCCGAACCCATGCCACTGCATCCGTAGCCCGCCGAGCGCCTTGGCCTCGCTCGCGATCCGCCGCCGCCGCTAGCCTCGCCGGCGCCTCGCCGTCCGCATGAAGCGCCGGCTCGCGATGGCGCTACTCGCCCGCCGCCGCATTGGCTCTCGCAGCTGCCGGCAGCCCACCGCCGCGACGCTTGGCCGTCGGCGAAGCCTCGCCACCGATGGTCTGGCGTCGCCCGGCCACGCCGCCGGCTGACGCGAACCATCGCGCGTGCACGTGAGATTGAATCTCCAGCCGCACTGCTATTTGACCATGAACTCCATTATGGACATGAAGTCCATATGCTGAATGGACTAGATGTCCGATCAGACTTGAAGGATTGGAGCCGGATTCCAATCCGGTTATAGAAAGGATCGCATACGGGATATTACCCATTTGCCCCCCCCCCCATTATTTAATTCTTTTATTTTCTTTTCTTTTCCGAAAATTGTTTAAGAATTCGGAAAATTGAATAGAAAATTCTAGAAAATTCTGAAAATTGCCCGAAAAATATGAAAAATACCTAGAAAATTGCAGAAAATTTTATGGCTCTGCTTTTAATTTGCACTTAGCCTTATTTCTGTATTTATGAACATTTGCATGATTATTTGCAATAATTGCCTGTTTAGAATATCGGAAATTCCTGAGAATTTATTTTCCGTATTTATGAATTCATGAATTATGCAATTATTTATTCTGTTCCACGCATTGTATTTATTGCTTTAATATATTTCATTGGAAATTCAAGCACGTCGCACGAAGCGGCCACCGCCGCGCCAGGAAGGCCGACGCGCATGGAACTGAATGCACCACGCGCATGAAGCTGCGTTAAAACCGATCGCACGAAGCCGATCACCTACATGCACGTAGTTGTATTTCTGAATATTTATGAATCTGTGTATATATGAATCTTGCAGTTATGAATCATGTATTTATTAATTCTGTATTTATGAATCTTATATTTATGAATCTTGTACTTATAAATCCTACATTTATGAATCTCGCACTTATGAATCTTGCATTTATGAATCTTGTATTTATGAATCTTGAAATTATTGCTTTCTTTTAGTTTACTGGATATTCATGAGAATTTGATTTATGCATTTATGAATTTTTGCAACCACTCTCTATTAGATTACACGAAGTAATCTAATGAAAGAATCCTATAAATATGTAAATACATGGCATTGTCATATGTGAGTTTTGAAGAACTGGCCCGAAAGGTAAGAACTACCTCACATGGGCATCAAATGTGAAGATCGTGCTTATAAGCAAGAAACTCTGAATTGCCATCGGTTTAAGGTCCTCGAAGGACAAGTAACCTACTGCCGAGCAAAACGATCAAGTTTTGTACTCCCCAGGTATCACTTTTCAGCCACTGTGAAGAATGAATACATGGCTGAGGTGAGTACACTTGAGTTACGGACTGCACTTGTAGCGATTCGAGAAGCTCAAGTCCGCCATCTTGCTCCAAGCACAAAGAAGATTGGGTTACTCAAGTTTGCGAGGCTCTGAGCGATGGTTGTTAATGAATTTTGAATAATGAATTGTAAGCTCTCGAAGAGCATACATTTTATTTTCTCATGAATAGAATGTTAATTTATTCTTTATTCCAGTATTCTATATTTTTAAGCAATATTTGAATTACTTTGCCACTATATAATTAGAATTATATTTCTTTTCATTTAGATATTGTGTAGCGCCCAATGGAGGTGATATGTATTGTTGATAGTGGCACAACAAATACCATCTTAAGAGAGTCGAAATACTTCCAGACGATCACGAAGAACGCTGGAAGGATAATGAAAATCGCAGGAAGCGATACGCATATAATAGGCTCGGGAAGAGCCACAATTATATTGCCAATGGGTACAACTTTGGTAATTGATGAAGCCTCCTTGTACCCTGAATCAACACATACTCTCTTAAGTTTTAACAGATATCCGCGCCAATGGGTTTCACGTAGAAACCAATGAAGAAAATGGCAAAGAGCATTTGTGCATTATGAAGCACGCGGAGTATGAAAAATGGTATTAAGAAAAATATCCCTCATATGAATATGGGTTGTACTACACGATAATCAATGCACACGCAGTGTATACTTATTTGAAGACTGTATTTAAAAGCTCTGAATTATTTTCGTTATGGCATTGTATATTTAGGTCATCTTGGTCTTAGATTCATGAAAAATATAGTTAACAACTAACAAGGTCATGGCATTAATGTTAAAAATTACCCGAATCATGAAGATTTTGTGTGCCATGCATGTGCCAATGGGAAATTAATAACAAAACCCTCTGTTATGAAAGTGCAACATGAAATCCTCATACATGTTTGCTGTCAACAAGGAATCATGCATTCGCAAAGCTGATCTCGCAGATCATCAGAATTAAGAATGCTTTTCCTGATCATCGCCTGAAGTCCATTCGAATGGATAATGCCAACGAATTTACTCCCAAGGCATTTGATGATTATTGCACAGCAACTGGAATAACTGTTGAGCACTCTGTATCGCACATCCATACGCAAAATGGAATAGCTGAAGCACTAATAAAGAGGATTAAGCTCATAGCCCGACCACTCTTGCAAAGTTGTAACTTGCCCAACACTTGTTGGGGACACGCAGTCATGCACGCCGAAGCACTCATCAATTATAGACCGTCGGCCTACAACATCCATTCAACTATGCAACTAGTGCAATGGGTCATCCTGAAGATTTGAATGAATGGTATATGTACCTATACCACCCCACAAATGACTGTAATGGGCCCTCTCCGTAAGTCTGGGATATACGTTGGTTATGAGAATGCATCCATAATCAGGTATTTGGAACCCACGACTGGAGATTTGCATACAGCCCGATTCGCTAATTGCATTTTTTTTGACGAGGATCGCTTTCCCGTCATTAGGGGAGGAAATGAACCATTGGATGAAAATGCCGGGAAATCATATGGCATTCCATTGGGATCCCCGTGCATGACCCTCGCACTAATGAAGCAAATCATGAAGTCAAGAAGACAATCGATTTGCAGAATTTAGCAAATGAACTGTCTGATCATTTTTGTGATCTGAAGAGCGTGGTTAAGTCGCATATACCAGCAAGAAATGCACCAGAGAGGGTGGAAATACCAAAGAAAGCAAAGGTATCCCTCATACTGTTCAGAGGCCTCAAAGAAAAAGAACAGGAAATCTGGCTTCTCAAACCCAAAGTACCCGGAGACGTCTGGGGAAAAATGGGCAAGAGGACTTACCATAGCCAATCACAAAAATGCCCCAAAGCAAGAAGGGGAGCCAATTGAGACACAGCCTTTGGAAAGAAGCCTGTGGAAAAGGCAATTCCAGATTTGAATCTTCAATTGGAAGAAGCCGCCGGAAATAATGTGTGCGCACACATTGGCGGAGAAAAACTAAAGGAACTTGCTCCTGGAATGGGAAATAACAATGGAGAGCAAGTAGAAGTGCATGAAGCACACCATGACGAAATGGCCATAAATTTTGTAATAATAGGAGAATCTATGAAAAGAGCAACAACCATTGTAAGGCTTGTTGTTCAAGGTTTCACTCAACGTCCTAGGGTTGATTATGAAGAAACCTATTCTCCGGTCATGGGTGGAATTACCTTCAGATACTTGATCTCAATGGCAGTCAACTTGAAGTTGAGAATGAAGCTTATGGATGTTGTCACAACATATTTGTATGGAAACTTGGATTCGGAGATATATATGAAAGTACCGGAAGGTAACCCTATCCCGAACCAAGACAGAGCAAACAAAAACCTATACAGTGTGAAATTGAAGAAATCAGCATGCAATTTGAAAACTGATCGGGAAGAATGTGGTACAATCGCTTAAGTGACTTTCTTTGCAAGAAAGGCTACTGAACAAATGAAGATTGTCCATGTGTATTTATACAACGATCCACGAATGGATTTTGTATAATCTCCGTCTATGTGGATGACTTGAACATCATTGGGACGGATGAAGAAATTGAAGAAGCATGCACATACTTGAAGTCTGAATTTGAAATAAAAGACTTGGGTAAAACCAAGTTTTGTTTAGGCTTGCATCTTGAACATGCCCAAGGCGAAATCTTGGTACACCAATCATCATACACGCAGAAAGTGTTTGAGAGATTTGGTTTTAAAAAGGCATACCCCGCAAAGACCCCAATGGTCGGAAGGTCACTCCAAGCAGACCTAGACCCATACAGGCCTAGAGAAGAGGGGGAGGAAGTCCTGGGAGCGGAATTCCCATACTTGAGTGTAATTGAAGCGCTCATGTACCTTGCGAATAGCACTAAGTCGGACATTGCGTTCGCCGTGAATTTGCTAGCACGGTACAGTGCAGAACCCACCAAAAGGCATTGAAAAGGGGTGAAGGACATCTTCCGTTACCTCCAAGGAAGCAAATATCTCGGCTTGTTTTATAGAAGAAACAATGAAGTGAATTTGGTTGGCTATGCCAATGCTGGGTACCTATCGGATCCGCATACTGGCAAGTCACAAACTGGGTATATTTTTCTTTGCGGTGGAATAGCAATTTCGTGGAAGTCATCTAAGCAGACTCTTGTCTCGACATCGACAAACCACTCAGAAATAATTGCATTGTATGAAGCCTCTCGAGAATGTGCATGGCTTTAAAGAATGGTTCACCACATCCAGAAGTCATGTGGTTTGAACATGGAACAAACCCCCACCATTATCTATGAAGATAATGCAGCTTGTGTTGCTCAAGTGCAAATGGGATATGTGAAGAGTAACCTCACAAAGCATATCAACCCCAAGTTCTTTTATGCTCATGAATTGCATAAGATGAACGAGATAAAGATACTGCATACTAAGTCGTGTGAAAATCTCACAGATTTATTCACTAAGTCACTCCCGGCATCTTCCTTTGAAATATGTGTTAGAGGAATCGGGATGATGAGGCTTAAAGAAGTGCAGATTTCAGGGGGAGAATTTTCACATACTCCTACATAAATCTCGAACATGAAGTTTGAGTACCCAACGTGAATCTTGGAGATTAACATTGAAGTTTGGGTGGATTGTACTCTTTTCCTTAAGTTTTTCATTGAAGTTTTCTTACATAAGGTTTTTGATGAGGCAATCCGTGCAACACAGCAAGCGTGTGCTATGTACTCTTTCTCCAATTATTTTTTCCATTGGGTTTTTATGGAGTTTTAATGAGGCATATGCATCTCGCAGTGAAGAGTCCAAGGGGGAGTGTTAGGAAACCGGTTGTCGCATCCTATATGGACTCTTCCTTATCTCTAAGCAGAACCGCTATATATAGGAGGCAAGGGGTCACCCCATTGTACACAAGCATACAGAATAATAAAGCAGACCAGTTCCTCCTCATATTGTGTCTCTCGCCCTCTCTTTCTGTTCTCCAGTTTAGATCTATTAGGCAACCCCGGACTATTCGATAGCGAGGTTGCCTAACAATATGTTACTATCTAATTAACACACGCAAAAGAACAAGTCAGACCCAAAGACGACATACACGGTCGAATTTACAGACCCACCAATCAGTAACTGTTTGCTAGGATTTCGTAAGAAATTGCTGGTAAGCATGGTCAATCCGTACGTTGACAATGACGAAGTGTTCATGTATCGAGCTCTCTTGACGTTGTTGTTTTGCGAATATAACCTCCTTCCATTGTATTTGCAAATCTAGTTCCTTCGTGAGCGTGGGAGAATGAGGAGCTCACACCCGTCATCTTCTGGAGATACATACAGCGGCATGTAGCTGACACTGAGGCTGCAGCGCTCCCCCGGGACATCGACGTGGCTGCGGGAGGACGATGCCTGCTACGGCAGCCCACAGCAGGATGTCGTGAATTTTTTTTTCACTAATGGACAATTTTGCTCTTAATTCATTACAGGGAGATTTGATGATTTGCGTGCAATTGATGTTTACCCCGTATGTCGTACTAACATGTGGTCCTAGGGTCCGCATGTCAGTGAGATATAACGGGACAGTCATCAATGGCAAAGATAAAACGAGTCAAATCATCAATTTTTCTTGCTACTTTCGAGTCCTATGCATACTATACAAACCCGATGCTCCCACGCATGCCTGCCACGGCAGGCACCATCCTCCCACGCCCTCGTCGACGTCCCGCGGAAAGCGCTACAGCCCCGGTGTCAGCTACATGCTGTTGTATGCATCTGTGGAAGGTGACGGGTGTCGGCTCCTTGTTCTCCTATGCTCACAATGGGGGCTAGATTTGCAAATACAATGGCACGGAGGCTAGATTTGCAAAAAAAAAACATCAATAGGGCTAGATAGATGAACAGTTTGACAATGATACTTTTTTTTTGCTATTTTGTTCCAGCATAGGAATTCAGCCTTATCAAGGCTCAGTTTTTGTTCTTCATAATAGGAAAAAGGTCTTTGTTTTGTTCACCAGGAGATGCTCAAGTAATCTTCAACACTTTTGTCAACTGGAAAAATGAATCCACATCAATACTCCCTCCAATCACAAAGGTATGTCGTTTTGGATATTGGCACAGTCTTTAAAACACAATTTTGGCCACTAATGGAATACCCGAGTGTCTCGTGTGTTTACTGTACTAGTTCCATGATCAGTGGTTGTTACACAAATTCACAACATTTTCATCACAACTGTACACAATATGGCATCGATATACAATCATAGTAGTTTACATATAGAGTGTTTAAAACACGAGGGCTAATTGGCCAAATACCATAATAGAAGAGTTTTTTTTAAATAATACTATTTTTAGAATGAACTGCGGTTTTAATACTCGGAAAACAAAAATTGCAAAATTAATACATATTCGCCAGACCGCTTGGCGATTATCCTATTTTCGCCAGACCGTACAGCGATAATACCATTTTCGCTAAACCGTGCGGCGAAAATATCCTAAATACGCAGTTACGGGAAACGAGGGTATTTTCGCCAAATCGTACGGCGAAAATAGGTTGTCGCCATACGATGTGGCGATAATAGCTCGGTAAAAAAAGAGGCCGAAGCCAGATCAATTCGATCGTGTTGGCACAGCGAGCGAGGAAGAGAGGGAGGGAGCGACGCCGGCTGCCGAAAGAGAGAGAGGAAGGAGAGAGGGAGAGAGAGGAAGGAGTGAGGGAGAGAGAGGAAGGAGAGGGAGAGGAAGGAAGGAGAGGGAAAGGGAAGAAGGAGGAGGAGGAGGAGCAGGTAACATCGCAACTTTGGCTAATTTAGCGTTCTTCAATTTAGAATAGCGATTTAGTTGTTTAATTTAGAGTAGCGATTATAGTTCTTTAATTTAGAGTAACGATTTAGAGTAGCGATTATAGTTCTTTAATTTAGAGTAGCGATTTAGAGTAGCGATTCTAGTTCTTTAATTTAGAGTAGCGATTATAGTTCTTTAATTTAGAGTAACTATTTAGAGTAGCGATTATAGTTCTTTAATTTATAGTAACGATTTAGAGTAACGATTTTAGTTCTTTAATTTAGAGTAGCGATTTAGAGTAGTGATATTAGTTTGGAAATTATAACGTTGTTCAATTTACAAGAATGATTTTACATATTAGTAGCAAATAGAGATGTTACACGTGTGCTATAATATTATAATATTAGAGTATCGATGCAGGATAGTTAATTAGCGTTGTTCAATTTAAGGTAGTGATTTTACATGTCAGTAGTGATGAAAAAAATGTATTTTGTCTATGTCGTCGCAGTAATGCTGGAACTAGTGAAATTTAGGGTATATTATGGCGATGGTGAAGTAAAAACTAGGCAGAATGGTGTGGATTTATGCAGCTTTACGGTCACCATGGCTGAGCACTTGTCCCTCGATACTATTAGCATTCGTGATATAAAGCTTTGGTTGACCCAATATTTTTCCCTAAATTCAAGTGTTTATTCTGTTACCATCCAAATCTTATTTACGCGTAGCAAGGGTGACCCGGCTATGTGAGAGTTGAAGAAAGTAGATCGAACACACTTGTGGCAGAAATGGTTAATGTGGTGCAAGGTGTTAGGTTACGGGTAGGCTACGCAAGCAACAATAAAAAATTTCTAACGCGAACACCCAAGATCACATGTGAGTAGGGGATCATGAATAGTTACCATTGACGT
The DNA here is from genome assembly GCA_036346355.1 of Rhipidocladum racemiflorum. Lineage (NCBI taxonomy): Eukaryota > Viridiplantae > Streptophyta > Magnoliopsida > Poales > Poaceae > Rhipidocladum > Rhipidocladum racemiflorum. The sequence goes on along the minus strand of CM070583.1, from coordinate 37,666,937 downwards.
GTCGATGCAGCAGAAGCAGATACGTGCGCGTAGAGGAAGTAGTCGTTCACGTCTCGATCAACGCCGAGTGGTTCCCAACCTCCGCCGAGTGGTTCTCGACCTGCGCCGAGTGCTTCCTGATCTGCGCCGAGTGCTTCCCGATAGAACTAGTCGAGATCGATCACTGAAAGTCGTCGGAGAACCAACCGAGCAGCGCGTCCACGGATGGCAGCGTCTCTAACGATATCCACACGTACAGAGCAGGAACGTCGTGCGGGGTGTGCTAGCACCTCACCACACGACTAGGGTTTCTGGGGAGGGGCAGGAAGGGTGCGCGATGGCTGAACTTGGTGAGGTTTCTAATCCGTATCGCGCACTATTCCTGGCCTCGCCTTTTATAGACACGCTATTGGGCCGAAGCCCGCTAGGTTTCCATCTACAACACGGATCTTATCCATGCTCAAACCCATTAAACAGTTTCCAACTCGTTAAGTGTGTGACCCGTTAGGTTCAGTGCAAGTCGGACATGAATCCGGAAACCCGTTTCCAATTCATTGATCAACAGCGACACCTAGCAGTACGTATTGACCCCCGAATTCACAGAATCAATATTCGGCTGAACCTTGATACACTCACATACCGATCCCTTTGCCACACGATACCAGTCAAGCTAAAGGCGAGATGCGCGCCACTCTTGTTGATAGCTCGACCACTTTACTCGACAGTGTGATGGATACAAATCATGACTAACTCCTTAGTCATGTTAGCACGGCCGTGCGATTTCCCTATCCATCCACACGAGGGGCCCAGAGGTATCTCTCCCGTTATCTAGGAGGGGCAAATCCCATCTTGATCATCACACCCTTGGCGATGTATCGTGGCATACCCAATAGTCATCTTTATAACTACCCTGTTATGGTGTAGCGTTTGATAAAACCAAAGCATACAAGTCTACATGCTAGGTATCCATGACAATCTCAGGTCTAAGGACCATATAGGCGTACCACTCGAGACTATACGCTGATGGCACTATAAGAGATAACAACTCACAACATCTCGGAGTGGGTCTTTTGCAACAACCCATGTTCTTCAACATGTGTCCACATTATTGGTTCGATATCTCCATATTTATGGTATGTGAAATGTTACCATCAACCAATACATGTGCTGATCAAATCATCACTGCTCCTCGTAATGATATGGATCAGGGACCTGTTTAGAATAACGTCACTTGACAATGTGTTTCACAATAAGATCGTATCCAATGAACAAAGTCATAACATTTATTCAGGGAACCGATAAACAAAGTTATCATAATTAGATGAACAAAGACGCATTACAATCATCACCATGATTGATCTAGGGCATATTCCCTTCACAAGGGATCTCGCCTTGAATGTGTGATGCTGGTGCAAGCTTTCCCTAGGGAAGAGGTGGATACTACTAGTGTGAGCGAGAGCAGCACATCGGCTACAACTGAACAAGTTCTGCCAGTGGTGCCGGTTGAGGTAGCAGCGGGAGATGATCACAGGGATGCAGCAAGCGTAGAAGGTCGGACTGATGAAGGGGAGGAGATCGATCAACTTGTCGATCATTTGGATTGGGTGGATCGTATGGCGATAGAAGAGGAAGCTGAAATGTTGGAGCCTGATGATACCATCGGCGAAGATGACGAAGGGGAGGAAGATGATGAAATGCATGGTAGTATTGGCTCAGCGGAGGTATCCATCCCCGATGAATGGAACAGGCAGAACAAAGCTGGTATGGAAGCTTTTTGGGGCCATGAGTCGCATTGTGAGTATGGTACTAGTGCCATTCGGTTGAATCAAATGTTCCGGAATAATTCTGAATTGAAGTTGGCAGCGAGTTCTAGAATAATTCTGAATTGAAGTTGGCAGCGAGGCTGTGGGCACTAGCGCTGCAGAGGGAGTTTCGGATTGTCTTGTCCAGCCCAGATAAGTACATAGTGAAGTGCAGAATCGATGGTTGTGAATTTCGAGTTTATGCATACAAGCTGAAGTGCGAGACGTATTGGATTGCATCAATTGTGGAGGAGCACACATGCAGACTAGAAAATTATCGGGGATTGGAATATTGGACCTTTTTGCCCCGACGGCCGATGCCAACCCACCATGAACTGTAGGATCGAAGTATACGAATATAGCAATCAGAGGGGGGGAATGATTGTGCGGAAGCTAAAACCAAAATTTTGATCTATTAAAAATTAACCCCAAAACGGAACCAAATAATTGCCTCGTATTCGACAAAATCAGATTGATAGACGTTCGGTAAAAGGCGAATTCCTGGAGATCCAACTGTTGGATCAATTTAAAATTTGGACACAAGAAACTAGATTCCGATATGAATTGAACCAAAAAAGAATCAGCTCAATCGGACTTACGGATCAAAAATTATGAACCTCACAAGCTTGCTGTGATAGAAGATGATGAGAATTAATCTAACCAAAACATCAAGATTAAACAAGAACGACAAAAGATTAATCAACTAAACTTTGAGGAACCCTAAATTAAAACCCTAGAAATGTTTTTGCTGAATCAATTCAAGATGAAACTCAAGAAACAAAAACCAATCTAGAATTAGAACATGCATGCAAACAAGAACCAAAACAGGAAACACTGTAGCAACGTGGTTACTGTAGCACGCAAGGATCTGGAAGAATTGATCTTTATTTTTTTTTGTCTAAAGTACTCCAAACAAAAGAGTACAACCCTAAAACCTGCCCAAGACTTGATGCATAAACAGGAGGCGCCTCCCCCTATTTATACAGAGCAAACACATAGAGTCCTGAATTCAATTCCTACTCCTAATCATAGAAGGAGTCCCACTCCTAATCCTAGAAGGAGTCTGTATTCAACACAACTCCACTTGGCCCAACCTGGCCAAATAAAGCTCTTGCACGCGTATGGCAACCCAGCCATACTCTTGTGACTAACAACTCTTGCACGCGTACAACCACCATGCCATACTCACGTGACTAACCATTTTTCATGTGCACCGTCCTCTAGCTCGAACGTCCCGCATGACATCCTTGACCACCAAGACCTCGGTTCCTCCCTGAACCTAGTCCCGAACCTCAGTTCCTTCATGAACCTAGTTCCGGTCCCATCATCGATCAAGTCCGCCCTCGAGCAACACCTGCACATGAACAAACAAAATGCACTTCCGAGCACAAGTCCACGACTTGACTCAAAGTCAATCCATGCAATCACTCACACGAGCATTGCATACAAAACAACTCAACCCGAGAAAAAACACGTTCATGACGGACCAAACATTGGTCCCGCGCACACAGAGAGCAAAACCCTAGAAAATCAGTTCACGCCGGACCAAACACCGGTCCAGTGCAACTCACGATGGACCAAAAACTCGGTCTGGCGTACACTTCAAACTCTCGGTTGAATGTAGAAGTTGTTGCAGCGAAAAACAAGTTCCAATGGTCCGACGCAAAATGCGTTCATTAAGGACCAAAGATTTGGTCCGGCGCAACAGTGAAAAATGGTCCGGCGCAGATACGAAAACAGCGCTCAAAATCTCGTTCACGACGGACCAAAAATTTGGTCCGGCGTAAACACGGAAAACGGTCCAGCACAGATGGGGAACTTACTATTTTTTCATGTTTGGTCTGACGCCAATGCGAAACTTACTGTTTTTGTGAAATTCAGTCCGGCGCTAAAAGAACCACATGCACACACATTTGCAAATTCAATTCTAAGCCAATTTTTCAGCACATGATTTCACAATCTCCCCCTTGATAAAAATATTGGCAACACCACTTAGAATTGAACATTTGGCATTCACTTCACAAAAGGATTTTTGAACAGACCAAGGAATCTCCCCCTTTGATCAATATGCAAAGTAAAAACTCTCCCTAGGTGAGAATACGAAAAATCTCCTCATAAGAAGAAAAATGTGTGTGAATGTGCAATGTGCCCAAAAACTCCAAAATTCTCCAAACTTCTCCCAAAATTCAATTCTCCAAACTTCTCACAAAATTCTCAAAATTCCAAAAACTTCTCCCCCTTTTCCCCTTTTTCCTTAAACTTCTCCCCCTTTGACAATGGATTCATCAAGAGTACAAAAAATAGAACAACATGTTCAAAATTTTCCCTGTAGCAATGATTTCACAAGGAGAAACAAAAGGAGTGCCAAGATAGAAAAGATGAGCTCATTCGATCATATAACCTTATATATCACATAATATGCAAAATACATGAACTTGATGTGATTTTAACAAGTTAGGGAATGACATGCATCTCAACCTCAGTACAGTCACCTATAGGCAAGTACTAAGCAAGACCTTAGTAGAAAAGCAAGGCTCAAAACTGAAGCAACTAACAACTCAGGGCGAGCAAGTAGTTTCAACTCCAATCTAGTAAGCCAATTTAATCTTTTTAAAAACGATAAACTGCATGTGGCATGCTTGAAGCATACTTCTTTTATTTTCTCGGAGTGGCATGCTTGAAGCATACATCTTGCCTTTTAGGGAATGGCATGCTTGAAGCATAAATCTTATCTTTTTAGGGGAAAGCATGTTTGAAGCGCACAACTTGAGGCCTTTGCTTTTAATAACCCCTTTTTATTGATTCCCTTTTCTTTCCTTTTTCTTTGATTGTAAACATTCAAAGAGATTAAAAGGCCTTTTGAAAGAGTAAAGCTGAAAACACACTTGCTCCATAGCCCAAATTTGTCAAGAAGATTCAATATCAAGCCTAGAAGGGTAAGATATCACAGAGTATTTAGCTATAGGCAGTTAGACCAAGGAATTCCGCAATGTCATTTTTAGTTCAAGTAGAACAATTTAGATTATCAAATATTAGCTCAATTACATAATATATAAAGAAATATGATAAAGCAAGCTTATCAAGTAAAAAAAACTTGGCAGGGAAACTCTCCCTCAAAATAAACCCATTGGATGAACAATCCCAAGTTTTCCCTGAATAAAAACAAAACGAGAAGAAGACAAATGTTTTGTGAAAATGTCTGTCAATTGATGTTCAGTATCCACATGGTGAAGCACAATATTTCCTTTTTCTACATAATCTCTAAGAAAGTGAAATCTAATGTCAATATGCCCAAGAAAGAGAATTACTCAAAGAGTAGCATGAACCAGATGTACTTTTTCTATCAATTCTACATCCTCCAAATTCAGCATCAGAGAAAGCTCTTAAACTAATGCATGAGGAAACAGAAAACCAAATACCAAAATCTTGAGTACCATGGAGATACCTGAAAATTCGCTTGATAGCTTGTCGATGTGAAGCACGCGGGGAAGCTTGAAAACGAGAACACAAGCACACAGCAAACTCCAATTATCTCATCCTCAACAGCATCATCATCATCTTCATGAACAAAGATACTCTCCTCCTAAACATATGCACATGTACCTACACCATTTAGACTAGTGCCTTTTGCGAAAACAGAGGTGGAAGAAGCATCTTCAAAAATAACACTTTCAGCACGAGATGCACGAGTGAAGAAGAACCAAATCTTATCACCGAACATGTGACGTGAGCATCCGAAATTCACTAGCCATATGTTCTCCTTCCTCGCGTGAGAAGCCTGTCGGGACCCGAATTTGCAAATCCGGACCCTCTGTGTATTCAGCACTAGTCCAGGATCACGCTAGTGCACACAGTCTCAACATTGGTAAATATCACAATCATACACATCGATAATAATAAAGTACTTAATTAGATAACCAAACTGGTTGCTTGACCTTAAGGTCAAGTTACAAATATACGCCTCGCAGGGCGGAACTTAATGAAAGAGAAATAATTGCAGCGGAAAATAAGATAACTTCGTGGCGCCATCTAGTATACCACAGGCAACTGACTGGGCTCGCTCCCTAGTTAGACGGTTCCTCTTGGAGCTCCTCCTCCAAAGCTGGTGTAGACTCTTCCTCAACTGGTGTTGTATTATGGCAAGGGTGAGTACTTGGTACTCAAAGAAGTCATGCAGTAATGCAACTAATATACTACATGCATGGCTTAATACAAAGGAATAGCTCGAGGTATATTTGCAGTAAACAGCATTTAACAAGTATCATAAGTAGATTCGAAAGCAGTAAAAATAAGTACAACATCAATAACTTTTCCAGGAGTTAAATAAACATCTTTTCCATTCCTAGTCCACATTTCCATTAACATCATCTATTAACCAAACCAAACCTTCCAAGTCCAAGTTGTTTTCACGAAAGTCTAACCCTTGACTGTAATCCTCGAGCAATGTCCAATACCGCAGACACGGCTATTCGAATAGATTTCACTCTGCAGAGTTTATGCACTTTACCCACAAGATACAGCCAAACACCACAAAGGCGAGTGATCATAACAAAGCCTTTCGGAAACGGCTAACTACGCAAGTGAGCCTTTCCGGTTTTTGCCCTACACCATCCCTTCCCTTAACAAAGGCGAAGTATGGGACCGACATACCATTGGATGGGTACCATGCCATCGCATCGGTATGCTCCCCCTTCAAGCTACACAAAGGGTGTAGTTGACACCCGAGGTATCACATGCAAGTTATTAGTAACTTACTCAACTAGGACCGTCCCATTCCGGTCATGTGGTTGCACGATTAACTCAGTTCAAAGGCTTGCAAGGTTAAGTCCTTATGTTGACCAGGGCAAGACTAACCGAAGAACCAAACCATCGCTCCCGATGCCACAACTGGCCCACCCGATCATTTCTTGCCACATGCCCCGGTCGAAAACTATTTATCAAACCCCCAGTTGATTACCATGCACCACGTACCATCAACATCACAACACATGATACCTTTACAAAACAGGTTCAATATATCATTAAGTCAATATTAACATTTGATTATCCAAAATCATGTCATAGGCACGTAGCAGGTCTAAGCAATATACTACAACGATCTAAATTCCCATGTTGGCAATTTTAATAATGTCCAACTATTTAATCCTCAACTAGGGTGACAAGGGGTTCATGGCATTCAATTATCTATGTCAAGGTGGCATACAGCAACTAGGTAATTAACTAACCTCCCAAAATTAATTAAAGCATTTTATATTTGAACTAGCATGCAATAATTTAAATCAAATTAATTTCAAAATGGGATCAACATGGTCAAAGCACAACTTGCTTTCAAAAAGCACTTGATCTTGGTCCTAAGCTGGCTCTTGGGTCAACACTTCACCTTCGAAGCCTTCGGGCACCTCAACGTCTACTCGTAACGCGTGCAAATAGCAATAAATGAATAAAACAGTAGACAAAAAGTGTCCAAACATCCAAATGAAGTCCATAAACAGAGAGAGCATATTTTTATGAATTTTTAGAAATTGGAATCGGCGAAATTGGAGTTAAGACGCAAAAGTTATAAGCGTTTAAAGTTTAAATAATCAATTAAATAATATTACAGAGAAAAACTTTGGTCTAAAATTAAATAAAATTCACCATTAGGTAGATCTCAATTTTATACAAATTTAGAAATTTGAATCACCCAAATCGGAGTTAAATTGCAAAAGTTATAAGCGTTTGAAGTTTGAAATCATATTTGAATTCATTAAACCGAATTAAATAAATTATTTCTTTTCGGAAAACGATTTATTGCATCAGCCGTGACACATGTCGGCTTCTTATTGGTCGGCTGGCGTCAGCCAGTCCATGGACTCGGCCCACGGTTCGGCTCGGGTCCACCGTGGACTCGGCCCACGGCTCCGCGGGTCGCTGACACGCGAGCCCCATCGGGTGACGTCAGCACTGACGTCATCGCGCGGTTCGGCCGAGCGGGCTGACACGTGGGCCCCGCCATGACGCCAGCATGACGTCACGGCTGACATCATGGTGCGGTTGGCTATTCCGCTGACGCGCGGGCCCCACGTGACGTCACGCTGCGGACGCCACGGGCGATCATGGCCGATCGCGCCGACCGCTGATTCGGCTTCCGGACACGTGGTGCGATCTGGACCGTTGATTTGAAAATCAACGGTTTCGATTGGATCCAATGACGTATGTTGCGATACAACGCGGCTAATCTGGGCCGTTCGATTCGGATCGGACGGTCCAGATTGGATCGGGTTTTCGCCTCACCGAGGGTGGCGCGGCATGTCCCGGCGGGCGCGCCCTATGCCGTTGGATCTAGATCCAACGGTTCGGATTGAATCTAAAACCGTAACGTGGATTTGCTACGGGGTGACGTGGACGAACGTGGGCCGTTGGATCTTGATCCAACGGTCTAGATCTAATCTGGTTTCTACGGGTCCCGGGGAAACGTGGTCTCACCTTGGCGGTCGGATCTTGATCGGACGGCTGTGCGGGCTCGAGGGCGTCGATGGCGCACGGCGGCGGTGGCTTGGCCGGAGAGGAGGAAGACGACCAACGCGCCAGCGTTTGCTGGCTTCTCCGGCGAAGTGAGTTCTCCCTTCAGATGCGCCTCGGCCTGGGGGTCTCGGGACTGGGCTCAGTCACGGCGGAGAGCGACGGACGGCGGCGGAATCCGAAGTTAACCGCGGCGGAAGGCTTCTCCAACTACGGCGAGCTCGTGCGGCCGAACGGCGGTGGCTCAGGCGTGAAGGGTTAGAATGCAGTGCGCCACGGAGTCGGCTTCTCGGTGGCGGCGGCGGTGGTATAAATAGTGGCCTCGGCTTCCGTGAAAAGCGCGGAGACCGAGGCCCACACGCGGGCGGTGGCGGAGTCCGGCGAGGACTCGGATTAGGTGACGTGGCTCCACGCGGGCCGTTGGATCTCGATCCAACGGTTGCGGGGTTTGGGCTCGGGTCCGGCTCGGTCGACGTGGTTGGCTCGGTTGGACTCGGGTTCGGGCGATGTGGTTCAACCTCCGCCGTTGGATCGTGATCCAACGGTTGCGACGTTAGGGTTTCGGCCGACTGGGTTCGGCTCGACCGGGTGACGCGGTCGGGTTCGGGTCGGACTCGGACTCGAGTCCGACTCGTGCTCGGACTCGAGTCCGACTCAGGCTCGGTCGCATGAACAGTAAAACCAACTCGGTTTTTCCAGCGATTTAAATAATCAAATTAATTTCTAGAAATTCATTTAATTTAAGAAAAATAGCAAAATACTCAGAAAAATTCCAAAAAAATCTAGAAAATACTTTAGGCCATTTGGGACTCAAATAAAATATTTCCAACAAAATTTTATTTGCAACTTTGGATTCTTTAATTATTTCAAAAGGGAATAAATTCAAATTAAGTCCAAATAAATTCCAGAAAATTTCAAAAATTCACCAGAGTGTAAAATAACATCTAATTTCATGAAAAGCAAAAATTGGGGTGTTACAAACCTCCCCCTTAACAGAATCTCGTCCCCGAGATTCAGGGCTTACTAGAGAATAGGTTTGGAAATTCTTTCTTCAAATCCTCCTTGCGCTCCCAAGTTGCTTCACTCTCTGCATGGTTGCTCCAATGAACCCTGCAGAAACAGGTTGACTTATTCCTTGTTTCTCGATCCATGGTATCCAGAATCTTCACGGGGTGCTCCCTGTAAGTCAGATCCTCTTGCAGCTCAATGGACTCTAACGGTGTCTGCACGTCTGGTACTCGAAGACACTTCTTCAGCTGGGACACGTGGAACACGTCATGTACTCCTGCCAACGACTGTGGTAACTCCAGCTGGTAAGCAACTTCGCCTCTGCGGCTCAAAATCTTAAATGGTCCGACATATCGCGGTGCGAGCTTCCCTTTGGCATGGAATCTCTTAACTCCCCTGAGGGGTGTAACCCTAAGGTACACGAAATCCTCTGATTCAAAGCTCAAGTCTCGGCGACGGTTATCGGCGTAGCTCTTCTGTCTTGACTGTTCTATCTTCAGTCTTTCTCGGATCACGGCAATCTGCTCCTCGGCTTCTTGAAGAATATCTGGCCCAAAGACATGTCGTTCACCCATCTCATTCCAGTTCAATGGTGTTCGACAGGGTCGACCATATAGTGCCTCAAATGGTGACATCTGCAAACTGGCCTGGTAGCTATTGTTGTAGCTGAACTCAGCATACGGCAGACTTTTATCCCAAGAGGTAGCATAAGCCAATGCACACGCTCTTAACATATCCTCTAATATCTGATTTACTCTTTCGGTCTGTCCATCCGTCTGCGGATGATAGGCGGTGCTGAAGTTCAAACGGGTCCCAATAGTTTCATGCAGCTTATTCCAGAATCTTGAGGTAAACTGGGCACCTCTGTCCGATACAATCTTCTTCGGCACTCCATGCAAACAAACGATCCTGGTCATGTACAATTCTGCTAACTTATCTCCCGAGTAAGTGGTCTTTACCGGAATAAAATGGGCAACCTTAGTCAAGTGGTCTACTACAACCCATATGGAGTCATATCCTCCTTGAGTCTTGGGTAAACCGGTAATGAAGTCCATTCCGATTTCCTCCCATTTCCACTCAGGTATCTTCAACGGCTGCAGCAATCCTGCTGGTCTCTGATGCATTGCCTTAACTCTCTGGCATATGTCGCACAACGCAACATGCTCGGCAACTTCACGCTTCATGCTCGGCCACCAGAATCTTTCCTTTAAATCCTGATACATCTTAGCACTTCTAGGGTGAATTGAATACTTGGAGTCATGGGCCTCCTCTAGTATCAACTGTTTCAGCTCCTTGTTTGGCACACAAATTCGATTCTCCATCCACAACGTGCCTTGCTCATCCAGCTTGAAGTCTTTTGCCTTGCCTTCATCCATTTTGGACTTAATTCTGCGGATCTTATCATCATCCTTCTGTCCTTCTCGGATCTGATCCTCCAGGGTAGGCTTCACTTCTAATGCGGCCAAGAATCCTTCTTGGACTACTTCAATCTGCATCTTCTGGAAATCCTTGCATAGCTCTTCCTGACTCGCGGCTATCAACAGGTTCATAGTATGGCTCTTCCTACTCAACGCATCGGCCACCACATTGGCCTTCCCGGGATGGTAGTGGATTCCCACATTATAATCCTTGATCAGTTCCAACCATCTCCTCTGCCTCATGTTTAGGTCTGACTGGGTGAATATGTACTTAAGGCTCTTATGATCCGTATACACTTCACATCTGTTCCCGATCAAATAGTGACGTCATAACTTCAAAGCATGCACTACGGCAGCTAGCTCTAGGTCATGCGTCGGATAATTCTCCTCATGCGGCCTCAGCTGCCTCGACGCATATGCGACGACCTTCCCGTCCTGCATCAGCACACATCCAAGCCCTTGTCGCGATGCATCACAGTAAATATCAAAGCTTTGATTGACGTCTGGTAGAACTAACACTGGTGCCGATGTCAATCGCTTCTTCAACTCTTGAAAACCCTTCTCGCACTCTGGTGTCCAGGCAAACTTCTTCTCCTTCTTCAACAATTGCGTAAGGGGTCTCGCAATCGTCGAAAAGCCTTCGATGAAGCGGCGGTAGTAACCTGCCATCCCAAGGAAACTACGAATATGGGTCACGGTCTTCGGCTGTTCCCCATGTAACACAGCTTCTACCTTTCTTGGATCTACCGCAACTCCTTCTGCGGTCATTACATGTCCAAGGAATTCTACCTTGTCTTTCCAAAAATCGCATTTGCTGAACTTGGTGAAGAGTTGCTGTTCCCTCAGCTTCTCCAAAACTCGCCTCAGATGCTCTGCATGCTCTTCCTTTGTCTTGGAGTAGATGAGAATGTCATCTATGAACACAACGACAAACTTATCCAAGTACTCCATGAAAACCTTGTTCATCATATTCATGAAGTAAGCTGGCGCATTTGTCAGACCGAAGGACATAACAGTAAACTCGTAATGTCCATATCTTGACGAGAATGCGGTCTTTGGAATATCTTCCGATCGGATCTTCAGCTGGTAGTATCCCGACCTCAGATCAATCTTGGAGAACACTCCGGCTCCTCTTAGCTGGTCAAACAGGTCATTGATCCTGGGTAGCGGGTACTTATTCTTCATGGTGACTTCATTGAGTGCACGGTAGTCAATGCACATCCTGAAACTCCCATCCTTCTTCTTGACGAATAGAACTGGCGCTCCCCATGGCATGGCAACTCGGCCTGATGAATCCTTTCTCCATCGCCTCTTCAAGCCGCTTTCTTCATCTCCACCAATTCTTGATGGACATCCTGACGTCTCTTTGCTATCTACTGCAGGTACAAGTTCTATCACAAACTCTATGTCTCTGTCGGGCGGCATCCCAGGTAGGTCTTCAGGAAAAACGTCTAGATACTCATTCACCACTGAGACATCCTCTATGCTGATTGCCTTTGCGCTATTAACCATCAGTTGTCCATCTCTAACGGCAGTCGCCTGAAATTCCACTTTTCTTCCACACGGGCTCTCAACCGATATGACTCTTCGTCCACAGTCTAGCACGGCCTTGTGCTTAGATAACCAATCCATTCCCAAGATAACATCTAGGGTCTGGGTTCCCAATATAATCAAGTTCGCTAAGAACTCTACCCCATATATTAATATTCTCACCCCAGAACATCCTACTTGAGATCGGAGTTCTGACCCAGGGGTTTGAACTATAAGCATGCACTTAAGATCCACAATCTCCAAATCATTCTTAGAAACAAAATCTCGGGAAACAAACGAATGCGAAGCTCCAGAGTCAAACAAAACTGTTGCAGGTACTGAGTTGACGAGTATCTTACCCAGTATGACGTCTGTGGCATTCTAGAATGCATCTGCGGTCACGTGATTGACTCTGCCTCTCACCACGGTCTGGGGTGCGGCTCCTGGCTGTGCTGCTCCGCGGTTTGCTCCTGGTGCAGGTGTCCTAGCTGGTGTAGATCCCAAGTTGAAGCAAACTGGGGTCACTCCTGCTATCTTCTTAGGGCAACTGTTGGAGAAATGCCCTGGCTCATTGCATGTATAGCAACGCCTCACTGTGCCCTGCTGGTTGCTTGTAGCGGTGTTCCCGGGCTGGGTCCGAAATTCTGATTCACAGGTCTTGGTGCTGGCGACGGTGTTCTCGCTGCACTCTGCGGTTGGAATCTGAAAAACTGATTTGGCGCAACCCGCAGACGCTATTGCGCTCCCTGACGTGATCCTTGCTGCTGCATTCTGCACTTCCTGTTTTCATCCAACTCCTTGCGCTTGTCCTCAAGAATAAGCGCTTTGTTCACAAGCTCCTGGAAATCTGGAAAGGTGTGGGTGATCAGTCCCACCTGCAGTCCCGAGTTGAGTCCCTTCATAAAGCGAGACTGTCTAGCCTTATCTGTCGCTACGTCTTCAGGGGCGTAGCGTGCAAGCTGTGTGAACTTGTTCAGATATTCTGACACCGGTTGATTACCTTGCTTCAATGCCCTGAACTCTTCCTTCTTAAGGTCCATGATCCCTTCTGGCACATGATACTGACGAAACGCAGCCGTAAACTCCTCCCACGTGATGTCCTGTGGGTTCTCCTGCGTGGCGCAGAAGTTTTCCCACCATTCAGCGGCGGTCCCTTCCAACTGATGAGATGCGTAAAGCACCTTCTCATTCCCCATGCATTGGGCAATGCGTAACTTCCTTTCTATTGACCTTAGCCAATCATCCGCCTCCAGTGGATTAGCATTCCCAGAGAATGTGGGAGGATGAGTCCTCATGAACTCCGATAACTTTGCTCCCAGTCGTTGTCCCTGATTTGCTTGGTTAGCGGTGGCCTGAGCAGTGACCTGCTGCATCTGTTGCATCATAGCATGCATCAGCTGGGTTTTGTGCAGTAAGAAAAGCTCCAAAGTTCTGCATGTCAACTGGCGGTGCTGGTGCCCCATCATTAGGGTTCCCAGCTGGGCGAGAACCACTCCCATTGCCTCCAAGGTTTCCGCGGGTGTTCACCATCTGTTGATTGCTCCAAGGTTTAAGACAAGAAGGAAACAAGCATAGACAAGTAGTAGAGTAACTTATGCGGGGAGGTGTAACTCAAAATTCAACTTTATTAACTATAACATAATAATATCATGGTATGGTTGCTTACAATGCCTAAGGGCCTGCAACACATACTGCACACTCAGCAAGCAATGAAAATCCAACGCCTCTAAGGGTGAATCTTTATTCTATAACGCGACTCGACGAAGGAGTCCCAACTACAAGACCTGGGCTCACTCGTCCAGAAAACCTCCTCGGCCTGGGTGCGGGTGCGGTGGCATTGGCCCGAAACGATCACCATGCCCCGCAACTGTGGTAGTCGAAGAAGCTGTGTCCTCATCGAGATCTGACTCCTCCAGGTCCGGCTCATGTAGCTCGAGTACTGGCTCTGGTCCTGGTCCGTACAATGCCATCTCCAACTCGTCAATTCTTCGCAGAAGGTGGGTGTCATGGCCCCGAATCTAGGATTCGACTCCCGCGGCCGACTATAGCACAAACCAAGGTTTTGCCGCGTTCAAGATCGATCTCCGACTTTTGAACTTGTTCCAAACCTTGTCATACCAGGACTTTTCCCAAGTGAGTGGGCATGAGGGCATTTAGGTAAATACCTTAGATTATTTTTCCCCAACCATTCCCTCTCCTTCTCCACCCAGCTCCTTCCCCCACACGCCTCTCCTTTATTTTTTCTTTTCCACTGCCCGACTCCTCCACCTGGGCGACGCCGGCGCCCCTGCTCCCGTGCCTGGCTCGGCCGGCCGGCCCTGCGCCCGGCGCCGCCTCCATCCGGTCGTCGTCCCCTGCGCCTCCCCAAAGCCGACCGCGCCCCCCCGGTTGGCTGCCTCCTGGCTTGGGCTTGTGCCACCGCCCGCGTCGCCGGTTTCCCCTCCTGGTCGCCGTCGCCGAACCGGCTTCCACCGCCTCCTGCACTGCTCGGTGACCCCCCCTCCTCTTGCACTCCCTCCCTCCCTCTACCTCTCCATGGCCGAACCCTAGCCTCAACCGGCCATGGCTAGGGTTTATGATGCATTTGGGGTTTTTCCCCAATTGATGCTTGTATGTTCTTGGAGTGTGCATGATGATTAGTGCTGTAAGATTGTTTTAGATGGGTTTGCACTGAGATTTTGCTTTTGGTATATTGTATGCTTATGGTTTCATTAGAACTCCTTTGCACTTAATCGTTGATATGGATGGGTATGGTAACCGATGAATGGGTTGCTACTAGGCTTCATTGAATAACCTGTGATTGCTTGAGTTGAGCATGATGATAATGGCATTATCGAGATTCAATACGTGGTAGCTGGTTTTTGGTTAGTGCTAAGCAATATCGAAGATTCGTAATACTTATGAATTAGTATACTGCTAGTGTGGCTAATGAGTTCTTTGCATAGTCAAGGTTGAAGTGTGATGCTATGACCCAAGGGGTGAGTCGCTGTCCTTTAGTCTGTGTTGCGAAGAATTTAGTAAAATGTCATGCAAGCTGGGTGGTGTTGTGTGTTCCCAATTTTAATGCTTTAGGAATATATGCGGCTAACTGAATGAATGATGCAACCCTAGCATTTTCAAACTCAGAGACCCAATCCCTATTCCTTTCATTCAACCCGTATCGCTTGTGTTCTATTCTAGTTCATTTTCTACTATTGTGCCTGTAATGATCGACTGGGATGGATGGAGCACTATGCTTCAGATGCAATCTGAGGATTGTGCTAGGTTTGGTTTCCTAGTTTTAATTCATGGGGTCGAAGCCTCTAGTCTATGATAAATGATTGCATTGGGGTGTTATGATCCGAGACTTGTGAGACCTATGGGGGGATGAGTGTGCTCAGGGTCTTCTTGCTCTGATTCGTGGTGTACCTAAATGCTTTCCTTGGGGATTGATGACAGCGGGGTTGATACCAAATAGGGAGCTTAGTGGATGATGAACAATGAACTCACTAACTATGGATATTTAGATCGAAACAGTGTTGAGCCATTCATAATTTGGGTTGGCTGTTATTGTGGAATTTCAAAATTGTGTGTCGTTTTGGCTTGATGATTGCTTGCACTATTGTCTTCATTCTCATTCCATGTTCCTATGCATAGCATGCATCTCATTTTGCATACATTGTGCTCGTGTAGGGAACGAAACCGCGGAGGGTGACGCGGCCGTGGTTGAGGGGGATATCGGTGAGCAGGTTGTTACTGAGACTCCAGCAGAAGCTTCAGGCAAGCACCTAAGCATATTCAACCTTATGTATATGTCTATTTTGGTGAATGAAATGCTTATTGAATGATTAAGTGTTGCATTAGGAATCAAATTGTGGGAAGGGTAGTATAACCTAATTGCTGCACTTACACTCTTTGATACTTGTTGAATACTTCCTTTGGAGCTAGTTTATGGGTAATTATAATGTGTCCATGCTTAGTTTGCTTAGAGGTCGGGTAGGGGCCAAGTGGTGGATGGTTCCATCACTTGAGAATAATTACTTCACACATTTGGGCTACAATGGTTTTGGGTAGGAAATGAAATGTGAAACTGAGACCGGGCGAGAGGGTTGGGTCATTTGAGTGTGGAGACTCAAATGTGTAGTCTCGCCTGTGTCGGTTGAGGACCGATCCGTTGTTTGCCCTTTGATCGAGCACACGTTGTTAATCGCATGCCTGATTATGGTACGGTAAGCCATCCTTCCATGGCATACTATTCGATGGATCATGCCCTCATGCGGTTGGACGTGGTTGAGGGCGAGGCTTAGGCCGACCCTCGAGGGCCAAGTGAGGCTTGGGCCGCTCGAGGGGGTGCTAGGTGCTCGGACCGCATGAAGATGGTTCAACGAATATGTATGGATGGGAGGAGGGTTGACATGAGGTTCCTTCATGGGATTCATGTCGTGTGATTGATGATCCCCTGCAGGGTGAGTAAACAATTCGAATTGCCGCGCTCTCGGATATGAGCACGCTTGGTCATTGCACATTCAACGTAGTAATAACTTACACTTGATGCTAGTTGGTATATTGAGGATTATACTTGTGCATGATGATACTTTCTTTACTTCAATTTTTTAATTTCAAATCTCACTCTAGCAATAGGTGCTGTCTATAAATGCTTTAAAACTTGTGAATCGAGTAGTTGAATGTAACTATGCAACAAAGATAAGCTTTTCCGCACTTTTACCTGAAACTTATTTCCTTGCTACATCCAAATGCATATTCCTTCGTGTCGATCATATATGGGCCATGGGTAAGTCTTGCGAGTACCTTCTGTACTCATGCTTCTGCTTTGTGGTTTGCAGGTGAGGATCAAGAAGGGTGCGAGTTCTGTCCTTACTGCCTCTCGGTGACCGGGCGGGGCACCGAGTAGAGGCTAGTAGCGACTTTGCAAACGTCCGGAAGTGTTCAGGAGCAGGACACTTCCGGAGGCGCTATTTTGCTAATGTGTGGTTGGAATTTACTTTTGTTGTATAGTTAACCCTCCAAACCATATCATGTGATGCCTGAGCTTTTGGACTGTTTCAGTTGTCGAGTCATGATTGCGTTGTGATGCATGTATCATGTCTAGTATTGTAACACCCCAAAATTTTGCTTTTCTTAAATTCATGTGTGATTTGGCACTTTGGTGAATTTTTGGAATTTTCTGGAATTTATTTGGAATTTATTGGAATTTATTCCATTTTGAAATAATTAAAGAATTAAACTTTGCAAATAAAAATTTGTTGGAAATATTTTATTTGAGTCCAAAATGTTCCAAAATATTTTCCAGAATTTTTCTGGAATTTTTCTGAGTCTTTTGCTATTTTTAATGATTTAATTGAATTTCTGGGAATTTAATTGGATTAATTAAATGCGAGTGGGTTTTATCGTTTCCTCCGACGACCCGAGTCCGAGTCGATCGAGTCCGATCCGCGCAGCTTGGTCCAAATTAACCCAAACCAGGCGGACCGTTGGATCTTGATCCAACGGCCACGATTGAGCCATCGCCACCGAGCCCGAGCCCGACCGAGTCGACCGAACCCAAACCCACGCACCGCTGGATCTCGATCCAACGGCCGCGGCGCTGCCACGTCACCCTCTCCGTGTCGCCGTCGGACTCCGCCGCCGCAACGGAGTGGGCCTCGGTTTCTGCGCGTTTCACGGACGCCGAGGGCCCTATTTAATGCGCCGCCACCCGTGCCATGACGCCGACTTCCGTGTGCACCCGTAGCCCTAGACAACATCGCCTGAGCCGCCGCCGTTTAGCCGCAATCGCTCGCCGTAGTTGCCGTGAAGCGCCTCGCGGCATGCCGCTTCGCCGCGCCGCCGCCCTCCGCCGCCGTTGAGGTCGATCCGAATCGGAGGTCAAGCCGTCGGAGGAGACCTCTCACTTCGCCGAGCACGCCCAGAGTGCCGCTGACGTGGTCGCTGCCTCAACTCCGCCAGCCGGCCGCAAGCCATCGCCGCCTCAAGCTTCTCCACCATCCGATCCAGATCCAACGCCCCAGATCACGCCACGCCACCCGCCGGTGAGATCCACGTATAAACCCTTATCCAATCTCACCGTTAGATCTAGATCGCACGGTCGGCGTTAGCCGCGTTATACGCGTTAGATTGATCTCAACCGCTGGATCTAGATCCAACGGTCCAGATTGACCACGCTCACCCCAAACGCAGCGTCACCAGATTCGATCCGGGCCGTTGATTTTCAAATCAACGGCCGAGATCATGCCACGCTGGCCCAGGAAGGCCGACCGTGTCAACGCAGCACGCAACAAGCATGCGCTGACGCCGACACGCCGCTCGCTGTCGGTCACGCTTAGCCGCAACCGCACCGCGGACGCCAAGACGCCCACTGCCGGCCACCCCACCTTTGCAAAGGACGCCGGGCCGATGACGACACCAGTGGAGTCCCACTGCCGCCAGCGGCCGAGACTCGCCGACGCCAAGAATGACGCCACCCCTGGGGTCCCACCGTCACCAAGACGTGAGCCGTGGACCGGTCCACGGTGAGACTGAGCCAAACCATGGACCACGTCCATGAACCGGCTGACGTTAGCAGACCAATCAGAGGCTGCCACGTGTCCTCGCTGACGCAATAATTAATTTTCGAAAAAGAAAATGATTTATTAATTCGAAATAATGATTTCAGATTTTGTTTCAAACTTCAAACGCTTATAACTTTTGCGTTTCAACTCCGATTTGAGTGTTTCAAATTTCTAAATTTGTATAAAATTGAGATCTACCTAATGATGAATTTTATTTAATTTTTGGACTAAAGTTTTCCTCTGTAATATTATTTAATTGATTATTTAAACTTCAACATGCTATAACTTTTGCATTTAAACTCCGAATTTGACGATTCCAGTTTCTAAAAATTCATAAAATTATGTTCTCTCTATTTATGAACTTTATTTGGATGTTTGGACACTTTTTGTCTACTGTTTTATTCATTTGTTGCTATTTGCACGCGTTACGAGTAGACGTTGAAGTGCCGGAAGGATTCGAAGGAGAAGTATTGACCCAGGAGCCAGCTCAGGACCAAGAGCAAGTACTTTTTGAAGGAAAGTTATGCTTTGACCATATTGACCCTATTTTGAAACCTATTTTGATTTAACTTATTGCATGCTAGTTCAATCAGAAAATACCTTATTTAAGTATGGGAAATTAGATAAATGCCAGATTGTTGTATGACACCTTGATTAATTAAATATGTGCCATAACCCCTTGTCACCCTAGTTGTGGTTTACTAGTTGGACATTACTAAAATGCCAACATGGGAAATTAGATCGTTGTAGTATATTGCTTAGACCTGCTACGTGCTCATGACATGATTTTGGACAATCAAATGTTAATATTGACTTAATGATATATTGAACCTGTTTTGGAAAGGTATCATGTGATGTTGATAGCACGTGGTGCATGGTAATCAACTAGGGTTTGATAAATAGTTTTCGACCGGGGCATGTGGCAAGATTGATCGGGTGGGCCGCTTGTGGCACCGGAATGTTGGTTTGGTTCTTGGGTAGTCTTGCCCTGGTCACCCTAAGGACTTCACCTTGCAAGCCTTTGAACTGGGTCAAACATGCAACCACATGTCCGTAATGGGACGGACCTAGTTGATTAAGTTGCTAATAACGTACCTGTGGGACCTCAGGAGGTCAACTACACCCTTTGTGTAAGTTGTACGGGGAGCGCATCGGCCGCTGTGCCAGTACCCATCTAATCGGTTGGTTGGCCTAAACTTCGCCTTAGCTAAGGGAAGGGTTAGTGTGCAACAACCGGAGGACCACTTGTGTCGTTAGAAGTTTCCGAAAGACTTTGTTACTGAACTCGCCTTTGTGGTGTTTGACCTGTATCTTGTGGGTAAAGTGCATAACCTCTGCAGAGTGTAAAATCTATTCGAATAGCCGTGTCCGCGGTATTGGACATCGCCGGGAATTACAGATTAAGGGTTAGACTTTCTCAAAAATAACTTGGACTTGAAAGGTTGGGTTGGATTAATAATGATGTTGATAGAAATGTGGATTAGGATGGAAAAGATGTTTACTAAACCCTTGAAAAGTTATTTATGCTTTACTTGTTACTACCGCCGAATCTACTTATGATACTTGTTAAATGCTCTTATCGCAAATATACCTTGAGCCACTCCTTTGTATTAAGCCATGCATGTAGTATATTAGCTGCATTACATGCATGACTTGTCGAGTACCAAGTACTCACCCTTGCCACAATACAACACCAGTTGAAGAGGAGACTACACCAGCTTTGGAGGAGGAGCTCCAAGAGGAACCGTCTACTTAGGGAGCGAGCCCAGTCAGTTGCCTGTGGTATACTGGATGGCGCCACGAAGTTATCTTATTTTCCGCTGTTATTATTTCTCTTTTAATAAGTTTCGCCCTGCGTGGCGTATATTTGTAACTTGACCATAAGGTCGAGCAACCAGTTTGACTATTTAATTAAAGTACTCTATTAGTATCGAGTGGTATGATTGTGATATCTACCGATGTTAAGACTGTGTGCACTAGCGCGTTCCTGGACTAGTGTTGAATACACAGAGGGTCCGGATTTGCAAATTCGGGTCCCGACAAGTATGCTGTTTCCATATCTGTTGACCATATTGCTATGTTGGTTGTGATGTTACCTTGGATATATCAACTGTTCTTTTGTCTGCTGAGTGGATGTCCGTGAATCTAGGAGGGTCATGCCGAAATTTTGTAGAATTTGGAGTCTTGGTAGAATCCCTTGCTTTGTCTAGTTGAAAGCCTTAGTTTGTGTGGTTAACCTTGTTTGGTGGTGGTCTAGGTTTGTCTTTGTGCTTTGTGCCTCCGCAGTTGCGTGTCTGGTTGTGGGGTTTTAGTTCGTTGCTCCCTTTATGCAAATTGAGTTGTGATGGCAGTGGAAACCGGTATGCGAGGCGATCCTGGGCGAGTTCGGGTCGTATACCGGGGGAATACCGGGGCTGTTGTCGAGTTATTCGAATGGTCCCACCGTTGTCTCATTCGGGCTTGGGTTCTAGCATTGCTAGCCTCCAAATCCGAATAGGGCGACAGGGCATTCCAATAACTCGAGGACGGTCTGGGCGGCTCCTGACAAAGCTGGTATCAGAGCAAGGTGCATAAAGACGAACTCTAAACTTGACTGATAATGGTACGGAATTCAAAAATGCTTTGTTCAAATCTTTTTGTGAAACTAATGGAATTGAACATCAATTTTCCTCGCCATATGCTCCCTCACAAAATGGTGTTGTAGAAAGGAAAAATAGAACTTTGATTCAAATGGCTAGAACTATGCTAGATGAATACAACACTTCAAGAAAATTCTGGGCTGAAGCAATTTCTTCTGCTTGCTATATATCAAATAGGATCTATCTTAGAGCTTTACTTGGTAAAACATCTTATGAACTGAGATTTGATCGTAAACCGTCTGTTTCTCACTTACGAGTATTTGGTTGCAAATGCTTTATCCTTAAACATGGAAATCTTGATAAATTCGAAGCTCGTAGTACAGATGGTATTTTCCTTGGTTATTCGTTGCACTCTCGTGTATATCGTGTACTAGATTTATCGACTAACAAATTGTTGGAGACATGCGATGTTACTTTTGATGAGGCTAGCCCTGGAGCTAGACCCGACATTTCAGGTTCACGAGAAGATTTAGAGCCAATCTTTTTGGATAAAAGATTCGAAGAAAATGATGAAGATAATGATGATGATGAGCTCATACCTACAGAACAGAAAGATGTTCCTGAACCAATTGATGTGACTACTTCTTCAGATTTTCCTACACCTCCCACGACGACTGAAACAATTGGACCTCCCCTTGCTATTCTGAAGAAACATCCTCCTGAACAAATTACTGGAAGTCTTCATGAAAGGGTGACATGTTCTAATTCATCTCAAACTCTTTTATGCATGCATTCTGCTTTTGTTGCAAATTTTGAACCGAAGAATATTACACATGCTTTAACTGATAGTTCTTGGGTTGATGCGATGCATGAGGAGTTAGAGAATTTTGAACGAAATAAAGTTTTGTCTTTAGTGGAACCTCCTAAAGGTCAAAACATTATTGGAACAAAATGGGTTTTTAAGAACAAGCTAAATGAAGATGGAATAATTGTTAGAAACAAAGCTAGGCTTGTAGCTCAAGGTTTCTCCCAACTTGAAAGAATTGATTTTGATGAAACATTTGCTCCTGTTGCTCGTTTAGAAGCTATTCGCATTGTTTTGGCGTTTGCAGCTTCAAAGGTTTTAAGTTATTTCAAATGGATGTGAAAATTGCTTTTCTAAACGGTTTTATAGAAGAAGTTTTTGTGAAACAACCCCCTGGCTTTGAAAACGAAAAATTTCCTAATCATGTGTATCGTTTATCAAAAGCTCTTTATGGATTAAAACAAGCCCCTCGTGCTTGGTATGATAGATTAAAAGGCTTCTTGCTTCAACATAATTTTGAGATGGGAAAAGTTGATAAAACTCTGTTTACTCAAAATTCAAATGATCAATTCCTTGTGGTGCAAATTTATGTGGATGATATTATCTTTGGAGGATCCTCCCACTCTCTTGTGTTGCATTTTTCTGAGCTGATGTCCAGGGAATTCGAGATGAGTATGATGGGAGAGTTGACATACTTCCTTGGATTTCAAATCAAGCAAGCGAAAGAAGGAATCTTCTTGCACCAATCCAAGTATGCAAAGGAGCTACTAAAGAAATTCGACATGGGAGAAGGAAAGTCAGTATCTACTCCAATGAGCACAACAACAATTTTGGATCCTGACGAGAATGGTGTCGAGATGGACCAAAAGAATCTGAAGCATGATTGGATCATACGTACTTGATCGCCGAGGCCTGACATACATTTTGCAGTATGTTTGTGCGCTCGATTTCAAGCTTCTCCTCGAGAATCACATCGACAAGCAATTAAAAGAATTTTCAGGTATCTTCGCTCCATTTCTGAATTTGGCATTTGGTATTCTTGTTCTTCTTCTCTTACACTCCTAAGATATTCTGATGCTGATTTTGCGGGGTGTAGATTAGATAGAAAGAGTACTTCTGGCACATGTCATTTTCTTGGCACTTCACTTATTTCATGGTCTTCTAAGAAACAGTCCTCTGTTGCACAATCTCATCGGGTTTGAATATGTTGCAGCCGCTAGTTGTTGTTCACAAATTCTTTGGATCACTTCAACTCTTAAAGATTATGGCATTAACTTTAATAGTGTTCCACTTCTTTGGGATAACACTAGTGCAATTCACATTGCTAACAATCCTGTTCAACATTCAAGGACTAAACATATTGATGTTCGATATCATTTTCTTAGAGATCATGTTGAAAAAGGAGCTATTGAACTGAAATTTGTTGATTCGGGTGCTCAACTTGCTGATATTTTCACTAAACCGCTTGATTCTTCTCGTTTTTCTTTCTTACGCGGTGAACTTGGAATCATTCATCCCCATGGGTTGATTTGAGGGGGAGTCTTGAGTTTATCTCTTTCATTTGGGTTACTTGACTTTGGTTCATACAAGTGATTTTTTATTAAGTGGTATTTTGACTTTAACCTCAAGTAAAATCCCCTGTTTACATTGCATTATGTAGTACAAAGCTTTGGTGATTATTCTTGTGTATATAGCCAAGTTAATGCTCAATTCTTTACTTATCACTAAAAGGCTAAAATAATTCAATTTGAGATGCTTTTCGAGAATATTTTGGCTCTTGCTCATTATGGTATTGCATTTGTGAAATAGGCTTAAAAGTTTCTTGTCATATGTTGAAAGGCTAGAGCTGATTAGAAACTATGTGTGAGCTTTTTGTTGGACTTCAAATGATCATTATGAGTCTCAAGCAAAATTAGTGTTTTAATGTCAAAAGCAAGCTGAAAAAGATGCAAGCAAAAGCTACTTGGCTAAACACAAGTTTAGTACAATGTGTAGCTTCCTTGCCAGGGATTTAAATGCAAAAGATGCAAGAAAAGGCTACTTGTCTAAACAAAAGTTCAGAACAATGTGAAGCCACTTGCCAATTTAAACTGAGAAAGATACAAGAAAGAACTACCTACTCATACACAAGTATGGGCTAGTGTGCAGTTACTTGTCATCCCTGTTGATCACAAAGCAAAATTGTCAAAATTGCTAAAAGAGAAAAAGGAAATTCAAATGGTTGAAAAAGGCTTGAGACAAACATTAGTGAATTTGAAAGTCTCTCTATGCTCATGATAGATTTCTTTTTCGCTTTGGCAAAATCAGTTTATGACATTTTACTTGTTTGCTCTAATTTGCTTATGCAATAACTATTCTATGTGTTAGAGCCTCCATATTCTCACAATTTGCTTTCTCATTTGATAAATTGATACAAAACGAGAAAGTTCTCCTAAAAATTCTCCAAATGCTTTACTTTGATTATATACCTTGAATATACTTCAAAGCTTGAGATACTGCATTCATTAAGGGGGAGTTTTGAGATCTTGATGACTATTTTGTCAAAAAGGGGGAGAACAAGTCAAGGAGGTTTTTGAATTGGGATTTTTTGGTCTTTTGGTTCTTGCTCAATCTCTTGTCAAATCTTATATTGTGTTTTGTCAAATTACTCATCAAGGGGGAGATTGAAGGATAGTTATTTTTGATCCATTTGATTTTGATGATGAGTATTTGAAAAAGATTTGAAACCAGTTTGATATTTCGACAAGATTTATTTTTTGGTTTCTTTATTTGAAAAGATCTTAAATCAGTTTGATTATTTGAAAAGCTTTTTGATTTTTGCAAAGGTTTTGGTTCGTGTTTTGAAATTGTGTTCTTAGAATATCTAATGCAATGCACTCCTGTGAGTGGTTGCATGGTTTAATGTGAGTCAAGTCGCGGACTTGGGCTCGGAACTGTTTTGTGTTTGTTCATGTGCAGGTGTTGCTTGAGGTCGAACATGGTTGATGACAGGGATCAGAATTAGGTTTTGGGGTGAATCGAGGTTCAGATGATCGAGGAAGTCATGCGGGATGTTCGGACTAGAGAACAGTGCACGTGAGGGAGAGTGAGTCACGCGGTAGCGACAGGTGGGCCGTACACGTGCATGCGAGAATTTTTGAGTTGTATGCATATATTGGGCCATGTGTTATTAGGCCAGATAAATATGCGTGTAGGTATTTGATTAGAGTTGATAGAAGTTTCACTGTGCGGGAATCGGCCGGCCAGCGAGTTCTTCTCGGACTCGGTCGTGTGGAGCTACTGGCCAGCGATTCCTTGTGGGCTCAGCGTGTTGGAGTTGCATAACAAAAGGAGTCGGAATAGGACTCCTCCTCGGAGGCGAGCTGCGCATAGAATAAAAGACCGGCGTGGCGTCCACTAGCTGCAGAGAGTTGAAGTCCTCCAGAGCCCCAACGAAAAAGACTTTGCAGGACTCGGCGTCTCAGAGCGTTTCGACAACAGCAGGCTCGGGAAAGTTCTTCACGCAGAGGCAGCGTCGTGCATGCTGGCTGGATAGCATCGCGTGGCGGTCGGCTGCTCAAGGGTGAAGTCGACAAGGCAAACGTGCGCCGGTGCTTGAAATCAATGCCTCTTTGACTTGTTGCGGTTTGGTCTAGAAAGAGAAGCTGCTGCAGTGATTTGAGAACAATTGACAGAGCCAAGTCTTCCTATCGCTACTATTTTTCGAAGCTACTGTAAGATACAGTAACCCACTGTCATTTGCTATAATATTTTATTATTCTTTCCTCACGTTGGTTGCATGCATGCCTTTAATTTTAAATTGATTCATTGTTTTAGCATCATGATTTTGATTTGATTCATCCAAAATATTTCTAGGGCATCAAGTTACTGATCTACAAAGTTTGTTTGGTTAATCCCTTGTAGATTTTGTTTAATCATGAAATTAGGGTTTAACCAATTCGCACCATTATTCAAACAGTCAACTTGCAAAGCTTATAACTTTTGATCCGTAGATCCAATTGAGTCAATTCTTGCTGGGTTAGTTTCTAAATTGAATCTAGTTTCTACAGTAAAAATTTCACGTCAATTGGATGGTTGGATTTACAGGAATTTGCGATTTACCAAACACCTATCAATCTGTTTTTCGCGTAAAATCGAAGCAAACTTTTATATATTGTTTAGGGGTGTTTTGATAATCACTAAAAATTTTAATTTAGCTTCCGCGCAATCATTCACCCCCCTCTGATTGCTATACTAGTATATATCGATCCTACAAGTAGGCACAATACGAGCAATCTTATGCACAAAAACAGATTTGTCTTTTCCCGTGTTCTTAGCAACAAAAGGTGTTTGCATCACCCTAGGCACATAATTAATGAGAAACAAAGCGTGCCTATCTGAAATTAGACCTAGCCTTAGCTCTTTCTTTTGTTGTTTGGCCAGTCTAAAACAAAAATCTACTATATGTCCATCTCTACCACAATGAGTGCAAGTGTACTTAACATGATGTTTTTCTTTAACAATAGAAGCACATTTTGCATTCATCATAGTAGAAGATAAAACTCCAGCAGACTTAAAAACAGTTTTCTTAGGCTCATTGACAATTTCAAATTTTCCACTTTCAAGTGTTTTAACAACGGTGGGAGCATGTGATTTATGATGAGCATAAGAATCAAAACCTAAACCATTATTTTGAGTGCTGACTTTTGATTGATCCAAAATCATGTTTAGGTTTTTCTTGCCATTAGTTAAACGTTCCAAAGAATTTTGCAAATAATCAACTTTCTTAGCAAGAGTTAGACAATTATTGGATGGAATGTCAATCTTCCCTTTTTGCTTATGACAAGTTGAGCATGAAAGAACCTCATGTGTAAGCAGATCATCAGTCAATTGAGAAACCCTAGCATTTGCATCTTTCAATTTCAATTCAAGAGTTAAGCATTTAGAATAAGAAATTGAATAATGCAAATCATCAGTGGAACAGCTAGCATGTTTAACATGTTTCTCATTTTTCTCATTTTGATGTAACAAGAAAGCATGTTCTTTCCTAAGCGAAGTAAGCTCATTCCAAATTAAGTCACATGATTTGCAAGCATCATCATCAGGAATCAAAGTTTTAAGTCTAGTAATTTCAGTATTCAATGATTCAACAATGAAATCATGTTTCTTAATTTTCTTTTCACGTTTGTCAAGTAATTTTCCAAGATGAGCAACAGCAATAGCTAATTCATCATAAGAAGGATCTACCTCATTGAAGTTGTTGTCATGGTCATCCTCGGTAAAGCTATCCTTGCTGCTTGCCATGAGACACAACCCCATCAAATCATGCTTGCTTGGAGTTGCATTATCCTCGCTACTCTCCGAATCCACATCGCTCAAATTGATTTGTTCAAGAGCGGAAAGAACTCGGTGGACAACTTTGCGGTTGATGAAGTTCTTCTTTTTCTTATCACTTGGAGAGAACTTCTTCTTTTGTTTTCTTCTATCGTTGTCCTTCTCCTCTCTTGATGCTTTTCCTACAAGTTTAGGACAATTTGTGCGAATATGGTTGAGGTCACCACACTCATAGCATCTTGGAGGGCCACCACCAACTCTCTTCCTCATTCTCACATTCTGCAAAGCTTTGTTAAAGCGAGAAGAGAGTAGTGCCAGATCTTCTTCAGGAAATTCTTCAATTTGCTCATCTATTAAAGAGGACAAAGCAAAGCTAGAAGAGGAATTTGCATTAGACATGTTAGGGTTAGAGATCAAAGCAATTGATTTAGAATTACCCTTCCTGGCAAGAACATCTAATTCATGAGTTTTCAGTTCAGAATAAAGCACATCTAATGTCAGTGTGCTCATGATAGTAGATTCTTGTATAGATGTTACATTCATCTCCCACACCGACATGTCCAAAGCACTAAGCAATTGTCTAGCATTAGCGGCATTAGTGTAGTTAACTCCAACGGCACGTAGATTGCTAAGAATTTTATTAAAACGTGCAAAAAAAGTCATCTACAGACTCACCCGGTTTCATCTCAAAGCGCATGTATTCCTTTTTGTAGATGTCTTGGCGAACCTATTTGACAGTGTTAGAACCCTCATGGTAATCACAAAGAGATTTCCATACCTCATATGCGGATCGAAGATGAACCACACGATCAAAGTCGCTGCGTCCCAAGCCTTGGATGATCAAGTTTCGCGCCTTGCTATTTGCTTCAACATGTGCACGGTTGGCGTCATTAACATTGTCGTTCTCGGGAACTTCGTATGGCTTATAGACCTTCTCCCAAATCGCGAAGCCCTGTGCTTAGATGAACGCCTCCATCTTGGCCTTCCAAAACTGAAAATCAACACAATCAAACACACATGGTTTTGTCGAATAGCGATCCATTAGTCTAATCACCGGTTAAGGTAGATTAGAAAAACCTTGCTCTGATACCACTTGTAGGATCGAAGTATACGAATATAGCAATCAGAGGGGGGGTGAATGATTATGTGGAAGCTAAAACCAAATTTTTGATGAATTAAAAATTCACCCCAAAACGGAACCAAATAATTGCCTTGTATTCGACAAAAACATATTGATAGATGTTCGGTAAAAGGGAATTACTAGATATCCAACTGTTAGATCGATTCGAAATTTGGACACAACAAACTAGATTCCGATACGAATTGAACCCAAAAAGAATTAGCTAGATCGGACTTACGGATCAAAAGTTATGAACCTCACAAGCTTGCTGTGACAAAAGATGATGAGAATTAATCTAACCAAAACTTCAAGATTAAACAAGAACGACAAAAGATTAATCAACTAAACTTTGAGGAACCCTAAATCAAAACCCTAGAAATGTTTTTGCTGAATCAATTCAAGATGAAACTCAAGGAACAAAAACCAATCTAGAATTAGAACAAGCATGCAAACAAGAACCAAAACAGGAAACACTGTAGCAACGTGGTTACTGTAGCACGCAAGGATCTGGAAGAATTGATCTTTATTTATTTTTGTCTAAAGTACTCCAAACAAAAGAGTATAACCCTAAAACCTGCCCAAGACTTGATGCATAAACAGGAGGCGCCTCCCCCTATTTATACAGAGCAAACACATAGAGTCCTGAATTCAATTCCTACTCCTAATCATAGAAGGAGTCCCACTCCTAATCCTAGAAGGAGTCTGTATTCAACACAACTCCACTTGGCCCAACCTAGCCAAATAAAGCTCTTGCACGCGTATGGCAACCCAGCCATACTCTTGTGACTAACAACTCTTGCACGCGTACAGCCACCATGCCATACTCACGTGACTAACCATTCTTCATGTGCACCGTCCTCTAGCTCGAACGTCCCGCATGACATCCTTGACCACCAAGACCTCGGTTCCTCCCTGAACCTAGTCCCGAACCTCAGTTCCTTCATGAACCTAGTTCCGGTCCCGTCATCGATCACGTCCGCCCTCGAGCAACACCTGCACATGAACAAACAAAACGAACTTTCGAGCACAAGTCCACAACTTAACTAAAAGTCAATCCATGCAATCACTCACACGAGCATTGCATACAAAACAACTCAAACTGAGCAAAAACACGTTCATGACGGACCAAACATTGGTCCGGCGCACACAGAGAGCAAAACCCTAGAAAATCAGTTCACGTCGGACCAAACACCGGTCCGCGCAACTCACGATGGACCAAAAACTCGGTCCGACGTACACTTCAAACTCTCGGTTGAATGTAGAAGTTGGTGCAGCGAAAAACACGTTCCAATGGTCCAGCGCAAAATGTGTTCACTGCGAACCAAAGATTTGGTCCGGCGCAACAGCAAAAAATGGTCCGGCGCATATACAAAAACAGCGCTCAAAATCCCATTCACGACGGACCAAAAATTTGGTCCGACGTAAACACGAAAAATGGTCCGGCGCAGATGGGGAACTTACTGTTTTTGGTCGGGATGCCTAAGAAAGGACCTCGAATGACCCCATGCTCGGCCGCGAGCATACTCGTCAACCCTCAATGAAACATGTTCGGCTACGGGCTTCGAAGACAAGTACGAGCAACCTTGCTCAGGAAGGCAGCGGTTGGTCGAACCAGACCAAGGGAATGCTCGACGATGGCCGAATGACGTGGTCAACGCACTAGCAGGAAAGTGGCGATCAGTTCGCCGGGGATCTAGGGAAGTTATGCCAAGAAATCAAGTGTGGCGAGAATCAAGGACACGCCAAGAACGGTAATAAGCGTGATCCTAGGGCTCAGTTACCATATGTAAATAAAGAAAACTAGTATTTAATAGCACCCCCGATAGGGGGGAGAAGAGACGATCAGACGATTACATACACATCAATACTCAATACCATTGGAGTAGGGCTATTATCTCCACCGCGGGAGGCCCGAACCAGGATAATCCCTCGTGTCTCCATGTGATCGAGCATCCTTCGGACGCCCCCCTTCACAGGCGATGGGGCCTTGGTTGACCCCTCATTCAACAAGTAAGCTCGGCGGTTGCCCGTTCCCCAATCATCAACAGCTGGCGCCGTCCATGGGGATCAACTGTGTCAAACTCCATCCGTAAAGAGTCCCCGAAGATGTCGAATTATGGAGACACCCGCGACTTTAGTACCTTTGACGACGTCGAAGATGACGATATCTACTACTCTAATGATGGCATGGCCGGTGTGACCGACCCAGATGGACACACCGAAGCCAGGAGTCTTTCCCCGGTAGCTCAGTGCGAGAATGATTTCTTCGCTCTCAGCGCAATGCCCTCGAAGAAGACGAGGATGATGATTACGATGGGCTCTACGATGGTCTAGATATCACAGACCATATCGAGCTCGATCAAGAGACAGCATCGTGGGGTGATACCATGATGTGCCCCTCACGATCATCTTACTCCTGCAATGTTAACATGGCGGGAAGCGACATCGGCCCCGAGATGGAATCCTCGGGGGCTGCTCGTCAGGACCGCTATGAGGTGGCCAGGCACCACTTGGAAGCATCCCTAGACAAGACCTTGGCGAGCCTCTGACGCCAAGCTCGTGGGAAACAGGTTTCCAAGCAGGATGTGACTGCCCTCGAGAATTCCTGTGGAAGTCGCACCCCGGAACATGCACCCGCATGTTGCCCAAGCTCGCCTCCACCCATCCTTCAAAACCGGGAACGACTGCAGGCCTTAGCGGTGGTCGTGCGCGACCTTCGAAACTTCCCTGAGCAGGTAGAGTTGGCAGCAATGGGTGCAGTCGTGGCCGAAGATCTGAAAAGTCTTGCTGCGGACCTAAAGATCTTGAATCCGCCCTGCGACGAGGGCACCCGGAGCGTTTCCTAGGGACACTGGGAGCGTACCCCAATTCGCTCCCACCGAGAGGAGTCTCGAAGTCTTGATCGGAAGGAACATAGGATGATCGACTTACATCACGAGAACTCTTGGAGTAATTCTCGAGCGACCTCAAGATATCGTGGGAATGCTCGCCGTGACCTTGAGCATTTCGAGCATTCCGCGATAGAACGCGCATCAACACGTCGGCCTAGGGAAGTTTTCTCTCAGCTTGGCCCACGCGTTAGCCCGCGAAATAGCGATGGTCGGGATAATCATCGCGGCCTGAGGAATCGCTATGATGCTCCAGTCTTTGGATGCCGGGCGTTCACAAGCTCCCTCCGAAACGTCTCATGGCCAAACAAGTTCAAGCCTGGGCACATCGAGAGATTCAATGGGAACCAGAACCCGGATAAAATTCTCTCGATTTACACCACAGCAATCTTGGCAGCAGGAGGTGATGAGGGAGTCATGGCGAACTTTCTCCCAATGGTCCTCGATGTGGCCGCTCGGACCTGGCTTTTCAATAAAAAAGAAGGGTTGATCCGCTCCTGGAGGCATCTCAACGCTGCACTCCGAGCAAACTTTCAAAGCTGCTATATCCGCCCAGGGAAAGAGCGCGACCTTGAGCATTTGATTCAGACAAAGGGCGAGACTTTGCGACAGTTTGTTCAGAGATTTATCCAGGTTCGAAATTTGATCCCAAACATCTCGGACAAGGTCGTCATCCGAGCATTCAATGCGAGATTTTCGCTTCACACAAGACTTGGAGATACACCCGGATCTGATGGCCAATGAGCTGTTCCACATGGCCGATCGGTATGTGAACGCCAACGAAGCCGTCCAGTGGAAGAAGATGCTGGATGAGGACAAGCTACCGCCTCAACCTGGGTTGGAGGCCTCCATGAGCAATAAAGGCTCAAACTCCATGGAGAAAAAGATCAAAAACAAGAAGAAGAAACAGCCTGCGCCAAATATAGTTGCTGCGGTCGAGCAGCAGCAACCTCAGGCATCCCTTCCACAGCGTCGAGGGTTCAATGCTCGAGGCAGGTGGCGACCATTTCAGCGTCACAACGACCAAGCTCGTGACGATCAGGTAACCCCGCCGAACAACCAGTTCTGCCCGCTCCATCAGGTGCACAGGCACGACCTGTGAAACTGCCAAACATGGGCCTTCTACCTGGAACAGTTCTACAATGGCAAAGGCCCCATGCCAACACTCCCGGAGTAGGGCGAGAATAGCAAGGGCAAGCAACCTGCTGATGAGGATGACGACATGGAGTATCAGGAGCCCCAAAACCACATCGTAGTGATATTCGGGGGCTCCTCCGCATACAAGTCCCGTCGGGACTTGAAAGAGGCCGCACGAGAAGTTCATCACGTCACTCAGGGTAAACCTCCCGTGTAACAGCTCAAGTGGTCCGAGCTATCCCTCACTTTCTCCAAGGATGATTGTCCCCTTGGAATGACCAAACCACAGAAGCTCCCAATGGTCGTAAGCCCGACCATCAGCAACACCACGGTGGGCAGGGTGCTCACTGACAGCGAGAGTTCTCTGGATTTAATCTTGGCGAAGGTCCTGGACGAGATGCATATTCCTCGATCCAAGATCAAAAGCATAGCAGTTCCCTTCTACAGGATCGTTCCGGGCACTTCAGTCAAGCCCCTTGGCCAGATCGTTTTGCCTGTAACTTCCGAACGGAGATAATCACCTTCGAGGTAGTCAACTTTGAGTCAGCCTACAATGCCATTTTTGGTAGGCCGGCTCTGGCCAAATTCATGGCCGCCACGCACCATGCTTACCAGTGCTTAAAGGTTTCCGGCCCAAACGGGGTGATAACCGTAAGGGAGAACCATAAGTCGGCGTTGAACTGCGACGAAAGAGCACTCGATATGGTCGAGCAGCTACGAACGCGTGGTCCCGATCATGAGCTGAAGCATTCTCGGCCAAAAGTAACACTCCAGCCTGGGGGGGAGACCAAGGCTGTTCCACTAAACGAAGCAGAACTGACCAAGGTCGTGCATTTAGGATCCTCTTTGGATCCTAAATAGGAACTCGAGCTTATCGCTTTCCTCTAGACAAATGCAGATGTGTTTTCCTGGGAGCCATCTGACATGCCCGGGGTCCCAAGGGAAGTGGTCGAGCACAGGCTAGTGATTCAGCCTGACAAAAAACCAGTGCGGCAAAAGCTCAGGCGTTTCTCCCCAGAGAAGCAACAGATTATCTGGGAGGAAATCGACAAGCTCCTCAAGGATGGCTTCATTCGGGAAGTCGAGCATTCGGAGAGCTGGCCAATCCAATCATCATTAAGAAGGGGGGCAAATGGCGCATTTGTGTCGATCACACAGGCTTGAACACCGCGTGTCCAAAGGACAATTTCCCACTACCTCGCATAAACCAGTTGGTCGACACAACTGCGGAGTCCCAGGTGATGAGCTTCTTGGATGCCTACTCAGGATATCACCAAATTAGCATGTCACCTGAAGATGAAGAGAAGACTTCCTTCGTTACCCCGTTCGGGACTTTCTGCTACACGACCATGTATTTCGGTCTGAGGAACGCCGGAGCAACCTTCCAGCGCCTCATGCAGAAAACTTTCCCAAATCAGATAGGTCAAAATTTGGAAGTTTACGTGGACGACATAGTCGTCAAGAGCAAGCTCGCCTCAAGTCATGCCTCTGACCTTTAGGAAACCTTTTGTAACCTCAACAAGCATCGAATAAAGTTGAATCCGGAAAAATGTGTTTTCGGTGTAACGGCGGGCAAAGTGCTCGGCTACATAGTCAGTCCACAAGGTGTTGGCGCAAATCCAGAAAAGATTGAGACCATCGAGAATATGAGGCCTCCTACCAGCGTGAAGGAGGTACAAGCCTTGACCGGACGAATGGCCACCTTGAGCCATTTTATTTCCCGGTTAGGTGAGCGTGGGCTACCTTTCTTCAAGGCCCTACGCAAGCACGATGGCTTCACTTGGTCGGAAGAAGCCAACCGCTCTTTCGAAGGGTTAAAACAGTATCTATCCAAATCACCCATCCTAACCACGTCCAAAGTGGGGGAGACTTTGCTGTTGTACCTAGCAGCAACCTCTCAAGCGATGAGCGCTATGATAACAATGGAAAGGGATGGGGCACAACGACCTATCTACTATCTCAGCGAGGTGCTACACGGACCGAAGGAGCTTTACCCTGAGGTCCAAAAAATTTTATACTCACTGTTGATGGCTTCCAGAAAGTTGCGAAACTATTTCCAGGCCCATAAGAACATGGTCCCGACCAATTT
The DNA here is from genome assembly GCA_036346355.1 of Rhipidocladum racemiflorum. NCBI lineage: Eukaryota > Viridiplantae > Streptophyta > Magnoliopsida > Poales > Poaceae > Rhipidocladum > Rhipidocladum racemiflorum. Next base: position 37,632,220 of record CM070583.1, on the reverse strand, counting down.
CCTGCTTAGGGAGATCCTGAGAAATCAAGACACTAGTGGTCGCATAGCCAAATAGGCCATGGAGCTCACCGAGTTCGAGATCCAATTCTCAGCTCGCATGGCGATCAAGTCCCAGATCTTGGCGGACTTTGTGGCGGAGTGGACAAACCCAGCTCCACCCGTTTCCGAGCCCGTCGAATCTGAAGAAGGTCTTTGGACCATGTACTTTGATGGGTCCCATGCATACGAACGCTCGGGGGCTGGTGTTGTATTAGTATCCCCGCAGGGTGAGCAACTTCAGTACTCTGTTCATTTGCACTTCGTCGCAACCAACAACACGGCGGAATACGAGGGCCTCTTGGCCGGGCTACGCGCGTGCAAAGCACTCAGAGTCCAACGGCTTACTATGAAGGGCGATTCACAGTTGGTCGTGAACTAGGTTAATAAGGAGTATCAGTATTCCGATACCTCAATGACGCTTTACCTGGACAAAGTAAGGAAGATGGAAAAGTACTTCAAAAACTTCGAGGTACTTTACATCCCTAGGAAGGATAATACCCTGGCCGACCAACTGTCCAAGGTCGGTTCCTCCCAAACTACCGCTCCGGCAGGGGTGCTCGTCGAGCACCTATACAAGCCCTCCATTCCCTTTGTAGAGGAGGCATCAGATACTTGCGGTCAGGTCTCTCTACTTGAGCAGGGCGCGAGTTGGATGACGTCATTCGTCCAATATCTCACGCATGGGACACTGCCCGACAAAGAAGCCGAGCGTTCCCGGCTTATAAGGTGATCTTCTCAGTACAGACTGATCAAAGATGCCCTATACCGCAAGGGAGCACTCGGAGTCCTCTCCAAGTGCATTTCTCAAGAAGAAGGCTAGTACCTTTTTTGAGATATCCATGAAGGAATGTGTGGAGCTCACTCGTCATTCAGGACACTTGTGAGCAAAGCCTTCCGATTGGGTTATTATTGGCCGACAGCCATAGACGATGCTCGGTCAATCGTGACAACTTATCGATCATGCCAGTTCCATGCTCGTAAGATCCATCAACCGGCATACGCACTCCAGAACATGCCGCTTTCGTGGCCGTTCTCGACTTGTGGACTCGATATTCTCGGACCGTTCCCTCGAGGACAGAAAGGCTGTGAGTATTTGCTCGTGGCCATAAACACTTTCACAAAGTGGATCGAGGCCGAACCCGTATCGACCATCTCGGCCCAAGCGGCCAAGAGGTTCTTCCAAACCAACATGGTGATGCTCTTTGGGATCCCCAACCGCCTCATCACGGACAACGAAACCAGTTCACCAGTGAACTATTCCAAGCCTATTGTGAAGAAATCGGGACGAAGGTTTGCTTCTCTTCTGTGGCACATCCACAGAGCAACGGAGTAGCCGAACAAGCAAATGGGAAAATCATTCAAGGAATAAAAAAGAGGGTCTTTAAGAACCTCAACCAGCACAAGCAGGACTGGGTAGACGAGCTTCCTTCCGTCCTTTGGTCGGTTCGCACCACAACAAGCCGAGCCACGGGCGAAACCCCATTTAAACTCGTCTATGGTGCAGAGGCCATACTGCTTGCAGAAATTGTGCTTGGATCCCCAAGGGTGCACTTGGTCGATTCTTCCGACCAAGAGATTGAGCATCTCGTGGACCTAAACCTCGTTGAGGCAACACAAGAATAGGCCTTACTTCAATCCGCGATTTACCTGCAAGCTCCCCGTAGGGACGCAGCCAAATCGGTATGACCAAGGACCCTGCAAGTTGGTGACCTCGTCCTACGTTGAGTTCAGGACTTTTCAAAAGCCAACAAGCTGACCCCCAAGTGGGAGGGTCCTTACACGGTCATTTCAGCAACACGCCCAGGTGTTGTTCGCCTGGAGATGGAAGATGGTCGAGAGCTCACCAGCACTTGGAACATCGATCAACTACGTAAGTTCTATATTTAATACATTTATACATTTCGCATCCTCAACGGGTTTTTTCTATTAAATTCGGTTCTTTTGCCTCTGTGTTTCCCCCCTTCCCAAGATTTTGAGAATGTCCCTGCCCATCGATAAGCCGACCCAGTAACGCACAAAGGGCACACACCCCCTTAGAATCTTGGTGACAGAAGGGGCAGGCACATGCAAGAATATTCGCTCTAGTTTCACTATTCTTAAGATCGACAAACGTGCACAAAACGACAATGTGCGTGCACCAAATGCCACGTCACCAAGCTCACCACTAGAGGACCAAGTCTACATAAGCTGATCATTGTCCGCAGTAGCCGTTCGCTGCATGAAACCATCGCAAACAGACACCCTCTGGATGGTCCAGAGCTCGGCCCCGACTTACGCGTGAACGGTTGCCACGACCATTGATGATATGGCGCACATTTATCCCAAACACGTGAACGACTATGCTCGCAATCTAGGGGCATAGGTCAAGACACGTGGGGGGATGAAGCCGCGTGCATGTTCCTTTTGCGACTTAACCCATGCTCGCAATAAGGAGATTCGGTGTTTGGTCGTGTGCGTAAGGGCATGCGCCAAATTTTCTAACTCTCCTATGAACGACCTCATGCTCGCAATCACGGTGCATGACCAACATTCATAGAGTGGGCTAGTAGGGACGAACAGCCGTGTTTTTGGCAAAATACGATGTTTTTTTAGATTCCCTCTCGTCCTTTATTACTCCAAAGTTTTCGTTGTTGTTTTCTCTGTTCCCTTCGTTTGCTCTATATTTGTACAGGACAATCTCAAATCATTGAGAAGGCATTCAGTGCAAAGAGAAGAAAAGGGTGAAATTTACTCAAGAACTGCTTTACAAAAGTTACATTGTGGGCGACTATGCCCTACCCCGCCGCTCAGCTTGGAGGATAATAAGCTCCTCCCTAACGGAGTCAAGCTCAACTTCGAGGTCGATGACCCGCTTCCGAGCCGCGTGACCTTCTACGGCACCTTGGCGAAGACGCTGCACTTCTTTCTGGTGTGCGTCGGCCGACTCGGTATCCTCTTGCGCGGCCCATCGAAGCTCGGAGACCTCCTGCCTCAGCTTTGTAACACCCCGGCATCTAGCATGCCTGAATGCTACCAAACATAGGCTAAACAACATCTAAATACCATAAATTAAGGTAAATTACAGCAAAGGAGCAAATGCTAAAAACCGAAATTTCGGCAGCATCTCCTTTGTTTTAACATGAATTGAAGGAACATCAACAGCATAGCAATATATGGCAATATAAGAGGCATCTATAACAGCAATAATTAAAGGCATGACAGCAATATAAGTCTAATCCCAAGCATTCAATGTCTCCATGAGCCAAACGAACAATAAGACTCTCATATCGCAAAACTAAACCATAAATCAATATGCATCACACTTAATGTATTATCAAGACCCAATTGAGTGACTGTGGGAACAATTGAGTGACGCTACGTGTAGAAGTGTGACTAATTCCCTTCCCCGCATGCCGATCTCATGGTACCTAAAACAACAAGAAAGCACAAGCGTGAGTTCAACACTCAGCAAGCATATTGCAATGGTACACAAAAACAATTACATGGCTATAACAACTCATATCATGTCTTTCCTCTCATTCATGATCACATATCAATATCATCACCATTATGTATGCAATGCGATGCGATGCTCATGTCTCCTTGGAAACTCATACCGGTATGGTTGAGTACACACCCGTCGGTGTGCACCCTCTCCCCCCTTCCATCCCGAAGATGGAGGGTGCCTACTCCTCGCTTCCAAACACCACGGTGGATGGAATCACGATGTAGGACTTACTCATTGGCTCTCCGGAATAGTCATAACTTTCTCACCGACCTTCCCCGGACTAGTTATGACTTTCTCACCGCCCGGGCCATGTATCATGCCATGTATGCAAACATGCCAACATCATAATTAACTTGTACATTAACATATGGCATCATAACATAATAAGCATACTCATCATATCAATGGTAATCATTAAAGCATGGCAAGTGATCATATCATATAATCAATTTCATCTAGTCTCAACTAGCAACCTACAAACCGCTATCCATTACAATACACTTGCCTCAACCACGGGCAACGGATTGGCGAGAAGTAGAAGGCACTCCCGGGGTCACACCACCTGCACATGGGTACCACACACTCACAATCATGTCCACAAAACAGTAAGCAAACCCTCTTCTACCCCACATCGCAAACTACTCGCTAAACCCAAAAACAGAGGTTCTGTCCCGTCGGGACAGCAGCCTTCGAAAAGGCATAACTCGGGTTCTAAGACTACGAATCAATTAAACGAGTACATCCTCTCGTAGCTTAGGAAATTTTCCAACTTTTTCTAAGTATATGGAAAAACTGATTCGGACTCTAAAGTTGTTTAATCTACAAAATACCGTGATATGTTCCAATCACGTCACAGATTTTAACACGCTCGGTAAAACGATCATAACTTTCAAACGGCTGGGCGGAATTGGACGTTCTTTATACTCACAGAAAGATATTGAAATTACCTACAACTTCTTCAACAGCTGTATGACCAAATTCTGAATCTAAATTGATGAAAACCCAAGCCCTAGGTCGACTGCTCATGATGCCCGAAACAGAGAACGTGGCAAACTCAAGATTCCATCTAATCTACTCAATTCCAGCACCACCAATTGATCTAAAAACATGATAATCACCCTTAGAACAGATCCTAGACTAACCCCAAGGATTCCCATGGCCATACCTTCGCCCGACGACCGAAAACCCAACGGATCTCCTCCCGGTTCGCGCGATCTCCTTGCTCGCTCCAAATCCATCGGATCTCCTCGTCGCAGAGCGCTCCAATGGACGGATCTTCGATGTGTTGAGGTGGAGAACTCCCCTAGGGGCAGCAAGGGAGGTGGAGAGGGGAGGACAGGGGTGGTGGCGCCATGGGGGAAGATGGAGAGGAAGGGGAAGGGTGGAGGCGCATGGGGGGCTAGGGGGTGGCGGCTAGGGTTGGGAGAGGGAGTTTGGGGAGCACCAAGGGGTGGGGGCCAGATTTGGCTGCCCAAAAGTCCCCCCCTTGGGCCCAAACCCTTCCACCGGAGGCCCAACTCAATCCCCAAGGCCCAAAGTCCCCCGGAGAGGCCCAAACACCCGAAAACGGCCCAAAAACACGCTATAAACGGCATAACGTAAAGTTTTAACCTCCATTTACGTATTTTATAATGTTTTGACCTCAACATCCACATTTTATAAGATTACGACACTCCGTGGTGTCACATTCTCCCCCCTTCAACAGGATTCGACCCCGAATCCGAGACACGCCACTTCGCAAACAACCAAATTGAAGGGAGCTATGGTTCACGCCTCAGAACCCGCTTAGAAGCCCCTACAATTTGCACCAGCCAGCACTCAGAAGCAAGGAGCTAAGGATCAAAGACTGGCAGCTCTAAAGATAACTCACATTCAAAACTTGCCAGAATTCTTACTCCACTTTGAAACAACGAGTACAAACATAAGGATTCAGAACGTCCCAAGCAAAAGGATAACTTCCTAAGCTAACAATGAAGGGAAACGGTCTCATATTCCTCATTTTTATGCATTCCTTGGCACTAAAGTGCCCGATCCCTTTAACCGATGTTTCTCCTCAAAAGAACACGGCACCAACCTCTAGAACCCTCTTCAGCTCCCACGCACAAAAGTGCTTTCACATCTCAACCTCTCTACTGTGGTTCATCGTATTCTAGACGACGCGAACCAAGCAAGACACAACACTCCAAGACTACTAACTGATTGAACAATCGGCTAACACCTTGCAAAAGATTGACCTTTTACAAAAGACCAATACCCACCACTACCACCGAAGGAAAAACCTACTTTATAACCAGGGTCCTTAAAACCCGCAAAAACAATATCAACTGAGCAATCCACATCGGTTGACACAACTCGCTCAGAGCTCGGCGACAAAAGATCCACTACACTTCGAAAAGGAAAAGCAATTACTAGCAACCACCAAGTGGTCCACTAATAATTTAATCAACCCTACCGAGGGACACATCAATGACACAAGTCTCCAAGAAGGTTTGAATTGAGTCCTACACAACCTTCCTTTACTCTTCACTTCCAAACTAGTTACGATCAACCACTAGCAACGCCTAATATCTTAGGTCATTACAAACCCACACTAGATTCCTCTTTCTAAGAAGGTTTAGCCCTCGCATCCTTCCTTTCAAAGAATCGGAACAAGGGTACAATCATTGAGTAAGCTCAACCAAGACCCATGAACCCAAAATGATCCACATCCAACAACTCGAACTCCAAGGCGCTAAAAGCCACATTGGAAAGAGTTCGGCAACAACCAAAGAGTACTCATGTCATTTTTCTAAGCCAAATCGCAAAGAAAACTCAAACCTCTAACACCACAGCCAAAACACCACAAATTATTCATTCTTTCTTTTCATACTAGGAAGAAATGGAAATCTCGATACATGACAAGAATGCACACTTTTCAAGAGCACTCCGGATTAGTCATATATCCATATATGACTTTCTCACCGACCTGGCTCACCGACTCATTTATCATTGAACATTTATAAACGATGCCATGCTTCGTTTTCACCATTCACTCATCATGTAACAACAATACCGAAAAGTCATTCACCAAAAAACTTCTTCCTCGGTATCACATGATTGAAACACACATAACATTGACGGCTGCGCTAAATCATATAGACTATGATCGCAACATCATTTGGAACACACCACGTCATGTCAGAACCCACCATTTCTCGGAAGCTAAACTTGCAAAACCTCACATTTTAACCAAAATCAACATTTTGGAAAAGAACATCGACTCCAAAGTTAAACATCAGCACACACAACCGCCACAAATGTTCTCAACAAGAAAGGGAAACTCATTTCCAAGAAGGGAACACTTCACTAACAAAATCACTGATGAAACATTCATAAAATCCACCCTTTTGAAACACTTGCAAACACCACACATATTTTCCAAATAACTCCAATTCTAGCCAAAAAGAGTCACAAATTAAATCCCAAGAAACTCCAACACAACCCACTATGTCCAACTGCTTCCTTTAAAATTTATTCCCAAAGAAAATTCAGGGCGAATGTGAAGGAGCGCGATCCACTTAAAACTTTTGGGTGTCAATCCATACTCATAGCACAACTAAATAAATGGGCCAAACCCAAAGATCAACACCAATCCCTACGAGTTTAGGGAAACTCTGACACACAACATAAAAAAAACGCCTTGATCGAAAGCATTTGACCAAGATAGCAAACAACCAAACCAGTCCAAAAGGTTTTAAACACAAGCTCAGCGTGAAACCCTATACTTATCTTTTAAACATTCAATATTCACTATTTACTCATCGAGAAACCCCTCAGGTTACAACAAGAGCTACAAAACAAATTCTTTCTCTTATTACCTTTCCCAATACTTATAAATAGAGTTTATGATGCTTATCCAAAGACATCCAACGAAGACTACGTCAACAAGATCCCCACGGACCAACATATCATATAACATCATGTTCTAGATTGAAACAAATGCTCCAACAAATATTTCAGTATGATCAACCAATGAATTTCATACCACCTATATGTAAACGTCTCGACAATCGAAACTTATTCAGTTAACAAGCGACTTCAACATGTAAATATTATCGCCACAGGGAAGAATTCGTAAGTGAGATTAAGTTATACTTTCATTAAGGATAAAATCATTCATCATGTTAATTATCCAAAGCTCACTCCATCGCAACATGTTAAAATTTTCCTCTACTTTAACCATGGTTTTCCAACGAGTAATATAAACAGTTACCACCACTACTTAGTCATCAATAACAACAAATGGGCATAATCATCAACCAACAACATTACTTTTAGCTACCCTATACATAGGTGATAACAAAATTACCACCACACAACATACTCCAACTATTTAAAATAGATTGAATACTAGCATTAACACTGCCCTTAACAACATCATTAACAATAAGTCGTATGTCTTCTCAATTGATATCAATACTAGCATTGTAGAGACACAACTGCATACTTCCAAATATACTAGTAGGTTGCAACAACATAAATAGCAACTCTAATCAACTTCCAAATTAAAGCCACTAGTCAACATGATTAAATTTCTCTATTAACCCGTTAGATTAGAACATCTTTAAACAATCGGCAAGGTTTCTTTAACAATATCATTAATTTACATCATCTTAATGTTCTAACTATGCATCAAGGTTTAAACTTTTAACATTAACAAGGATCATAAGCACTTTTAAAGCATGGCAACAGATTCTAAGCATGTACATTAACCCATTTAATCATTCCCACTATGGGGTACTCTACATCACTAGAGGTTCACCTAATCTTAAGCTAAAGGTAACAATTACATTTAATTGTTTCAACTCGCAAATTAACTTAACAATACGTCATTCCATAAACCACATTGGTACATACTACATAACATGCTAAACAACAATTTTCACTTTTGACAAGTAATTTCAGTCAAACGAATACTTACTTTATTTGCAGCATTTTTTTTTCTTTTAATACTCAACCAAAACTCACAAAGAAGATTGACTCTCAAAGTTGCAATGAGACAAACCCAAACTTGATCATGCAAGAGGATATTCTCCAAAACATTTTTCAATCTCAAAGACTCCCATAGAGGAAAATAGTTGAAACACAATTTTCTTAAAAGGGAACCAAGCGATCAAGTAATCCATTTCAAATAAAACCAATCCCTCTTGTGAGTCTTTTGAGGCTCAAGGGGAAGACCCCGCCAAGTAGCTTTCCACTTGAGCCTCGGGGGCTGGCTGTCGGAGATTGGAATATTGGACCTTTTTGACCCAACAGCCGATGCCAACCGACCATGAACACCCTTGGTCGGGATGCCCAAGAAAGGACCTCCAATGACCCCATGTTCAGCCACGAGCATACTCGTCAACCCTCAACGAAACATGTTCGGCTACCAGCTTCGAAGACAAGTACGAGCAACCTTGCACGGGAAGGCACCAGTTGCTCGAACTAGAGTAAGGGAATGCTCGATGATAGCCGAAGGACGTGGTCAACCCACTAACGGGAAAGTGGCGATCAGTTCGCTGGGGATCCAGGGAAGTTATGCCAAGAAATCAAGCGTGGCAAGAATCAAGGACACGCCAAGAACGGTAACAAGCGTGGTCCTAGGGCTCAGTTACCATATGTAAATAAAGATAGCTAGTATTTAATAGCGCCCCCGACAGGGGGGAGAAGAGATGATCAGACGATTACATACACATCAATACTCAATACCAATGGAGTAGGGCTATTATCTCCACCGCGGGAGGCCCGAACCAGGATAATCCCCCGTGTCTCCCTATGATCGAGCATCCTTCGGACGCCACCCCTTCACAGGCAAAGGGGCCTTGGTTGATCCCTCATTCAACAAGTAAGCTCGGCGGGGGCCCGTTCCCCAATCGTCGACAAAAATGTTCTTGCCAAACACCGCAACTTGAATGCGACTCTAATTGCTAGTGTGATGTTCAATGAAATCATTGAGAAGCGGGATATTGAGTGTTCGTATATTCAGAAAGCAATCTTAAGAACATTTAAGCACCAAATAAGCTACTCGATGGCCTGGCGTACGAAGTAGAAAGGATTAGAGAAGAGGTTTGGCACATACGAGGCTTCGTATTGCAACCGACCTTGTGTGCTTGAAGTATTGAAGCAAACCAATCCTGGCACATACACCGCTCTCAAAGAAAGTGAAGCAGATGGAAATGGAATCTCGACATTTCGTCGTGCTTTTTTTCATTGAGCCCTTGCATTACGTCATTCAGGTACTGCCATCAATTGCTCTGTGTCGATGGTACATTTTTTACTGGAAAATATAAGGGGCAGATTCTAACAGCAATTGTAGTTGATGCGAACAATCACATACTTCCATTGGCCTTTGCATTTGTTGAGGGTGAGAACCGGGATAGCTAGCTCCGGTTTTTTAGACATCTGAAGGTGGGGGTAGTTGGTGATCGGCCCAACATGTGCATCATTCATGATCGTCACAAAGGTATCCTTTCGGCAATTAAGACTCTACAAGAGGACGTTGATGAGCCATTTTCATGGCCTGACTTGCAGAACAGGTGATGCATGAGACATTTGGGAGCAAATTTCTTCAAGTGGTTTAAGAGCAAGAAACTGATGAACCTATTTAAGAGGTTATGCAAACAGAATCAGGCACGTAAGTTCAACGCGCTATTGATCGAGTTGGATAAGCACACAAGTGCACATATCGAAGAGATGAAGAAGCAACCACCTACGCCGAACGATTGCCCACCCAAAAAGCTAACACCCCTTGGGGAGCTCGATCCTCCTAATCTGAGGAGACAAACATCAAGGAACATAAAGTGTTTCTCGCACTGGATAGAGGCGGAGCCTCTAGAGAAGTGGGCATTGCTCCATGACACTAGAGGTGCCAGGTTAGTATAATATAGTAAGTTAAGATATTTATCACGGCTAAACAAATAGGGTTGTTGTTCTAAACTGTTATGCGTTGAACAGGTTTGGTGTCATGACAACAAATATAGCCGAGATTTACAATTGGGTCATCAGAGGCCTCCGTCCGCTACCGCTTGTGGCCATCCTGGAAGGCATGTTGCATGGCATCATTGGCTAGTTCCAGAAAAGGCATGCAGAGGCTATACTTCATGCCTCGACATTGCAAACGCTGTATTGTTCGCGAATGATGACCTACATGGAGGAACGAACCATGAAAGCTCAGCAGCATATGGTGCGTAGTTTCGGAATCACTGAGTACCGCTTCGAGGTGACTCTTCGGTGCAAAAAGGGATTGAGAACCGACACAGCGGTTATCACGCACAAGGTTAATCTAGGCCAAGGTGCAACTGGATGGTGTGAATGCACCTGTAATAAACCAAGACTTCTCCATATTCCTTGCTCACACGTGATGACTGCTTGTGGGCAAATTGGGATGAACACATCGCAATACATGTCCCCTTTCTACTTAAAGGATCATGTTGTCCATACCTGGTCCGGCGAGTTCCGTGGTTTCCATGCACAGGGTGATTTCACTGCGATTAACAGAGATGAGCGCATCTGTTTGTCGGATCCAACCTTGCGGAGGTGTGCAGAAGGGCAGTCTGGTCGTCCACAAACCAGGCGCATTCACAATGACATGGATGAATCTGAAGTGGGTAGCTCTCTTAGGAGGTGTTCTGAGTGCGATGAGTACGGCCATAAGGCAAACCAATGCACGTAGCCTGTAGGTTCTGAACGTGGTGGTGGTTTTGTCATGGGTTTGGGCGACGTGTGTATCATCAATATGTATCGAATTATGTAATTATATGCACGTTGTACCATTCATTGGATGTTATGTAATATTGACGCTCATGGATTTTGATTTATATATGATCTATTTTTCATATGTTGTGTACTATTATTTATATTCAACCCTTATGTCTTTTGATTTATATATATCGTGGTTCTCATATATTGTATAGTATTATTTATGTTTTTTTGATTTATATATGCAATAAATATTTCCATTGTTTACATGTTGGGATGGAGCATGTCGACTCACTTCTAGACCCTGTCTTGGATGTGCGACACTGTGTGCACATCCACACGACACAGGGCAATGAGAAGGTGTCCTTACTGCGGATCTGTGTGCCTAAGAAGGCATGGTGCGTTGACCCTCGCTTACACACTAGGTTAGTTGCAATACATTAATGGTCCACTCACGTTGTGCTTCTGGCAGCAAGGTGGATCTTTGTTGGTTATATCATTCCTTCAGGGAATTCCATAGTGCAAGCGAGTCCTCCATCAAATATTCAGGCTTCAAGTTTGCATGAAAATGGTGCCTCAAGAAGCGCAGAGTTACACACTTGGCGATTTCAAGAATAGCAAGTGCGTCAGCTTCAGGTTGGGTGATAGCAGCTCCAAGAGATCAAGCTGTCAAGTTGATCTTGATATCCATTACCCACGTGAGGTAATAGCTGTCATTCAGGGCGAGCTCAGTAAATTCCCTCTTTATGATGTCCGGCATATTATATATGCAAGCAAGTTTGAATTTTACTACTGGTAAGACAATTATATTTCATGCTTATTAATGAATCAATAAATATTGATCTATATCTATTCAGTAGATAATTATCGAGAGTATCCTAGATTTTTCCTAGCATTTTTCATAATTTCTGCTAATTATCGAGCAATTCTAAAAATTATAGAAAATAAAATAAGCATATATAATCATGTAATTATGCTAGGAAGAGTAAACCCAGAGATACAAAGCTTCCAATATGTGATATGTCTAAGGATCAATAATTTATGGAAGCCCATATACCTAAAACTTCAGTTTCTTAGGTTTATTGAAAAATTTTAGAATTTTCTAACCATTATACAGAATTACCAGAAACTTCATGGTTCATAGCAAAAAATTTGACGCGACCGCATGTACGTACGGGCCAATCCAAAAAATTGCCGCGGCCCTTTAAATTTGGCCTTCGAGCCGAAATTAAATGGGCTATACAATCTGGGCTGCTCGGCCCAACAACAAGCACGCCATTCATTTCGGCCGGGAAAATGATGATAGATGGGGCGGCAGATGCGTCACATGGTGGCCGCTTGGCGGAGTTTCGGGCGACGAACCTGCTTCGGCCGGCACGATGGTTGGTGCGGCTTCGGGCCGGATGTCCGGGCGGCAGGCTCGATCTACACAGCGGGCGCGGTGGGGCCCAACGAAAACAGATCTTGGTCCCTGTGGGGCGTACCGTGGAATCAGGCTGTGCGGCACGTGGTGGCCGGGTCCCAGTGCACGGTAGCGGGGATGCGTTGCGCACGGCAATGGCCGACGTCTGACAATTTCGGGCGCCTCCCTTTTTCTTTGTTTATATTATATATTTTCAATTATTATTAACCGCATGAACAGTAACTAGACCACCCTATTTCATCGATTAAATTAATGTAGGTGATTAGGGTAATTAATTTGCAAGATTAAGGAAACTGCTTAGATGAGATTAACTCGCATGTTTCAAACTTCTGTATGGCTTGCAGTAGATTTATCGCTTGATGCCGGTAAAAGTTCGCTGCAGTGTAGGTTGATGCGGGTAGAAAATGCCGTTCGGCCTCGGAGAACTTTGTGCGGATAACATGTTGAAAACAATGAGATTGCTGTAAATCAATCCCAATACCAATCAAGAATAGACAAAGAACAATCACAGTAGATGAACACGAGAAATAGGGAGATCTAACTCTTTTCTCTTTATTGATTGTAGATTTATTATTTTACAATGTGGTTCTATATTTATACCTATAATTCCTCAAGGGTAGATTCGAAATTCGTCCACCAAAACCAATTATTTGGATATATCTCGATAACCAAGATCAAGAATTTGGTTATTAATTGGAATTTGTTTGACCATTTTTAGACCAAAACGCATGGCTCATGAACGTCCAGAAAGCTTCTGTGGTGGCAGACCACTTGGGGGCTGGGGCATCTGACAAACATGTTGAAGATGCTCATGCCAAGCTGTAGGCACCATTTTCCGGGGACAACAAACAAGTAATATGCTAAATAATTTTAATAAGAATAAAAACTCACAATAAACGATGAAGGCTGTCAATTTTCCAAAGAAAAGAAATGAAGGTTGTTATTATTCAAATTACATAATGTGCATAGGCACTAAATTTCATGGGGGTGCACCAAACATGGTTGTCAAGCACAGCTCAGTTACCAATATACTCGTGCTAAATACTAAGGCTATTCACAGTGGACGGTGTCGTACTCCAAAATCTAAGATAGCCACGTAGGATACATAGTATGATACTGTTAGGATGAAACATCCTCTCTAGTGCATAATATTATGCTACAGTATCCAAAACAGCATGTGTCCATTAAATTGCTGCGTAAACCAAGATGCGCCAAAAGAAAAAACACATGGAGAAAACACCGTAGCGACCCCAGTGCAGTGTCGTTTGAAAACCAAGGTGTTGAATACGGAGCCGGAGCAGTATCTTCAGGATGATATCATTGTGCTCTCTCTCCTCTTTAACTCGTATGCCACATCAGCAACCTGTCCTATGTGGCAAGCATTAAATGAGGATGATACTATGCACTGGGAATAGCCTAAATATTTCTTCCATGGGTTGGCTAAAAAATACCCCTTGCTTTCCTAAATAAATGTCATTCTAAGATATTGTACTTTCACCAAGACACATGTATAAAAAAGTGTACCCTTTTTCATTAGATCATTTATTGTTCTTCAGATGATATGTCTTACTCTAATCCATGGTACTAAATGGTATTGGAAATAGCTAAAAGGGAGAGATATACATGGAAAAAAATGGTAAAAGGTCACCTCAAAATTGTAGAATAATATGTAGTTAAGAACAAAATTTGAAAGCTACAATGATACATATTCAGGAACGGAGGGAGTAAATTGAAGCTCTTGCAATGACTATAATACTATTTGAATCTGCTAGATGCAAAGTAAATGCACAAATCTCTAGTTGAGTAAATATTCAGAGAGAATAATACAGGAGGTACTTCAATGCTCTATATAAAAGCGAGAAGGCACAAATTTTAAAGCACTTTGATGGCATGATTTGCAACAACCCACTATTCCACTACTACCGCAGTGCTTCATGTATCGTGAAATTGATGACCTCAATCTCATTTTGTGATCCACACTAACTTCAGGAAATTCCTCTAAATTCTGTAGTTTCCAGAGCCTTGTGCCAAACACTACCCAAAAAAACAATGGTATAATACTGTCTGGATAAAGAATGAAACATACACAAAAGGGTGTGCTAACTGCTAATAAAAAGATGCAGGTCATGTGTCGCTGGTAATTGTCACGAGAATCTCTTCGTCTTCACAAGAAAATAGCATCTGTGCCACGTGAAGCAATACCCTTAACATCTCATAGATTTCATCCGACCTCGGGTGTGACTTATCCTCTGCATTGAAAGAGTGCATCTCATTCTTCACCTCGATCCAGCTCCACCCAGGGACTTTGTTTAATCCTCTAGTCTTCATGACCTTCTGCACTATTGCTCTGTCACTCCACATACCAAGACCAGAATACATGCTAGACAGGAGAACATAGGTGGAGTGCTGTCTAGGTTCTGCCACAAGTAGATGGCTGGCCACATCGCTTGCTAGTTCCATATTCCCATGGATTCTGCAAGCACCTAATAGGGTCATCCACACCATGGCATCTGGTTCGAATGGCATAGACTCAATAAGCTCTTTTGCTTTGTCAAGCTGCCCAGCCCTCCCATACAGATCAACGCCACATGCATAATGCTCCATCCGAAGAGGAACTCCATACCTAGTTTCCATAGTATTGAGAATTTCTGACCCTTCATCTACAAGACCAGCATGACTGCAGGCAGTAATTAGGCCAACAAAGGTAATATGATCCGAAGGAACCTTAAGTTCCAGCATCTCATTGAAGAGGCTGTACACAGTTTGTGCTTGTCCATGTTGTGCATAACCAAATATCATAGAGTTCCATGGCACAGAGCTACTCTTATCTGCCTCCTCAAAAGACTTCCTTGCATCATCAAGAATGCCACTCTTAGAATACATGAAGATCAGCGAGCTGGAAACAAAATCATTGGAAGCAAAACCAGAATGGATGACTAAACTGTGTATTTGTCTACCTAGTTGAAGTACAGCAAGGTCTGAGCAGGAACGCAGAGCAGCAGAGAATGCATACTCATTGGTTCTAATATTTGTTGACCGCATACATCTGAAGAATCTCAAGGCATCAGCACTCGAACCGTGCTGTGAATATCCAGTTAACATAGAATTCCAGGAGACTGTATCCTTAAGCACCAGCGAATCAAAGCACTTATATGCATCTTCCATCATGCAGTTCTCACTGAACCTAGCGTACATGGAAATCAGAGCATTACAAACAGGCGTGACACCTTCCAAACCATTCTTGATCACCAAACCGTGAATTGCTCTACCTCGGTGAGCATCATGCCCATGCTCTGAATAAACACTTATAATACTTGTGAAACTATACATGTCAGGCTGAAATCCACTCTCTTGCATCATCCTAACAAAGAATTCCATTGCCTCGTCATCCATCCCATGGTAAGTGTAAGCTCCAAGCATCGCGTTCCATGAGATCAAATCCCTAGTACCCCCAATTCCATCAAAGATCCTTCTAGAGTCCGTAAGTGCCCCACATTGCGAGTACGCAGTAATTGCTGCATTCAACACTGTCAAGCCCAATGCTGATCCATACTTCACAATCTTACCGTGCAACTGGTGCATCAAGAAACAACTCGGGACCTCAACTGCTGTGAGCAATGCAGCGAATGTCGCCTCATCTGGAACCAACCCCTCCCTCTCCATCTCAACAAACAGCTCAAGTGCTGGTGCCGCCTTCCCGGATTCCACGTACCCAGCAATGAGTGCATTGCAAGAAACAGTGTTCCGCTTTGGTATTCCATCAAACACTCGGCGAGCATCCGTCATGCGGCCACACTTTGCGTACACATCAAGCAATGCACTTGCGGGGAAGACGTTATCTGCAAGGCCAGATTTGAAACCAAACGACTGCAGCTGGGCGCCGAGGGAAGGGCAGCGCGCGGCGGCGGCAGAGCGGAGGGCGGAGCCGAGGGCGAAAGTGTTGGCAGCGAGGCCCCGGGCGTGCATGGCTCGGAGGAGGCGCCATGCGGCAGGGTGCGCACCGGCGGCGACGTGGGCGGCGAGGAGGGCGTTCCATGAGACTGCGTCGGGGCAGGGGATTTCGTCGAACACTTGGCGCGCGGCTGCGAGGCCGGGAAGGGAGAGGGAGTAGGCGGTGAGAAGCTGGTTCCAAGGTGTGGGGGAGGTGACGCCGGACTTGAGGAGGACGGCGTGGGACTTGGCGGCCGCGATGGTGATGTGTTGGCGGCGGTGGCGCATGCGCAGCGGCGGCGATGACGGTGGCGGCTGCGGCGCGCGATCATTTGCGGAGGCAAGCCTCTTGGGTTCGATCTTTTGAGAATGGATTGTGGAACGTTCGATGAACCTCGAGATTTGTGCGAGCGATATCCTAGCTCCTGCTTGCAATGGCAGTGCCACTCGGATTAAGGCCTTGTTTGGATGGGCCGGGATCTCAGCCCAATCCACGTGAGAATCTTCTCGGGGCCAACAAAAAAAATGAATTTGGAAATGGACGTGGATCGAATTCCACATCCCAAATCACGTTCAATCCACCTGGGGCAATGAGCCACACCATTCACACCAGTTTTTTTTTTCCGACACCACGCATGCTCGCTCGCCTTCGTGTCGCTTCCAGCCTACCACTCAATATACCAGTCGTTGCCGCCGCTGGTACGGATATTTTCCGACCGACCGACCGACCGAATTGATTTGGATGATGATTTGGATAGTTTCACAGATATCCAGTTGATTTCTCGGATAAGGATATGGATACAGATAATTTACATGGATACGGATACGGATATGGAACACTGATTATCCGATGGATACGGAATATCCGAGTTTTTGTTCGGATAATATCCGAATATGACATACAGATATTATCCGAATAACACGTTTCAGAATAACACATTAACAATTTAACATGTTTCAGAGACTGGGGTCTGCATTGGATGATAAGATATAATGTGTTCATGTGTGCTAGATGCTAATTTGGAGATATTTGGGTAAAGGTGGTACAGAAATTGGCAAGTGGCGTTTCAGGAGGGCTAGGATTCAGCAGCATATACCAGCTGCAAATCATTTAGTTCAATTATTGCAATGGGGTACATTGTTACTCACAAAGTCACATGTATGACAAGCTAGGGATAAAAAGGCAAAAAAAAAGACATACAAATATATTTCTTTTGGAATTTTGAATTTAAATTTAGACCGATTTTGGAAAAAAACTGAAATTGGATTTTAAAATATCCGACTAATATTATTCGTATCCATGTTGATTCCGATCCGTATTCGATCTATATTCGTAACCGATATTATCCTGTATAATTCGTATTCGATTCTGTATTCGAAACTATTCGTATTCGATTCTGTATTCGATAAAAAATACAGATACGGATATAAATAGGACGATATTCGACTGTATCTGATCCGATCACATCCCTACCACGCATGCTCGCTCGCCTTCGTGTCGCTTCCAGCCTACCACTCAATATACCAGTCGTTGCCGCCGCCGCCATAGCCGGCCTCTCGCGCGCCGTCGCCCCACCACAAGCGTCCCTGCCGCTTACCTCCTTTCCCTCCGCTTCCACTGCCTCTGCACCTTGCTCTCCTCCTCAGATCCAGTGACTTTGAAGCAATACAATGTCAGGCTCCAACGCGATGAGGAAGAAGAACAGGGAAGTCGGCAGAGTCCAAACCGGTTCGGCGGCTTCAGTTAGGAGCAATCTACGGCTATAGACACAATGAGATGGACGATGGAACATCCAACGGCGAGTTAAGACTTTGAGAGAATTACGAATTACTGTATTCATTCAGTTTTTGTCGTTAGCTCTGTTTTACCAGCTTATTACCGTTTTACTGATTTTGAATGACTGAGATTCATGCTGTAACTATTTCGGGTATAAAACCCAGACTGGAAAGAGGAAAAAAAGATATGATTCCCATATCATATCTCGTACAGTTTGTTAGTCTGTTAGCGTATCATTCTAGTTTCTCTTTTCTTTTGCATTACGTTTTCTGGAGTTCCATTGGTTTTCATCGATTTCAAGTTGGATTCCACATTGGGTCCTGACAATTGGTATCAAAGCCATTTCTTTCTTTGGCGTGTGGGTTTGATCTTGAACTGGACGAACAGATTTGGGTTGGATCATCCATAAAATCCCCAATCTGGCGGCTAAAGAAAACACCATGGATATTCAGGAGGAAATTGAAAGAATTCAGGTACGGCTCAATGACTTGGAACTCTCTAGTCTGGTGAAGCTGAGATCAAAAACTTGTTGTTAGGGAGATCAGGTTTGCCTACAAACACAGTTGAGTCATTTAATTCCCTAGCGAAGAGTGAAGGAAACCAAGCCCAAATCACTGCCGAGGGAAATAGGATTGAATTGTCCAGGACGGTGTCGAGTTTAAATCTGGAATCCCCTGGGTTAATGAAGCCTCGTGGGTTAGGAAATAGTATTTCACTTATATACACCTCGGCTATCAGAACTTCAGCCTACCATCAGATGAGAACACCTGGAGAAATGGGATTGTTTGGTAATCCTCCTAACTTAGTTACACAAATACTACTCCCGAACAACTCAGGAGAGCAGTATGGAAATGGGAGTGGGAACCAGCAAATACCTGTATATATTCATCCGTCATTGCCTCAATATCATTCGCAGGGGATCACACACAACTAGTCAAACCCAGAATTTGCATTACCCAGGAGTTCAGTGTTTGATGCTCAGAGGAACTTATATTGTGGAAGCAACCATAACACACATCAGTATGGGGGAGTAGTAATCAAGGGCCCAAAATTGGAACTATCCCTATTTTCAGGAGAGAGTCCCTTGGGATGGATTGACTTGTGTGAGAAAATTTTTGAGATGGCAGGAACACCCGTGGATTAGTGGGTTAACCTGGCTGTGGGTCACCTGACTGGGAGAGCTGGCACATGGTTTAGAGGTATAGGAATGTCTTGGCAAATGTTGACTTGGGCTCAGTTCAGTGCAATGTTTTGTGATAGGTTCTCAGATGCCAGCGCACATGAAGCAGTGGAAAAATTACAGGGAATCAAACATGTTAGCACAATTGGCAAATACATTGATTATTTTGAGAAGTGTGTTGAGTTAGTCAAAAGATATCATCTCTATTTACAGCAACAGTACTTGTTAAGTTGTTTTATTGGAGGACCCAAAGATGAGATTAAATATACTGTCAGCAGTCATCAACCAAAACGATTACTAGAAGCATATTGGTATGCAAAGTTGGAAGAGAAAGCTTGCAATGCAAAGCGAGTCAGTCAAATGGGAAGTAGTTCCAAACAGAAAGCTTTTGTACAGCAGAAGCCCTCCAATTCCAGATTTCCTATGATTGAAAAGAAGGAAGATCGGGGAGGAAACCAGCAGGAGAAAATTGGTAGAACATGTTGGCATTGTAAATCTCCTTGGACTCCTGGCCACAATCATATATGTAAGGTTCGAAATGCCTTACACACCCTATTGATGCAGGGAGAAGAAGGAGACCTGTCGCCTGATGAAAATGAACCCAGTGGAGAGACTATGGAATTTGTTACTGCACCAGGCAGTCCGATTGTTACTCCTATTACAGATTAGCCAGACCAACTTCTGCAGATATCAGCGTATGCAGTTCATGGTATATCAGGACCTGTAACTTTTTCTTTGATGGTGCATATTGGAAACCAGCAAGCCATTGCATTGGTTGATAGTGGAAGTACACATTCTTTCATGGATTATGAATATGCTATTAAGCATGGGTACCCTCTGAGCTATATGTCTCTAAAGAAGATTATTGTAGCTGGAGGAGGTGAGCTGTCATCGGATGCCAAGGTAGAAAAACTGTAATATGAAATACAAGATACAACTTGTTGGCGCCGAAAAATGTGGCGTCGGGTCGATCGCCGCAAACACACGAGAACGCCGGGTTCAAGGGTTGCGAGCGTGCCAGCCGATTTGATCCCGCAATCGGCAAGAGACGTGTGACCGCTCAGAAGAACGATCTGGGTCTTGGTGGTAAGGTAATCCTTGTCGGCTCAGTGACGAGACAACTTGGATTGGGTAACTGGGTCCAATTGACTCTTTCGAATCAATCGGGAAAAGGGGTAAAAGCCTGGCTTCTCCGAAAAAGGCGATGCGCAACAAGATCAGAAGAAACAAGAGCTTGGTAAGGCGTAATACAGCGAAGATCAACAACCGGCGATGCGCAACTCGTATTGATCAAAGTGTATTATAGAGGAAAGATTACAATGCTACGAAACTACTCCTAGTGCAGGAAAGATAAAGTATTGGTAGATTGGTTGGTTGTTTGTGTTGATTGTCCTCCTCTCTGTAGCATGTCGCCTTTTATAGCCGGTGTAGCCTTGATCGTGACCATAACGAACTCTTTAATCGTATCGGCCTTGATCTTGTCTTTCCATCTCGACCGCAACCGTATCAAATCCAAGTTCTACCGACTTTGGTTTCTTCCCGTTTGTGCCTTATACGACCATGCTCTTTCCGGTGTGGCTTCTGTCCCATTACTCGTTGCTACTCCGACTCGCGCCATCTTCCTGGCTCGTGCCACGACCGAACCTGTCTCGGTCGGCCAATTTTTGGTGTCAACACATCTTTTGTCACAGCTTTCAAACTCTTGAAGCTGGGTAATCATGACATCATTCTAGGTGCTAACTGGATATATGATAATTGTCCCATCGAATTGGATCTTAGGGAGAGGACACTCACCATTAATAGGGATGGAAAATTGATACGGTTCCAAGACTTCACTCAACCGACGGCTAATTATCTGTTGAAGGCTGAGCAATTCCAAAAGATAGTTCAGAAGAGGGGAAGGGGATTTTTAATCCAAGTTAACTTGTGTAATGCGAGTCAAGATTCAGCTGATACTTACATTCCACTTGAAATTGAAGATATATTAGAGTTGTATTCGGATGTTTTTATAGATAAAGAAGAATTGCCGCCCCGAAGGGAATGTGATCATGTGATTCATCTTAAGGTTAGAGCTGAGCCTCCTAATCCGAGACCTTATCGAGTGCCTCATTACCAAAGGGATGCTTTGGAGGATATTATCAAGAACTTGTTGAAAACTGGAGAGATTCGTCCAAGCAATAGCCCATACTCTTCTTCAGTGGTCATGGTAAGGAAGATAGACGGCACATGGAGAATGTGTGTGGATTTTCGACAGCTCAACTCTTTGACCATCAAAAGCAAGTTTCCAATGCCGGTAATTGAGGACTTATTGGATTAATTACATGGGGCAATCATTTTCTCCAAGCTATACCTTAGGTCTGGGTATCATCAGATACGAATAATGAAGAAGATATTCCAAAAACAGCTTTCAAAACTCATCTAGGTCATTATGAGTATACAGCCATGCCTTTTGGGCTGTCTAATGCACCACCTACCTTTCAAGCATTAATGAACAATGTCTTTGCTGATTATTTGAGGAAATTTGTCCTGGTTTTCTTTGACAACATCCTGATTTATAGCAAAAGTTTCAGGGAACATCAAGAGCATTTGAAGGTTGCATTACAGCTGCTAAAAGATAACCAGTTAGTCGCCAAGAAAAGTAAATGTGTATTCACAATTAATACCCTGGAGTATTTGGGCCATATTATCAGTTCTGAAGGAGTATCCACCGACCCAAAGAAGGTTGTTGACATGCTCAATTGGCCACAACCAGATTCTGTGACCAAACTGAGGGGTTCTTAGGACTAACTGGATATTACAAGAGATTTGGCAACTCAAACGGCGGCATTTGAAGAATTAAAGTGCAGAATGACTTCTTGCCTTGTGATGGCATTGTCGGATTTTACCAAGCCATTTGTTTTAGAGACCGACGCCAGTGGTATAGGAATTGGAGATGTCATCATGCAAGCAGGGAGACCCATAGCTTACTTTAGTAAAGTTTTGGGGCCAAAAGCCGCAGCAAAGTCTATATATGATAAAGAGGCTATGGCAATACTAGAAGCACTTAAGAAGTGGCGACATTACTTGTTAGGGAATACGGTGATCACAATGACTGACCAACAAAGTCTCAAGTTCATTACATCGCAAAAGATGGTTGAGGGCATTCAGCATAAACTGGTGTTAAAGCTTTTGGAGTTTGACTTTAAGATAGAGTACAAGAAAGGGAAAGAGAACAAAGTAGCAGATGCTCTGTCAAGGCTTGGGCCTCTTGAAGATACACCTGAAGAGTGTGCTACCATTACTTGTGTTGTACCATAGTAGGTAAAAGATGTGCAGGCTAGCTATGAGAAGGATCCTCAGGTAGAAAAATTATTGGAAGAGATAAAGACAAACAATAATACAGATTTCAAATTCAAGGTCGAATCTGACATTATCAAGTATAAAGGAACATTGTATGTAGGAGAAAAAATGATTTGAGGTCAGTCCTATTAGCTGCGTTTCACCAATCGGCAATTGGTGGTCATTCCGGCGTGGGAGCTACATACCAGAGGCTAAAGAAATTGTTCTATTGGCCAAAGATGAAAAGGACGATGGAGTATTTCGTTAAGGAATGTCCTGTCTGTCTGCTCACCAAAATAGAACACATCCACATTGTCGGGACCCGAATTTGCAAATCCGGACCCTCTGTGTATTCAGCACTAGTCCAGGATCACGCTAGTGCACACAGTCTCAACATCGGTAAATATCACAATCATACACATCGATAGTAATATAGTACTTTAATTAAGATAACCAAACTGGTTGCTCGACCTTATGGTCAAGTTACAAGAGTATGCCACACAGGGCGAAAACTTATTAAGGAAATAAATTGCAGCGGAATAAAAGCATCAACGTGGCGCCATCCAGTATACCACAGGCAACTGACTGGGCTCGCTCCCTAGGTAGACGGCTCCTCCTGAAGTTCTTCCTCCAAAGCTGGTGTCGACGGTTGGTGCCGTCGGCAATGAGATTTGTGATTCATGGGGATTCGTGCGAGATCGAAGCTAGATGGTAACACAGGATGCGAGGGCAATCTTTTTTAGACAGGTTCGGGCTCTCTCGGCGGAGATAATACCCTAGTCCTGTGTTCTTGGATATATGAGCGTGTTTCTCTTTTTTCTTCCTCCCCTTTACAGGATTGTCCCCTCCCGCCTTATATACTGGGGGGAGGGCACGTTACAAAGGGGTGCCACCTGGCCTTGGACCAGGGGGACTCATGAGTGTCTTATTTGTCTCTGTCTGTCGAACCCAACTATCTCCAGGAGATTTGGTCATCTCTTTCCCGATCCGCGCCTGCTGATCCGCTAGGGTCTAGTGGCTGCAGGCGCTAGGCTGCAGGATTTACTTTAGGTGAGGTTGTCCTGACGTGAAATGAAGCTTCGTCGAGGAGGTAACCAGCTGCCTTGGAGAAGAAGTTGGGCCCTGGCTATGGGCTCTTTGTGGTGCTCTCGAACTTTAGGACCAGAGAACCGTCCTAGCCCAGTCGGCCATGAGCTTCTCTGCGGGACCCCGGTCTCAGACATCCCACAGCAGCCCCCAAGTGCTTTAAGATCGGATTTCCTCATCCTGTCATGTCAAAAACACTTCTGTAGGTAAGGAGATCATAAAGGACTTGTTAGTTTTCGGGATTATTGTCAACGTTTCCCGGCTCATGTCCGAGTAGCGCTTGTGCCCGTTTATTTGACCCTCATGGGGTATACTGAAGAATGGGTCGGCTCGTGGCCGAGTGGCTCAGGGCCGAGTGGTACCCGCACCCGTTTACGGTGTGCGGCAATTGGCTCATGAAGCACAATTGACCCTCTTGGGGCATACCTAAAGTCGATCGGCTCGTGGCCGAGTGGTACCCGCACCCGTTTACGGTGTGCGGCAATTGGCTCATAAAGCACAATTGATCCTCTTGGGGCATACCTTTAGTCGATCGGCTCGTGGCCGAGTGGCTCGGGGCCGAGTGGTACCCGCACCCGTTTACGGTGTGCGACTATTGAAAAATCAAATTATGACATCATCATTGCGTCAACCGGCCCATGGACTCGATCCACGGCACGGTCACGGTCCACCGTGGACCCGGTCCACGGGTTGCCGAGTGGCTCTGACACGCGGGCCCCACCGTGACGTCAGCATGACGTCACGGATGACGTCATGGAGCCGTTGGGCCAGCCTCTGACATGCGGGCCCCTCGTTGATGTCACGCGTGACGTCAGCGACGACCGGGCGCGTCCGCGTGGACAGCGCCGGTCCAGCTCCCGCGCACGTGGCTAGATCTCAGCCGTTGATTTGAAAATCAACAGCCCAGATCGGATCTGGCTACGCACGTTGGGGTTAACGCGGGTGATCTGGACCGCTCGATTTTGATCGGATGGTCGAGATCCGATCGGTTATACCGCGTCATGGGGGCGACGCGGCATGTCCCGACGCGCGACACGTGGCGTGACCTACGTCGTTCGATCCCAATCGAACGGCTGGGATCGCATCTAATGCTACAACGTGGGTTGACTCTAATCGTACGATCTAGATCTAACGGCTGCTAATGCACCCAAGCACGGTGCAGTTCACGGCTACGTGGCTCTATCTAAACCGTTGGATCTGGGATTAGATCTAGAAACCGCAACGTGAAATCGATCGGGGTGACGTGGACTCACCGTGGCCGTTCGATGAAGATCTAACGGCTGACGAAGCTCACGAGGTCGGCGATGGCACGGCGGAGCAGAGGCTGCCGGAGCTGAGGACGACGACCACCCGAATGGCATTTGGGGCGTGCTCCGGCGAGGTGAGTGGTCTCCACGGGTGCGCCTGGACGCGAGGATTCTGGATCTGGGCTCGGTGACGGCGGAGGATGGCAGACGGCGGCGGAAACAGCGGAAAACCGTGGCGGAGCACAAATCCAACTTCGGTGAGCTCTAGCGGGCGAACGGCGGCTGCTCGGACTCGGTGGGTTAGGGCTACGGGTGCGCACGGAAGAGAGGAACACGATGGTGGCGGCGGAGCATTAAATAGGGGTCTCGGCTTCCGTGAAAACTGCGGAAACCGAGGCCCACTCGGCGGTGGCGGCGGAATCCGACTGGGATTCGGATTGGGCGACGTGGCGCAACGCTGGCTGTTGTATCAAGATCCGACGGCCACACGCGTTAGGGTTCGGCTGGCTCGGTCGGGCTTGTGTCCGGTTCGAGTCATACTCGGGTCGGGCTCGGTTGGATGAACAGTACAAACCCAGTAGGTTTTTCCAGCAATTAAATATTCCAAATAATTTCTAGAAATTCAAATAATTTAAGAAAAATAGCAAAATAATCAGAAAAATTCTAGAAAATACTTTGAGACATTTTGGATTCAAATAAAATATTTCCAACAAAACTTTATTTAAAACTTTTAATTCTTTAATTATTTCAAAAGGGAATAAATTCAAATCAAATCCAAATAAATTCCAGAAAATTCCAAAAATTCACAAAATTGCAAAATGAAATTCAAATTCATGAAAATCAACTGCTTTAGCTCCTTCTTGCTTGGCACACAGATGCGATCCTTAATCCACAACGTGCCTTGATCATCTAGTCTGAAGCCTTTTGCCTTGCCTTCCTCCATCTTGGACTTCATTCGCTGGACCTTGTCATTGTCCTTCTGTCCTTCTCGGATCTGGTCTTCTAAGGTAGGCTTCACATCCAATGCGGCCAAGAATCCTTCCGGTATCACTTCAATCTGCATCCTTTGAAACTCCTTACATAGCTCATCCGGACTTGTGGCTATCATCATATTCACGGTATGGCTTTTCCGACTCAAGGCATCGGCCACTACGTTAGCCTTCCCAAGATGGTAATGGATCCCAACATTGTAATCCTTGATCAATTTTAACCATCTCCTCTGCCTCATGTTCAGATCTGATTGGGTGATGATGTATTTAAGACTCTTATGGTCCGTATACACTTCGCATCTATTCCCAATCAAGTAGTGTCGCCACAACTTCAAGGCATGCACTACAGCTGCTAACTCTAGGTCATGCGTCGGGTAATTCTTTTCATGCGGCCTCAGCTGCCTTGATGCATACGCAACAACTTTCCGGTTTTGCATCAGCACGCATCCAAGTCCTTGGCGCGATGCATCATAATATATATCAAAGCTTTGATTAACATCCGGTAGGACTAACACCGGCGCTGATGTCAATCGCTTTTTCAGCTCCTGGAAACCTTTCTCACATTCCGGCGTCCAGTTAAACTTCTTCTACTTTTTCAACAATTGCGTAAGAGGTTTCGCAATTGTCGAAAAGCCTTCAATAAAACGGCGGTAGTAACCAGCCATTCCAAGGAAACTCTGAATCTGGGTCACTGTCTTCGGCGGTTCCCAATGTAACACAGCTTCAACTTTGCTCAGATCAACAGCGACTCCGTCTGCGGTCATCACATGTCCAAGAAACTCCACCTTGTCTTTCCAAAAATCACACTTGCTGAATTTGGCGAAGAGTTGTTGTTCTCTCAGCTTCTCCAAAACTAGCCTCAAGTGTTCTGCATGTTCATCCCTCGTGTTGGAGTAGACTAAGATATCGTCTATGAACACAACAACGAACTTGTCCATATACTCCATGAATACCTTATTCATCATGTTCATGAAATAGGCTGGCGCATTCGTCAGACCAAAGGACATAACTGTAAACTCGTAATGTCTGTATCTTGACGAGAATGCGGTCTTCGAAATATCTTCTGATCGGATCTTCAACTGGTGATATCCTGATCTCAGATCAATCTTGGAGAAAACTCCAGCGCCTCTCAACTGGTCAAACAGATCGTCGATCCTGGGTAGCGGGTACTTATTCTTCACGGTGACTTCGTTAAGAGCACGGTAGTCAATGCACATCCTGAAACTCCCGTCATTCTTCTTAACAAACAGAATTGGCGCTCCCCATGGTGATGAACTTGGTCTGATGAATCCATTTTCCATCAGCTCCTTAAGCTGCTTCTTCATCTCCACCAATTCTTCATGTAGGATCGAAAGACACGAATATAGCAATCAGAGGGAGGGGGTGAATGATTGTGCGGAAGCTAAAACCAAATTCTTAATCTACTAAAAGTTCACCCCAAAACAGAACCAAATAATTACCTCGTATTCGACAAAAACAGAATGATAGAGGTTCAGTAAAACGCGAATTCCCGGAGATCCAACCGTTAGATTGATCTAAAATTTGGACACAAGAAACTAGATTCCAATACGAATCGAACCCAAAAAGAATCAGCTCGATTGGACTTACGGATCAAAAGTTATGAGCTTCGCAAGCTTGCTATTCCAGAACATGACGAAAATAAATCCAATCAAAACTTGTAGATTAATCAAGAACAACAAAAGATTAATCAACAAAACTTTGAGGAACACTAGATCAATACCCTAGGAAGGTTTTTGATGGATCAAATCAAGATGAATCTCAAAGAACAAAAACCAATTTAGAATTAGAACAAGCATGCAAACAAGAACCAAAACAGAAAATACTGTAGCAACGTGGCTACTGTAGCACGCAAGGGTATGAAGAATTAATCTTTATTTCTTTTGTTTAAAGTACTCCCATCAAAAGAGTACAAACCTTAAAACAAAGCTCTAAGCTTTCAATGCGCTCAGCTCTGTTTGATGCCCTTCAACAGGAGACAACCCCTCCTATTTAAAGGAGCAAACCACAGAGAGTCCTGGATGCAATTCCTACTCCTAGAAGGATTCCCACATGTCGGGACCCCGAATTTGCAAATCCGGACCCTCTGTGTATTCAGCACTAGTCCAGGAACGCGCTAGTGCACACAGTCTTAACATCGGTAAATATCACAATCATACCACTCGATACTAATAAAGTATCTTTTATTTAAATACCCAAACTGGTTACTCGACCTTATGGTCAAGTTACAATATACGCCTCGCAGGGCGAAACTTATTAAGAGAGAAATAGTAGCAGCGGAAAATCAAATAATTTCGTGGCGCCATCCAGTATACCACAGGCAACTGACTGGGCTCGCTCCCTAAGTAGACGGATCCTCTTGGAGCTCCTCCTCCAAAGCTAGTGTTGTCTCCTCTTCAACTGGTGTTGTATTGTGGCAAGGGTGAGTACTTGGTACTCAGCAAGTCATGCACAGAATGCAGGCTAATATACTATATGCATGGCTTGGTACAAAGGAATAGCTCAAGGTATATTTGCAAAGAACAAAGATTTGACAAGTAACATAAGTAGATTCGAAAGCAGTAGAAACAAGTATAGCATAGATAACTTTTCAAGGAGTTTAGTAAACATCTTTTTCCATCCTAATCCACATTTCCATCAACATCATTATTAATACAACCCAACCTTTCAGATCCAAGTTATTTTTGAGAAAATCTAACCCTTATTTGTAATTCGAGCGATGTCCAATACAGCGGACACGGCTATTCGAATAGATTGTACACTCTGCAGAGGTTATGCACTTTACCCACAAGATACAATCAAACACCACAAAGGCGAGTTCAGTAACAAAGTCTTTAGGAAACTTCTATCTATACATGTGGTGCTCCCCGGTTATTGCACGCTAACCATGACCTTAGCTAAGTCTAAGTTTATGCCAATCAACCTTTAGATTGGTACCCGGCCTCGGCCAGACGCTCCCCGCACAACTTACACAAAGGGTGTAGTTGACCTCCGAGGTCCCACAGTGCGTTATTAGCAACTTAGTCAACTAGGTCCGTCCCATTCTGGACATGTGGTTGCACGTTAGACCCAGTTCAAAGGCTTGCAAGGTGAAGTCCTTAGGGTGACCAGGGCAAGACTACCCGAAGAACCAAATCAACATCCCCAATGCCACAACTGGCCCACCTGATCATTCTTGCCACATGCCCGGCCGAAAAACTATTTATCAAACCCCGCTTGATTACCATGCACCACGTGCCATCAACATCACATGATACCTTTCCAAAACAGGTTCAATATATCATTAAGTCAATATTAACATTTGATTGTCCAAAATCATGTCATGAGCACGTAGCGTGTCTAAGCAAAGATACTACAACGGTCTAAAACCCATGTTGGCAATTTGATAATGTCCAACTAGTAATCCACAACTAGGGTGACAAGGGTCATGGCACATATTTAAATAATCAAGGTGTCATACAACAAATTGGAATTTATCTAACCCCCAGATTTAAATAAAGTATTTTCTAATTGAACTAGCATGCAATAGGTTAAATCAAAATAGATTTCAAAATAGGATCAACATGGTCAAAGCACAACTTGCCTTCAAAAAGTACTTGTTCTTGGTCTTGAGTTGGATCCTGAGTCAATACTTCTCCTTCGAATCCTTCAAGACTTCAACGTCTACTCGTAAAGCGTGCAAATAGCAAATACACGAATAAACAATAGGCAAAAAGTATCCAATCATCCAAATAAAATCCATAAAAAGAGAGAACATAATTTTATGAATTTTTAGAAACTGGAATCGTCAAATTTGGAGTTAAAATGCAAAAGTTATGATTATTTAAAGTTTAAATAATCAATTAAATAATTTTACAGAGAAAAACTTTAGTCCAAAAATTAAATAAAATTCATATTTAGGTAGATCTAAATTTTGTACAAATTTAGAAATTTGAATCACTCAAATCGGAGTTGAAACGCAAAAGTTATAAGCGTTTGAAGTTTGAAACAAAATTTGAAATCATTATTTCGAATTAATAAATCATTTTCTTTTTCGGAAATTAATTATTGCGTCAGCCTGGACACGTGTCAGCCTCTGATTGGGCGGCTGACGTCAGCCGGTCCATGGACTTGGTCCACGCTCGGCTCGGGTCCACGGTGGATCCGGTCCATAGCGCACGGTCGCTGACATGCGGGTCCCACGGGTCAGTGGCATGTGCACGCCCGCACGGTGTGACAAGCCCCCGGCCACGTGTCACGTCTGGATTGGTTACGCCGCGGTAGATCTAAACCCTAAATTCGAAATTGGACGGCTCGGATCGCATCCATCCGTCGCGGTTTAACGGCGACGTGGACAGACCCGGCGTGAGACACGTGGGCGCGTCTCAACCCTTGATTCTAGATCTAACGTCCCACATCTAACCCGGTGCACTGCTGTTAAGCGCTACGTGGCTCCATCTCGTCCTTTGGATCTAAATCGAACGGTGACTAAAAGCCCTAAACGGTACTACTCGATCCAATCTACACCGTAAGATCTAGATCTGACGGCCCGTAATGCATCTAAGTCTCTACGCAAAAAGGAATACGTGGCCTCACCTTGAGCGTCGGATGGGGATCGGACGGCGGACAAGCTCCGCGGCTCCGGCAATGGCACGGCGGCGAGTCCCGACCGGTAGCGGAGAAGATGACTACGGCTGCGGCGTGTCGGCGTGACTCCGATGAAACGAAGGGGTGCCCCAAGCGCGTCTCGATGTGCTCTCTCCGGATCTGCACTCCACGCGGCGGAAGAAGCCTCGACGACGGCGTCACACGTGGAAAACCGTGGCGGTGGTGCTCCAACTTCGGCGAGAAATTGGCACGGTTCGGCTCAGGCACCAGCGTCTAGGGCAAACAACGCGCAGGGACAAGGAGAAGGTGGCGGCGGGGTCGGCCCTTTAAATGGAGCCTCGGCGTGCGGGAATCCCACGAACCCTAACGGACACGGCGGCGCTCTCCGACTCGGTCACGGGAAGACGACGCAATCACGGCCGTCCACGCGTCCCGCTCAACGGCCCAGATTCCCCGGGCGCAACGGATCCGGACCGGATCCGGTCGAAGCGATGCGGCTCAATTCCTGACCGTTGGATCTCGATCCAACGGTTGGGATCGATTAGGTTTAGAGCTGGTTCGGTCGAGTCACGTGGCTCGGGTCGGACTCGAGTCCGACTCGGGTTCCGACTCGGTCGGATGAATAGTACTTGACCCGACTTGATTTTCCAGCGATTTAATAATTAAAATAATTTACAGTAATTCCTTTAATTCATTAAAAATAGCAAAATACTCAGAAAAATTCCAGAAAAATTCTGGAAAATATTTTAGGGTATTTGGGACTCAAATAAAATATTTCCAACAAAACTTTATTTGCAAAATTAAATTCTTTAATTATTTTAAAATGGAATAAATTCAAATAAATCCAAATAAATTCCAGAAAATTCCAAAAACTCACCAAAGTGCCAAATCACACATAGATTTAGGAAAAGCAAAATTTTGGGGTGTTACACCACTCCTAATCCTAGAAGGAATATGTATCCAACATAACTTCACTTGGCCTAATGTAACACCCCAAAATTTTGCTTTTCTTAAATTCATGTGTGAATTGGCACTTTGGTGAATTTTTGGAATTTTCTGGAATTTATTTGGATTTATTTGGATTTAATTTGAATTTATGCCATGATGAAATAATTAAAGAATTAAACTTTGCAAATAAAATTTTGTTGGAAATATTTTATTTGAGTCCAAAATGATCCAAAGTATTTTCCAGAATTTTTCTGGAATTTTTCTGAGTCTTTTGATATTTTTAATGAATTAAATGAATTTCTGGGAATTATTTTAAATATTAAATAGCTGGAAATTCGAGTTGGGTCAAATCGTTTCATCCGGATCGACCAGTCCGAGTCCGACTCGAGTCCGACCCGCCACGCGTGACTTGGTTCAACCGCCCCTCAACCCAACCTAACCTAGACCCCACCGTTGGATCTAGATCCAGCGGCCGGCGTGGCCGCGTCGCGTGGCTGGCGTGGACCGTCCGATGCGGAACACGTGGGCGGCATCCGATCGTCGTCCTCGTCCGAATCCAAGTGGAGAGCTCGCCGTGACCGAAGCGGGACACGGCTAGGGTTCAATTCGCCGCAAACGCGTCGAGGCTATTTAATGACCGGGTTGTCCTCTCGAGGTTCTCCTCTCCGCGCCGCACCAAGCCCTAAGGTCCTAGCGCCCCGCCGCCATCTTCCGGAATAGCTCACCGGGTTAGTTCTAGGGTTAGCATCGGTTTGTTGCTCGTGTCACCGTCGGCAAGCCGTCTCGCCGCAACCGAGATCGGATCCGGAAGCCCGGCCAGCGCACTGCGGAGCCATCTCACCTCGCCGGAATCGCGTCCGAACGCTGTTCGGGAGGTTGCCGTCTTCGTCTCCGGCCAGGCCAACGCCGACGCGTCGCCATCGACCTCGCGAGCTCTGTGCGCCGTCCGATCAAGATCGAACGCACACGGTGAGCCCACGTTCTTTCCCAAACCCCGGAACTTAGATTGGATCTGGACCGTTGGATCAAGATCCAACGGCCCACGATCGCCACGTGCTGGAAACTGCGTTAATTTAGGGTAGATCTAGACCGTTGGATCTAGATCCAACGGCCGTGATCATGCCACGTGGCTCTAGCCGCCGCACGGAGCGCGTGGGAGCACGTCACTGACGTGTGGGGCCCCCGTGTCAGCCGCGCCGTGCCGGCGTGAGCGAGCCATCGAGGCGTATGCCCGCTGGCCGATCGTGAGCCGTGGACCGGGTCCACGGTGGACCGAGCCAAGCCGTGGGCTTAGCCCATGGACCGGCTGACGTCAGCCGCCCAATCAGAGGCTGACACGTGTCCAGGCTGACGCAATAATTAATTTTCGAAAAGAAAAAGATTTATTAAATAGAAAAAATGATTTAAAATTTTGTTTCAAACTTCAAACGCTTATAACTTTTATGCTTCAACTCCGATTTGAGTGATTCAAATTTCTAAATTTGTATAAAATTGAGATCTACCTAAATATGAATTTTATTTAATTTTTGGACTAAAGTTTTTCTCTGTAAAATTATTTAATTGATTATTTAAACTTTAAATAATCATAACTTTTGCATTTTAACTCCAAATTTGACGATTCCAGTTTCTAAAAATTCATAAAATTATGTTCTCTCTGTTTATGGATTTTATTTGGATGTTTGGACACTTTTTGCCTATTGTTTATTCGTGTTTTGCTATTTGCACGCTTTACGAGTAGACGTTGAAGTGCCGGAAGGATTCGAAGGAGAAGTATTGACTCAGGATCCAACTCAAGACCAAGAACAAGTACTTTTTGAAGGCAAGTTGTGCTTTGACCATGTTGATCCTATTTTGAAATCTATTTTGATTTAACCTATTGCATGCTAGTTCAATTAGAAAATACTTTATTTAAATATGGGGGTTAGATAAATTCCAATTTGTTGTATGACACCTTGATTATTTAAATATGTGCCATGACCCTTGTCACCCTAGTTGTGGATTACTAGTTGGACATTATCAAATTGCCAACATGGGTTTTAGACCGTTGTAGTATACTGCTTAGACCTGCTACGTGCTCATGACATGATTTTGGACAATCAAATGTTAATATTGACTTAATGATATATTGAACCTGTTTTGGAAAGGTATCATGTGATGTTGATGGCACGTGGTGCATGGTAATCAACTGGGGTTTGATAAATAGCTTTTCGACCGGGGCATGTGGCAAGAATGATCAGTGGGCCGCTTGTGGGATTGGGTATGTTGAGTTGGTTCTTCGGGTAGTCTTGAACTGGTCAACCTAAGGACTTCACCTTGCAAGCCTTTGAACTCGGGTCTAACGTGCAACCACATGTCTCAGAATGGGACGGACCTAGTTGACTAAGTTGCTAATAACGTACCTGTGGGACCTCAGGAGGTCAACTACACCCTTTGTGTAAGTTGTACGGGGGAGCGTACCGGGGCTGAGGCCGGGTACCCATCTAACGGTTGATTGGCCTAAACTTCGCCTTAGCTAAGGGAAGGGTTAGTGTGCAATAACCGGGGAGGACCACTTGTATTGTTAGAAGTTTCCGAAAGACTTTGTTACGGGAACTCGCCTTTGTGGTGTTTGACTGTATCTTGTGGGTAAAGTGCATAACCTCTGCAGAGTGTACAATCTATTCGAATAGCCGTGTCCGCGGTATTGGACATCGCTCGGGAATTACAGTCAAGGGTTAGATTTTCTCAAAAATAACTTGGATCTGAAAGGTTGGGTTGGATTAATAATGATGTTGATGGAAATGTGGATTAGGATGGAAAAAGATGTTTACTAAACTCCTTGAAAAGTTATCTATGCTATACTTGTTTCTACTGCTTTCGAATCTACTTATGTTACTTGTCAAATGTCAAGCATCGCAAATATACCTTGAGCTATTCCTTTGTACCAAGCCATGCATATAGTATATTAGCTTTGCATTCGTGCATGCATGACTTGCTGAGTACCAAGTACTCACCCTTGCCACAATACAACACCAGTTGAAGAGGAGACAACACCAGCTTTGGAGGAGGAGCTCCAAGAGGATCCGTCTACTTAGGGAGCGAGCCCAGTCAGTTGCCTGTGGTATACTGGATGGCGCCACGAAGTTATTTGATTTTCCGCTGCTACTATTTCTCTCTTAATAAGTTTCGCCCTGCGAGGCATATATTGTAACTTGACCATAAGGTCGAGTAACCAGTTTGGGTATTTAAATAAAAGATACTTTATTAGTATCGAGTGGTATGATTGTGATATTTACCGGTGTTAAGACTGTGTGCACTAGCGCGTTCCTGGACTAGTGCTGAATACACAGAGGGTCCGGATTTGCAAATTCGGGGTCCCGACAGAGGTGGTATCAGAGCCATATTGACTGTAGGCTCAACCCTAGCTAGAATGGTCGTAGTGAGGATAAAACCTATTTTCTAAAAAGAATAAAAATTTGTCAAGATAAGAAACGACATCTCAACCTATCCCATTCTCTCTTTTCTTGTCTCTTGCTGAATTTTTCCTTACCTTGTCACGATTTAAAAATTTCGAGTTCTTACGTAAGCACTCTTGTGACAGATGGAGGGAGAGTTCAACTACGTCGATCTGGAGGTTGGTCACGCCGCAGAACTCTGGCATATGCTTCAGACTCTCGGGGATTTTGAGAAGCCCCAATACCAAGTGGAAGTGATCAGACAAGCAGGATTGATCAAGGCTTGTGACGTGAAGATTGAGGTACCTGCTAGGAAGAAGGGCCCAGGCAATCGCCCGATACACCGTGACCGCCAGGAGGTCTACAATGCAGATGGGTATCCAAGAAGTATCACGACGAGCAATGCGACACATTACCCGTATCTACGCCAGAGAGTTGGAGAGCACGGTGTTCCGTTATCACCCGCGCAGCAATAACCTTCTTGACCCGAAGGCGATTCAGGATGAGGATGCCATGGTTACACAGTTGGCACGACTTGTTGTCGCCCAGGAGGATGTACTCGATGATACAAGCAAGGAGCTACAGAAGGCCCGCAAGGAGATCACGACAGAGAAGAATAGATGGCGGGAAGCTCAAGAGTATGTGTCACACCTTCTGCGAAGGATTGACGAGTTAGAGACGGCATTGTACGGACCAGAACCAGAGCCAGTACTCGAGCTACACGAACCAGATCCGGAGGAGTCAGATCTCGATGAGGACACTGCTTCTTCGACTACCACAGATGACACGATTCTTTGGACATGGCAATCGTTTTGCGCCTATGCCGCAGCATCCGTACCCAGGCCGTGGAGGTTTTCTCGATGAGTGAACGTAGGTTTTATAGAGAGACTCCTTCGCCGAGTCGCGTCATAGAATAAAGAGTCACCCTTTAGGCGTTAGACTCTAGTGTTAGTTCGATTTGGATTTTCATTGCTTGCTGAGTGTGCAGTATGTGTTGCAAGGCCCTTAGGCATTGTAAGAAACCATACCAAGTTATTGATATCAATAATAAAGTTGGACCTTAAAGTTACACCTTTCGCCCCGCATAAGTTCCATATTACTTGTCTATTCTTGTTTCCCCCTCATCTCTAAAACCTAGAACAAATTGATAGATGGTGAACACCCGCGGAAACTTTGGAAGCAATGGAAGTGGTTCTCGCCCAGCAGAAAACCCCAATGATGGAGCACCAAAGACCGCTTGATTGATATGCAGAATTTTGGAGCATTTCTTGCTGCTCAGACTTAGTTGATGCATGCTATGATGCAACAAATGCAACGCGTCCGCTCAGGCCACGACTAATCAAGTCAATCGGGGACAACGCCGTAATACAAGACTGCCGAGTTCATGAGGACTCACCCACCCACTTTCTTCCGGGAATGCCAATCCATTGGAGGCCGATGATTGGTTAAGGTCAATTGAGAGTAAGCTACACATAGCTCAATGCATAGGAAATGAGAAGGTACTCTACGCTTCTCATCGGTTGGAAGGAACAATACGAATGGTGGGAGAACTTGTGCTACGCAAGAGAACCCTCAAGATATTACTTGGGAAGAGTTCACAGTTGCGTTCGTCAAGATCACGTGCCTGAAGGAATCATGGACCTTAAGAAGGAGGAGTTCAGAGCATCAAGCAAGGTAATCAGCCAAAGGGCCGACTACGAACAAGTTCACACAGCTAGCACGTTACGCACTGAGGATGTAGCAACAGATAAAGCCAGGCATACCTCGCTTCATGAAGGGACTTAACTCAGGATTGCAGGTGGGATTGATCACCCACACCTTTCCGCATTTCCAAGAATTGGTGAATAAGGCGCTTATTCTTGAGGACAAGCGCAAGGAACCGGATGAGAACAGAAGCGCAGGATGCAACAGCAAGGATCACGCCAGGAACGCAATGGCGTCACGAGAGTTGCACCAAATCAATTTTTCAGATTCCAGCCACGAGAATGCTACAAGGACACCGTCCACCAGACCAAGACCCGTTAATCGTAACTACTGCACCCACTTCGCTAGAAATGCTGCTCGAGCAACAAGAAGGAACGATGAGACGCCGCTACAATCGCAACGAGCCAGGACACTTTGCCAATAGCTGCCCAAAGAAGACAGCAGAGTGACCCTGATTCGCTTCAATCTAGGAACCACCCAGCTAGGACGCCAAAGATCAGAACCACACCCTGCATGTGGTGAGAGGCCGAGTCAACCATGTCACCGCAGATGCTGCAGAATGCTACTGACGTAAATCTTGGGTAAGTTACTTGTTAACTCGATACCTGCTTGATTTTGTTTGACTCGAGCTTCGCATTCGTTTGTTTCGCAAGGCTTTGCTAGAAACGATTTGGGGATTTCAAGACTTAAGTGCATGCTTTTAGTTCAAACCCTGGTTCAATTCGAACGAAGGTAGGATGTTCCGGTGAGAATACTAATAGATGGAATAGAGTTCCTAGCAAACCTTATAATTTTGGAGACCCGGACCTTAGACGTTATTTTGGGAATGGGTGGTTATCCAAGCACAAGGCCGTATTGGATTGTGGGCGAAGGACTATCTCGATTGAGAGCCCGTGTGGAAAGAAAGTGGAATTTCAAGCCACTGCAGTTAGAGATGGACAGATGTTGGTTATGATGCCAAGACAATCAGCATAGAGGATGTCTCCGTAGTGAGTGAGTACCCAGATGTTTTTCCCGAAGATCTACCTGGTATGCCGCCAGACAGGGACATAGAGTTTGTGATAGAGCTTGTACCTGGTACAGCGCCGATAGCAAAGAGACCCTATCGGATGTCCACCGAGGAGTTGGTAGAGATGAAGAAACAGCTAGAGGAGTTAATGGAGAAAGGATTTATCAGGCCGAGTTCGCCGTGGGGAGCACCAGTTTTGTTTGTCAAGAAGAAGGACGAGAGTTTCAGGATGTGCATTGACTACCGTGCACTCAATGAAGTCACCGTGAAGAATAAGTACCCGTTACCCAGGATTGATGATTTGTTTGATCAGCTGAGAGGAGCCGGAGTTTTCTCCAAGATTGATCTCGAGATCGGGATACCATCACTGAAGATCCGATCGTAAGATATTCAAAACTGCATTCTCGTCAAGATATGGACATTACGAGTTTACTGATTATGTCCTTTGGATCGATTTAATGCGCCAAAGATATTTCACGAATATGATTAATAAGGTGTTCATGGAATATTTGGACAAGTTTGTTGTTGTGTTCATAGATGATATCCTAATCTACTCCAAGACAGAGGATGAACATGCCGAACACTTGAGGCGAGTTTTGGAAAAGCTGAGGGAACAGCAACTCTTCGCCAAGTTCAAGTAAGTGTGATTTTTGGAAGGACAAGGTGGAGTTTCTTGGACATGTAATGACCGCAGAAGGAGTCGCCGTTGACCCAAGCAAAGTAGAAGCCGTGGTTACATTGGGAGCAAATCAAGATCGTGACCCAGATCCAAGTTTCCTTGGAATGGCAGGATACTATCGCTGCTTTCATTGAAGGTTTTTCGACAATTGCGAAACCTCTTACGCAATTGCTGAAAAAGGAAAAGAAGTTTGCATGGACGTCGAGAATGTGAGAAAGGATTTCAGAGCTGAAGAAGCGATTGACATCAAGACCGTGTTAGTCCTACTGGATGTTAATCAAAGCTTTGATATTTATTGTGATGTATCGCGCCAAGGACTTGGATGTGTGCTGATGCAGAATGGAAAGGTCGTCGCTTATGCATCAAGGCAGTTGAGGCCGCATGAGGAAAATTATCCGACACATGACCTAGAGTTAGCTGCCGTAGTGCATGCCTTGAAGATATGGCGTCACTATCTGATCGGGAACAGATGTGAAGTGTATACGGATCATAAGAGCCTTAAATACATATTCACCCAGTCGGATCTGAATATGAGGCAAAGGAGATGGTTAGAGTTGATCAAGGACTACAATGTTGGAATCCATTACCATCCCGGGAAGGCCAACGTAGTTGCCGATGCCTTAAGTCGGAAAAGCCATACCGTGAGTATGTTGCTAGCCACAAGTCAGGGTGAGTTATGTGAGGATTTTCAGAGAATGAAGATTGAGGTGGTACCTAGCGGATTCTTGGCCGCATTGGAAGTGAAGCCTACCCTAAAGGATCAGATCCGGGAAGGACAGAAGGATGATGACAAGATCCGCAGGATTAAGTCCATCAAGGAAGAAGGCAAGGCAGAGGACTTCAAGTTGGATGAGCAAGGCACGTTATGGATGAAGGATCGCGTTTGTGTGCCCAACAAGAAGGAATTAAAGCAACTGATTTTGGAAGAAACCCATGACTCCAAGTATTCAATTCATCCTGGAAGCGCCAAAATGTATCAGGATTTGAAGGAAAGATTCTGGTGGCCAAGCATGAAGCGTGAAGTTGCCGAGCATGTTGCATTGTGCGACGTATGCCAGAGAGTCAAGGCAATGCATCAGAGACCAGCAGGATTGCTACAGCCGCTGAAAATACCTGAGTGGAAGTGGGAGGAAATCGGAATGGATTTCATTACCGGTTTGCCTAAGACTCAAGGAGGTTATGACTCCATATGGGTTATAGTGGATCGCTTGACCAAAGTAGCCCATTTTATCCCCGTGAAGACCACCTACTCGGGAGATAAGTTAGCAGAGTTGTACATGATCAGGATCGTCTGTTTGCACGGAGTGCCAAAGAGGATTGTATCGGACAGAGGTACCCAATTTACCTCAAGGTTACGGAATAAGTTGCACGAAGCCATGGGAACCCGTTTAAACTTCAAGACAGACCTATCATCCACAGACGGATGGGCCAGACCAAAGAGTCAATCGATTACGGAGGATATGTTAAGAGCATGTGCATTGGCTTATGCTACCTCTTGGGATAAGAGTTTGCCGTATGCCGAGTTCGATTACAACAATAGTTACCAAGCCGCTTTACAGATGTCACCTTTGAGGCATCAGACGGCCGACTCGTCGAACGCCATTGAATTGGAATGAGACCCTTGCGCTGTGTCTTCGGCCTGATATTCTTCAAGAGGTCAAGAAGCAGATTGCCATGATTAGGGAAAGGTTGAAGATCGCCCAATCACGACAGAAGAGTTATGCTGACAATCGTCGCCGGGATTTGAGTTTTGAACCAGAAGACTTTGTATACCTCAGAGTTACGCCGCTCAGAGGAGTTAAGAGGTTCCATGCCAAAGGGAAACTCGCACCCCATTATGTTGGACCATTTAAGATTTTGAGCCGCAGAGGCGAAGTTGCTTATCAGCTGGAGCTACCGCAGTCGTTAGCAGGAGTACATGACGTATTCCATGTGTCCCAGTTGAAAAAAGTGTCTCCGAGTTCCTGAGGAACAGACACCGCTAGAATCAATTGAGTTGCAAGAAGATTTGACTTACAAGGAGCATCCTGTAAAGATTTTGGACATTATGGATCGAGAGACCAGAAATAAGTCAACCCGTTTCTGTAGAGTTTAGTGGAGCAATCATGAAGAAAGCGAAGCGACTTGGGAACGCGAAGAGGATTTGAGGAAAGAGTTTTCGAACCTATTCCTTTAGTAAGCCCTGAATCTCAGGGACGAGATTCTGTTAAGGGGGGAGGTTTGTAACACCCCAAAATTTTGCTTTTCTTAAATTCATGTGTGAATTGGCACTTTGGTGAATTTTTGGAATTTTCTGGAATTTATTTGGATTTATTTGGATTTAATTTGAATTTATGCCATGATGAAATAATTAAAGAATTAAACTTTGCAAATAAAATTTTGTTGGAAATATTTTATTTGAGTCCAAAATGATCCAAAGTATTTTCCAGAATTTTTCTGGAATTTTTCTGAGTCTTTTGATATTTTTAATGAATTAAATGAATTTCTGGGAATTATTTTAAATATTAAATCGCTGGAAATTCGAGTTGGGTCAAGTACTGTTCATCCGACCGGACCCGAGTCCGAGTCCGACTCGAGTCCGACCCGGGCCACGTGACTTGGTTCAACCGCGTCCCCGAACCCAACCCTAACCCTAGACCCCGACCGTTGGATCTAGATCCAACGGCCGGCGTCTTGCCGCGTCGCGTGGCGAGCGTGGACCGTCCGATGCGGAACACGTGGACGGCATCCAGTCGCCGCCCTCGTCCGAATCAAGCCGGAGAGCTCCGCCGTGACCGAAGCGGGACACGGCTAGAGTTCGACCCGCGCAAACGCCGAGGCTATTTAATGACCGGCCGTCCTTCCGAGGTTTTCCTCTCCGCGCCGCACCAAGCCCTAAGGTCCTAGCGCCCACCGCCATCTTCCCTAATAGCTCACCGGGTTAGTTCTAGGGTTAGCATCGGTTTGTTGCTCGTGTCACCGTCGGCAAGCCGTCTCCGCCGCAAATCGAGATCGGATCCGGAAGCCCCGGCCAGCGCACTGCGGAGCCATCTCACCTCGCCGGAATCGCGTCCGAACGCCGTTCGGGAGGTTGCCGTCTTCGTCTCCGGCCAGGCCAGCGCCACCGCGTCGCCATCGACCTCGCGAGCTCTGTGCGCCGTCCGATCAAGATTGAACGCACACGGTGAGCCCACGTTCTTTCCCAAACCCCGGAACTTAGATCGGATCTGGACCGTTGGATCAAGATCCAACGGCCCACGATCACCACGTGCTGGAAACTGCGTTAATTTAGGGTAGATCTAGACCGTTGGATCTAGATCCAACGGCCGTGATCATGCCACGTGGCTCTAGCCGCCGCACGGAGCGCGTGGGAGCACATCAGCGACGCAGGGGCCCCAGTGTCACCGCGCCGTCGGGCGTGAGCGAGCCATCGATGTATGCCCGCGCTGGCCGATCGTGAGCCGTGGGCCGGGTCCACGGTGGACCGAGCTGCCGTGGCATAGCCCATGGATCACCGACGCCACCGCCCAATCGAGGTCGACACGTGTCCAGCCGACGCAATAATTAATTTTCGAAAAAGAAAATGATTTATTAATTCGAAATAATGATTTCAAATTTTGTTTCAAACTTCAAACGCTTATAACTTTTGCGTTTCAACTTCGATTTGAGTGATTCAAATTTCTAAATTTGTATAAAATTGAGATCTACCTAAATATGAATTTTATTTAATTTTTGGACTAAAGTTTTTCTCTGTAAAATTATTTAATTGATTATTTAAACTTTAAATAATCATAACTTTTGCATTTTAACTCCAAATTTGACGATTCCAGTTTCTAAAAATTCATAAAATTATGTTCTCTCTGTTTATGGATTTTATATGGATGTTTGGACACTTTTTGCCTATTGTTTATTCGTGTTTTGCTATTTGCACGCTTTACGAGTAGACGTTGAAGTGCCGGAAGGATTCGAAGGAGAAGTATTGACTCAGGATCCAACTCAAGACCAAGAACAAGTACTTTTTGAAGGCAAGTTGTGCTTTGACCATGTTGATCCTATTTTGAAATCTATTTTGATTTAACCTATTGCATGCTAGTTCAATTAGAAAATACTTTATTTAAATCTGGGGGTTAGATAAATTCCAATTTGTTGTATGACACCTTGATTATTTAAATATGTGCCATGACCCTTGTCACCCTAGTTGTGGATTACTAGTTGGACATTATCAAATTGCCAACATGGGTTTTAGACCGTTGTAGTATACTGCTTAGACCTGCTACGTGCTCATGACATGATTTTGGACAATCAAATGTTAATATTGACTTAATGATATATTGAACCTGTTTTGGAAAGGTATCATGTGATGTTGATGGCACGTGGTGCATGGTAATCAACTGGGGTTTGATAAATAGTTTTTCGACCGGGGCATGTGGCAAGAATGATCAGGTGGGCCAGTTGTGGCACTGGGGATGTTGATTTGGTTCTTCGGGTAGTCTTGCCCTGGTCACCCTAAGGACTTCACCTTGCAAGCCTTTGAACTGGGTCTAACGTGCAACCACATGTCCAGAATGGGACGGACCTAGTTGACTAAGTTGCTAATAACGCACTGTGGGACCTCAGGAGGTCAACTACACCCTTTGTGTAAGTTGTACGGAGGCGCATCGGCCGAGGCCGGTACCCATCTAACGGTTGATTGGCCTAAACTTCGCCTTAGCTAAGGGAAGGGTTAGTGTGCAATAACCGGGGAGGACCACTTGTATTGTTAGAAGTTTCCGAAAGACTTTGTTACGGAACTTCGCCTTTGTGGTGTTTGACCTGTATCTTGTGGGTAAAGTGCATAACCTCTGCAGAGTGTACAATCTATTCGAATAGCCGTGTCCGCGGTATTGGACATCGCTCGGGAATTACAGTCAAGGGTTAGATTTTCTCAAAAATAACTTGGATCTGAAAGGTTGGGTTGGATTAATAATGATGTTGATGGAAATGTGGATTAGGATGGAAAAAGATGTTTACTAAACTCCTTGAAAAGTTATCTATGCTATACTTGTTTCTCTTTGCTTTGAAT
Source organism: Rhipidocladum racemiflorum (assembly GCA_036346355.1). Taxonomy (NCBI): domain Eukaryota; kingdom Viridiplantae; phylum Streptophyta; class Magnoliopsida; order Poales; family Poaceae; genus Rhipidocladum; species Rhipidocladum racemiflorum. The sequence continues at coordinate 37,588,605 of CM070583.1, read as the reverse complement.
CTACTTATGTTACTTGTCAAATGCTGTTTACTGCAAATATACCTTGAGCTATTCCTTTGTACCAAGCCATGCATATAGTATATTAGCCTGCATTCTGTGCATGACTTGCTGAGTACCAAGTACTCACCCTTGCCACAATACAACACCAGTTGAAGAGGAGACAACACCAGCTTTGGAGGAGGAGCTCCAAGAGGATCCGTCTACTTAGGGAGCGAGCCGATCGGTTGCCTGTGGTATACTGGATGGCGCCACGAAGTTATTTGATTTTCCGCTGCTACTATTTCTCTCTTAATAAGTTTCGCCCTGCGAGGCGTATATTGTAACTTGACCATAAGGTCGAGTAACCAGTTTGGGTATTTAAATAAAAGATACTTTATTAGTATCAAGTGGTATGATTGTGATATTTACCGATGTTAAGACTGTGTGCACTAGCGCGTTCCTGGACTAGTGCTGAATACACAGAGGGTCCGGATTTGCAAATTCGGGGTCCCGACACCTAACCTGGCCAAGTACAACACTTGCAAGCGTATGGCAATCCTACCATACTCACGTGACTAACACTTTGCACGCGCATAGCCACTTGCCATAATCACGTGACTAACCATTCTTCATGTGCACCATTCTCTTTGCCCGAACGTCCCGCATGACATCCTTGACCACCAAGACCTCAGTTCCTCCTGAACCTAGTCCCGAACCTCAGTTCCTCCATGAACCTAGTTCTGGTCCCATCATCGACCACGTTCGCTCTCGAGCAATACCTGCACATGAACAAACCACAAAACAAATCCGAGCACAAGTCCACGACTTGACTCAAAGTCAATCCATGCAACTACTCACACGAGCATTGCATAAAGTCCACTTCAAAACAAGCATCATGAAATTCACACTAATTTCATAATCTCAAATTCAAACCAAGATTCAATTCCAAATTTGTTCAAAACCCTAACTGAGCAAAAAGACATTCATCACGGACCAAAATCCAGTCCAGCGCAGACATGTCTCAAAACCCTAGAAGAGTCAGTTCATGGCGGACCAAAAAATTTGGTCCGGCGTACATGGCGAAAACAAGCATCAAAAATCCTGTTTGGGACGGACCAAAAAATTTCGTCTGTCGTACATGGAAAAAACGAGGTCGCCAAAAACACGTTTATGACAGACCAAAGAATTTGGTTTGTCATACACATGAAAAACAAGGTCGCCACAAACACGTTTATGACAGACCAAAAAATTTGGTTTGTCATACATGGGAAAAACAAGGTCGCCAAAAACATGTTTATGACAGACCAAAAAATTTGGTTTGTCATACACATGAAATTTACTGTTTCTTGGAAATTTGGTCCGGCGCAAAATCATCATCCCCTGATTTCACAATCTCCCCCTTGATGAAAACATTGGCAACACTACTTTAGAATTGAACATTGGCATTCTCTTTTACAAAAGATTTTGAGATCCAAAGGATTAACACCAAAACCAAAGTGAGAAGGCACAGAAACTCCCTCTTTGACAAAAAAGCAAAACAAAATCTCCCCCTGAGAATGAAAATGTGTGTGAATGTGCAATGTGTCCAAAAATTCCAAATTTCTCCAAATTTCTCGCAAAATTCTCAAATTTCCAAAAACTTCTCCCCCTTTTTCTTTGAACTTCTCAAAGATTCCCAAACTTCTCCCCCTTTAACAAAGGATTCATCAAGAGTACAAAAAAGAGAATTTGTTAAAAAATTTTCCTGTAGCAAAGATTTCACAAGGAGAAACAAGGGAGTGCCAAGATTGGAAAAGATGAGCTCATCCGATCATATAACCTTATATATCACATAATATGCAAAATACATGATCTTGATGTGATTTTAACAAGTTAGGGAATGACATGCATCTCAACCTCAATTTAGTCAACTATAGCCAAGTACTAAGCAAGATCTTAGCAGAAAAAGCAAGGCTTTAAAATTGAAGCAACTAACAACTTAGGGCGAGCAAGTAGTTTCAACTCCAATCTAGTAGACCAATTTAATCTTTAAACAATAAATTGCATGTGCCATGCTTGAAGCATACTTCTTTTATTTTCTAGGAGTGGCATGCTTGAAGCATACATCTTATCTTTGAGGGAATGGCATGCTTGAAGCATACATCTTATCTTTTTAGGGAAAGCATGCCTGAAGCATACAACTTGAAGCTTTTGCTTTTAACAACCCTTTTTTATTGATTCCCTTTTTCTTTTCTTTTTCTTTGATTGTAAACATGCAAAAATGATTAAAAGGTCTTATGAAAGAGTAAAGCTGAAAACACACTTGCTCCATAGCCAAATTTGTCAAGAAGATTCAATAACAAGCCTAGAAAAGTAAGATATCACAGAGTATTTAGCTATAGGCAATCAGTCCAGGGAATTCCGCAATATCATTTTTAGTTCAAGTGAGAATTAGATTATCATATATTAGCTCAATTACATAACATATAAAGAAATATGATAAAGTGAGCTCATCAAGTGAAAGAACTTGGCAAAGAAACTCCCCCTCAAAATAAACCCATTGGATGAACAATCCCAAGTTCTCCCCGAATAAAAGCAAAACGAGAAGAAGACAAAGGTTTTGTGAAAATGTCTGTCAATTGATGTTCAGTATCCACATGGTGAAGCACAATATTTCCTTTTTCTACATGATCTCTAAGAAAGTGAAATCCAATATCAATATGCTAAAAAAAAGGATTACTCAAGAGGTGGCATAAACCAAATGTACTTTTCTAATCAATTCTACATCCTCCAAAGTCAACATCATAATAAGCTCTTAAACTAATGCATAAGGAAGCAGAAAGCCAAATGCCAAAATCTTGAGTACCATGGAGATACCTGAAAATTCGCTTGACCGCTTGTCGATGTGAAGCACGTGGGAAGCTTGAAAACGAGCACACAAGCACACACAAGCACGTGGGAAGAATCTCTCATGAAAACCTCCAATTATCTCATCCTCAACAGCATCATTATCATCTTTATGAACAAAGACACTCTCCCCCTGAACATATGCACCTGTACCTACATCATTTGGACTAGTGCCTTTTGCGAAAACAGAAGTGGAAGAAGTATCTCCAAAGGCAACACTTTCAGCATGAGATGCACGAGTGAAGAAGAACCAAAACTTATCACTGAACATATGAAGTGAGCGTCCGAAATTCACTAGCCACATGTTCTCCTTCCACGCGTGAGAAGCCTACATAGAAGCAGAAATTGGCGAGGCCTCGGTACTGGGTTAGAAATAAGATGTTTAGGAATCCAGTACTGAGACACACGACGCACAACAGTAGGCACAACACGAGTATTCTTATGCACAAAAATAGATTTGCTTTTTCCCGTATTTTTAGCAACAAAAGGTGTTAGTTTCACCCTAGGCACATAATGAGAACTAGAGTGTGCCTTTCTGAAATTAGACGTAGCATTAAATCTTTCTCTCTTTTGTTGTTTAGCTAGTCTAAAGCAAAAGTCTACTAAATGTCCATCTCTACCACAATGAGTGCAAGTGTACTTAACATGATGTTTAGCTTTAACAGTAGAAGCACATTTTGCATTTATCATAGTAGAAGATAAAAAATCAGCAGATTGAAAAGCAATTTTCTTAGGCTCATTAGGAAAACCAATTTTGCAAGGAGCCTGAACAACAGTGCGAGGTTTAGTTTCATATGTGGCATAAGGATCAAAACCTAAACCTCTCTTGTTTGTGCTAGCCTTAGATTGATCCAAAATCATGTTCAATTTTTTCTTGCCATTAGTGAAACGTTCCAAAGAGTTTTGCAAGTAATCAACTTTCTTAGCAAGAGTTAAACAATTGTTGCAGGAAACATTCACTTTTCCTTTTTGCTTGCGACAAGTTGAGCATGAAAGTACTTCATGTGTAAGCAGATCATCAGTCAATTGAGAAACCCTAGCATTTGCATCTTTCAATTTCAATTCAAAAGTTGAGCATTCAGGACAAGAAATTGAATCATGCAAATCATTAGTGGAACAACTAGCATGTTTCTCATTTTTCTCAAGTTGATGTAACAGAGAAGCATGTTCTTTCCTAAGCAAAGAGAGCTCATTGTAAACTAAGTCACATGATTTGCAAGTATCATCATCGGGAATCAAAGTTTTAAGTCTAGCAATTTCAGCATTCAATGACTCCACCAGAATATCATGTTTCTTAATTTTTCTATCACGTTTGTCGAGCAATTTTCCAAGACGTGCAACAGCATTAGCTAATTCATCATAAGAAGGATCTACCTCATTGAAGTCGCTGTCGTTGCTGTCCTCGGTGATGCTATCCTTGCTGCTTGCCATGAGACACAATCCCATCAAATCATGCTTGCTTGGAGTTGCATCATCTTCGCTACTCTCCGAGTCCACATCGCTCAAATTGACTTGATCAAGAACGGAAAGAACTCGGTGAACCACCTTGCAGTTGATGAAGCTCTTCTTCTTCCTGTCATTTGAAGAGAACCTTTTCTTCTCCTTCCTTCTGTCGTTGTCCTTCTCCTCCTTTGATGCTTTTCCTGCAAGCTTTGGACAATTTGATCTCATGTGGTTGAGATCACCACACTCATAGCACCTTGGAGGACCACCTCTCTTTCTCATTCTCACATTCTGTAGGGCTTTATTAAAGCGAGAAGAGAGTAGTGCCAAATCTTCCTCAGGCAATTCTTCAATTTGCTCATCTGTTAAAGAAGACAAGGAGGACAAGGCAAAGCTAGAAGAAGAATTTGCATTTGACATGTTAGGCTTAGAGATCAAAGCAATTGATTTAACATTACCCTTCCTGGCAAGAACATTGTAACACCCCGGCACCTCACGTGCCCGAAGTGCTACCAAAACCTATCAAATTTTCACTAAAAATTTTCGCAAGACCTCCCCTACTAAGTGGACATCCACTCAGCAGGCAAAAGAGATCACAATTATCAATATAGCAATAATAATTTCAACATGTCATGGAATCAATCAACCATCATGACATGTAGGCAATTAACACTACCAAAAAAATCCATTCATTAACAACTCAACTTAAATACCACATGATTACACAAATGGATTAACTAGTTACAAATTTACTAATTGATTCCAAAAGTCTGAAACATGTCGTGAGACACAGTGGAGGTGCAGCTACGCCCCAAACCCGGCAAGTCGCTCTTCCGAGTACCTAAAAATATTAACAAACAAGCGTGAGTTCGAAAACTCAGCAAAGTGCATCAAATCAATATGAATAACAAGTTAGCAATTCCAACCCATCATTAAGAATGTAACTCTTACAAGATTCAACCAATACATAAACAATTGTACCGCTACCACTTACCTCATTGCCCTTTTCATACACATACCTCATTGAATCTTTTTGGGTGAGTCCACGACTCGATCCCAACTCTTCACAACTCCATTTAACACACAAAACTCAATCTTTAGCGATGCAATGCACATGTATGCTCTTTTTAGATGCACGCACGGTATCGCCGAGTGCACACCCGCTTGTGTGCACCCTCACGCCCCTTCCATCCCGTGGAAGGTGCCTACTCTTCTTTGTCTCGCTCCCATTCACCTCGATGAATGGGACTACGAGGTAGGACTTTCGTGTTCACTACGTGTGACACAGAGGCCCGCATCAGAATGGGTCGCCTCTTCTTTTATGAATGCACAAATGCAATTAACACAATTAAATTGCATAAACAAACATTTCTATCCTTCCACATGGACATAAGTGAATACACACATGGCGATCCATTCTCATATTCATCAATATAATCATCAAATCAACCAAAACACTAACAAATACTTAACCTTCATATGCCTCTAATCGATTCACACACACAAGGGACAAATGAATAAATTTATGAACTTAACATTTGCATCAACATAAATATCAACATAATGAAAATCACCAAGCAAAGCATGATTCATTCCTTTTTAGCATTTAATCGAAATGACACACTTGCCTTCTACCGAGAGGAATGGAATGGCGGGAAGAAGAGGTCACTCTCGAAGCTACTACATCTGGAAACATAATTACATACTCAATTCCACAAGTTCTAGAGTCAACAAACAACAACAAACCACAAAAAATACTCCCTAAGTCAAACTTGCCCCAAATATGAAATTTCATCCAAAACTGGTTTCGGTAGCCCACTTTGCCAAAGCAAAACTATTGCTAAACAACTCCAAATTGAGCAACCAAAGACATTTTAAGCATCTACTCAGAAAGTTCTAGCTATCTCTAGGCAAAATTAAATTCAAATTCTGCCTCTATCTTGCTCAAAATCACAACTCAAAATTGAATCTACTAATAGTTGCAATTTGGACAGCAAAGAGGTAAAACTTGCATAACTTTCTAATGGTTCAACCAAAGTTCACGTTCTTGGACTCTAAATGAGCACAAAAGGATAACTACAGTTACCCCATAGCCATTTATTCAACCAATGATTTTAAAGTCCTCAAACTAAAGTCTGAACTTTAGTTTAAAGTCTGAACATTTCAGAAGTTCAAGTTTTAATATAGCAATTTTCAACAAAGCATAACTTTTGCTTCAATTGACCAAATTGAGTAAACTTAGACTCTAATTAACCACAAAAGGGTTACCTTTCATTATTACAAACCCATTTATGCTGGTTCTTCATCAAACAATCCCAGATTTCAAAAGAATACGTGTCATTTGCATTATCATATCAAATTCCGGACAGCTTTCATTCAAATTATCATATCTTTTAATTGGCTAAACCAAAATTGGAGTTCTTGTGCTCTAATCGACCGCGAGACAACCATCTATCCATACATCAAACCCATACAAGCTAGTTATTCTCCAATCACTACCATATTTCAAAAGAGTGGCTTACCCGAAATAACTTCTTCTCTGAATTTCAAACAGAAAAACAGTTTCGGGTATCCCACTTCAACAATCCATAACTTTTGATTCCCAACTCTAAATCAATAAAAAAAGTACATTTTATGAAACTAGAGCAAATTTCCTACAACTCTCTAGGCAAACAGAAAAGCTCAATCGGTGAGCAGCTAGGTCTAAAACGCAGTTGAACATTTCAGCTCACAAAACAATCTACTCGGGACAGCAAACACTAAAAATGGCATAACTTTTATTTGGCTTCATGGATTTTCGACTTCTTGTACTCCATTTAAATATAATTCGATTACCTACAACTTTCGCAACATATGGACATCCAAAAAATGCTTCTAACTAGATGGAATCGCAGCTCAAAGAACAACACAAAATCTGCTCAAAAACTGCACAGATTTCCCTCCACTTCTAAAGCCATTTCCCTCCAAAATTTCACATCTAGCAACCCTAAAACTCAACCAACCAGCCATGGGTCTCTAGATCTGAGCTCCAAGGCAAGAAATGGAGCACTCACCTAGAGGAGGAAGGGAGGAAGGAGAGGGGGGCTGCTGCCACCGGAGTTGGAGGAGGAGGAGGAGCTCCATGGGGCAGCCATGGCCGGAGGGGAGGCTGTCGGGACCCCAAATTTGCAAATCCGGACCCTATGTGTATTCAGCACTAGTCCAGGAACGCGCTAGTGCACACAGTCTTAACATCGGTAAATATCACAATCATACCACTCGATACTAATAAAGTACTTTATTCAAATAGTCAAACTGGTTACTCGACCTTATGGTCAAGTTACAAATGTATGATTTCGCAGGGCTAAAACTTATTAAGAGAGAAATGGTAGCAGCGGAAAATCAAATAAATTGGTGGCGCCATCCAAAGATACCACGTGCAACCGACCGGGCTCGCTTCCCTAAGTAGACGGATCCTCTTGGAGCGCCTCCTCCAAAGCTGGTGTAGTCTCCTCTTCAACTGGTGTTGTATTGTGGCAAGGGTGAGTACTTGGTACTCAGCAAGTCATGCACAGAATGCAGGCTAATATACTATATGCATGGCTTGGTACAAAGGAATAGCTCAAGGTATATTTGCAGTAAACAGCATTTGACAAGTAACATAAGTAGATTCGAAAGAAGTAGAAACAAGTATAGCATAGGTAACTTTTCAAGGAGTTTAATAAACATCTTTCCCATCCTAATCCACATTTCCATCAACATCATTATTAATCCAACCCAACCTTTCAGATCCAAGTTATTTTTGAGAAAATCTAACCCTTGACTGTAATTCCCGAGCGATGTCTAATACCGCGGACACGGCTATTCGAATAGATTCTACACTCTGCAGAGGTTATGCACTTTACCCACAAGATACAGTCAAACACCACAAAGGCGAGTTCCGTAACAAAGTCTTTCTAAACTTCTAACAATACAAGTGAGCCTCCCAGTTATTGCACACTAACCCTTCCCTTAGCTAAGGCGAAGTTTAGGCCAATCAACCGTTAGATGGGTACTGCCTCACCCAGACGCCCCGCATAACTTACACACAGGGTGTAGTTGACCACCTGAGGTCCCACAGGTACATTATTAGCAACTTAGTCAACTAGGTCCGTCCCATTACAGACATGTGGTTGCACGTTAGACCCAGTTCAAAGGCTTGCAAGGTGAAGTCCTTAGGGTGACCAGGGCAAGACTACCCGAAGAACCAAATCAACATCCCCACCGCCACACCTGGCCCACCTGATCATTCTTGCCACATGCCCCGGTCGAAAAACTATTTATCAAACCCCAGTTGATTACCATGCACCACGTGCCATCAACATCACATGATACCTTTCCAAAACAGGTTCAATATATCATTAAGTCAATGTTAACATTTGATTGTCCAAAATCATGTCACGAGCACGAAAGTGTGTCTAAGCAATATACTACAATCTGCCTAAACCCATGTTGGCAATTTTAGTAATGTCCAACTAGTAATCCACAACTAGGGTGACAAGGGTCATGGCACATATTTAAATAATCAAGGTGTCATACAAAGAAATTGGTATTTATCTAATCCCCATATTTAAATAAAGTATCTTCTAATTGAACTAGCATGCAATAGGTTAAATCAAAATAAGTTTCAAAATAGGATCAACATGGTCAAAGCACAACTTGCCTTCAAAAAGTACTTGTTCTTGGTCTTGAGTTGGATCCTCGAGTCAATACTTCTCCTTCGAATCCTTCCTGACTTCAACGTCTACTCGTAAAGCGTGCAAATAGCAAATACACGAATAAACAATAGGCAAAAGTGTCCAAACATCCAAATAAAATCCATAAACAGAGAGAACATAATTTTATGAATTTTTAGAAACTGGAATCACAAATTTGGAGTTAAATGCAAAAGTTATGATTATTTAAAGTTTAAATAATCAATTAAATAATTTTACAGAGAAAAACTTTAGTCCAAAAATTAAATAAAATTCATATTTAGGTAGATCTCAATTTTATACAAATTTAGAAATTTGAATCACTCAAATCGGAGTTGAAACGCAAAAGTTATAAGCGTTTGAAGTTTGAATCAAAATCAAATCATTATTTCGAATTAATAAATCATTTTCTTTTCGGAAAATCAATTATTGCGTCACCGACACGTGGCAGCCTCGATTGGTCTGGCTGACGTCACCGGTCCATGGACTTGGTCCTCGCCGGCTCGGGTCTACCGTGGACTCGGCCCACGACTCCACGCGTGTCGCCGACAGGTGGGTCCCCTCGTGACGCGTCATTATCGACGGCGGGGCTCACCGTTGCGCCGACAGCGGGCCCGCCCGGTTAGTGGCTCGGGCTCACGCCGGCGCGGCGCGGCTGACACGGGGACCCCACATGTCAGTGGCGTGCTCCCACGCCGCACGCGGGCGCTAGAGTTACGTGGCATGATCCGCCGCTGATTTGGAAATCAACGGTCCCGATCGGACCTAATGACGCACGCTTGGGGCTTAACGTGGTCAATCCGGGCCGTTGGATCTAGATCCAACGGTTGAGATTGGATCTGGGAATCACACGTGGTTCTCACCGTGGGATGACGTGGCGCAATCCGGGGCGTCGGATCTTGATCGGACGGTTCACGGAGCTCGCGGAGCGGGATGGTGCGCGGTGGAGCGGAGTGTACCGGAGACGGGGACGACGACCAAGGGTGCAGCGCTACGGGGCTCCTCCGGCGACGTGCGTGGTCACTTTCGACCGCCTCGCTCGGGATCCGGATCGGCCTCCTTCTTCTCAGCGACGGCGACACGGCGGAAGGTGAAAAACCAACACAAGGCCCTGTTACTACGGCGAGCAATCCCGGCAAGCGGCGGCTGCTAGGGTTTAGTGAGCTAGGCAAAAGCAGCGCTGGTCACGGCGGTCCTCGGCAGGACTCGGGCTTTAAATAGCCTCGCTCAAGGCCAATCCAGAATTCCTAACGGATGCGGCGGAGGACGCGGCGGCAGATCCGATCCGGACGGGCGGAGACGACGATTTACGGCCGCACACGTGTCCGATCAACGGCCACGATTGCCAGCGCGACGGTCCGAGCCGACCGGCCGACCGGCGACCCAATCCTGGCCGCTGGAGCTCGATCCAACGGCCGGGATCAATTAGGTTTAGGGTCGGGTTCGGCCGAGTCACGTGGCTCGGTCGGACTCGAGTCCGACTGGGTTCCGACTTTCGGATGAACAAGATTTGACCCGACTTGATTTTCCAGCGATTTAATATTTAAAATAATTCTAAATTCATTTAATTCATTAAAAATAGCAAAATACTGAGAAAAATTCCAAAAATTTCGAAAATATTTTAGGTATTTGGGACTCAAATAAAATGTTTCCAACAAAACTTTATTTGCAAAATTAAATTCTTTAATTATTTTAAAATGGAATAAATTCAAATAAATTCCAAATAAATCCAAATAAATCCCAGAAAATTCCAAAAATTCACCAAAGTGCCAAATCACACATAGATTTAAGAAAACAAAATTTTGGGGTGTTACAAACCTCCCCCCCTTAATAGAATCTCGTCCCCGAGATTCAGGGCTTACTACAGAATAGGCTTGGAAACTCTTTCTTCAAATCCTCTTCGCGCTCCCAAGTCGCTTCGCTCTCTTCATGATTGCTCCACTGAACTCTACAGAAACGGGTTGACTTATTTCTGGTCTCTCGATCCATAGTATCCAAAATCTTTACGGGATGCTCCTTGTAAGTCAAATCTTCTTGCAACTCAATTGACTCTAGCGGTGTCTGTTCCTCGTACTCGGAGACACTTCTTCAATCGGGACACATGGAATACGTCATGTACTCCTCGCTAACGATCGTGGGCAACTCCGGTGATAAGCAACTTCGCTTTGCGGCTCAAAATCTTAAATGGTCCAACATAACGGGTGCGAGTTTCCCTTTGGCATGGAACCTCTTAACTCCCCGAGAGGCGTAACTCGAGGTATACAAAGTCTTCTCGGTTCAAAACTCAAATCCCGACGACGATTGTCAAGATAACTCTTCTCGCCGTGATTGGGCGATCTTCAACCTTTCCCTAATCATGGCAATCGCTTCTTCACCTCTTGAAGAATATCAGGCTCAAGACACGGCCGCACGGCCTCATTCCAATTCAATGGCGCCTGACAGTGGTCGACCATACAAAGGCCTCAAAAGGTGACATCGTAAACTAGCTTGGTAACTATTATTGTAATCGAACTCGGCATACGGCAAACTCTTATCCCAAGAGGTAGCATAAGCCAATGCACATGCTCTTAACATATCCTCGAATCCGGTTGACTCTTTCTGGCCTGTCCATCCGCCTGTGGATGATAGGTCTATCTTGAAGTTTAAACGGGTTCCCATGGCTTCGTGCAACTTATTCCGTAACCTTGAGGTAAATTGGGTACCTCTGTCCGATACAATCCTCCTTGGCACTCAGTGCAAACAGACGATCCCGATCATATACAACTCGCTAACTTATCCCCGAGTACGTGGTCTTCACGGGATAAAATGGGCTACTTTGGTCAAACGATCCACTATAACCCATATGGAGTCATAACCTCCTTGAGTCTTAGGCAAACCGGTAATGAAATCCATTCCGATTTCCTCCCACTTCCACTCAGGTATTTTCAATTTGTAGTAATCCCACTGGTCTCTCGATGCATTGCCTTGACTCTCGGCATACGCCGCACAATGCAACATGCTCGGCAACTTCACGCTTCATGCTTGGCCACCGTAATCTTTCCTTCAAATCTCGATACATTTTGGCGCTTCAGTGATGAATTGAATACTTGGAGTCATGGGCTACCTCCTAAATCAGTAGATTTAATTCCTTCTTGTTGGGCACACAAATCCGATCCTTCATCCATAACGTGCCTTGCTCATCCAACTTGAAGTCCTCTGCCTTGCCTTCCTCCTTGATGGTCTTAATCTCGCGGATCTTGTCATCATCCTTCTGTCCTTCCCGGATCTGGTCCTCTAGGGTAGGCTTTACTTCCAATGCGGCCAAGAATCCGCTAGGTACCACCTCAATCTTCATTCTCTGGAAATCCTCACATAGCTCATCCTGACTTGTGGCTAGCAACATGCTCACAGTATGGCTTTTCCGACTCAGAGCATCGGCTACTACGTTGGCCTTTCCAGGATGGTAATGGATTCCAACATTGTAGTCCTTGATCAACTCTAACCACCTCCTCTGCCTCATGTTCAGATCCGACTGGGTGAATATGTACTTAAGGCTCTTATGATCCGTGTATACTTCACATCTGTTTCCAATCGATAGTGACGCCATATCTTCAAGGCATGCACTACGGCCTAACTCTAGGTCATGTGTCGGATAATTTTCCTCATGCAGCCTCAATCGCTTTGATGCATAAGTTTAACCTTTCCATTCTCATCGTGACAAAGACACATCCAAGTCCTTGGCGCGATGCGTCACAATAAATATCAAAGCTTTGAGTAACATCCCAGAGAACTAACACCTGCCGATGTCAATCGCTTCTTGACTCCTGAAATCCTTTCTCACATTCTCGACGTCCATGCAAACTTCTTCTCCTTTTTCAGCAATTGCGTAAGAGGTCTCGCAATTGTCGAAAAGCCTTCAATTAAACGGCGATAGTATCCTCGCCATTCCAAGGAAACTCAGGATCTGGGTCACGGTCTTGGTTGCTCCCAATGTAACACGGCTTCTACTTTGCTTGGATCAACGGCGACTCCTTCTGCGGTCATTACATGTCCAAGAAACTCCACCTTGTCCTTCCAAAAATCACACTTACCGAACTTGGCGAAGAGTTGTCGTTCCTCAGCTTTTCCAAAACTCGCCTCAAGTGTTCGACATGTTCATCCTCTATCTTGGAGTAGATTAGGATATCATCTATGAACACGACGACAAACTTGTCCAAATATTCCATGAACACCTTATTCATCATATTCATGAAATATCTTTGGCGCATTCGTTACCCAAAGGACATAATCAGAACTCAGAATGTCCATATCTTGACGAGAATGCAGTTGAATATCTTACGATCGGATCTTCACCGATGGTATCCCAATCTCAGATCAATCTTGGAGAAAACTCCGGCTCCTCTCAGCTGATCAAACAAATCATCAATCCTGGGTAACGGGTACTTATTCTTCACGGTGACTTCATTGAGTGCACGGTAGTCAATGCACATCCTGAAACTCCCATCCTTCTTCTTGACAAACAAAACTGGTGCTCCTACGGCGACGAGCCTTGGCCTCGATAAATCCTTTCTCCATTAACTCTTCCAAATTGTTTCTTCATCTCTACCAACTCCTCGGTGGACATCCGATAGGGTCTCTTTGCTATCGGTCTTTGTACTGTGTACAAGCTCTATCACAAACTCTATGTCCTCGCCTGCGGCATACCGTAGATCTTCTGAAAACATCCGGGTACTCATTCACTCTTGAGACATCCTCTATGCTGATTGCCTTGGTACTGTTAACCATCAACTGTCCTTCTCTAACGGCAGTAGCTTGAAATTCCACTTTCTTTCCACACGGGCTCTCAACTGAGATAGTCCTTCGTCCACAATCCAATACGGCCTTGTGCTTGGATAACCAGTCCATTCCCAAAATAACGTCTAAGGTCTGGGTCTCCAAAATTATAAGGTTCGCTAGGAACTCTATTCCATCTATTAGTATTCTCACCCCGGAATTCTTCCTTCTTTAAGTCCATTATTCCTTCTGGCACATGGTACTGGCGAAATGCAGTGGTAAATTCCTCCTATGTGATGTCCTGAGGGTTCTCCTGTGTGGCGCAAAAGTTCTCCCACCACTCTGCTGCGTTATGTTCCAACTGATGAGAGGCGTAGAGCACCCTCTCATTTCCTACACATTGGGTAATGTGCAGCTTCCTCTCAATTGACCTAAGCCAATCATCCACCTCCAGTGGGTTGGCGTTCCCAGATAATGTGGGTGGATGAGTCCACATGAACTCTGACAACCTTGAGCCTTGACGCTGTCCTTGATTGACTTGATTAGCGGAGGCCTAAGCAGTGACGTGCTGCATCTGTTGCATCATGGCATGCATCAGCTGGGTCTGTGCAGCAAGGAAAGCTCCAAAGTTCTGCATGTCTACTGGCGGTGCTGGTTGGGGAGCAGGTGCTCCATCATTAGGGTTCCCAGCTAGGCGAGAACCACTTCCGTTGCCTCCAAGGTTTCCGCGGGTGTTCACCATCTGTCGATTGCTCCAAGTTTTAGAGACGAGAGGGAACAAGAATAGACAAGTAGTAGAGAAACTTATGCGGGGGAAAGTGTAACTCAAAATTCAACTTTATTATTTATTCAATAATAACTTGGTATGGTTGCTTACAATGCCTAAGGGCCTTGCAACACATACTGCACACTCAGCAAGCAATGAAAATCCAAATCGATTAACACACTGGAGTCTAACGCCTCTGAGGGTGACTCTTTATTCTATAACGCGACTCGACGAAGGAGTCTCAACTGCAAAACCTACGCTCACTCGTCGAGAAAACCTCCACTACCTCCTTGCGGCGGGTGCGGCGGCAAAGGCGCGAAGCAATCGCCATGCCCCACAACGGCAGTAGTCAAAGAAGCGGCATCATTCTCAGGTTCAGGCTCCGGCTGTGGTGCTGGCTGGTGCTCCTGCTTAGGTGCTGGTTCCTCCAGGTCTGGGGCGTCCAACTCTAACACTGGCTCCGGGCCTTGCCCATACAGTGTGGTCTCCAGCTCTGCGATCCTTTCCGCAGCATGGGCGACGTACTCACGAGCATTCTCCAGGTGCTTTTTCCCTTCCTCGACCTGCTCGCGAGCCTTCATCAACTCCTGGACTGTGTCATCGATTAGCTCCTCCTAGGCTACGACGAATCTGGCCAAGTGAGTAACGGTAGCATCCTCATCTTCTATCGGCTTCCGCTGAGCTCTGCTGTCTCAGCGTGGGTCGTGACAGAATACTGTGCCTTCTAGCTCTCTGGAGTAGGTGCGAGCAATCTGCTGCATCGCTCGACGAGACACCTCCTGGATTCCCATCTCAAATGTTGACCTCCTAGCGGTGAAGTGAAATGGACGACTGAACTTCGTCTTCTCTCGAGCATACACCGTGATCTTAACGTCCCATCCTATGACCAGTCCTGCCTGCACGATGGTGGTCCCTCGGTAGAGCGGTCTCTCAAAGCCTCCAAGCAACTGCAGCATACACCACAGCTCAGCGGCGTAGCCTCCCTCACGCTCGACGTAGTTGTTCTTCATCAACATCTGCCAAAAGACACTCACGTAAGAACTCAAAAGTTTTTAAAACCAAGGGATAGCAAGAGAAATTCAGCAAAAAGGGGGTATGAGGAGAGAAGGGGATAGGTCGAGATTTCATTCATTGTCTTGTCAAATTTTAACTTTAGAAAATAGGTTTTATCCTCACTACGACCATTCTAACTATGGGTGAGCCTACAGTCAGTATGGCTCTGATACCACCTCTGTCGGGACCCGAATTTGCAAATCTGGACCCTCTGTGTATTCAGCACTAGTCCAGGATCACGCTAGTGCACACAGTCTCAACATCGGTAAATATCACAATCATACACATCGATAGTAATATAGTACTTTAATTAAGATAACCAAACTGGTTGCTCGACCTTATGGTCAAGTTACAAGAGTACGCCACACAGGGCGAAAACTTATTAAGGAAATAAATTGCAGCAGAATAAAAGCATCAACGTGGCGCCATCCAGTATACCACAGGCAACTGACTGGGCTCCCTCCCTAGGTAGACGGCTCCTCCTGAAGTTCTTCCTCCAAAGCTGGCGTTGCTTCTCCTTCAATTGAGGTTGTATTGGGGCAAGGGTGAGTACTTGGTACTCAGCAAGTCATGCACAGAATGCAAACTAATATTCTACATGCATGGCTTATTACAAAGGATAGGCTAACAGGTACATTTGCAGTAAAACAGCAATTAACAAGTAGCATGAGTAGATTCGAAAGCAGTAAAAGTAAAGGTTATATCAATAACTTTTCCAGGAGTTAAGTAAACACTTTTCCTTTCCTAATCCACATTTCCATCAATGTCATCAATAAACCCAACCAAACTTTCCAAGTCCAAGTTGTTTTCATGAAAGTCTAACCCTTGACTGTAATTCCCGAGCAATGTCCAGTGCTACGGACACGGCTATTCGAATAGATTTTACACTCTGCAGAGGTTATGCACTTTACCCACAAGATACAGTCAAACACCACAAAGGCAAGTGATCGTAACAAAGCCTTTCGGAGACCGCAAACTAAACAAGTGAGCCTCTCTGGTTTCTGTCATACACCATCCCTTCCCTTAACAGAGGCGAAGTATGGGACCGACATACCGTTGGACGGGTACCATGCCGTGGCACTGGTACGCTCCCCTTTCAAGCTACACAAAATGTGTAGTTGACACCCCGATGTATCACATGTAAGTTATTAGAAACTTACTCAACTAGGTCCGTCCCATTGCGGACAAAAGTCCTTAGGGTGACCAGGGCAAGACTACCCAAAGAACCAAAATGACAACCCCGATGCCACTCATGGCCCATCATATCATTCTTACCACTTGCCCCTGTCCAAATATATTTATCAAACCCAGTTGATTACCATGCACCACGTGCCATTAACAATCACAACACATGATACTTCTCAAAAATAGGTTCAATATCTCATTAAGTCAATATTAACATTTGATTGTCCAAAATCATGTCGTGTGCACGTAGCAGGTCTAAGCAATATACTACAACGATCTAAATACCCAATGTTGGCATTTCACTAATGTCCAACTATATAAATTCCACAACTAGGGTGGCAAGGGTTCATGGCACATAATTAAATAGTCAAGGTGTCATACTGCAATTAGGCATTTATCTAATTCCCAGAAATAATTTAAACAATTTCTAATTAAATTAGCATGCAATTGTTTAAATTGAATTAATTTCAAAAATGGGATCAAAATGATCAAACCATAACTTGCCTTCAAAAAGTACTTGTTCTTTATCTTGAGCTGGCTCCTGGGTCAACACTTCACTTTCGAAGCCCTCGGGTACTTCAACGTCTACTCGTAACGCATGCAAATAGCAATAAATAAATAAAATAGTACATGCACATTGCTAAAAAAATTCCATTAAAGTCCATAAACAGAAATAACATAATTTTACAAATTTTTAGAAATTTAAATCGCCCAAATCGGAGTTAGAATGCAAAAGTTATAATTGTTTAAAGTTTAAAGAATCTATCAATTAAATATAAACAGAGAAAAATTCATATTCAAAAATTAATTAAAATTCATATTTAAGTAGATCTCAATTTTATAAAAATTTAGGAATTGGAATCGTTCAAATCGGAGTTAAAACGCAAAAGTTATATGCGTTTGAATTTTGAAAATTCAAATAATTCATTAAACCGAATTACTTCATTTATTTTTCTACTGAAAAATCCGGATTTATGACGTCAGCTGACGTCAGCACGGTATTTGAATTTCCACCGAATTATTTTTCTATTGAAAAATCGAATTATGACGTCATCATTCCATCTGCCGGCCCATGCACTCGGTCCACGGCACGGGCACGGTCCACCGTGGACCCGGTCCACGGGTTCACATGTCACTGACACGTGGGAACCATGAGATGACATCAGCGCCGACGTCAGCACGGCTCGGCCGAGTGGCTCTGACACGCGGGCCCCACCGTGACGTCAGCATGACGTCACGGATGACATCATGGAGCCGTTGGGCCAGCCGCTGACATGCGGGCCCCTCGCTGACGTCACGCGTGACATCAGCGACGACCGAGCGCGTCCGCGTGGACCGCGCCGGTCCAGCTCCCGCACACGTGGCTAGATCTCGGCCGTTGATGTGAAAATCAACGACCCAGATCGGATATGGCTACGCACGATTAGGGTTAATGCGGGTGATCTAGATCGTTCGATTTTGATCGAGCAGTCGAGATCCGATCGGTTATACCGCGTCATGGGGGCGACGCGGCATGTCCCGGCGGGTGACATGTGGCGTGACCTACGCCGTTCGACCCCGATCGAATGGCTGGGATCGCATCTAACGCTACAACGTGGGTTGACTCTAACCGTACGATCTAGATCTAACGGCTGCTAATGCACCCAAGCACGGTTTTGTTCACGGCTACGTGGCTCTATCTAAACCGTTGGATCTAGATCCAACGATTGGGATTAGATCTAGAAACCGCAACGTGAAATCGATCGGGGTGACGTGGACTCACCGTGGCCGTCCGATGAAGATCTAACGGCTGACGGAGCTCGCGTGGTCGGCGATGGCACGGCGGAGCAGAGGCTGCCGGAGCTGAGGACGACGACCACCCGAACGGCGTTTGGGGCGTGCTCCGGCGAGGTGAGTGGTCTCCACGAGGATGGCGGACGGCGGCAAAAACAGTGAAAAACCGCGGCGGAGCACAAATCCAACTTCGGCGAGCTCTAGCGGGCGAACGGCGGCGGCTCGGGCTCGGTGGGTTAGGGCTACGGGTGCACACGGAAGAGAGGAACACGATGGCGGCGGTGGCGCATTAAATAGGGGTCTCGGCTTCCATGAAAACCGCAGAAACCGAGGCCCACTCGGCGGCGGCGGCGGAATCCGACTGGGATTCGGATTGGGCGACGTGGCGCAACGCTGGCCGTTGCATCAAGATCCGACGGCCACGCGCGTTAGGGTTCGGCTGGCTCGGTCGGGCTTGAGTCCGGTTCGAGTCAGACTCGGGTCGAGCTCGGTCGGATGAACAGTACAAACCCAGTAGGTTTTTCCAGCGATTAAATATTCCAAATAATTTATAGAAATTTAAATAATTCAAGAAAAATAGCAAAATAATCAGAAAAATTCCAGAAAATTCTGGAAAATACTTTGAGACATTTTGGACTCAAATAAAATATTTCCATGAAACTTTATTTAAAATTTTTAATTATTTAATTATTTCAAAAGGGAATAAATTCAAATCAAATCCAAATAAATCCAAATAAATCCGAAAAAATTCCAAAAATTCACAAAAGTGCAAAATGACATTCAATTTCATGACAAGCAAAAATTGGGGTGTTACACACATTCCCGGTTTTTTGAACCCTTTAGAAGTACCTGAGATGGCATGGACGCATATATCAATGGATTTTATTGAAGGACTTCCCAATTCAAAGGGAAAGGAAGTAATCTTGGTAGTGGTGGACAGATTGACTAAATATGCTCATTTCATGGCTCTTTCACATCCTTATTCAGTGCAACAAGCGGTACAAGTCTTCATGGACAACATATTCAAAGTGCATGGCATGCCTATAGCAATTGTGACTGATAGAGATCGAATCTTCACAAGTAAGCTGTTTCAAGAAATTTTCAAGTCACTTAAAGTTTCACTTCGCTTTAGCACTGCATATCACCCACAGTCTGATGGTCAAACAGAACGAGTTAACAAGTGCTTAGAAGCTTATTTGAGAAGCATGGTATTCCAAGACCCCAAGAAGTGGTTGAGCTGGCTAACAATGGCAGAATGGTTGTATAACACCTCATACCATACATCATTGAAAATGACCTCATTTCAAGCTCTATATGGGTATCATCCTCCCCAATTAACTGAGCTTTCAATTCCTTGTAATGTGACAAATGAGGCTAAGGCTACCCTTGAGGAAAAAGGTGAAATGCTAAAAAAACTTAAGGAAAATCTTCACAATGCACAACCAAGAATCAAGAAATTGGCTGATAAACTGAGAACCGAGAGGAGATTTGAAGTGGGGGACATGGTGTACTTAAAGATGCAGCCTTACAAACAAAATGCATTTGGACTGCAGGGTTCTTTGAAGCTTCGATCCAAGTATTATGGGCCCTTTAGGGTGATGGAGAGAATAGGAGCCGTGGCTTACCATTTGCTTTTACCTTCAGAAGCTGGCATTCATCCAGTATTCCATGTCAGTCAATTGAAGAAGCATGTGGGGAGAAATGCGATTCCTCTACCGGGACTCCCATCTGTTGATGCAAAAGGAAGAGGGAAAACTGTGCCCATAGCTGTTTTGGATAGAAGGATGGTGCCGAGGAAAGGAATTGCTATAACTCAATGGCTCATTCAGTGGATGAATTTGTCTGAGAAAGATGCCACTTGGGAGGACGTGGCATTCATACAAAAGACCTTTCTTGATTTCGCGCCATGAGGACAATGGTGTATGCAAGAAAGGGGAATTGTCAGGCTCTAGCGCGATGAGGAAGAAGAACAGGGAAGTCGGCAGAGTCCATACCGGTTTGGCGGCTTCAATTAGGAGAAATCTATGGCTATAGACACAATGGGATGGACGATGGAACATCCAACGGCGAGTTAAGACTTTTAGGGAATTATGAATTACTGTATTCATTCAGTTTTTGTCGTTAGCTCTGTTTTACCAGCTTATTACCGTTTTACTAATTTTGAATGACTGAGATTCATGTCGTAACTATTTTGGGTATAAAACCCAGACTGGAAAGAGGAAAAAAAGTCTGTTAGCGTATCATTCTAATTTATCTTTTCTTGTGCATTACGTTTTCCGGAGTTCCATTGGTTTTCATCGATTTCAAGTTGGATTCCACATTGGGTCCTGACATACAAACCTCTCTCCCCCCCCCCCCCCCCTTCGCATCCAATGGACATGGGGTGGTGACACCGGCGAGTCAGCAAAGCCGTCTAGTGGGGAGCGAACTGCCGGATCCAGCGATGGAGAAGAGACCAGGCTGTGGAGCGGATGAATAAGCCGAGGAGCCAGTGAAATCGGCTTCTCTTATCTTACATGACTCATCATTCTCCCGACGTGAACAAAAGAAATTTTCGGATTTAGACTCTTTGTAGGCTTAGTTTTTTTTCTTATGTCTTAAAGTCGGCATTTTTGATTTAAATAGCTTAAAACTGTCTATTTTTATACGCGATAGAAATGGATAAGTTTACTTTAATTTTAATGGTATTATTCGAAAACCAACTCTTAATAAGTCAAAAAAAACAACTCTACGGTGGGTTTTGCATTTTTGTTATATCAAAATTTATGGTTTTTAAAAAGTCATCTATTTATTTAGGCTTTAGCTTTTTGAAAACAAATAAGTCCCTAACTTTTAAGATTTTTGCAAGGAAAAATTACAAAAACCAAGAAACTTACACATTTCAGATTCAACATTCCACAAACCAAAAAATCATGCCGAATTTTTCGGATTTCATTTCAAGAAATTTGGCCATAAATTTTGGTACAATAAACTGAAAGAGAAAATAAGTAAAAACACAAGAAAATAGGGAACAACGTATAATTGATAACTCTAGATCCAGTGTGAAGGCCACTCGATCTGGTCACTGGATTCGGGAACGCCGATGAGAAGGAGCCCGACGAGCTAAAGAAGGCTAGCACCAAGGACGAAAACAGGGGTGTTAGGGAGAGCCCTGACACACCTCATGCTCCATGCATGTAATCCCTTGTGTACATACATATATACTAGATAAAACTATTAGCAAAGTTGCATATTGTAACGGACCGTCTTTTCAGCTAGCATATTTAAATACCTCGATAGCTACCCAGGAAGATTAGCTGTTGGGAACTGATGCACACACGGGGGTGCCCGATCTTCTGATGAGAACGATACGTCGATTTGATAAGTTGATGATCTCGTGATCTTGGCTTCCACCCAGCGAGGAAAAGGAAACCGGCAATCGCAACGCCACCAACGCGAGTCGATAAACCACGCTTAGAGGTGATGGATCTTTATCCCTGCTAGTAATTGAGAAACTTGCAAGAACAAGTGAGAAGCAATCTAAAAATTGGATACCAATAAAACTCATGTACACAAAGTTGAGGTTATGTTTCTCGTCTCGGGCGGTCTAGTCGACACGCGTAAGCACGAGGAGGGACGGATAAGGGGTCTACCAAATCACAACAAAACCTAAAGAATAACGTATAGGGGTGGTGGCCATATAAAGAGAGGCGGCCAGGGGTGGGGTTCCCAAGCTAGGGGAGTCCACCACCAAACCCTAAAGATAAATGGGCCATAGGCCCAAAAATACGGTGACACAACACCGGACAGATTTGGCCCGTGATACTCTTCTGAGTTTTTCCATCGATATGGAGTGAATTTGGACATGGGGCTTGTCGGTGTTTCGTGCACCGGCAATGCGAATTTATGGTCAGAGGGGGTCGCGCGCTCCCTCTCCCCGAATGGTCGACCCAAGAGGCCTGGTGTTTATACTGGTTCAGGCTGAACGTCCCTACTCCAGTTCGTGTGAGGTGGATTGTATTGATTCTTGATCGTTTTTGTGTCCCCTTTACAAGCTCGCCCCTCCTCCCTTTATATAGGCGAGGAGGAAGGTTACACTGTTGGTTAGAAAAAAGAGGAAAAGATCAGGTTTTGGTCGTCCGAAGTAGCGGTCGATGGGATCGCCGCCGACTCCTCGCCTCGGGCCGGTTGTCAGAGTTGCTGCGTCGCTCGTAGTAAATGCGAGGGCCGGGAACTTGTGCCGCTATGTCATCGTTATTATGGCTGGCATTTAATGCGCTCGATACGCAATAAATGCCGCCGCTTCTGGGATATCGGAGACCTGGTCGCGATTTCGACCTTGCCCGGTGGTCGTGACTTCGCCTTGATCGCCTGGTCGCCCGCGCGCTTTTTTGGGCTGGGGTACCCATGGTACGGTACTCGCCAAGAGCCCCCGAGCCCCTGGCAGTCGGAGAGATGCCCGGTTTACCTTGCCGGAGGCGGCCGCCGACCGAGGTCGGCGACGCCGGGCGCGATCGGCTGGCAACAAGGCCGCCAAAGGGTTCGGTGCGCGAGCGCACTTTGCGGTGTAGCAGAGCCCCCGAGCGGTCGATGAGCCGGCCAGGGGGTTTTACCTTGGCCGAGGAGGCGGCCGACCCGAGGTCGGTGACGCTTGGCACGATCGCTGGGCAACAAGGCCGCTAGCGGCCCGGTAAGGCGAAGCGCATCGGCGGTGTAGTTCTGAGCCCCGAGCGGTCGAAGAGCCGGTCGGGGTTTACCTTGCCGAGGCGCCACGACCGAGGTCGGCGACGCCGGCTGGCGCGATCGGCTGGCAACAAGGCCGCCAAGAAGGGCCCGGTGCGCGAAGCGCACCTTGGGTGTAGTTCCCGAGCCCCCGAAGCGGTCGAAGAGCCGGCCGGGGTTTACCTTGGCCGGAGGCGGCCGACCCGGAGGTCGGTGACGCTTCGGTTGGCGCGATCGCCGGCACAAGGCCGCCAAAGCGGTCCGGTGGCGAAGCGCACCCGGTGGGTGTAGTTCGAGCCCCGAGCAGGTCGAAGAGCCGGTCGGGGTTTATCCGGCCGGAGGCGGCCGCTGACCGAGGTCGGTGACGCCGGCTGGCGCTGATCGCCGGGCAGTCGCGCCGCTAAAGGGCCCGGTGGCGCGAGCGCACCCGGTGGGTGTAGCCCCCGAGCCCCCGAGCGGGTCGAAGAGCCGGTCGGGGGTTTACCCGGTCGGACTCTGATCGGCCATGTTTGTGGGACCTTTTAGAGTCATGCGAGCGAACGCGCGTTTACCTTCGTCGGTTTGAACGCCATGCTCGTGCGAGCTACAAACGGGCAATCCGGGTGGAATCTGGGCGATCCCCCTTGAGGGGGGTCGTTCCCTAGCGGACGTAACTCCCGGCGCGGGCGTCCGACCCACTGTGGGCATTCCATGAGAACCTTTCCTTACTCGATCCCGTGTCGGGCTACCGGGTCGTCCGCCGACCCGGAGCGCGGCTGGCCGCTACTCATGGATGAGCTCCGCGGGAGAGTGTGAGGTATGGTCCCGGATACGGCTTAGGGTGATAGGGTCGTTCGCCGACCCAACTGGAGGCTCAATGAGAGCTCACCCCTGTCCGCCCCTCGCTCTGTTTTACGTGCTGGGGCGGCTTTAGTTCCGGTCGGCCGGACTTGGCCTTCGTAACCCCAACACGGGCCTCGGGTGTGTGCCCGAAGGCGATCCACCGTCCCCGTGGCCGGGCGGCCCAGTGGGCCGTTTCACTCTTTTTTTCTCTGGGTCGCCTCGGCCCGTTGCACCTGGCGGGGTGCGCGGCGTAAGGGCGCGAGGAGGCTATCCGTCGGGCGATTAATGCTCAGTGGGACTTTAAGTGGATCGCAAGACGTTATCGCAAAGAATGGGCGAGGTAGCAAAGCGACGGTCGGCGATCGCATCGGTTCGCGCGTGAGGAGGCGCTTGGAGTGCGGAGGTGCGTCTGTTTCCAGGTGCCTATAAAGGGAGAAGAGGGCGGCGTGAGGGCGCAAAGCGCTTCGTCGCCCTCTCAAAAAGAAAGAAGACGCAAGGGAAGAAGAGGAAGAACCCCCTGCTTCGTCGCGCCGTGCGTAGTTGGAGATGTCGCTGAGCCCGCACTCGGCCGCGGCGGGTCGCTACCTTGGCTTGGAGAGGAAGGAGTTCCTCCCTCCGCGACCCGAGTCCGGCTGGCGGACGCCGTCAGCCGGGACTGAGGTTCCCGAACTGGGAGACGGGGAGATAGTCTCGCTGGCCGCCTTCTACGAGCGGGGTTTCGGCCTCCCGCTCCACCCGTTCGTCCGGGGGCTGCTGCACTACTACGGGGGGGAAGTTCACCACCTAAACCCGAATGGGGTCCTCCACATCGCGGTCTTCATGACGCTGTGCGAGGCCTTTTTGGGGATCGAACCCCATTGGGGGCTCTGGCGCCACTTCTTCTTCGCGAGGCCGCCGTCGGACGCCGTCGGCCTTCTTGGTGCCCTGGCGATCCAACTGTGCCCCCGCCGCAAGTCGTCCTACACCGACGTGAAACTTCCGACGTCCAACCGGGGGTGGCACAGCGAGTGGTTCTATGTTCGGAACCTCGGCAACAACGCCCCATCCTTCAGTGGGAATCTACCGACGCCGCGTCCTTGCTGGACCTGGGGTCCCGACGCGAGGGACCAGAGGAGGGTGGAGGTGATCCTTGAAAAGCTCGCGGACCTGAAGCGGCGGGGCCTGACAGGCAGGGTGGTTCTCAGCACGTTCGTGGAGAGGCGCGTCCAACCTCTCAGGGGTCGGTCGCGCCCCATGTTCGAGTACATCGGACCGACCGACCCTGCGAGGTCGTCGGAGCGGGAGCTTCCTCCGTCGGAGGTCTTCGCGCGTGTGGCCGCAGTCTCAATTGTGGGAGATACCGAGCCAG
The DNA here is from genome assembly GCA_036346355.1 of Rhipidocladum racemiflorum. NCBI lineage: Eukaryota > Viridiplantae > Streptophyta > Magnoliopsida > Poales > Poaceae > Rhipidocladum > Rhipidocladum racemiflorum. Next base: position 37,563,185 of record CM070583.1, on the reverse strand, counting down.
CGGGCGAGGCGCCTGCGCCGTTCTCGGCGCAGAATCCGCAGAACTTGGTATGTCCGGTCGCTTTCGTTTGCTTTTGTCTTGCTCTGCTCCTTCGCCCTCTTACCCGAGCGCGCTCTCGTAGGGGCTCGGTGGCTTGATCTCCCGCCCCTGGCTTCCGGGGGAAAAAGAGGAGAGAGCGGCCGCGCGCCTCGCAAGGGAGCAGCGCGACGCCACCCTCCTGGCGGAAAAAGAGGCCGCGAAGGCGCGGAAGAGGAAAGAGCGCACGGACCGGGCCGCGCGCGGCGAGGAGGTCTCTGACGAGACTTCGAGTGACGGCGACGAAGAATCGTCATCGAGCGAGGTGGGAGCGGTCGCCGGAGGCGACAATGGCGGCTGTGACGTGGGTTCCAGCTGCGGGGCCGGCGACTGTGGTCCCACGGATGAAACCGCGGGCGCAGGGTATGTCCTGAGGAGGTGGAAGTCTCTTTCGCCTCCTCGCAGGGGTCCGGCAAAAAGGGCGCGTCAGGCGCTGGTTGCTCGCTCTTCTCGGCAAGTGCCTCACGTTCCCCCCATTTGGTTCTCTCCGGTGTTTCTTTTTCCACAATCCCTGACCGGCTGTTGCGCGCAGGGGGCACACCAGTGTTGGGAGGGCGCTGAGTCCCACCCCGGTGGTGAGGAACCGCACCCTTCCGTTCCCGTCCGCGGGGTCCGCGGTGGCAGTCGTCGGGAGCGGGGATCCCGCGGATGCGCTCCCCGCGGCGGGGTCTGTCGGTGAAAGGACGCCGCCGGAGGGGGTGGTGCCGGGGCCGTTGCCGACCGCGATAAAGGCAGAAGAAGTCCCGCCGGCGCGCGCCTCGTCAGGTTGCTGCCGCCTGGAAACCGGTGAGGTCCCGCTGCCACCCGGGGGGGCTGGGACCGCTACCGTCCGTAACATCGACGGGAGACGTTCCGCCGTCTTTGCCTTCCCCCGCATCGTCGATCGTGGGGGCCGGTGTGACCCTACCGCCGGGGGAACTGCTGGGTTTCGCGACGTTCGCGAAACCGGCGGGACGAGTTCTGCTGCCCCCGTCGTCGGGGCCACCGCCTGCTTCGGCGGTCCGAGTGTCGTTGGAGGGCGCGCAACCTGCTGCCGCAGACGTTCCGGCAGGAGGGGAGGTTGAGACAGGGCGGTTGCCGATCGCCGTGCTGACTTGGCCCGGCCACGACCCGGCGTTCGTTCTGGACGACGAGGCGGAACGCGCGGATTGGAACGCCCTGGAGGCGGAGATGGGGAAGATCCATGCCGACCTTACCCGCGCCGTTGACGCGGCGTCCAGGGCGAAGATGTCCATTACTCAAGAGTCCCGCTCGGCCAGATCGGTAAGTCTGACGGGGATTTGTTTTTCGTGGATTTTTTCGACCGGGAAACGGAGAATGACCGGGCGGGTACTTTATTTTCAGCGCTTGACATCCCGAGCGGTGGACAAGTCGAGCTTCCTCCGCCGCCTGCACAGCCAGCGGTGCATCGTGGAGGAAGAACTTCGCGGTGCCCGACAGGCGCTTGCCGCCGAGCGAGGGAAGGCTGCCGCGGCCGGCCAGCAGCTGGGGGAAGTCACTGCGGCCTTGCAGGAGGCTGAGCGGCTCAGGGAGTCGTTGACCGGCGAGGCAGAGGGGGCCAGGTCGGCCTTGGCCGAGACGGAGAGGGCCAAGACCTCTGCGGTCCGTGCCGAGGAGTCCGCTCGGGCTGAGGCCGCCCAGTTTCGAGAGGAACTTGAGTCGGCCCGAAGGGAGGCCGACCGGCTGCGTGGCGAGCGGGACCTTGCTCGGGGGGAGCTCGCGTCCGACCGAGAAACACGCGCCAAGGTCGAGGAGGACCTTCGCGCCAAGGAGACCTCCCTGGCGGGTGGGTAGTCCTTCCTTTCTAGTAATTGACGTTGCTTTTGGTTTTCTTTTTGACGTTTGCTTTTGGTTTTCTGCAGAGCTGCGGGAGAGCCTCAGCGGCGCGCTCGAGTCACGGAGGGAGGCGGTGGCGCAGCGGGATGCGGCGGTCGAGTTACGTGACTCGGCTCTTCTGGAGAAGTGGTTGGTGGAGAGGGACGCGGCCGACACGACGGCCGGTCTGACCGTCCTTCAGGTGGCCAGCCAGGCTGTCTGCGACCGACTGCTCGGACTTACCCCGGGCCCCAGTGTCGTCGCCGCCCTGCTGGGGACGGTCTCGGATCACGTCGAGGCGTCAGTTCGGGAGGCGGCGGTGCTTGGCGCTTCGTCGGCCTTGGTCAACACCATCTCTTACTATGATGGTGTTGATCTTGAGGCAGTCGGGAGCAGCGTTGCTGCTGATCGGAGCGACGAAGAAGTCGAGGCATTCATGGCCCGGGTCGACCCGTGCGCTCAAGAGATCGCTCGCCGAATCTCGCCGCGGGATATCCTCCACCGGAAGGAAGGAGATGATTAGTTTTCCCATTTTTTTGTTTTTTGTAGTGCATGTAATGAACCTGATTTCCCGGCCCGGCGGGTCGCTTTTAAGTTCTTTCCCTTGCCTACCTCGTGCTCTCTTTGGTGACTGGACAAAGTCACGACCGTAGCTATGGGACCTGTGGGGGTGCCCAGGGAGCGTAGGTGCTTGCCACTTACGTCAAAAAAGAGAGCACGGGGTGAGACAGGCGACTTAGAGCGCGTGCTTTGCGGAGAAGAGGCTTTGGAAAAGGCGTTGCGCCGTTTGGCTCTGACCGCCTTTTTGGCGAAGCTTCTTGCTTGGCCGGCTGGGATGCTGGCCTGAGTCGGGGTGTTTTGACCGACCAAAGCGTCTCTTACTCGGAGGACTTGTTTCCCCGCAGAGTGCTGCTTCGGGACCGTAGCCACGGAGGCGTAGGTCGCAGCATTTTGGGTCGAGGAAGTAGCCGCGAGGTAGATCGCTTGGTCGGTTGAAACACGACTTATGCCAGCGATCCCTTTTGACGATATCCTAGGTCGGATTGCCCCGACCGATCAAGCTATCTTTTGCTCGGGCAATCCCTTTTTTCGCGAAATGCTGCTTAGGAGCCGTAGCCGCGGGGGCGTAGGCCGCGGCACTCGGTTTGAGGAAAATACCACGAGGGAGAATAGTTCGGCCGGTCGAGTTATCGTCCTAGGTTACCGACCGCTGGGGTCGTATGCAGCCCCCGAGGGGTGCGTGGGGGCTGGAGGTGGAGTCCCCGCGCACCACTTGAGCGTGCTGTGGTCGTGCGTTAATTTTCAAAAGAAAGATTAACTCGCCTGGGTGACCGCGCTGCCCTCGGAACTGGTGCTGGACGCTTCGGCTTTTGTTCCTTTGCGTGATCTTGAGGCGCTTCGCCTTCCGTGCCTCCCGCACCGTGGGCTATAAAAGGGGAGGTGCCTGGCGCTCTTGTTACTTCATCGAGTCTGTCGCCTGGAAAAAAACCTTCTTCGCGAGTCATGGCGGACCGCTACACTTGGCTTCGAGAGGAGGTTGGCGAGGAGCAGGCTTGGTTGCGAGTGGTGGCGGAGGTTGAGGCCGAAGCGGTGTGGGGGGATGCGCGGCGAGTTGGTATCCTCGTCGCGGGCATCCCTCGGCTATGGGAGGTGCGGGCGCCGCTGACCCGGGCGGTGACCGAGCGACGTCATGCGTCGTTCGGCTGGCTGGGCGCGCACCAGGAGGAGTACCGCGCCTTTGCCGAGTGAAGGAACCCTGGCGGATGGTTCCTTTCTCGGTTGGGCCGATGTCCCTCTCTGTAAATGAATAAAGCAGCTGCGTTTCTTTTGTCTCTGCCTTTTTCTTCGTCGAGATTTTTGCCCTCGCCCTTTCACACGTAACCGAAAAGAGTACTACTTCGGGACCTCCGCCTCGGGGGGGAGGTCGCAGTGCTCTGGATCAGTAATGCGAGAGAGTTCTGAGAGAAAAAACACCTGGTCGGCCGTCGACCGCTACAGCTTCTTTTCGCTAAGTAACTTTTCGCGTGGTACAGAGAGGGGAGAGGCTGATTATGGGTAGAACCTTCTCAACTTTTCTATGTTCCAAGCGTTTGTAAGGAGATTGCCTTCAGTGTCTTTGAGACGGAAGGTGCCGGGTCGGAGGACTTCTGTGATGGTGAAAGGGCCCTCCCAGGGTGGGGAGAGCTTGTGCTTGCCCTTCGTGGACTGGACTTGACGCAGCACTAAGTCGCCGATTTCAAACGACTGCTAAACCACCGATCGTGGTATCGGCGCAGAGTTTGCTGATATTTGGCCGAGCGCAGGACTGCGACGTCTCGTGCTTCGTCGAGTTGGTCGAGGTCGTCTTGCTGTGCCTCTAGCCCCCATGCGCCGTTGTAGTTCTGCACTCTTGGCGCGCCGTACTCGAGGTCGGTCGGGAGGACGGCCTCCGCTCCGAACACCAAGAAGAATGGCGTGAACCCGGTCGATCGGGTCGGCGTGGTTCGTAGGCTCCAAAGAACGGGGGGCAGCTCGGCGGTCCACCGTCCCACGAATTTCTTCAGTCGACTGAAGATTCGCGGCTTGAGTCCTTGGAGGATCATGCCGTTGGCCCACTCGGCCTGGCCGTTGGCCCGGGGGTGCGCGACCACCGCCCAGTCGATTCGGATGTTGAAGTCGTTGCAGAACTCGAGGAACTCCTTCCCGCTGAATCGCGCGTTCGCTGTCGGTGATGATCGAGTTAGGCACCCCGAAGCGGTAGACAACATCGCGGAAAAAACTCGCCGCCTGTGCCGAGGTGATAGTTGCCATCGGCCTGGCTTCTATCCACTTGGTGAATTTGTCCACGGCGACGAGCAAGTGAGTGAAGCCCCCGGGCGCTTTTCTGAAGGGCCCGACCAGATCGAGCCCCCAGACCGCGAAGGGCCACGTAATAGGGATTGTCTGTAAGGCTTGCGCGGGCAGGTGCGTCTGCCTGGCGAAGAATTGGCACCCTTCGCAGGCGACGACGGCGTTGGCGCCCGCCACGGCGATCGGCCAGTAGAAACCTTGTCGGAAGGCTTTTCCTACCAGGGACCGTGGCGCAGCATGGTGTCCGCAGACCCCGTCGTGGATGTCGAGCAGAAGGTGCTTCCCTTGGTCGGCCCGGGATGCGCCACGAAGGATTCCGGATGGGCTCCTCTTGTAGAGGGAGTCGTCGACCAGGACAAATGACTTGGCCCGCCGAGCGAGGCGTCGAGCCTCAGTGGTGTCGGCGGGGAGTGACCCGTCTGTCAACCGGTCGACGAAGGGTTGTCTCCAGTCGGTTTCGACGTTCAGGACATCCAAATCCGACTCGGGCGGGTGATCATCTTCGGGCAGAGCGTCCGTCTTCGGGGGGTCGGTGGTGCCCCCGGCACTCGGGCCCATCCGGATCGACGGTTTATGGAGGTCGGAGACGAAGATCCCAGGGGGTACCGGTCCTTTGCCGGAGGCAAGGTTGGCAAGGGAGTCGGCTTCACTATTGTAACGCCGGTAACTGTGATGGAGCTCGAATCCCTTAAACCTTTCCTCAAGCCTGCGGACCTCCAAGCAATAGGCGGCCATCCGAGCATTGCGGGGCTCGGCGGCTTTCATCACTTGGTCGACGACCAACTTGGAGTCACCGTGAACGTAGAGCCGTCGCGCGCCGAGGTCGGTGGCGATCCGAAGACCGTTGACGAGTGCTTCGTACTCGGCGATATTGTTGGTGGCATCGAAGAGCAGGCGGATGGCGTACTGGAGCTTGTTGCCGAGTGGGGAGACGATGACGACCCCCGCACCGACCCCGTTCTTGGTGTAGGACCCGTCGAAGTACATTGTCCAGTACTCCGGGTCCTCGACCACCGTAGAGACTTGGGCCTCGGTCCACTCGGCGACAAAGTCCGCCAAGACTTGTGACTTGATCGCCGTCCTGGGGACGTACGATATGTCGAGGCCGTTGAGCTCGAGAGCCCACTTGGCGATTCTTCCGGTGGCGTCGCGGTTGTGGACAATTTCCCCGAGCGGTGAGGAGGTTACCACGGAGATGGTGTGTCGATCGAAGTAATGAGCGAGCTTCCTCTTGGTAATGAGTACTGAGTACAGCAGTTTCTATATTTGGGGGTATCGGACCTTTGTTTCGGAGAGTACCTCGCTGACGAAGTAGACCGGTCTCTGCACCTTGAAAACGCGGCCTTCCTCCGCTCGCTCCACAACGAGCGCCGCGTTGACGACCTGAGTCGTGGCAGCGATGTAGAGGAGCAAAGGCTCATGTGGCTCCGGGGCGACCAGGACCGGAGGCGAGGTCAGGAAAGCTTTCAGTCGACTGAGAGCTTCCTGAGCTTCGTGGGCCCAGCGGAAGCGGTCGGACTTCTTCATCAGCTTGTAGAGTGGCATCCCGCGCTCGCCGAGGCAGGATACGAAGCGGCTTAGTGCCGCGAGGCACCCCATCAGCCTCTGGACCCCCTTCAGATCGTTGATTGGCCCCATCCTTGTGATAGCGGAGATCTTATCACGGTTGGCTTCGATGCCGCGCTCGGAGACGATGAATCCCAGCAGCTTGCCCTTGGGGACCCCGAAGACGCATTTCTCGGGGTTCAGCTTTATGCGAAACCGTCGGAGGTTCGCAAAAGTCTCCTCCAGGTCGGCGATGAGGGCATCGGCCTTCCTGGTTTTGATAACGATGTCGTCGACGTAGGATTCGATGTTACGGCCAATTTGGTCTGAAAAACACGCCTGCATACACCGCTGGTATGTGGCGCCTGCGTTTTTCAGACCAAAAGGCATCGTGACGTAACAGTATGAGCCGTACGAGGTGATGAAGGAGGTCGCAAGCTGGTCGGACTCCTTCATCGCAATCTGGTGATAGCCCGAATAGGCATCTAAAAAAGAAAGGGACTCGCACCCGGCGGTGGAGTCCACGACCTGATCGATGCGAGGTAATGGGAATGGGTCTTTTGGATAGGCCTTGTTGAGGCTCGTGTAGTCAACACACATTCTCCATTGCCCCGACTTTTTCTTTACAAGAACGGGATTGGCGAGCCACTCGGGGTGGCGCACCTCTCTTACGAAGCCGGCGGCCAAAAGTTGGCGATCTCTTCCCCAATGGCCCAACGCTTTTCTTCGTCGAAACGGCGCAGGCGTTGGGCGACGGGTCTGGATCCCGCTCGGATGTTCAGGGAATGCTCGGCGACCTCCTTCGGAACTCCCGGCATATCCGAGGGTCTCCAAGCGAAGACGTCTCGGTTTGCTCGGAGGAAGTCGATGAACGCGCTTTCCTATTTGGCAGTGAGGGCGGCCCCGATCCGCACGGTCTTGGCGGGATCTTCGGGATCAACTGTGACTTCCTTCGTGTCCTCCGCGGACTTGAAGGAGCTTGGCCCCGACTTGCCGGAGTTGGGGGCGGACTCGGGGGCCTTCTCCTGGAGCTGGGTGAACTTCAGTGAAGCGATGATCACGAGGCCAGCCGCAATCGCTCCGCCAGAAGATTATAAGCGAGCTGAAAAGACGTGGCCACGGTGATGACACCCTGCGGCCCTGGCATCTTCAGCTTGAGATAGGTGTAGTTGGGGACCGCCATGAACTTCGCGTAGCATGGCCGTCCCAAGATAGCGTGGTAGGAGCCGGGAAAGTCCACAACCTCGAAAGTGAGGCTCTCGGTGCGGAAGTTGTCCGGGCTCCCAAAGGTGACGGGCAAGCCGACCTGCCCGAGAGGGTGGCCTGTTGGCCTGGGACGACGCCGTGGAAAGGCGCCTTGCTCGGCCGGAGGGCGGAGCGAGGGACCCCTAAGGCATCCAGGGTCTCAACATACATGATGTTGAGACTGCTGCCGCCGTCCATGAGCACCTTGGTCAGGCGCTTCGTCCCCACGATGGGGTCGACGACGAGCGGGTAGCGTCCCGGGTGCGGGATGTGGTCGGGGTGATCGGTCCGATCGAAGGCGATCGGGCACTCCGACCACCTTAGGTAGGAGGGCACGGCGGGGGTAGCCGTGTGAACCTCTCGGTGGGCGAGTTTTAGCCGTCGCTTGTCGGGCCAGAGCACTCGCCCCTCCGAAGATCATGAGGCAACCGCCGAGCCGTGGGAATGTCGGCTGGCTCATCGCCCTTCGCCGGCGTCGGTGCCGGTCGCGCTTCTTCCTTACCCCGCGATGTCGTGGGGTTTCGAGAGAAACCGCTTCAAGACTTCGCAGATCCTGATACTTGTGTTTGACGGGATAGTCGTGGTTCTGCACGGACTATCCATAAATTTTTCGAATCGGTGGGCGTCTGCTGGGCCTCTTGTTTGAGGTCGGTCGGCGATGGCGACCATTCGCCTTCGCGCCCTCGCTTCCTTCCGCTTCCTTTGTCGTGACGGCGGTCGGAAGGCGCCGCCTCGAGGTCGGTGCCTTGGCGGGCCGCCTTCCTTTCGAAGATGGCCCCCACGGCCTCCTCACGGAGGCGTGATTGGTGGCGATGTCGAGGAGCTCCTTGGTGGTCCGGTTTCGCACACCCCAACTTGTGGACCAGGGCCTCGCGACGTGGTGCCAGATGAACGCCGACGACGCCTGGGCCACGGATGTCGGGGAGTTCGTTGCACTGCTGGGAGAAGCGACGGATGTAGTCCCAGAGGGTTTCCCCCGGCTACTGCCTGCAGCTCTTCAGGTCCCAGGAGTTGCCAGGGCGTTTGTATGTGCCCTGAAAGTTCCCGACGAAAAGGTTCGTCAGGTCGGCCCAGCTGCCGATGGTGTCTGTGGGCAGGTACTCGAGCTAGGCTCGAGCTGAGTCCGTGTAACATCCCAAAATTTTGCTTTTCTTAAATTCATGTGTGATTTGGCACTTTGGTGAATTTTTGGAATTTTCTGGAATTTATTTGGATTTATTTGGAATTTATTTGAATTTATTCCATTTTGAAATAATTAAAGAATTTAATTTTGCAAATAAATTTTTGTTGGAAATATTTTATTTGAGTCCAAAATGATCCAAAATATTTTCGAATTTTTCCGAATTTTTCTCGAGTCATTTGCTATTTTTAAATGAATTAAATGAATTATGGAATTATTTTAAATATTAAATCTTGGAAAATCCAACTCGGGTCAAATCTTGTTCATCCGACCGAAGTCGGACTCGAGTCCGACCGAGCCGATTGACTCGACCGAACCACTCCTAACCCTAATCAATCCCAACCGTTGGATCAAGATCCAACGGCCGAGATCCGTCCGACCTGCACGAAGCCGTGTCGGACCGGACCGGTCGCCGCGCGATCGTGGCCGTTGGTTGTGCACGTGGACGGCCACGATTTCATCGCTCCGCCGAAGTCCGAAGCTGACTCCGCCGTGTCCGCCGTAGTGGAGAGCTAGGTCTCCGTTTTACTGCGGGACGCCGAGGCTATTTAATGCCCGAGGCATACCGAGGATCGCCATCCCACGCTGTTCGAAAACCTAGCTCGCGCCGCTTAGGATCTCACTGCTCGCCGTTATTGCTCGCCGGAGTTGGAAGTCTGTTCCGCCGCGATTAAACGCCGATATTCTTTGCCGTCCGTCCGTCCTCCGCCGTCATCAAGCCTGCATCCGGATTCCCCAAGACGACGCGTCGAGTACCCTCACTCGCCGGAGCGCTAAACGCCGACGGCAAGGTCGTCGTCACCGTCTCCGGTCAAGCCAGCGCCGCCGCGTGCCATCACCGGCCTCGAAGCCGTGCACCGCTTGGATCCAGATCGGACGGCAGCGGTGAGTTCACGTGTTTCCCAAACCCTAGAAACCCGATTAGATCCGACCGTTGGATCAAGATCCAACGGTTCACAATCGCCACGCGTCGTAGAAAGGCGATTATAGGATTAGATCTCGACCGTCCGATCTAGATCGAACGGCCCACGAGCATCGAGTAGTTTCAACGTGTTAACCCTGGATCTAATCCGCGCCGTTGATTTTCAAACCAACGGACGAGATTGCGCCACGTGTCGGGAAGTTGGACCGACGCGGTCAGCGGCCCACGCAGCTGCGTGTAGACGCCGACACGGGCCCGCGTGTCAGAGGGCCGCATGTCAGTGGCTAACCCAGCCAGCGCCGACGCCACCCATGACGTCCAAAGTTGGGTCCCACTGTCGGCGCCGTGGTGAGCCCGGCCGACGCCGGGCCGATGACGTCCACCCGAGTGGGCCCACATGTCGATCCGCGTGAGTGGACCGAGTCCACCGTGGACCCGTGAGCATGGACCGAGCCCATGGGCCGGTCGACGCCGCAGGCCAATCAGAGCTGCCACGTGTCCATGCCGACGCAATAATTAATTTCCGAAAAAAGAAAATGATTTATTAATTCGAATAATGATTTCAAATTTAGATTCAAACTTCAAACGCTTATAACTTTTGGCGTTTCAACTCCGATTTGAGCGATTCAAATTTCTAAATTTGTATAAAATTAAGATCTACCTAAATATGAATTTTATTTAATTTTTGGACTAAAGTTTTTCTCTGTAATATTATTTAATTGATTATTTAAACTTTAAATAATCATAACTTTTATGCGTTTAACTCCAAATTTGTGATTCCAGTTTCTAAAAATCCAGAAAATTATGTTCTCTGTTTATGGATTTTATTTGGAGTTTTGGGATCTTTTGCATAGTGTTTATTTGTGTATTTGCTATTTGCACGCTTTACGAGTAGACGTTGAAGTGCCTGGGAGGGATTCGAAGGAGAAGTATTGACTCAGATCCAACTCAAGACCAAGAGCAAGTGCTTTTGAAGGCAAGTTGTGCTTTGACCATGTTGATCCTATTTGAAATCTATTTTGATTTAAACTATTGCATGCTAGTTCAATTAGAAAGATACTTTGTTTAAACATGGGGGTTAGATAAATACCAAATTGTTATATGACACCTTGATTATCTAAGTATGTGCCATGACCCTTTGTCACCCTAGTTGTGGTTTACTAGTTGGACATTATTAAATTGCCAACATGGGTTTAGATCGTTGTAGTATAACGCTTAGAGCACGCTACGTGCTCATGACATGATTTTGGATAATTAAATGTTAATATTGACTTAATGATATATTGAACCTGTTTTGGAAAAGTATCATGTGATGTTGATGGCACGTGGTGCATGGTAATCAAGCGGGGTTTGATAAACGATTTTCGGCCAGGGGCATGTGGCAAGAGTAATCGTGGGCGGTGTGGCATTGGGAGTGTTGATTTGGTTTCGGGTAGTCTTGCCCTGGTCACTCTAAGGACTTAACCTTGCAAGCCTTTGAACTGGGTCATACTTGCAACCACATGGTGGAATGGGGCGGCCCTAGTTGACTAAGTCGCTAAGGACTCACTTGTGGAGCCTCGGGTGTCGATTACCGTTTGTGTGATTGTACGGGAGCGTATCGTGGCGTGGCCAGGTACCCATCTAACGGTGTGTTGGTCCCATACTTCGCCTTGGCTAAGGGAAGGGATGGTGTAGAGCACGAGCAGGAGAGGACCACCTGTGTTGTTTGAGGCTTCCGAAAGGCTTTGTTATGATCGCTCATTCGCATACTCTTGTATGGCGATTCACTACCGACGTGGTGAGTGGATTGTATCTTGTGGGTAAAGTGCATAACCTCACAGAGTGTAGAATCTATTTGAATAGCCGAGTCCACGATCTGGACAATGCTCGAATTACAGTCAAGGGTTAGATTTTACGAAAATAACTTGGATTTGAAAAGTTGGGTTGGTTTAATAATGAAGATGATGGAAATGTGGTTTAGGATGGGGAAAAATGTTTATTAAATTTCTGAAAAGTTATTTATGCTTTACTTATTTCTCTTGCTGAATCTACTTATATTACTTTTCAAAAGCTGTTTCTGCAAATATACCTTGAGCTATTCCTTTGTACCAAGCCATGCATATAGTATACTAGCTTGCATTCGTGTGCATGACTTCTTTGAGTACCAAGTACTCACCCTTGCCTCAACACAATATCGGTTGAAGAGGAGATTACGCCACTTTGGAGGAGGAACTCCAAGAAGACCCGTCTACTTAGGGATGCGAGCCCGGTCAGTTCTGTGGTATCTTGGATGGCGCCACAAGTTTATTTGATTTTCCGCTGCTATTATTTTTCTCTGAATAAGTTTCGCCTTGCAGGCATACATTTTGTAACTTGGCCATAAGGTCGAGTAACCGATTTAGTTATTTAAATAAAGTACTTTATTGGTATCGATTGGTATGATTGTGATATTTACCGATGTTAAGACTGTGTGCACTAGCGCGTTCTGGACTAGTGCTGAATACACAGAGGGTCGGATTTGTAAATTCGGGTCCCGACAGAGGTGGTATCGAGCCATACTTGACCGTAGGCTCAACCCTAAGCTAGAATGGTCGTAGTGAGGATAAAACCTATTTTCTAAATCTGAAAATTTGTGAAGACAAGAAATGACATCTCGACTTATCCCCTTCTCTTTCTCGCCTCTCTTGCTGAAATTTTCCCTTACCTTGTCACAATTTAAAAATTCCGAGTTCTTACGAAAAGCACTCTTGTGACAGATGGAGGAAGAGTTCAACTACGTTGATCTAGGAGTTGGTCACTTGCGGAACTTTGGCACATGCTACAAACTCTCGGAGATTTTGAGAAGCCCCAATACCAAGTGGAAGTGATCAGACAAGCGAGGATTGATCAAGGCTTGTGGCGTGAGGATTGAGGTACTGTCGGAAGAGGGCCAGGCAATCGCTCGATACACTGCCTTTGCTAGAAGATCTACAATGCAGATGGGTATCCAAGAAGTTTCACGACGAGCAATGCGGCACATTACGATATCCACGCCAGAGAGTTGGAAAGCACGGTGTTCCGTTATCATCAGCGCAGCGATAACCTTCTTGACCCGAAGACGATTCGGGATGAGAATGCCGAGTTACGCTTGGCACGATTAAATGTCGTCGCCAGGAAGATGTACTAGATAATACAAGCAGGAGCTACTGAAGGCCCGCAAGGAGATCACGGCGAGAAGAGCAGATGGCGGGAAGCTCAAGAGTATGTGGCACACCTTCTACGAAGGATTGACGAGTTGGAGATGACTTTATGCGGACCAGGACCGAGCGACTCGAGCTACACGAGCGGATCGGAGGAGTCGAGATCTCGATGAGGACACCGCTTCTTCGACTACCACAGATGACATAGTCGCTGGACATGGCGATCGTTTGGCGCCTATGCCGCGACACCGTACCCAGGCCGTGGAGGTTTTCGATGAGTGAGCTTAGGTTCTATAGTGAGACTCCTTCGGCCGAGTCGCGTCATAAAATAAAGAGTCACCCTTTAGGCGTTAGACTCAGTTAGTTCGATTTGGATTTGCTTTGTTTTTGAGTGTGCATTATGTGTTGCAAGGCCCTTAGGCATTGTAAGCAGCCATACCAAGTTATTAATAATAAAGATGGACCTTAAAGTTACCCCTTGCCCCGCATAAGTTCCATATTACTTGTCTATTCTTGTTTCCCTCTCATCTCTAAACCTAGAGCAATCAATGATGGTGAACACCCGTGGGAACTTTGGAAGCAATGGGAGTGGATCTCGCCCAACAGAAAACCCCAATGATGGAGCACCGACCGCTTGGATGTGCAGAATTTTGGAGCATTTCTTGCTGCTCGAGACTCCGGTTGATGCATGCTATGATGCAACAAATGCAGCGTCCTTTGCTCAGGCCACTTTGCTAATCAAGTTAATCGGGGACCACGCCGAGAATACAAAGTGTCGAGTTCATGAGGACTCACCCACCCACTTTCTCTGGGAATGCCAATCCGTTGGAGGCCGACGATTGGTTAAGATCAATCGAGAGGAAGCTACACATAGCTCAATGCATAGGGAATGAGAAGGTACTTTACGCTTCTCATCGATTGGAAGAACACGAATGGTGGGAGAACTTCGTGCCCACGCAGAGAACCCTCAAGATATCACTTGGGAAGAGTTCACGGTTGCATTCGAAGCGGTATCACGTGCTGAAGGAATTATGGACCTTAAGAAGGAGGAGTTGAGCAACTGAAGCAAGGTAATCGGCCGGGTCGACTACTGAACAAGTTCACACAGCTACGCGCTCCTTTTTGAGGATGTAGCGACAGATAAATCTAGGCAGTCTCGTTTCATGAAGGGACTCAACTCAGGATTGCAAGTAGGGTTGATCACCCACACCTTTCCAGATTTCCAAGAGTTGGTGAATAAGGCGCTTATTCTTGAGGACAAAGCGCAAAGGCTGGATGAGAACAGAAGCGCGAGAATGCAACAAGGACACCATCCTCAGCACCAAGACACATCAATCAGAACTACCAGACCCAGCCCCGCTAGAAACGCTACCGAGCGATCGGCAAAAGAAGGCAGGTGAGACGCCGTTACAATCGCAACGAGCCAGGACACTTTGCCATGATTGTCAGAAGAAGGCAGCGAGCGACGATTCGCTTCAATCTAGGAACCACCCCAGCTAGACGCCAAGAGAGCCACACCCGGACCGTGGTGAGAGGCCGAGTCAACCATGTCACCGCAGACGACTGCAGAATGCTACGGGACGTAAATCTTGGGTAAGTTACTTGTTAACTCGGTACATGATTTTGTTTGACTCTGAGCCGCATTCGTTTGTTTCGCAAGGCTTTGCGGCTAGAAATGACTTGAGAATTGCAAGACTTAAGTGCATGCTTTTAGTTCAAACCCACAGTTCCGAACTCCGAGCGGAAGTAGGATGTTCGGGTGAGAATACTAATAGATGGAATAGAGTTCCTAGCAAACCTTATAATTTTGGAGACCCAGGACCTTAGAGGTTATATTGGGAATGGATTGGTTATCCAAACACAAGGTCAGTATTGGATTGTGGACGAAGAACTATCTCGATTGAGAGCCCGTGTGGGAAGAAAGTGGAATTTCAAGCCACTGCGATTAGAGATGGACATTGATGGTTAACAGTACCAAGGCAATCAGCATAGAGGATGTTCCGGTAGTGAATGAGTACACACGTTTTCGAAGATCTACGGTATGCCGCTTGACAGGGGACATAGAGTTTGTGATAGAGCTTGTCAAGATGCACAAAGACCGATAGCAAAGAGACCCTATCGGATGTCCACCGAGGAGTTGGTAGAAATGAAGAAACACTAGAGGAGTTAATGGAGAAAGGATTTATCGAGACCAAGTTCGCCGTGGGGAGCACCAGTTTTGTTTGTCAAGAAGAAGGGCGGGAGTTTCGGGATGTGCATTGACTACCGTGCACTCAATGAAGTCACCGTGAAGAATAAGTATCCGCTACCAGGGATTGATGATTTGTTTGATCGATTAAGAGGAGCCGGAGTTTTCTCCAAGATTGATCTCGAGATCGGGATACCATCGATTGAAGATCCGATCGAGAAGATATTCAAGTGCATTCTCGTCAAGATATGGACATTACGAGTTTACTGATTATGTCCTTTGGGTAACGAATCGCGGCTTATTTCATGAATATGATGAATAAGGTGTTCATGGAATATTTGGACAAGTTTGTCGTCGTGTTCATAGAGCGATATCCTAATCTACTCCAAGGCGAGAGGATGAACATGCCGAACACTTAAGGCGAGTTTTGGAAAGGCGAGGAACGACAACTTTTAGCCAAGTTAAAGCAAGTGTGATTTTGGAAGGACAAGGTGGAGTTTCTTGGACATGTAATGACCGAGAGAGTCATTTGTGGATCCAAGCAAAGTAGAAGCGGTGTTACATTGGGAGCAGAAAGCGTGACCCATTCGGAGTTTCCTTGGAATGGCAGGATACTACCGCCGTTTCATCGAAGGCTTTTCGACAATTGCGAAACCTCTTACGCAATTCTTTGAAGAAGGAAAAGAAGTTGGCATGGACGCCTTGAGAATGTGAGAAAGGATTTGAGGTGAAGAAGCGATTGACATCAAGACCGGTGTTAGTTCTACGGATGTTGCTCAAAGCCGATATTTATTGTGACGCATCACGCCAAGGACTTGGATGTGTCTTGTCTGAGAATGGAAAGGTCGCCGCTTATGCATCAAGGCGATTGAGGCCGCATGAGGAAAATTATCCGACACATGACCTAGAGTTAGTGCCGTAGTGCATGCCTTGAAGATATGGCGTCACTATCGATTGGAAGCAGGATGTGAAGTGTATACGGATCATAAGAGCCTTAAGTACATATTCACCCGATCGGATCTGAATATGAGGCAAAGGAGATGGTTAGAGTTGATCAAGGACTATAATGTTGGAATCCATTACCATCCGGGAAGGCCAGCGTAGTAGCCGACGCCTGAGTCGGAAAAGCCATACCGTGAGTACGTTGCTAGCCACAAGTCGAGGATGAGTTATGTGAGGATTTTCAGAAAATGAAGATTGAGGTAGTACCTAGCGGATTCTTGGCCGCATTAGAAGTAAAGCCTACCTTAGAGGATCAGATCCAGAAGGAGAAGGATGATGACAAGATCCGAGGATTAAGTCCATCAAGGAGGAAAGCGAGGCGAGGACTTCAAATTGGATGAACAAGGCACGTTGTGGATGAAGGATCGCATTTGTGTGCCTAACAAAAGGAGTTAAAGCAAGCGATTTTGGAAGAAGCCCATGACTCTAAGTACTCGATTCATCACAGAGCGCCAAGATGTCGGAGATCTGAAGGAGATTACGGTGGCGAGTATGAAGCGTGAAGTTGCAAACCATGTTGCATTGTCACGGCGTATGCGGAGAGTCAAGGCAATGCATCGAAACCAACCGAGATTGCTACTGACGGCGAAAATACTGAGTGGAAGTGGGAGGGAAATCGGAATGGATTTCATTACCGGTTTCTTAGAAGACTCAAGGAGTTATGACTCCATATGGGTTATAGTGGATCGCTGACTAAAGTAGCCCATTTTATCCCGTGAAGACCACTTACTCGGGAGATAAGTTATGAGTTGTACATGATCGAGATTGTTTGTTTGCAGGTGCCAAGGAGGATTGTATCGGACGGAGGTACCCAATTTACCTCAAGGTTACGGAATAAGTTGCATGAAGCCATGGGGACCCGTTTGAACTTGATCTGACTTATCATCCCACAGGCGGATGGGCGGTGACCAGAAAAGAGTCAACCCGGTCTGGAGGATATGTTAAGAGCTTGTGCATTGGCTTATGCTACCTCTTGGGATAAAAGTTTGCAGTATCATAGAGTTTAGTTACAACAATAGTTATCGAGGCTAGTTTACCGATGTCACCTTTTGAGGCCTTTGTATGGTCGACCTGCCGGACACCATTGAATTGGAATGAGGCCGTAGCGCCGTGTCTTTGGGCTGATATTCTTCAAGAAATTTGAAGAAGCGGTCGCTATGATTAGGGAAAGGTTGAGGATAGCCCAATCCACGACAAAAGTTATCTTGCGACAATCGTCGCCAGAGATTTGAGTTTTGAACGAGAAAGCTTTGTATACCTCGATTACGCCTCTCGGGGAGTTAAGAGGTTCCATGCCAAAGGAAACTTGCACCCGTTATGTTGGACCATTTAAGATTTTGAGCGCATGAGCGAGATTAACTTATCATTGAGTTGCCCGCGATCGTTAAGCGGTACATGATGTATTCCATGTGTCCAGTTGAAGAAATGTCTCAGTTCTGAGAGCAGGACACGCTAGAGTTAATTGAGTTGCATGAGGATTTGACTTATAAGGAACATCCTGTGAGGATTCTAGACACAATGGATCGAGAAACTAGAAACAAGTCAACCCGTTTACGTAGAGTTCGATGGAGCAACCATGAAGAAAGCGAAGCGACTTAGGGGCCTTGAAGAGGATTTGAAGAAAGAATTTCCAAACCTATTCCTTTAGTGAGCCACTGAATCTCGGGGGCGAGATTCTATTAAGGGAGGTTTGTAACATCCCAAAATTTTGCTTTTCTTAAATTCATGTGTGATTTGGCACTTTGGTGAATTTTTGGAATTTTCTGGAATTTATTTGGATTTATTTGGAATTTATTTGAATTTATTCCATTTTGAAATAATTAAAAGAATTTAATTTGCAAATAAATTTTTGTTGGAAATATTTTATTTGAGTCAAAATGATCCAAAATATTTTCGAATTTTTCTGGAATTTTTACGAGTCATTTGCTATTTTTAAATGAATTAAATGAATTATGGAATTATTTTAAATATTAAATCGCTGGAAAATCCAACTCGGGTCAGAAATCTTGTTCATCCGGCCAAATTAGGACTCAGTCCACCGAGCGAGTTGACTCGGTACCGAACCATCTAACCACTAATCAATCGTAGTTGGATCAAGATCCAGGTATCCGTCAAACCAGACCGAGCGTGTCGGACCGGACCGGTCGCGCGCGATCGTGGCGTTAGTTGTGCCACGTGGGCGACCTACGATTTCATCGTCTCCGCCCGAGTCCGAAGTGAGACTCCGCCCGGCAAATGTCGCTGCCGTGAGAGCTAGTCTCCGTTTTACGCACGGGCAGCCGAAGGCTATTTAATGCCGAGGCATACCGAGATCGCCATCCCACGCCCGGTTCGAAACCTAGCTCGCGCGCCAGGATCCCACCGTCGCCGTTATTGCTCGCGGAGTTGGAAGTCTGCATTCGCCGCGATTAAACGCCTTGATATTCTGCCGTCCGTCGTCCTCGCCGTCATCAAGCCCAGTCCGGATTCCCCAAGGCGAGGCAGCGTTCGAGTACCCTCACTTCGCGGGCGGCGCCCTTGAAGCAGCCCGAAGCGGCAAGGTCGTCGTCCGTCTCCGGTCAAGCGGCGCCGCGGCGTGCCATCACGTCCACGAGCCGATGTACCGCGGTGGATCGAGATCGGGCGGCAGCGGTGAGTTCACGTGTTTCCCAAACCCTAGAAACCGATTAGATGCGGGCCAGTTGGATCAGATCCAGCAGTTCCCGCAATCGCCACGTCTTTATTGATCGCGATTATAGGATTAGATCTGGACCGTCCGATCTAGATCGAGCGGCCCACGAGCATCAGTAGTTTCCAGCGTGTTAACCGGATCTAATCGCGCCGTTGATTTTCAAACCAACGGGCGAGATTGCGCCACGTGTCGGGAAGTTGGGCCGGCAGCGGTCGGCGCCCGTCCATGGCGTCGTGTGTAATGACATGAGGCAGCGTGTCGAGAGGGCGCATGTCGGTAGCTAACTTGACCAAGCCAGCGTCACCCATGGCGTCCGCAGTGGGTCCCACATCGTGCGCAGTGGTGAGCCCGTGACGTCGTGATAGCGTCAAGCGCGAGTGAGCCCACATGTCGATCACGTGGTAGTGGGCCGAGTCCGCCGTGGACAGTGAGCATGGGCCAGAGCCCATGGACCGGCTGGCGTCGGCGAGGCCAATCGAGGCTGCCACGTGTCCATCTGGCCTTAATAATTAATTTCGAAAAAAGAAAATGATTTATTAATTCGAATAATGATTTCAAATTTAGATTCAAAACTAAGCGCTTATAACTTTTTGCGTTTCAACTCCGATTGAAGCGATTCAAATTTCTAAATTTGTATAAAATTAAGATCTACCTAAATATGAATTTTATTTAATTTTTGGACTAAAGTTTTTCTCTGTAATATTATTTAATTGATTATTTAAACTTTAAATAATCATAACTTTTATGCTTTTAACTCCAAATTTGGCGATTCCAGTTTCTAAAAATCCAGAAAATTATGTTCTCTCTGTTTATGGATTTTATTTGGAGTTTTGGGATCTTTGCATAGTGTTTATTTGTGTATTTGCTATTTGCACGCTTTTACGAGTGAGCGTTGAAGTCTGGGAGGGATTCGAAGGAGAAGTATTGACTCAGGATCCAACTCAAGACCAAGAGCAAGTGCTTTTTGAAGGCAAGTTGTGCTTTGACCATGTTGATCCTATTTCGAAATCTATTTTGATTTAAACTATTGCATGCTAGTTCAATTAGAAAGATACTTTGTTTAAACATGGGGGTTAGATAAATACCAAATTGTTATATGACACCTTGATTATCTAAGTATGTGCCATGACCCTTTGTCACCCTAGTTGTGGTTTACTAGTTGGACATTATTAAATTGCCAACATGGGTTTAGATCGTTGTAGTATCTTTGCTTAGACCTTTACGTGCTCATGACATGATTTTGGATAATTAAATGTTAATATTGACTTAATGATATATTGAACCTGTTTTGGAAAAGTATCATGTGATGTTGATGGCACGTGGTGCATGGTAATCAACTGGGGTTTGATAAACGATTTCGGCCAGGGCATGTGGCAAGAGTAATCAGGTGGGCGGTGTGGCATTGGGAGTGTTGATTTGGTTTTGGGTAGTCTTGCCCTGGTCACTCTAAGGACTTAACCTTGCAAGCCTTTGAACTGGTCATACTTGCAACCACATGGTGGAATGGGGCGGCCCTAGTTGACTAAGTCGCTAAGGACTCACTTGTGGAGCCTCGAGTGTCGATTACACCGTTTGTGTGATTATGCGGGGAGCGTATCGTGGTCGTGGCCAGGTACCCATCTAACGGTGTGTTGGTCCCATACTTCGCCTTGGCTAAGGAAGGGATGGTGTAGAGCACGAACCGGAGAGGACCACTGTGTTGTTTGAGGCTTCCGAAAGGCTTTGTTATGATCGCTCATTCGCATACTCTTGTATGGCGATTCACGGTGACGTGGTGAGTGGATTGTATCGTGTGGGTAAAGTGCATAACCTCTGCAGAGTGTAGAATCTATTTGAATAGCCGAGTCCAAGGTACTGGACAAAGCTAGGGAATTACAGACAATGGTTAGATTTTATGAAAATAACTTGGATTTGAAAAGTTGGGTTGGTTTAATAATGAAGATGATGGAAATGTGGTTTAGGATGGGGAAAATGTTTATTAAATTTCTGAAAAGTTATTTATGCTTTACTTATTTCTCGCTTTGAATCTACTTATATTACTTTTCAAAAGTGTTTTCGCAAATTTACCTTGAGCTATTCCTTTGTACCAAGCCATGCATATAGTATACTAGCTTGCATTCTGTGCATGACTTCGAGTACCAAGTACTCACCCTTGCCTCAACACAATATCGGTTGAAGAGGAGATTACGCCACTTTGGAGGAGGAACTCCAAGAAGACCCGATCTACTTAGGGATGCGAGCCCGATCGGTTGCCTGTGGTATCTTGGATGGCGCCACTAAGTTTATTTGATTTTCATTTGCTATTATTTTTCTCTGAATAAGTTTCGCCTTGCGAGGCATACATTTTGTAACTTGGCCATAAGGTCGAGTAACCAGTTTGGTTATTTAAATAAAGTACTTTATTGGTATCGATTGGTATGATTGTGATATTTACCGATGTTAAGACTGTGTGCACTAGCGCGTTCCTGGACTAGTGCTGAATACACAGAGGGTCCGGATTTGCAAATTCGGGGTCCCGACAGTCCGCAAGGTAGATGGGGAGATACTGGATGATGAAGGAGTCATCCGTCGCTCCCCCCGCTCGGCAAGCGAGCCGGTAGTCTTCTAGCCAGACACTGGGGTTGGTGGCCCCTGTGTATTTGGCTATGTTAGTCGGGGCCCGGAACCTGGTCGGGAAGCCGGCGTTGCGGACGGCGCGCGTAAACGCCCGCGGCCCGGGGCCATCAGGACCCTGGTCACGGAGCTCGCGTGGTCCGCTATCGGCGACCTGCGAGGGTGCCGCCGCGTCGACAACTCTCCTTCGCGCCTCGAGGGTGGCGCGAAGATCATACTTGTCCCCCAGGCGGTGGCGCACCAGGGTGTATGATGCCTGGGGGAGCTCGTGGAGCGGGGCCGTCCTGGCTGGGCTCTGTCGACCCTGTGAGGGGGAGTGGCCCAGGCGGCCCGAGGTGGCGCCTGACCGTCGGGAGCCGGAGCCTTGGGCGTGCTGAATGACGGCACGTTCTACCAGTCCCCGGAGGTTTTGGTAGGTACTTCTGGCTCCGTTGGCTCAGGCAGTCCGCGGAGCAGCATTGCCGCCGCAGCGATGTTCTGGTTGGCGTGGGGGAAGAACGGAAGATCGCCGCCCCTCGGCTAGCGGTGATGCACTGGCGTGGCGCGCGGCGCCAGGACAAGTGGCGGCTCGGTGTCGTTGCTCCAGTCGGCCTGAAGTTTGTCGAGCTCGGCCTTCGGGCCTCCGGCTCCTCGCCACGTGACGGAGGTCGGCGGCGCCCAGTGGCGCGCGTCGTCTTCCCATTGGGATTCCTCCCGCCGCGCTTCGTCGCGCGGGAGGAGGGTCCCGAGGGTAGCGGGGGTGGAGGACGGTTCCGCCGCACCCGTCATATTGCACTCTCGAGAGTTCATCTGGCGCGGGGGGTGCTCCCTATCGGAGCTGGAGCCGTGGCTGGAGGAGTCCCCTAGTAGGTCGTGGAGGGAGGTAGGCGCGTAGCCAGCCATGGCCACGAGCCGGGAACTCGCGGAAGGCGAGATCCTTGCTCGTGGCGAGTCGCGCGTGGCTTTGTCGGAGGCGGTGCCGTCGCGCGATGAGGCCGCCGAGGAGGCCCGTAGCGGGGTCTCGAGGCGGAGGTTGCCGAGAACGTCGGCGACCACATCTAAGCTCGTGGAGGGCGCCCGGTCTCGGAGGGCGGCGGGGACGAGGACAAGCTCCCCTGCCGCGGTGACGATGAAGTCGAGGGCTCCGAAACGGATCCAGCCCCTCGACGCCGGCGAGTCGTTGTGGGCGAAAAAAGCCATCGGGGAGGAAGATGGGAATCCGAAGATGAGGATGTCGATGAAGACGCGCGAGAAGCCCCTACCTGGCGCGCCAACTGTCGGTGTTTCGTGCACCGGCAATGCGAATTTATGGTCGGAGGGGGTCGCGCGCTCCCTCTCCCCGAATGGTCGACCCAAGAGGCCTGGTGTTTATACTGGTTCAGGCTGAACATCCCTACTCCAGTTCGTGTGAGGTGGATTGTATTGATTCTTGATCGTTTTTGTGTCCCCTTTACAAGCTCGCCCCTCCTCCCTTTATATAGGCGAGGAGGAAGGTTACACTGTTGGTTAGAAAAAAGAGGAAAATACTGTGCTCTTGGTCGTCCGAAAGTAGCGGGCTGATGGGACTGGCCGCCGACTCCCCGCCTGCTTCTTTGGTCAGTAATTCTTTGCGTCGCTCGTAGTAAATGCGAGGGCCGGGAACTTGTGCCGCTATGTCATCGTTATTATGGCTGGCATTTAATGCGCTCGATACGCAATAAATGCCGTCGCTTCTTGGGATATCGGAGACCTGGTCGCGATTTCGGACCTTGCCCGGTGGTCGCGACTTCGGGCCTTGACTGGCCTGGGTCGGCCCGTGCGTCTTTTTGGGCCGCTGGGGGTACCCATGGTACGGGTACTCGTCAGGGCTAGATCCATTGGAAATCTTATCTCCTAAGCTTTCAAACGAGTGGTCGTACGTCGAAAATGGAGTTCGGGAGCCCAAGATATGCCGGTTTGAAGTTGAGGTGCTACTGGATGGCCGAACCAGACTCGGCGACGAACTGGGCTTCAACATGGGCCTTCCTTGGCATATGGGCTATCCTTGGTGAGTGGTCCCGACGTGCTGGGCTACCAAAGGTGGATGGAAAGACCATGCTTCTGGATTAAGCCCTCCATGCAACGTAGATGAAGTGGCGGCCGAAACACCGAAGTTCGGCAATGAAGGTGTCGCCGGGAGATAAAGGGCAGCGGTCGTATCCATGGTTGGGATGTCCTCATCAGGAACCAAGCGTACATTACCAGACAAAGGGTGAATCAACTATTTTTACATAATTTAAGGCCTAACGGCCAGAGTTTTACAAAAGGAGGCGTAGCGAGCCCCGAATATCTTACATTACAAAAGACCGCATAGACATAACCTGAGCACAGCCAAGACCTTAAAACCAAATAAAATTGCTATCTACGGCTTCCTGGAAATCCTCGGCGTCTTGAAGCTATGGGAGAGTTGTGTGCGTCTTGAAGCTATGGGAGAGTTGTGTTTAAGCAAGGGTGAGTACACAACCATACTCAACAAGTCGCACGGAAATTTCTGAATACTACATGCAGAGATTTATCCTAGGGTGGCACAAGTTTAATTATTTGTGTGAATGCAATTTTATTTCTAAGTTCATTTTACATTTGAGACACAAACTATATATAATAGTAAAGGGGGGTATTCTCAAAGTAATCACCATTAAGTCATATTCTCAAAATTCCAAAGAACTACCGGAGCTCGGTTACGGGAGTCACCCCATTTTAAATTTAGCTTCATTAACAGGAAGCACGGCATATTCGAATACCATTTAATTAGATTTTGTAGAGCTGGTCAGCTTTACCCACAAGATATCTGCGGCCGTTAATGCCAAGCGCTAGTTACATGCAACTTAAATACATGTGGTCAGGCCGAGACCATACAGCCTTTTGTTGCTCATTCCTGGATATTCCCTAACCAGTAGGCCCAAGGCCACTCCACTCAGGACCCACTGTCTAGAGCGAGTACCTACTGTTGTGAGAACTGGCGAATGGCGCTCTCAAGCCCATTCCCGTTCCACCCCATCGGTCATTCCCCTGTCGGGAATGCCGCTCCGCATTCTCCTTCTAAGAATGGCACCACCATGTAAGTATTTTTCCAGGAAATAAACAATGTATTGAGCTATGTCGGAGACGATTCAACTAACCGGTCCGACTTGTGGTTGAGCGGGATCTTAAGTTATTTACTTTGCTCAAGGGGGTTTAACCTTATGTTGCCAAAGACCAAGCCATTTAACAATCCACAAACCCACCTGGTACCTACTCGTACCAGCCACCCAAACCAACCATGGTATTAATCATCAGCTAGGGATCGGACTCACATCCACCTCGTGACTAGCCCAATACTGTCCCCCTGACCGTAGCACATTTAAATACTCCGAGCCAACTCCTTGCCAACCTTTTATTTCGCATTTAAAGATTTTGAGTGAAACTAATATAATTAATAATAAACTATGGCATGTATGATTATTAGCTAAGGTCATTCAAGGTTTAATATGGTTCATCAACATTAAGGAGGCAAATCGCGAAACTGGGTATAGCTATGTTGCATGTCATTCTACACTAACAATTTTCAGTACTAAACATACAGTTCAAAGTAATGCAGTATAAATTAAATACTATAATATTATCAGGGCAATTTGAGTTCAATATGTTCAAAGGCGTGCTGCTTGCCTTGCTGCGCGGCGGGATCGGCTAGGTCGTAGTCGACGTAGTCGTACACATCTTCACTTGGGTTCTGCTCTGGCTCCTAGGTCTGCTCGAGCTCCAACTACTGCGCGAACGTCGGATCTAGCGCGGAAAATGAAACAAAAAATGAAAAGCAACTGAAAAACGAAAATGGAAACGAAGCAGAAAAAATGGGAAAAAGGCCGGAGGACGATTTGAGGGAAATTTGGGTATTTTTGGAATTTTGGGAACTTCAACTGGCGGAACAGATGCCATATTTGGACTCAGTGGCTCGGAACAGTAAGGATAGTGTATTTTGGTTATTTTTGGAGTTTTCGGGGAGTTTTGGAATTTTTGGATTATTAATAGGATTTATCGGATTATTTGAATCCGAAAAGAAAATAAAAAAATAGTATAATAGTGCTAGGCCGCACTCAGGCATGGCCCAACTTGGCCGAATGGCTCAGCAGAATGCACGCTGCCACTGGAACATGGGCCGCCCATGAGCTGGCTTTCGGCCCGACAGCGGGCTCGCTTGTCAGCGGCTTGGGGGAGGCTGACAGGTGGGTCTAGGGACGAGGAGGCTGATGCGCGGGTCCTCGGCATAGTGCCACTGACTGGTGGGGCCAACCGATGGCGCGGCGGGGCGTGGGTTAAGACAAACATGCGGCGCCCGGGCGCAGATAGACACACAGAGAGAGAGAGCACACTGAGGGTTAGGGTTTGGGCGAGCGAGGCGACGGCGCTGCGATTCGGGTGCGGCTAGGCGGCTGGTGGCTCGAGGCGAACAACGGCTTGGCCGGAGCCGAGGGAGAAGAAGGGGTTGGAGAGGGACTCGGCAGGGCCGCCGGGCTAGGTTTAGGGTTAGGGTTAGGGGATTTGGGGCGGGGAATCGGGGGCGGAGGGGTGAGTGGCGGCGGTGCGAGGCCCTCGACCGGAGGGGGAGACGAAGAGGGGGTTTGGCAACGAGGGAAAAGAGGGGGAAGAAGGGGCAGTGCTCATCGAGGGAGAGAGGGCGAGCATGAGGCGGGGGCGAGCACGCGCAAGGGTATTTATACCTGCACGGCAGCTCGGGCGGCGAGGGAGCCATTGGGCTGCCGACATGGGGGAAGAGGCGACGGGGGCAGGTTTGCGTAGGCGAGCCGGCAGGTCACGTGGGGGCCAGGAGATGGGTGTGAGGTGGGCGATGACCGGGTGAGAGAGGGGGAGCAGGCGGGCTCGCGAGGCTAAGCGGAGCGACAAGATGGCAGCTGGTGAAAGCAAGCGCGCGACAAGATGCGGAGACCGGACGGAGCTCGAAGGACTGGGCAAACGGGCTGCAACCGGTCGTGAGGGAGGAGGCCGACGGACCAGCGGTCTGATTTAAGGGTTTGCAGATAAGAGTTCAACCACTCCAACCCAAATTCCAAACTCAAGTCAAGGTCAAAATCAAATTAAACTTGAATTAGGTTTTGATTCCTTTTGAAATTTTAGGGTTGTTTCACATATGTCTCCTTTAATGTAAAGATGATGCCGATTGGTTCCCCTCATTATGTTTTTTTGGTTCCCTCTGTGGGCACAACTTAGGACAATGACACATGGTAAGGAAGGACTCATCGGAGACGAGGATGGGCGAGCCTTGACATAGGCAAAGAATTGATGATGATCCGACTGAAAGATGTGATAATTGCCCAGAGGGGGTGAATAGGCTTTTAAAATTTAATCTAAATTAATCGTAGTGGAAATAAATCAGAACTTCTGATATTCTAATCGGAACTTCTGATACCAAATCGGAACTTTCGACTTTCTATCGGAATGTCCGATCTATTCAGAAATTGAAGGAACACAAGCAAATGTAGCTACTTAATATATAACTCTACTACAGGCAAATGCAAGATAGATTAAAGGAACTAGACAAGATGCACAATAAGCAACAAGTAAGTAAGTTAGAGAGACGAAAGAATTTGTTCCCGAAGTTCGGATCCTTGAGGGGATCCTACGTCTCCGTTGAGGAAGCTCACAAAGAGCCGTGTCTTTTCCAACCCTTTCCTCCCAAACCTCGGTCACACTTGAGGTTCGGCTTCACTATTGATTTCTTCCCTTTCGGAGGTGAAATCGATCTTCACAAACCTCTCACGGCCACCCACAATCTTTAGGGGCTCGTGAGTGACGCCGAGTTGTCAAGGAGTCCTCAACCTCCAAGAGTAATGAATGCACCGCAAATCCAATCTTGGAGATGAACTCTAGTGCTCAAGATGAATGTCTCTCGCTTTTGCTTTTAGCCCTAAATCTCTTCTTCACACATCACCCATTAAATGATCACTAAGATCAAAAAGGAGGATAAGAAAGATGACTTCAAGAGAGTGTATTGAATGGTCAAGGTGCTCAGCCAACAAGAAGTCCAACCCATTTAAGAGGGGGTGAAGTGGTATTTATAGAGTGAGGCAAAAACTAACCGTTATGCCTCCACTCGACCACATATCGGAACTTCCGATGTAGACATCGGAACTTCCGATGTGACTTATTTTTCAGAAAACAACACACCCCAACGGTCGAAACAATACACATCGGAACTTCCGATTTTCACGATCAGAGTATCCGATGTATACAGAGAGTTACTTTTGAAAAACCTTTTTGAAAAGTTTCTAAGTCAAAATCGGAATGTCCGATACACAGATCGAAACATCTGATCTATCCAGAGAGTACCCTTTTTAGATTTTACAAGGATCAAAACTTCCGATCAAAAACATCGAAATATCCGAAGTGTCCAGAGAGTATCCTAAACTTCCAAGCACTCATTGGAACATCCGATATGCATATCGGAATGCCCGATGTATCTAGAGAGTGCACAAAATACTTACATCGGAAAATCCGATGTATCAGAACTTCCGATATAAAATTGGAACATCCGATCTGGATTGAAAATAAAACCACTCGGTGTGCATGTTGTGACTCGTGTCTCTCGACAAAAATGTGTAAGCATTCATCTCAGCATAGAGACTTATCCTTGATCAACTACGTTGCATCCCCCTTAATAGTACAGCATATCTATGACTCAATAGTAAATGTAAATTACACTGTAATGACGCCGTTTTTCTTTCTTCTGCTTTTTGAGGGTCGCCAAAGTTCGTAGATACTTTTGCTTCGGGACTTTCACTTGTTTATTAACTCATTGAACGCATTAATCCATTTAATCATTTGTTATTAATCATCCAAAACTCACTTAGAAACTTATATGCACTTTCAATCCGACCAGAGATCTTGACTCTAGTGGCCACAAGGCCCCTTGTCGGTGGGGAGGAGGACGATGAGTGGCGCCAGAGCTCGAAACAAAAGCGAAGGGGAGGACGTTAAGCGACGGCGACGCCGAAGCTCGAAACCGAGGAAGCTGAGAAGGCCATTTACACTGGTGACCCTCTCGTCAATCGCCGACCTCCACACAACTGCTGCCTCGCCTATCGTCACTGGGAGAGGGAGAGGAAAGGGAGTAGCTAGAGACAGGAGTGAGGAGAGAGAAAAACACAATACTATCATACGACAATACTATCATACGAGTATTTCGTACCTTACCCAAATCTTGCATGAATATTGGAGCATTTCAACGGTACCAAATGTGCATGATATCCATACATTTGTGGGAAAGCCACTCTCCGTATGTGGAGTGAAAAAAAAAAACAAACAAAATAACCGCTACAAGTTTAGGTACGTATTTCAAGCTTTGGACCAAGGGGCCCGAGTTAGAATGTACCCTGGTCTGGCCTAGCATTCGATGCTGGGATGAACTTGGTCTGCCTCCTCCCGGGTCTGAACAGCAGACCTAAACCAAACGACTCCAAACTTCATACTATTAAGTTTGGGCCGCCATCAATCCTGTGAATGCAGAAGTCTACGTAGACGCCCATGACAGTCGCAAACAGAGATAAAAAGGAACGGAAAGTTGTTTGTTGTCGTTTTCATATTCTTTACCATTAACAAAAATAAAAATCGGAAACCTTAGAAATAGATATAGAGAGTGGATATGAAAACGAAAGCGGAAAATTCCATCCAGGTATGTTCCCAGTTGTAACACCCTAAAAATTTGCAAATTTTTTAATTGAGCATTCAATTCAGATTTTATGAAGTTTTTCTCCGAATTTTAGCATTTAATTAATGATTTTTTTCCTATTTTAAGAATTAAATAAATAATTTATTTGAGAAAAATGTAACCAAAATCTTGCTGGAAATAATTTTTCTAAGTTCAAAATGTTATAAAATATTTTTGAGAATCTTTGTAGAATTTTTTAACTCTATTTGATATTTTCTATAAAGCAATATATATTTTTGGTATTATTTAAATTAAAAAACATAATTTTTTGCTTTCATTTACATGGAATTTTCGTTTTTGTTTCCGTCAGAACTGGCTCTCCTGTTTTTGTTTCTGTTACCGTCAAAAAAATTATGTTTCTGTTTTCGTATCGATATTTTTCGTTTTTGTTTCCAAGAAAAACCTTCCGTTTCCGTTTTACTCCAAAACGGTCGGAACTCGGAAATTCCGTTTCTGTTTTCAACCCTAGTTGCAAATACTAAATCGAAGATTAAACAAATACAAAGCACCATTGCACTTATAAAATTCTTCCAATTAAGTGTCCTATTGCATGTGATCAGGACTAGCCCATTCTTAAGGGCCACGAAGGGATGGGATCAGGAAAGAGCCAGGAGACCTTCTTCCAATGTTCAGACAAGGGTGGTGAGGGCTGACAGTCTGCCCAGTCCTAAATCCAGCTGCGGTCTCTCTCACATATCATGTTATCAGTTTAGTGCTTCTAAAACCTTGAGTCGTCGACTACTACTTGATAGAAAAACTGAAAATATTCTGTGGGATATTCTATGTGCAATATAGCATGTATGCATATGCATGCATGAATGCCAGTAAGGGTGAGGGACGCCATGTTGCCATCCTTTGTCATTGAGGTCCAATCATGTCGGGATCCGAATGTGCAAATCCGGACTTTCTGTGTATTCTACACTAGTTCAGGATCACGCTAGTGCACACAGTCTCAACATAGATGAATATCACAATCATACACAGCGAAATAATAAAAATAACTCAATTATAGAATATAAACTATTGAATGACCTTAAGGTCAACCTTACATTTGTGAGGCTTTGATGGCTTCAACTCCAAATAAGCAGCAGCGGAACGAAGAACACCGATGAATCCCATCAATACGCCACAGGCAACTGACGGGGTTCAACTCCTAGATAATCGCCTTCTCACGGAACTTCTTCTTCTTCGACGATGTAGACTTCTGCTCACTGGTGATTGTTTGTTTGCAAGGGGTGAGTACATAAAGCACTCAGCAAGTCATGCACAGAATGCAAGTCTAATAACTATATGCATGGCTTATTCCAAATGACAAGCTGAAGGGGTTATTTTGCAATAAACAGCATTCACAAATATTCATAATAGATTGTAAAGCGGTAAAACAAATAACAATAATAATAAAATTTCACAGTTATTTCACAAGTAAAACATACCACAACCTTAACCAATTATCACTTTTCCACAAGCAAACTGCCTCCAAGCCCAAGTTCAATTTTTATGAAAAGCTAACCCTTGACTGTAATCCCCGAGCATTGTTCAGTACCGCGGACACGTCTATTCAAATAGATTTTACACTCTGCAGAGGTTATACACTTTACCCACAAGATACAATCAACTCATCATGTCAGCTGTGTATCGCCATACAAAAGTATGCGAATGAGTGATCATAACAAAGCCTTTCGGAAACTTCTAACTATACAAGTGAACCTCTCCGGTTTTTGCCATACACCATTCCTTCCCTTAGCAAAGGCGAAGTATGAGACCGACATACCGTTGGACGGGTACCATGCCGCAGCCCTGGTACACTCCTCCCTCAAGCTACACAAAAGATGTAGTTGACACCCGAGGTACCACATGCAAGTTATTAGTAACTTACTCAACTAGGACCGTCCCACTCTAGTCACGTGGTTGTATGGTTAACTCAGTTCAAAGGCTTGCAAGGTTAAGTCCTTAGGGCGACCAGGGCAAGACTACTTGAAGAACCAAATCAACCTTCCCGGTGCCACACCTGGCCCACCTGATCATAATCTTGCCACTTGCCCCGGTCTAAATCATTTTATCACCCCAGTTAATTATTACGCAACACAATGCCAACAACAACTCAACATCCTTGAAGAAGCACGAAGGCCTCCGCATATCAACATCATCGTGTCGGCAACACGTCACACCATTTCAAAATACATTGCATATTCCATTAATCCATATTGGCATTTGTATTTCCAAAATGATGACAAAGGTACGTTGCATGGCTAAGCAACTACTGACGGTCTAACTAACCCTTGTTGGCAAAGTATTTAGCTACCAACTATTAATCAACAATCCTAGGGTGACAAATGAATCATGGCATACAATCATTATAGGCAAGGTGGCGATAACAAGTAGGTTGATTATCTAATCCCAAATTAATTGAAATCAGTTTAACTCAAACTAGCATGCAATAATTTGAAACAACATAATTTTCGAAAATGGGATCAACATGGTCAAAGCACAACTTGCCTGGCCCTTGCAACTTTTACTGTTCTTTACTCTTTAGCTTTGATTCTTGGTCCTCGATCTTCAACTTCCACTTTCTTGATCTTAAACTCCGTAGAACGACTTCCGGAAGACGCGTCTAACGATTAAAGAAGAAGCAAATAGAAACCAACTCAAAAGACAAATCAAGTAAACTCTAAATTAAGAACGAATAGCATTGGGCACAACAGCTTTGGATGAAATTAGGAGCTTGAATGGATTAGATCGAAGATTAGATAAAAGAGAACGGGCTTTCGGAAAAACACCGAAAAGGGAAAGATTAATAACTGGGAAAGAAAGAATAATATTCCGAAGAATATTTCTTCCGAAGTTATTATCTTGATTGGACAGACAAGGACATATAGGCTCTCGATCTATAGACCGGGTCCATAAAGATATGTTAGTTCACGGTGAACTAAGCTGAGGCTCAAGGTTGACTTTGGTTGACTGAACGGAACACGGTCAAACAAAAGAGAGACGAATATATTAGATCGAGCACAAGGGCATGACGAAACGTTAACGGCGGAGCGTTAATGATGGAGCGTTAACGGTGAAACGTTAACGGCAAAACGTTAACGGAGGAACGTTAACGACGGAGCATTAACGGTGAAGCGTTAACGGCGGAGCAAAGCGACGACGGGACGCTCATGAAATAAGGTATCGACTGTCGGTGCAACGACATAGTCGCGACAAAACGCTACCAAGGACGGCTAACCGAAACGCAAACCGGTAACAACGGCTAGGTTGAAAGACAACGGTTTTAGGTCGGAATTGAGCTCCGACGGCAAACAGAGAGCAAAAGAACTTCAAGGATGGACCAAAATAGTACATGATGATCCACCGGACGCGACAACAAGGCCGGAGCGAGCTAAAATAGCCGGCGTTAAAAGACGGTGCGCGGCGGCGGCAAAAGACGGCCTAATTATAAAAAAAAGTTCCGGAGGATGGGATGGCAAAGGGGGAATGTCTACCACGTAGAATGCGGCGAGACAACTCAACGGTATAGGCAGATTTTGCGGTGACCCAACGGATTGATCACAAACTGTCGATTAATGGGTTTCAGATCTAAACTTCAGACGGCCATAACTTCTAGAATAATGATCGGAACTTAACGAAATTTGACCGAGAGCTAGATGTAACCTATAGGAACACCGTGACACAGGTGGCTCAGAGTTTTACCTTCTGGAACAGCGGGGAACGCGCGAGGATGATTGTAGCTGTTTGAAACGCAGTCTAGTCGGAGAAAAGAATTTTCTGCGCAAAATCCAGAGGGCAAAACTATGGGGTAGGATGTGCATCATGTAGAGGACATCACCAGGAGTCTACACAAAAAATTGCATGATCAAACTCCAAAAATTGAGGGATATATGGCCTCGGCAAGATTCGAGATTGAAACGGCCATAACTTTTGATTCCGTGGGCTAAATTGGACGAAATTTGGAGAGTATACAGATGGGACATCATGGCTCACTATGGAAAATACGGATCTCGAAAAGAGTCGACGAGCTGACGGCAGTCGTGCTTCAAAGTTCGGCCGTCGTCTGGAGCTTCTCGGCGGTGATTTCAGAGTTTTGGAAAATTGATCTGAGGTCTAGGGGGCGTGGGAGAGGTCATGGGAGGTTTACCACAGGTTGGGGAGGCGGCTAGGTCAACAAAATAAATTTTTGGAGGTGTTTGGATCAATTTCGGGCATTAATCCGAGCAGGTGGTGCGCGCAGCCAGAAATTCGGGTGATGTGGCCTCTCCTGGGCCGTTGGATCGCATCCAGATGGCTGGAAATGGGCGGCGGCGTGGCCTGGCAGTGCACTGGCACGTGACCCGTGCGGCTCGGCGCGGCCCAGGTGGTCGGCTGGCCCAGGCGCGAGGTGACCCGCATGGAGTGGGCCAGCCCGGCTGGCACTCGGCTCGGCCGAAAGGCGGGGAGCAGTGGCGTGGCCCGGGTGGCGGTGTGGGCCGGCGCGTGGAGAGAGAAGATTTGAGCCCAAAAACCAAAATCCGATTTTCCAGCATTTCGCAATAAAATAAATGCGAAAAATTAAAACTAATTATTTAGGGCAACAAAAATACCGAAAAAATTATAGAAAATTTTTTGAGACATTTTGATCTCAAATAAAATATTTGCAACAAAAATTTATCTAAAATTTTCAAATAATTAATTAATTTTCATAAAAGGGCTTAAGACAAATCAATTCCAAATAAATCCGATAAATAGCAAACGAGCTCCGAAAAATCTCAAACATTACAGAAGAATTTCTTGAAGCACAAGTAATCCAAATAAAATTAAATTTCTTTTATTTAAATTATAAAATAATCAAATTAAATTGTTTTAGCTTTTAGAAAATTCAAATCAAGCTTTATAAACGCGAGAAAATCAACGAAAATTTTGAAAAGCTAAACTAAACCAAAAATTTTTGAAAACCCAAATTTTAGGATGTTACAAATCATCGGGTCCACTGCCCCCACGACGTGGATAGTAGCAACAAATGTCTGCAAAATTGCACACGTGGAGGAATGAAAGGAAGATGCAAACAGGTCATGAACGAGGTGCTGGCTTGGCCACAAAGAAGATGTGAAGTAATAGTCGATGATGTGTTGTAACAATGGCATCTCCCTTGGTTATTTGGACTATAGTTGCACTGCAACATTTTCCATTTGAACTGCTACGAGTTACACCATCGCCATAACATCTTGTACTGGAACTTTCTAGAACCAACGCAAGACACAAACCCATAAACTTCAAGACTATGGGGCTGACCCTAAATCAATGGAACATACTCGTTGCAGGAAAATTTTTTAATAATATAATTTTTATTCAAAATTTCAAAAATATACGTCGGAGAAAAAAATTACAGAAATATACACCTATCGCCCGTTGATTGGGCGACGCAAGCATATCGCCGAACTAACGGGCGACAAGAGGCTGTTGGAGCCTCTGTCGCCCGTTCATCGGGCGACAGTATAAAAACCGCCTGATGAACGGGTGACAAGGCATGTGCGGGCTTCTGTCGTCCGTTCATCGGGCGACAGAGAGCGATAATAAAAATCACCACGCGGCGCTGTGGTTATTTGAGCCAGCCGAGTCGATTCTAAACAGAGAAAGAAAAAGAGGAGGGAGGAGAGAAAAAGAGACGAACTGCACGACGAGTTTCAGGTAATTGCTCGTTGTTTAATTTTTGTAGTTGTAAATTATGGTATGGTAGAGTAGAATTAATTTTAGATCTAACTACATTTAGAGATTACGGATAGATCTAGCGAATGTAGATGTTTTTTACCGATACAATTATGGATAGATCTAGCGAATGTAGAGGCAGGGGATGTGCAGATGTAACACCCCGGCACCGCACGTGCTCTAAATGTTACACCCTCAATCAAACAACTAGCACAAGACACTAGAACAAATTAGCAAGACAAGCTAAAACTAGCAAGTTACCAAATTTACTAGAAATTTCGGCGGCACCTCCCCTAGAACTAGGACATCCACTCAGCAGACAAAAGACAGTATTTAATATATCACAACATAAAGCAACTTAAGATAACCAACCAAGCACAAACATGGGTCACAGTATCAACTAGCCATCTTGACCCAACAAAGCACATACAACAACCACAAATTAAATTACATGACAAGAACATACCAAGATTAGAAACTATAAGTTAATATGTTATTGTGGTGAAATGAAACGTGTTCATGCTACTATTCCCTTCCATGCATGTCGGCTTCAAGGTACCTGCAAACAATAAACAAACAAGTGTGAGTCGAAGACTCAGCCAAGTACAACAACTAGCAATGACAATAACAATACCAATTAAAGTATTTAAACCAGTAACATGCTCATATTGCTCGTACCAAATTAACAAGTACGTAACGTAAAGAAAGCACCGTCTGTTACCTCATCAACTACATTTCTCATGCATTTCACATACCTCATGAACCAACATTGGATGAGTTCACGACTCGACCCACCCATAACCTGAAAACTTCCCTCAACTCAAGGACCATCCATTACCATTCATCATTAGTAGTGACATGGAATGCATCAGACATCGTCATAATACACACAATTTGTCCCAACCACACGTTGACCATCACTCAATGTTATGCAGTGCAGTTATGCTCTCATGCTCATATGCACCTTTCAAAGCATATACCGGTATAGCTGAGGGAACACCCGTCGATGTTCACCCTCTACCCCCATCCCATGGAGGTGCCTACCCACAGTAGGTCTTACACAAGGGCACTCTGGACTAGTCATAACGTTCTCACCGACCTCACCGAACTAGTTATGACTTACTCACCAACCTAGCCCATTATCATGCTATGAATGCAAATGATGCAACATTTACTTTTCATTACTCATCTATCATGCATCAACATCTCCAATAGAACAATTTCAATGCAAATGCATTCTCATAGTTATAATCAAGCACATGTACACTCATGTATACTCACCTCCATAAACTTGTCATTCACTTTACCCTAATCAGAATTTCAAGCATAAACCATAGCAACAAGTAACCATGATCATGTAAAACAGCGAGATATCAATCTACATGCACTTGCAATCATAACAATCAATACTCAATTTGCAACGCTCATCGGAAGGTACTTGCCTTTAACCTTGGCGATAACTGACGTCCCGCACATGGTAATAGAAACCTCCAACCCTAGAGAACAAAACAGTATTCACATTCATTCTTCAGGTGAATAATGCCACTAATTCAGCGATATAAACTCTAGGGACCTAAAACCCAATTTTTTTTCCCGAAACTAGCTAAAAGATAACAATATGCTATACTGTCATGATTCATGAAAGAACAGGCCCAAGTATGTAGCATTTTAGTTTCAATCCAAAGTATGTATTTGTGTACTACTATATAAGTACGGCAAGTCAGGTATATGATGAGCGGTTCTCACATGTTTAGTCAAACATTTAAACTCTAGTAACATTGGCGCTTAAGAAGATCATGAATGAGCTTATTATTTCCATAAAATGAGCTTATTGTTTCACTGATCTTTTCTTCGAAATTAAGTGCAGGACTTCTTCTAGTCTCTGGCTATCTAAAATTAGATCGAAACAGATAGAACAAAGATGGAAGTAGCACCAGTCATCGGAAAGTACCACATTGCTAATTCATTTGAATTCTAAGAAACTTTTTATACAACTGCACGAAGCATAAAAGATAATGCTTAACCATAACTTCGTGCTACTGTTTTCCTTGTTCTACTCAACAAAACAATGACTAACATATAGATCTTGTCGTAATAACTCTAAAATGCATATATAACCTGGTGACAAGACCCTTGTAGCTAATTCATTTGAACTATAAGATAAGAAACTTTTATATGACTGCACAAAACATGAAAGATTTAAATATATTTCCATGATACTGTCCTCATTCTAGTCATCAAGACAATGACTAACAAAATTTCATAGATATTGTTGTAATAACACTAAAATGCATATATCAGAGCAGGAGTCGAAAACATTAACTTGTACATTCCCAGTTTGACTAATTGTATTCGCACTATTTCCACTATATTCCAAAAAAACTGACCAAAACCTACTTTGTTGACCATGTCATTTTGAATACAAAGCCAAAGGCAATTCCAGAATCGTATGCACAAATAATTTAACATTGCAGCATGTTTTAAAGAACATATGGAACATCAAATATAACATAACTATGATACTAGCACAACAAAGCCACATCATTTAAAGCATTTAGAAAACATCCCACAAACAATCTAAAGAAATGGTTCATCACACAGTGCAACACATCAATTCCACAATACCTTGACCACATCCCGTTCCGGCATTTCATCAAGCACCTTGCATTCACAAACAAGAGCTCATCTAAAAACTTAGAAATCATCACCTCCACTTACCACAAGGGGAGAGGGGAGGGGAGAGGTGCCGGTTGGGAGGAGAGGGGTGACGCAGGAGCCATCCAGGGGAAGACGGCGTCCGAGCCGGGAGGAACCGGGGCGAGTAGAGGGGGGCAGCTCGGCCAGGGCGCAGGGAGCACGACTGGGGGAGGAGTTGGACACCAGAGCCGGCACGGGGCCGAGCCTGAGCAGGCCGGAGGCAAGCCGGGCGGAATGGCGCTAGGGAAAAGCCGAGCAGGGGGGAGAAGCCGCGACGGCGCGCCGGTTCGGGGAAGACCAGGAGCGGACGGCTCGGGGCGTCGCCAGCCAGGAGGCGGCGACCGCACACCGGGGAGGCCGGGGACGGCGGCTCGGCAGCTGGGGGAAACGCTCGGTGGGGGGAAGAACAGGGTGGAGTGCGGCTTGGGCTGGTGGGAGGATAAGGCTAGGAGGAAAAGAAATAAAGAAGAGTACAAGCTTTTATTTCCCACCTACCCCTTTGAATTCCACAAATCACCAGCAGGACCACCAAACATCCGGACTAGAAATTCCAGGACTAGGAGAACACACCACGATATTACAGCAGATCCATCTTCTTCACACGGTGCCACCGTCACGCCGCCGACTGCGAGCGGCCGAGCTCCTGGACACGTTGGTCTAGCCTTTCATGCTGGAGGTGACTACTGAAATGCACTCATATTTTGCAATCACTTTTTGAATGCTCTCAACAATTCTTCACTTGCTACAGGTACACAGTCACAGTGGTTGCCGCCTGCACCTGACGACTTTGAGGGGCAGGGTGATTGTGAAATCATGTGCTAAAAAATTGGCTAAGATTTGAACTTGGAAAATGTATTTTGTGCATGAGTTCGACAATTTGACAAGAAACAGTGAAGTTCTCTTTTGTGCCGGACCAAACTTTCAAGAAACAGTAAGTTTCCCTTGTACGCCGGACTGCTTTTCTTTGGTCCACCGTGAACGTGTTTTCAAACGTTTTTGAGCCGGACTGAAACTTCCAAAACCAGTAAGTTTCGCGTGTACGACGGACTCTCCCCTCCACAAGCAAGGTGGATTTTTGACGGCTGTTTTCACGTTTGCGTCGGATCGGATTTTTGGTCCGGCGTGAATGGTTTTTTGCTCGATTAGGGTTTTGAGCAATTTTGGAATTGAATTCTGGTTTGAATTTGAGATTATGAAATTTGTGAGAATTTCATGATGCTTGTTTTCAAGCGGACTTTATGCAATGCTCATGTGAGTATTTGCATGGACTAATGTTGAGTCAAGTCGCGGACTTGTGCTCGGAATCGTTTTGTGGTTTGTTCATGTGCAGGTATTGCTCGAGGGCGAATGTGGTCGATGATGGGACCGGAACTAGGTTCATGGAGGAATTGAGGTTCAGGACTAGGTTCAGGGGGAACTGAGGTCTTGGTGGTCAAGGATGTCATGCGGGACGTTCGGGCTAAGAGAATGGTGCACATGAAGAATGGTTAGTCACGTGAGAATGGCAGGAGGTCATTCGCGTGCAAAGTGTTAGTCACGTGAGTATGGTAGGGTTGCCATACGCATGCAAGAGTTGTACTCGGCCAAGTTGGGCCAAGAGGAGTTGTGTTGAATACATACTCTTTCTAGGATTAGGAGTGGGACTCCTCCTAGGATTAGGAGTGGGACTCCTTCTAGGATTAGGAGTAGGAATTGTATTCATGACTCCTTGTGTTTTGCTCCTTTAAATAGGAGGGGTTGTCTCCTGTTGAAGGGCATCAAGCTTTGAGCAAGCTTTAGGGTTGTACTCTTTTGTTTGGAGTACTTTAGACAAAAGAAAGCAGAAATAAAGATCAATTTCTTCAAATCTTTCGGCGTGCTACAATTCTAGTTAGATCTATTCTCGTCATCTTTTGTCACAGCAAGCTTGCGAAGGTCATAACTTTTGATCCGTAAGTCCGATCGAGCTGATTCTTTTTGGGTTCGATTCGTATTGGAATCTAGTTTCTTGTGTCCACATTTCAGATCATTCCGATGGTTGGATCTCCAGGAATTCGCGTTTTACAAACCTCTGTCATTCTATTTTTGTCGAATACGAGGCAATTATTTGGTTCCGTTTTGGGGTGAACTTTTAGTAGATCAAGAATTTGGTTTTAGCTTCCGCACAATCATTCACCCCCCCTCTGATTGCTATATTCGTGTCTTTTGATCCTACAGTGATGATCCAGATCAGGAGGACTACGAGGAGGATGACGTGACGAGGTTCCCCGTTGATCCACATCTAGATCAGCCTGGGTCATCACAGTGGCAGAGAGCACCATCACTGAGGCAGCCTTCTCAGTCGGTGTACGCCACACCTCCAGCGAGATGACAGAGGGCCCATCGCGCACTGACGCAGTTGACATACTCGTAGGCCCAGGTTCGGAGGAGGCCTGCACAGCTGCGAGGAACCGCCCAGAAAAGGGGCCGGCACTAGTTTCTTTTGTTTTTATTGTTGGTAGTTTCAATCTTATATACTTAGTTAAACCTTCAAAATATGTTATACGCACTTTTGTATTTTGATTGTTGGTACTTTTAATCTTATGGACTTAGTTAATCCTTCCACAACACACTGCACACCACCAAGCGACAAAACACTACGCATCTCAAACCTACAGACATGACTCTGCCGACCTCAGAGCAAAGTGACAACACCCTGCCACCCACCGTTTTCTCAGAGTGAAACGACAACACGCTGTAGCACACTTTTTCAGACTGAGTCGACAACACGTTGTTGTTTGAGTACGGGTAGGCTATGCGAGCATAAAATCAAAATTTTCTACTACGAATCATCCAAGATCACATGCGAGTAGAGGATCATGAGTCGTTACCCTTGACACGCCGATGCAGCCGGAGAAGATACGCGCGGGTAGAGGAAGTAGTCGTTCACGTCCCGATCAACTCTGAGTGGTTCCCAACCTCCGCCGAGTGGTTCTCGACGTGCGTCGAGTGCTCCTTGACCTCTGCCA
Organism: Rhipidocladum racemiflorum; assembly: GCA_036346355.1. Classification (NCBI taxonomy): domain Eukaryota; kingdom Viridiplantae; phylum Streptophyta; class Magnoliopsida; order Poales; family Poaceae; genus Rhipidocladum; species Rhipidocladum racemiflorum. Next base: position 37,522,877 of record CM070583.1, on the reverse strand, counting down.
AGTGGTTCTTGACCTGCACTGAGTGCTCCTCGACCTCCGCCGATTGGTTCTCAATCTACACCAGGAGCTTCCGGATAGATCTAGTCGAGATCGAACACCAAAAGTCACCGGAGATCCAACCGAATAGCGCGTTCATGGACGACAGCGCCTCTACCAGTATCCACACGTACCGAGTAGGAACGACGTGCAGGGTGTGCTAGCACCTTGCCACATGTGTAGGGTTTCTGGGGAGAAGGAGAGGAGCGCAACGGCTAAATGTGGTGAGGATTCTAACTCATATGCGCACTGTTCCTGGTCTCGCCTTTTTATAGATACGCTAGTGGGCCGAAGCCCTCTAGGGTTCCATCTCCAACACGGATCTTATCCATGCACAAACCCATTAAACAGTTTCCAACTCGTTAAGTGTGCGACCCGTTAGGTTCAGTGCAAGTCAGACGTGAATCCAGAAACCCGTTTCCAATTCACTGATCAATAGCGGCACCTAGCAGTACGTATTGACCCCCGAATGCACAGAATCAATTATTCGGTTGAACCTTGATACACCCACATACTAATCGCTTTGCCACACGATACCAGTCAAGCTCAAGGCAAGATGAGCGCCACCCTTGTTGATAGCTTGACCACTTCACTCGACAGTGTGATGGATATAAACCATGACTAACTCCTTAGTCATCTTAGCACGGCCGTGCGCTTTCCCTATCCATCCACACGAGGGGCCCAGAGGTATCTCTCCCGTTATCTAGGAGGGGCAAATCCCATCTTGATCATCACACCCTTGGCGATGTATTATTGCATACCCAGTAGTCATCTTTATAACTACCTTGTTACGGTGTAGTGTTTGATGACACCAAAGCATACAAATCTACATGCTAGGCATCCATGACAATCTCAGGTCTAAGGACCATATAGGCGTACCACTCGAGACTATACACTGATGGCACTATAAGAGATGACAACTCACAGCATCTCGGAGTGGGTCTTGTCCGACTACCCATGTTCTTCAACATGTGTCCACATTATTAGTTCGATATCTCCATATCTATGGTATCTGAAACATTACCATCATCCAAAACATGTGTTGATCAAATCATCACCGCTCCTCGTGATGATGTGCATAAGGGACCCGTTTAGAACAATTTCATTTGACAATGTGTTTCACAATCAGATCGTATCGAATGAACAAAGTCGTAATATTTATTCAAGGAACCGATAAACAAAGTTATCATAATTACATGAACAAAGACGTATTACAATCACCATCATGATTGATTTAGGGTGTATTCCCTTCAGCTGCACCCTGCTTTTTCGGAGTGAAACGACAACACGCTGCGCACCCCGCTTTTTCACACCAAAGTGGACGATTAGACGATGCGCACCACAGCCTTCTCAGTGTGATATTACAACATGCTGCTATCAGCTTTCTAACACTGATTCGAAAACACTCTGCACACCACCAAGTGATAATGACAACACCTTTCCACCCACCTCTTTTTAAGACTGAAACGAAACCATGCTGCAGCCCGCTTCTTCAGACGAACGGGATAATAAATTAATTATTGGTGGGCACCCTATATAAGGTTGTATACTGCCCTTCATAACACCCACATGCCTTCCTTCTCACCGAGCAAGAGAGAAAAGAAGAGACAAGGGAAGGAGAATAGAAAAAAAGAGAGGGAGCAAAGAATAAAAGCAAGTGGAGGATCAACCGAATGTGCTGAGGCGTGCAAGTGGCAAGGGAAAGGGGAAAGCAAAGGAAGAGGGAGGCGCTTCGGGCCGTCCTCTCAATTCAGCGTACCAGGACCACCTCCTACCTCATGGAGTTATCCCACCGACGTATTTGTGCGGAGATTCTTGCAGGCTTGTCCGCTCTTGGGAAATTACAACTTGGAAGAGGAGGTACTGGAAGTGCCACAATTATGCCTTCGACCCGCCAGAGAAGAGCTTAAAGAATCGCCAGATGGTAATAATCATATGTGTATCATAATATTTCTACATGACACTTTGCTAATTTATGTATCATGCAGTTGCCTCCGCCACTATGTGAATATGAGCAGTGGTTTGACATGGAGATCAACCTCGAGGACTAAAGACTCCTTGATCAAGCCAACCGGGACAAGGAGCTATCAGGAACCGAATTTGCAAATCTGGACCCTCTGTGTATTCAGCACTAGTCCAGGATCAAGCTACTGCACACAGTCTCAACATCGGTAAATGTCACAATCATACACATCGATAGGAATAAAGTACTTTAAATAATTAACCAAACTGGTTGCTCGACCTCATGGTCAAGTTACAAGAGTACGCCACACAAGGAGAAAACTTATTGAGTAAGTAAATTGCAGCGGAATAAAAGCATCAACGTAGCGCCGTCCAGTATACCACAGGCAACTGACTGGGCTTGCTCCCTAGGTAGACGGCTCCTCCTGAAGTTCTTCCTCCAAAGCTGGCGTCGCTTCTCCTTCAACTGGTGTTGTATTGTTGCAAGGGGTGAGTACTTGGTACTCAGCAAGTCATCCACAGAATGCAAACTAATATTCTACATGCGTGGCATAGTACAAAGAATGTTTCATGGTTCATTTGCAGTATACAGCAACTAACAAGTAGCATAAGTAGATTCAAAAGCGGTAAAAGCAAATATAGTGTCAATAACTTTTCCAGGAGTTAAGTAAGGACTTTCCCCTTTCCTAATCCAAATTTCCATCAACGTCATCATTAAACCCAACTAAACTTTTCAAGTCCAAGTTGTTTTCATGAAAATCTAACCCTTGACTGTAATCCCCGAGCAGTGTCCAATACCGTGGACTCGGCTATACGAATAGGTTGTACACTCTGCAGAGGTTATGCACTTTACCCACAAGATACAATCAAACACCACAAAGGCGAGTGATCGCAACAAAGCCTTTCGGAGACCGCAAACTAAACAAGTGAGCCTCTCCAATTTCTGTCATACACCATCCCTTCCCTTAACAGAGGCGAAGTATGGGACCAACATACCGTTGGACGGGTACCATGCCGTGGCCTTGATACGCTCCCCTTTCAAGCTACACAAAAGGTGTAGTTGACACCCCGAGGTTTCACATGCAAGTTATTAGTAACTTACTCAACTAGGTTCGTCCCATTACAGACATGTGGTTGCACGTTTGACTCAGATCAAAGTCTTGCAAGGTTAAGTCCTTAGAATGACCAGGGCAAGACTACCCGAAGAACCAAAACGACATCCCTGGTGCCACTCATGGCCCACCATAACATTCTTGCCACTTGCCCTGGTCTAAATATATTTATCAAACCCAGTTGATTACCATGCACCACGTGCCATCAACAATCACAACACATGATACTTCTCCAAAAACAGGTTCAATATATCATTAAGTCAATATTAGCATTTGATTGTCCAAAATCATGCCATGTGCACGTAGCAGGTCTAAGCAATATACTACAATAATCTAAATACCCAATGTTGGCAATTTAATACTGTCCAACTACATATTCCTCCACTAGGGTGACAAGGGTTCATGGCACATAATTAAATAGTCAAGGTGTCATACTGCAGTTTGGCATTTATCTAACTCCCAGAAATAATTTAAACAATTTCTAATTAAATTAGCATGCAATAATTTAAATTAAATTAATTTCAAAAATGGGATCAATATGGTCAAAGCATAACTTGCCTTCAAAAAGTACTTGCTCTTGGTCCTGAGCTGGCTCCTGGGTCAAAACTTCACCCTCGTAGCCTTCGGGCACTTCAACGTCTAATCGTAACGTGTGCAAATAGCAATAAATAAATAAACAGTAGGCAAAAAGTGTCCAAAAATTCAAATAAAGTTCATAAACAGAGAGAGCATATTTTTATAATTTTTTGGAAAATTGAATCGTCCAAATCGGAGTTAAAACTCAAAAGTTACACTCGTTTAAAGTTTGAAAAATTATTTAAATAAATATAAACAGAGAAAACTCATGTGAAACAATTAAATAATATTCACCATTATGTAGAGCTCAATTTTATACAAATTTAGAAATGGAATCACCCAAATCGGAGTTAAAATGCAAAAGTTATAAGCGTTTGAAGTTTGAAAATTCTAATAAAAGAATAAACCGAATTAATTCATTTATTTTTCTATTGAAAAATCCGATTTATGGCGTCAGCATGACGTCAACGTGGAATTTGAATTTCCATCGAATTATTTTTCTATTGAAAAATCCGATTTATGACGCCAGCATGTGTCAACCGATCCATGGACTTGGTCCATGGCTCGGGTCCGGTCCACCGTGGACCCGGTCCACGGGTGCACGTGTCGCTGATACTTGGGATCCACTGCTGACGTCATTGCTGGCGTCAGCATGGCTCGGCCGAGGATCGGCTAACACGCGGGCCCCACTGTGACGTCAGCATGACGTCACGGATGACGTCATAGTGCGGTTTGGCTACCGAAACACGGCCGCGTCTTTGGCGCCACGCATGCCGCCGTCGGCGGCACCGATGCGCCCGTGTGGACCGCGCCGGTTCGGCTCCCGTGCACGTGGCACGATCTAGGCCGTTGGTTTGAAATCCAACGGTCCAGATTGGATCTGGGTCACGCACGTTTGGGGTAACGTGGCTTGATCTAAGCCGTTCGATTCGAATCGGACGGCCGAGGTTGCATCTAACGTTACAACATGGGTCACCATTAACCGCACGATCTAGATCTAACGGCTGAGATCTGACCTAAGCACGGTGCGGTCCTAAGCTACGTGGCTCAATCTAGGGCGTTGGATCTAGATCCAACGGCTGGAAATAGATCTAGAAACTGCAACGTGGGTTTCGTACGGGTGACGTGGACGAACGTGGATTGTTGGATCTGGATCTAACGGTCTAGATCTAATCTGGTTTTCTGCGGGTGCGGGATGACGTGGACTCACCGTGGTCGTTCGATCTCGATCGGACGGTGGGTGGAGCTTGGGGTCGACGATGGTGGCGCGGCGGAGTTAGGTCACCAGAGACGAGGACGACGACGCGTAGAACGGCGTTTGCGTGGCTCCCCGGTGAAGTGAGTGGTCTCTGCGGGTGCGGCTCGGCGCGAGGACTCCGGATCTGGGCACCACCACGGCGGGGAACGGCGGACGACGGCGGAAAACGGCAAAAACTGCGGCGGACCTCTCCTCCAACTTCGGCGAGCTTTTGCGGTGCGGCTACAGCGGCTTGATCTCGATGACCTAGGTCTGCGAGTGCGCACAAGAAAGGAGAGCACGATGGCGGCAGCGGCGCATTAAATAGGGCCCTCGACGTCAGTGAAAATCGCGGAAACCGAGGCCCACACGCGGGCGACGGCGGAGTCCGGCGGCAACACGGAGAGGGTGACGTGGCGCAATCCTAGCCGTCCGCGCATGCACGATCAACGGTCGGGATCGCACGGGCGTGGTCGAGTCGGGTCCGTCCCGCACATGGGTGACGTGGCTTGATCTCGGCCGTTGGATGAAGATCCAACGGTCGTGGGGTTAGGGTTTGGTTGGGTTCGGGTCCAGCTCGAACGTGGTTCGGGTCGGGATCGATGTGACACCACGGAGTGTCGAAACCTTATATAATGTGAATGTTGAGGTCAAAAACATTATGAAATATGAAATTGGAGGTTGAAACCATACGCTATGAGGTTTATTCGCGTTTCCGGGCCGTTTTCGGGGATTTGGGCCTTTCCGGGGGAGTTTGGGCCTAAAGGGAAGGGTCATGGGCTTTGGTGGGAAAGAGTTTGAGTCCATTTAGGAGTAGGATTCCTGTGTGGGCTGGTAAAAAGGGGTTTTCCCTGCCCCTTGTGCGCCCCCACCTCCCTCTTGTGCGCCCCCTCCACCTCCCCTTGTGCCCTAGCCGCCCCACCTCCCCTCTCCCTCTTGCGTGCGCCCCCCTTGCTCTTCCCATTGCTCCACCACCCCTCCACCACCTCTCCACTTCCCTTGCTGCACCTAGGTGAGTTCTTGACCTCACCACCTCGAAGGTCCAACCGTTGGAGCGCTCCGCGACGAGGAGATCCGGCGGGATTGGAGCGAGGAAGGAGAACGCGCGAACCGGGAGATCTATTGGGTTTTCGTGTGTCGGGCGAAGGTATGGCCATGGGAATCCTTGGGGTTGGTCTAGGTACTGTTCTTAGGGTCATTATCATGTTTTTAGATCAATTGGTGGTGCTGGAATTGAGTAGATTAGAAGAAATCTAGAAGCTGCCACGTTCTCTGTTTCGGGCAGCGTGAGCAGTCGACCTAGGGTTTGGGTTTTCATCAATTTAGAGTCGGAATTTGGTCATACGGCTGTTGAATAAGTTGTAGGTAATTTCAATACCTTTCAGTGGGTATAAAGAACGTCCAATTCCGCCCAGCCGTTTGAAAGTTATGATCGTTTTACCGAACATATTAAAATCTGTGACGTGATTGGAACAGATCATGGTATTTTGTAGATTAAACAACTTTAGAGTCCGAATCAGTCTTTCTGTATACTTAGAAAAAGTTAGGAAATTTCCTAAGCTACGCGAGGATGTACTCGTTTAATTGATTCGGAGTCTTAGAACCCGAGTTATGCCTTTTGGAAGGCTGCTGTCCCGACGGGACAGAACCTCTGTTTTTGGGTTTAGTGAGTAGTGTGCGATGTCGGGGTAGAAGAGGGATTGCTTACTGTTTTACTCATGTGCAGGTGGTGTGACCCCGGGAGTGCCTTCTACTTCTCGCCAATCCGTTGCCCGTGGTTGAGGCAAGTGTATTGTAATGGATAGCGGTTTGTAGGTTGCTAGTTGAGACTAGATGAAATTGATTATATGATATGATCACTTGCCATGCTTTAATGATTACCAATGATATGATGAGTATGCTTATTATGTTATGATGCCATGTGTTAATGTACAAGTTAATTATGATGTTGGCATATTTGCATACATGGCATGTTACATGGCCCGGGCGGTGAGAAAGTCATAACTAGTCCGGGGAAGGTCGGTGAGAAAGTTATGATTTTGTGGTATTTAGAGGTTGCTTAGTCTATGTTTGGTAGCATTCGGGCATATTAAATGCCGGGGTGTTACAATCGAGTCCGACTCGGGTTCCGACTCGGTCGGTTGAATAGTGAAACCCATTAGGGTTTTTCCAGCGATTTAATAATTAAATAAATTCCTAGAAATTCAAATAAATCGATAAAAAATAGTAAAACAATCAGAAAAATTCCAGAAAAATTCTGGAAAATACTTTGAGACATTTTGGACTCAAATAAAATATTTCCAACAAAATTTTATTTATAACGTTTGATTCTTTAATTATTTCAAAAGGGAATAAATTCAAATTAAATTCCAAAAATTCTCAAAAGTGTAAAATAACATTTAAATATATGAAAAGCAAAAGTTGGGGTGTTACAGGAGATCAGGCGGCAGCTACAAGAGCAGCACGATGCAGCACGCGAGGAGGCACGTAGAAAGGAAACGGATGATAAGGAGGCCGAGAAAGAGAGGAAGCGAGAGAGGGCATGTCGTGCCAGAGAAGCCCCACTGGAGGCATGGGCGAAGGGGAAGTTGCCTCGATGCACTCAGTAGACGTCTATTTGTAACTATTATTTTCCTTATTCGTTGTACTTCTTTCAGTTTTAAGCCGTAATAAAGAGTGTGGCCTACCTTATTTTCCGTAATAATATCTGATTTGTGAATCGCCCTCTCTCTAATCTCCATCCCACACCTCATTTTGCAATAAAGTTGTTGTCGACAATAATACTTAGAGTTATTGCACTAGTAGAATTTAGATGCAAAGAAAGGTGTAAATAAAATATTTTTCCAGAAAATGGTAGTCCATATATCAAAGAGCAAATCTGCTCTATTCTTCCAAAAAATTACAGTTAAACGTGATATTTTACGGGCTGCCGAAAAGGCTTAAGCGTTTCATTGTTGTTGACTATAATACTTAGGGTTTTTGCACTAGTAGAATTTAGATGCAAAAAAAAGTGTAAATTAAATATTTTTCTAGCATATCATAGTCTATATATCAAAGAGCAAATCTGGCCCCTTCTTCCTAAAAATTACATTTAAACTTGATATTTTACGGGCTGCCGAAAAAGCTTAATTATTTCATGCAAGAGAAGCTTATTATAGTTATTTGGTTTATTCAACTGGGTTCATTCCTAAATATTTTTGGAAAAATGGGACAACTAAGACCCTACAAATAAGTGATATTTTTTTCCTAATTTTTTAAGCCATGGTTTGTATAGTTTCTTCATAATACATAAAAGGGTCTTTTAAGTAAACTTGATTTAAACAATTTCAATTTGCATTGAACATAGTAGTTTTTATTAGATAATCTAGATCTTTATAGCTTAATAAAAATTTACAAGTTTATTTCGTTTGATTTGGAGCTTCCTAGCAAAAGATATTAAATATTTGAATTCAATGAATTGAAATAGAAAATAAAAAAATGATTTTTTTTAAAAAAATTCTCCATGAGTCTCTTTCGTCCGTTGATCGGGCAGTATCCCCTGTCGCCCGTTGATCGGGCGGCACCCCCTGTCGCCGGTTAATCGGGCGATTTTTCTTTTGCCACCCCAACAATTGGGCGACAAAAACTCGGCCAGCCTCTTGTCGCCCATTGGTTTGGCGATATGCTTGTGTCACCCAACCAACAGGCGACAGGTGTATATTTCTGTAAAAAAAATTCCCCGATGTATATTTTTAAAATTTTGAATAAAAATTGTATTATTAAAAAAAATTCCTCGTTGCAACCTGTCTCAACGAAACATACTCCTTTATTCAGGACAGTTCGAGTTGACGCAAGGAGGGGTTGCTTCGATTAGTCACCAAGGTGCATAAAAGGCTACACAGGCAGAAATAGTGAGATAAGATATTGTTTGGCTAGATCTATGGTGCGAGGCAAGAAAAAAATTATCAACTAAAACGACATTATCAAAGCATATAAGATGACATGCCTTATTCCACCTCAATGAATAAACCTTCTTGTATCCTTAATATGCCTTAATCCTATTTTAATAATGCAAAAAATTCTATAACACATTTAACACTAATTCCATAATACAAAAAGATATACATTAGCCCGTAAAGACATCTTTACAAAACTCATCGATATGTTGCACCTTACAATCTGTTGAGATATAATTGGACTCTTAGTCCTGGTTGTTCAAATACGTTTGGACTCTATCTCGTTGTAGACGAATCCGAATATATCTCCAGTGCGTTTTTCACTATAAATATGATACCCCTTTATACAAGAGAATTAATTTAATAAAGAGAGAAGAGTTTTTTTTTCCTCCTTATATCATGTGTGCTCATCGTGATTGTTCTTGCTATTAGATCAATACATTATATTTGATCCATGTCGGTCTCATTATAACCAAACACCATCTTACCATAGGAAGCATACGCCGCGGTCTAATTATACGGACAACCAATCAGCACCTCTCCTCCTTTACCACAACCAAACACCCCACGGTGGCTGCCGCCTAGAGAAGGGCATGTCAATGGTGCCGTTGGAGCTGCACAGGAGAGGAGTGTTGTAAAACATAGTTGTTCACCTATGATCAATCAATAGCACATCAACGAAATCACAAGAATAGGGAACACACATAAAGTAAGGGGGCAAGCTCTCTCTTTATTAGATTAATTCTCTCTGTACAAAGGGGTGCCCAATATATGGTAAAGCCAACAGGAGATAGGTTCGAATTTACCCACCAATAGATAGAGTCCTTCCAAACTTGGACTGAGATTCTATCTATATTATAACACTACCCCTTAGACGAATACCGCGTAATGCACATGTCTCGTTAAAAAATCCTCCCAAAAACCCAATGGAAAAAAAGAGAGATAAAAGAGTACAGTGCACTCGCACTCTGTGTTTCACTAGTTGCCTCATTAAAAACCTTCATGTGAGAAAATTTCAGGAAAACTCACTTAAGGGAAAAAGAGCACAACTTATAATCTTTGGGATATAAAATATGATATTCAGGATCACACAAAAGGGCCATAGTTCAGGTATTTACTCCCCCTGAACTCTGTAAATCTCTAAGTCATATCATTCCAATGCCATTAACAAATCTTTGGAAAATAGATTTTGGCAAGGACTTGGTGAACAAATCTGCTAGATTTTTCACATGACTTAGTTTGTAATATCTCTATCTCACCACTCTTCTAGAGTTCATGAGGATAGAGAAGTTTAGGGGCAATATTCTCTATGATATTTCTCTTTACATAACCCAGTTGCACTTGTGCAACACAAGTAATATTATCTTCAGTGATAATTATAGAGGTCTCGACGTCTCGACGGTATTAAGACCACATGACTTCTAGATATAGTTAATCACACGTCTCAGCCACACACTCAAGTGAGGTTATAGTCTCTGAGTGATTGATAGAAGTAACTACCAAGATCTGCTTAAAAGACCTCCAAGAAAAGGTTGAACCACCTTACAAAACCAGTCTTAAATTTGGCATTGTGGGGGTCAGACAGATAGCCAACATTCATATATCCCACAATGGAAGTCTTGGTTTTTTTTGGAAAAACAATCTAAGATCTTGAGTACCTTGAAGGTATATGAGTAAAGTCTTGACATTATTTCAATGTCTTCTGGTTGAGACTACGCTGTTTCATGCTAGCAAATTTATTGCAAATGTAATATCAGGCATTGTGCAATTCACAAGATACATAAGTATGAGACTTTAGGTCCTAAGACTTTCTTATTTTTCATCCTCGATCTGACAATGGTCTTTATCCACTTCAAGGGATCTCACAACCATGGGGGTTTTTAAAAGATGAGATTTATCCATGTTAAATCTCTCCAATATCTTTTTGGTATAAGCAGACTGGTGTACAAAAATTTCTCCTAGAAAATGCTCGAACTACAAGCTTAAGCAATATTTAGTTTTACCCAAATCTTTCATCTCAAACTCCATTGTAAGGTAAGCACTCGTTTCCTTTATTTTCTTTGTGGTTTTGATGACATTCAAATCATTAACACATACAGAGATGACACAGAATCCATTTTGGAATTTCTTTATAAACACAGGGACAATATCCCTTCTTTAGGAGGAACTCACTAAGTCGGTTGTATCACATTCTCCCCGACTATTTTAATCTGTAAAGTGATTCATAATTTTAACTCATTCAGGGATTCTCATATAAATATTTGTATCCAGTGACTTATATAAATATGCGGTCACTACATCCATCAACTGCATTAATAAGTTTAAGCTTATTGACTTTAATATTAAATTTTGGAATGTTATTCCATTTATTACAGGAGAATAGGTTTCATTGTAATCAATACCGTGTCTCTACGTGAACCATTGTGCTACAAGCCTCGCTTTATATCTCACCACTTGGATATTTTCATTTCTTTCCCGGATGAAAACCCATTTTGCTCCTACAGGGAACACTTTAGGAGATGTTCGGTCAATGGGACCAAAAACTTTCCTCTTATTAAGCGATCGCTGCCTTAATTGTTTCTTTTATTTGACCCTTACCTGAGCTCTTCTGGCACTCTACCATGGATTTTGATTCTGGATCCAGCTTTTAGCAATTTTAGATGTGAAATATATGTCAACAATTGTAGTCTTTATTTTATACAATTCTCCTGCATCACTTTAGGGATATCTTTCCATTAATTTCTTCAAGTTCCTCGTAATTTTCTACAACGATGGAGTCTGGGTGTTCTGATTTCCCAACATTATATTGTGAACGCAAATATATGTTGAGGTTATCATCTTCAGGATGAATCACATCAGAGATGTTACCATCTCCTAGATGGCTCATTTTAGGGATTTTCTCAACATTAAGTTGAACTTCTTCCACTATCACGGGTAGTGTTCTCATTTGTTTGGTGCTTTACTTTTGCAAACGTCTCCACGGAATTGAGTCCCGTGCACCTGGAGGCATCTCCCTCTTTTTATCATGAGGATCAAGAGTGGGTTCAATATCCTGTTGGGGGTATTTTCACTCTTTCAAGTGCATATTATGCAAGTATATGGGATCTTTTCACTCCCTTATAACCAGTTAAGGCTTATTTGTTACAGATTTACTATCCTTTGAACTTCAAGTTCGGTCTCTTTAGTGCGTAGATTTATGGACTCAGTATTATTTAATGTGGTACTTATCTCCCTCTAATGCCGAAAAAAAATCCTTAGTACAATTATCATATTGAGTCATGAACAGATCTCCTATCATAGTCTCTAGATATTAAATAATTGATAAAAATTCATAACCTACATAGGTCCCCAACTTCTAGTAAGAGCCCATGGTGGTACGTTGTGGTTGAGAAATTGGCATGTATACAGCACAGCCAAAATTTCACAGATGAGAAATACTTAATTCTTTTCCATTCACTATCTACAATGGAGAAAATTTATGATGTGCAATTAGTCTGAGTTGAATTAATATCGTAGTGTGCAGCATTGCATGGCCCCAACAGCTCATGGGTAGCCTATTATTCTGCAAGAGTAGTCAATCAATAAATTTTTATTCCTTTAATTGATGACTCTGCAAGGCCATTTTGAGTGTGGACATGAGGGACCAAATTCTCTACGTTACTTTCCAAAGCCATACAATAATCATTAAATACTTTTGATGTAAACTCGCTAGCATTGTCCATTCGAATAGACTTGATCCTTTCTTTTGGAAAGTAGGCTCTCAATAATTTGGGTAATTAATTTAGCAAAAAAACATAGTTTCTAGTAGATTAGAGACATACGTAAGGCCAATTAGTGGAAGCATCTTATCAGTATCATAAGTATTTGAAAGGGCCCGACAAGGGGTTGGATATGTCCATAGATATTATTTTGAATTTTCTTCAAAAAATTCAGTGATTCTTCCCTAACTTTTAGGTAAGAAGATCCAACTATGATCTTTCTTATAGCACAAACAGGGTATTAGAAATCTTCAGATCTAAGAAAGTATTTATGCTATGGCCAGCAGAATTACTAATTATTCTTCTTATTCATATTTAACTTAGGATAATCTAGTCAATCTGACAGAACTTAAATATTTATGGGTTTTCATCGCAACATAACCTTTAGGTTTTATATGTGCATAGTATAACCCGGGGGAGAAGGAAGGAAGTTTTTCAACCACACGTTAATTATACCCATTAAGCTTAGTTATGAGTAGGTATTCTGTACCATCCTCATTCTCTGTCTCCACGTAGAAATAATTCAAACCAATATCTTTAAAATGTAAGAGAGTATGACTGGACTCAGGGTATAATAAGGCATTCTTCCAATGCCAACTATGAGAACATTGTTTTTGGCGATAGTCATAATATTTCTAATTCACTTAGTGTGGTACAACTGTCTTCTAGATAGATTTTCTCCTCCACCAATGGATTATACTTTGTTTTATATTAGAAGTATGATTTAACAATCATACAATTGTTGCATCCAGAACAAATTGTAGAATATAGAAGAAATATAGCACAATTAATTAAATATCTGGGAAATAGCTATTATTCAATTTTAAATGATAATCACTCAACAGGAGCATAAACCAAATGTTCATTCAGGAACTAGGGCTAAACTGATAAGGAGACTTATAAAGAATATGTGACATCGACTAGCAAGGTGAATGAATACTTAGGAGACTAATACAGGTCTCCACATGAGTCGTATGTGCCATCCTGGGGCTCCTCGAACTCAATAATTTAAAGAATCATATCATCATACTTCACAGCGCCCGTGTCAACAACAGGTTGAACGGTGAAGTATGATTCAACATTGTTTACCCGGGTCTTATTGACTTTTTAGTGTATTTTGTATAAAGGTCTACCACATGCTTCGGGATGCCATAGTTGCAAAACTAATGGTCAGTGCATCCATAGCTAAAGTAGGGTTATGCAGTGGTTTACAGCTTTGTTAGCAAAGTCTTGCTTCTGAAAACCTCTGGCCCTTTACCTTTACTTTTTCAATATGTATTGCCTCTTCCCCTATCTTAATCTACTATTCTTCCATTTATGCCCTTTATTAATTTGGCCCTTTCTATGGCCATGGCTATTGCTAGCCTGCTGAGCATTTATATGTGCTTCGAGCATTGCATAACTCCTATTAGGAAGTACGTGATAATTCTTCACTAAGAGTTTATTATGCTTTTTTGCTTTCTAGAAAAATGCAAATAAGCTTGGAGTAATTATTGTACTTGGCATGATGATACTATTACAGCAGCATCCTCATATTAGGGTGGAAGGTGCATAATGTCTTGTTGATCATTTTAACATTAGCAACTTTTTGGTTACAAAATATTAGTTAAGTGAAAAATTTACGCATGGCAAAGTTATATGCTGCCAAAACGTTTAAAATCCTGAAAGCATGGGAGGATCCATTTATGTTGTGCTTCTGGCAACATGACGAATCTTTACTGGTTATATATTTTTCCTTCAGGGAATACAAAAGTACCAGCTGGTCCACTTTCATCAAATATTCGGCGTAGGGGTACCAGCTTCAAGCTGAAAAATAATGGCTTTAAAAGATCGAGCAATCATATTAATCTTAGTATTTATTGCCCAAGTGAGATAAGTGCTGCCATTCAAGACAAGCATGATAAATTCTCTCTTTGCGATGTTCGACATATCCTATTTCTATTTATGCAAAATTACTTTTACTACTAGTAAAATCAATATATTGCATGCTCACTCCTTAATTAGTAAGGCTTGGTCTATATCTATTTTGTAGATAATTAACTAGAATTTTCCAGAATTTTTCTAGCAATTTCTATAGTTTTCTGCTAATTATTGAGCAATTTTCAATATTACCAAGTAACAGAAAAATAAATTTCAACATGCATCGATATGGAATTCAGCTAGGATAATAAATCCAGATACATGGAGCTTTCAATATGCCATATAAATTTTTTCAAGCATTTCTTATAATTTTCTGTTAATTATCAAGTAATTTTCAAAATTATTGAATAATAGAATAGTAGATTCCAATATAAATTAAACATGAAATAATGCTCAGAAAATTAATCCAAAGACATAAAGCTCAAAACATGTTATCTAGACTTTTCTAGCATTTTTAGCAATTTTTCGTTAATGATTTAAGCAATTTTCATAATTACTTAATGATAGAAAATAAATGTTAGCACATATAAACATGACATAATGCTATAAAAATAAACTCAAGGTATGAAACTTTCAAATGTATGATAAATATCAAATTTACCAAATCTCACGGAAGTCCATGTACTTAGAAACTTAATTTTTATGATTTATCATCAATTTTTAGAATTTATAAGCAAATTCATGAAATTACAGGAAATTTCAAGGGCAAAAGTGTAAATTATTCTTTTCCCTTTTTTTCGAAAAAATTGATGGGCTGTAAGGCCCAATTGGGAACCGCTTGGCCTTCAACAAAGAGAAGAGAGGCATCTAGGGTTCCCAACCCTAGCCATCACCCATTCCAAGCCTCTGAGTGCCCTGGGCGAAGCATTGCAAGAGCTATCGCTGCTGGGGCACACGGCTCGGGTCATTGCCGTGGTTGGGCGTGGTCGCCGCCACCGCCGAACGTTGTCTTGGGTGTCGCCATCGATGTCACAGATGCCACCGTGGCATCTACTAGTGCGACACGATTTCTGCTGCGTCAAGCGCAGGAGCCGCCGCTATCACGCTAGGTGCCAGATTAGGCACCTTCACCGCCGTCGTGCGTGGGTGCGCGGAGCGCCGCGCAAGCTGTCACTGCCAGGAACGGAACGTGAAGCACCTGCTGGGCTGTAACACCCCGGCATTTACTATGCCTGAATGTTACCAAACATAAGCTAAACAACATCTAAATACCACATTTAACATCAAATTCCAGCAAAGGTGCATAGACTAAAAACCGAGATTTCGGCAGCACCTCCTTTGTTTTATCATGAATTTAAGAAACAGCAACAATATAGCATTATATGGCAATAAGAGAAACATCTAAAACAGCAATAAATAAAGTCTTAACGACAATAAGAGACTAACATTAAGCTCTTAAGGTTCCAAGTGTCAATCAAACAATAGAACTCTCATTAACCAAGCTAAGACTTAATTTTAAAGACCATCACACGCAATTTATTATCAAACTAAATGAATTGACTTGGGGAAACATTAAGGTGAAGCAATGTGTGAGCGTGTGACTATTCCCCTTTCCCGCATGCCGTTCTCATGGTACCTAAAACAACAAGAAAACACAAGGGTGAGTTCGAAAACTTCGGCAAGCATACCGCAATGGACAACAAGCATAACAACAAGTCAATAACATCTTTCAGCATGTATAACATCTCATTCATGAATACTTATCAATATCATCATCAATTTGTATGCGATGTAATGCATTGCTCTGACCCTCTGGAACCTCATACCGGTATGGGAAGTACACACCCGTCGGTGTGCACCCTTTCCTCCCTTCCATCCCGAAGATGGAGGGTGCCTACTCGCTTCCAAACACCACGTGGATGGAATCACGACATAGGACTTACTCAATGGCGTCCGGACTAGTCATAACTTTCTCACCGACCTTGCCTGACTAGTTAAGACTTTCTCACCGCCTCGCCCTATCTCATGACATGCATGCAACCATGCCAAATATCATATTCAATTCACATATTAACACATGGCATCATAATATGTTAAACATGCTCATCATATCATATCAATCATTAAAACATGGCAAGTGGACATATATCATGTAGGCAATTCCATCTAATTTCAACATGCAACCTACAACTTGCTATCCATCACAACACACTTGCCTCAACCACGTGCAACGGATTGGCGGGAAGAAGAGGGCACTTTCGGGGTCACACCACCTGCACATAGGCATCACACACTCACAATCATAACCTCAAAACAGTACACACGCCACCATCTAACCCGACATTGCCAACTACTCGCAAAACCTAAAAACAGAGGTTCTGTCCCGGCGGGACAGCAGCCTTGCAAAAGGCATAACTTGAGTTCTGGGACTCCAAATCGAATAAACGAGTACACCGTCGCGAAGCTTAGGAAATTTCCCAACTTTTTCTAGTTATAGGGAAAGACTGATTCGGACTCTAAAATTGTTTAATCTACAGATTACCACAATCTGTTCCAGTTACGTCACAGATTTTTAGGCGCTCGGTAAAACGGCCATAACTTTCAAACGGCTGATCGGAAATTAACGTGCTTTACGTCCACGGAAAGATAATTAAATTATCTACAACTTCCTAGAAGTCCGTACGGTCTGATTCGGATTCTAAATCGACGGAAACTCGAACCCTAGTTCGACTGCTCAATCTGCCCGAAAACAGAAACGTGGACAAGTTTAGATCTAACCCAAATTACTTCAAACCAGCGCCTCCAATTGATCTAAAAACTTGATAAACACCCTAATAACAGTACCTAGATCATCCCCAAGGATCCCCAAGATCATACCTTTGCCCGAGCGCCAAAACTCCAATCAATCTCCATGAATCTCCTCGCGAATCGCTCCTCGCTCCACGTTCCTCGCTCCTCGCTCCTTGCTCCTCGCTCCTCGCTCCACGGGATGACTCCACAAGGTGCAGGGGTGGGAGGCCACCCTAGGGCAGCAAGGGGTGGAGGGGAGGTGGTGTGGAGGTGGAGGAAAGGGAGGGTGCGCACGGTTTTGGGGGGCTAGGGCTTAGGGAGGAGGAGGGAGGAGAGGCGCAAGAGGGGAGGTGGGGCGCAATAAGGAGGTGGGGCGCAAGGGGCTGGGGAAGCCCCTTTTATCAGCCCTCAACCCAATCCTAGTCCGTTACGGAGTCCTAATCCATCCCACCAAAGCCCACCAAGGCCCAAAACTCCTCAGGAAGGCCCAAAACCCAAAACGGCCCTAAACGGCCCTAAACGTTATTAACCCCCGATCCTTATGATCTTAACCTTATTTCCACATCTCATACTGTATTTAACCTTATCATGTTCAAAAATTAAGGATACGACACTCCGAGGTGTCACATTCTTCCCCCCTTCAACAGGATTCGACCTCGAATCTAAACGCACCAATCACGAAACCCAGCAAAACCAAAGACAGCCAGATTTTCACATCACATACCTGAGGTGAAAAGCTCGGGATACTTCTCGCGCATGCGAGATTCCAGCTCCCAAGTCGCTTCTCTCTCGGTCTGATGTGACCACAAGAACTTGACAAACTTAAGCGTCCTGTTCTTCATCACTCGCTCAAGTCCCCGAATTTCCACAGACGGGACTCGAAGGTGAGGTCTATTTGAAGCACTAATGGTTCCAATGGAACCACCAACTCGGATCATGCAAGTATTTCCTCAACATCGAGACATGGAACACATCATGCACACCTTGCATGGATTAGAGTAGCTCTAGGCGATAGGCCAACCTGCCAACTCGAGGCGAGGATAGGAAAAGGCCCAACATACCTTGGTGAGCTTTCCTTTCGTGCCAAAACGCACCACACCCTTGGTGGGAGATACTCGCAAGAGTACGCTATCACCCACCTCAAACTCCAAGTCTCGCCGCCTCACATCGGCATAGCTTTTACATGCGCTCTGTCTTGCGAGAAGGTTCTGTCGAACCTCCAACACGCGATCCACGATCTGCTGCACCCAATCCGGTCCAAGAATAGCTCTCTCGCCCACAAAGATCCCAACAAAGTGGCGATCTGCACTTCCGACCATACGATTACCTCATAAGGAGCAGCGGCAGGATCTTTGGAATGGTAGCTGTTATTGTAAGCAAACTCGCAAGGGGCAAATGGTCTTCCCAGCTACCCTTCCAAGCCATCACACAGGCCACGAGCATGTCCTCCAAAGTTTGGATGGTACGCTCAGGTGCCCATCTGTCTGAGGGTGAAAAGCGGTACTAAGGCAAAGCTGCGTACCCAAAGCACTCTGCAAACTCTCCCGAACTTGGAGGCGAACTTCGCATCCCGATCGAGAGATAATGGTCTTGGGTACACCATGCAATCTCACAATCTCCCGCACATAGATGGGAGCCAACTCGCTCATTGAATTGGTCGTGCGGATGGGAATGAAATCTTGAGACTTGCCGAGACGGTCCACCACAACCCAAACGACATCCTTCCTCGTGGAGAACGAGGTAGACCAACCACGAAATCCATGGAGATGTCATCCCATGGCCATACGAGAATCTCCAAGGGCTGCAACAGGCGGTAGGGGACGCTTATGCTCACTTTGATCTTGGCAAATCCCACAAGACGCCACATACTTGGCAATATCCACTCTCATCCTTTTCCACCGTAAATTCTTCTTCAAGTCCTGTACATCTTGGTCTCTCCAGGATGGACCGTGTCTGGTGCGATGAGCTTCTCTCGAATGTCTTCTTTCACTTGAGATTTACGGGGCATGCACAGACGGCCCTGAAACCTCAAAGCTCCCGCATCATCAACGGTAAAGTCTCCCGACTTGCCATCCTCAAGGCGTTCCTCACCTGGAGCAAGCGATCATCTTCTTTGTGCCTCCACTTTGCAGCTCGGGAATCGGCCCGACTCAAGAATCAATTGAGTTTCAGCTTGCACGGTCCCCGCAGCGATAGGAGACTCCCAAGCGCTCAAAATCAGCAACAAGACAATCAACAACAGGGGCATTGTCTTGCGATCGAGAGCGTCGGCCACCACATTTGCCTTCCCGGATGATCTTTGGATAGTGAGGTCATAATCCTTTATCAATTCTAGCCACCTCCTCTGCCTCAAGTTCAAATCTTTACGAGTAAAGATGTACTTGAGGCTCTTGTGATCGATAAAAAATATCACAAGATTCGCCGTACAAATAATGCCTCCATATCTTCAATGCAAACACCACGGCGGCTAGCTCAAGATCATGGGTGGGATAGTTACTGCTCATGCTTTTTCATTTGCCTCGAAGCATAAGCAATCACCTTGCCATTTTGCATGAGCACACAACCAAGTCCCAACCGAGAAGCATCAGAATAAGCAGTGAAGCGCTTCCCAGGTTCGGAAGGGTAAGAACGAGGAGCGATCACTAACTTCTCCTTCAAAGTGCGTAAGCCGTGCTCACACTCTGCGATCCTTGGAACTTCATCCCCTTCGAGTCGGTTGTGAAAGTGGCTTGGCAATGATAGAGAAATCCTGCACAAAACGCCGATAGTATCCAGCCAACCCAAGGAAACTACGCACCTCTTTGACATTGGAAGGCCTCTTCCAATCCAAAGCTGCCGAGACTTTGCTAGGATCTACCGATATGCCCTCTGGATTGATGATGTGGCCAAGAAAACCCACTTTTGAAATCGAGAACTCGCACTTTTTCAGCTTAGCAAAGAATTGATTCTCCTCGGGTACTCGGCACAAGCCTCAAGTGTCGCTCATGCTCCTCTTACGATTTAGAGTAAATCGAATGTCATCGATGAACACTACCACAAACTCATCAAGGTACTTGTGTAGCATCTTGTTCATCGCCTCCATAAAGACGGCAGGAGCATTAGTTAGTCCAAAAGACATAACTTTAAATTCATAATGCCCATACCTAGTGGAGAAAGCGGTCTTCTCAATGTCCTGCTCCCTCACACGGATACGATTATACCCCGAGAAGATCAATTTTGGAGAACACCTTTGCTCCCTTGATTGGTCAAACAGATCCTCGATGCGAGGCAAAGGATACTTGTTTTTGTGTCACTTGGTTAAGAGCACGATAATCAATGCACATACGCCAACTTCCATCCTTCTTCGAGACGAAGAGGACGGGTGCTCCCCATGGCGATACGCTACACCGAATGAAGCCTTTGGCCAACAGATCCTCCAACTGCTTCTTCAACTCGTCTTGAAAAGGTCGAGCTAAGCGGTATGGAGAGATAGAAATAGGTCGAGTGCCAGGAACAAGATCAATACGAAACTCCACATTCCTCACAGGAGGTAGACCAGGCAACTCGTCAGGGAACACATCAACGAACTCCTTCACTACGTAAATCTCCTCAATGGGAATCGAGGAAGATGGTTTCTCAAACAAAGTCATGAGGAAACCCAATGGCCTCAAACGCCGACCAGAAAACAAACTAGTCAAAGCAAAGACGGAATCGGAGGGTATACCACCCTGAAAGGTCAACTCTTCACGGACGGGCCTGCAAGAAAGCGTCTTCCGAAACAACAGATCTTAGCACGATCGATGCAGCCAGTCCATGCCCAAAATGACATCAAAAGGAGCCAAGCTGGATCACCATGAGATTGGCAAAGAAAACCTCATCATCAATGGCAATGGTGCAACCAGGGCAAACCAAAGAACTAGCAATCAAACCCCGGAGAATCGACTAACACGGACTCGAAATCCATTGAACTCCCAACTTAGCTCTACTAGCAAACTCCGACGACACAAAAGAGTAGGATGCTCGGAATCAAATAGAACAAAGGCATCAACGGAATCCACGAGCGAGTACTGAAACCACCTCTGGATGCCGGTGACTCGGCGGTCGGCAAAGCGTACACTCTGGTGGCGCCGGGACGAGAAGGAGCCCGACTCGGTGATGCCCCAACAAGGCTGGGGCGGAGGAGGCAATCGAGGAGGAAGCCAGGCAGCTGCGGGCACCCGATGCGCTTGTTGGTGGCGCCACGCAAAGGGTGGCTGAGAAGCAGGGGCAGCCATCAAGTGCACCGATCCTCTGGAAGACGCCATTTGGAGTGGGAGGAGAAGGCACCGTCTCCCACTTGATGATGCTACCGGGGTTCATCCGGCAGACTTCGCCCCATATGGCCGGGCTTGCCACGGTGGTTGCAACTCCGGTCCAACCACACTCTGAAGCACGGTGCTCGCCACCGCGCCAAAGCACTTCATGCCTGCCCGGCACAGACCAACACCGCTCGCGAAGAAGACGATCAGGGGCGACCCCATCTTAGCCCACGAGGAGGAGCCCTGTCCTCCCTTGAACTTCTTGAAGGTGGGGCTGAGAGGACCCACCTCCTCCACCAAAGGTCCTCTTCGGCCCCGCTTTGGGCCGCGAGAACCCTGAACCTCCGGGTTACGCTTGTCCCGGAGAGCTCCAACTCGAGCTCCATGCCCTTCGCTTGCTCCACCACAGAGCGAGAAGTCACGAGGACAGATCGCCCCCATGACAACTCTGAACTCCTGGTTGAGGCCCCTATGGAACCTCCTAGCTTTCTCCCGATCGTCGGCTGCCACACTGCAGAAGCGCACCACGCTGTTGAACTCCTTCTCATACTGCCACCGACCTCTTTCCTGGGAAAGAGTGGTCGAGTAAGCTCCATCCTCTCAAGGAAAGACTGCAGGGTGGAACTTGGCTCGGAAGCGAGCCACAAAGTCCTCCCAGGTGATCGACCCAGATCGGGGTTCTAGCGGCCAGAACCCCCTCCCACCAGATATCGGCTTGGCCCTTGGTGAAAAGCCACAAAGCGAGTCCTGCGAACCGAGGTCAACTCTAGGACCTCAAGCGCCTCTCCATGTACCGCAGCCAATCTGCGGACTGGATCGGCGTGCTGCTCCATCAAAAGTGTCAAGGCGGAGGGACATCCACTCCGGGAGACTCATCCTCGGCTCCGGTGCAGCGGGGCAACAACGAGGGCCACTGCAGGGGAGGCACAACGGCAGGGGCTGCCCGCACCGCCGGGCGCAGCTCTGAATCTCCCTCTGCAGAGCCTGGACTAAATCTTCATTGGCGGCGGGCACCCCGCCCGACCGCACCTGGAAGCTCCTCTGAGTGGCCCACGAGCATTAAGCGAACGCTACCCTCGACCTTGAGACTCCTCAACTCCTGGGAGCCTCGCCCCTGGCCTCCACGACCACGGCGTCCCACGGCCTCTACCCTCGGCATGGTCGCTTAGGCAGACAACCACCCAAACACCAAAGCACACAATCAAGATCATAGATCAAACATCATCATAAGCATATTCCTTATCACATAATCAAGCGCGATGCATTGATGAACCAAAACCCATCCTACTGTGCAACCAAGTGTGTCAGATTTTAGATTAGTTATACCACTTTTACAAGTTTTAACGTTGCTATCCTATGACAAGGTTTTAGTTAGAACCTAAGCCATGTTTCTAAGTTATTCCACATCACATTTTAGCTGTACCCTATAGCATGACACTAAAAATTCACATTCCAAGGACCTACTGACCGCTCGATACCAATTTGTAACACCCGGCATTTACTATGCTGAATGTTACCAAACATAAGCTAAACAACATCTAAATACCACAATTAACATCAAATTCCAGCAAAGGTGCATAGACTAAAAACCGAGATATAGGCAGCACATCCTTTGTTTTATCATGAATTTAATAAACAAAGAACAATATAGCATTATATGGCAATAAGAGAAACATCTAAAACAGCAATAAATAAAGTCTTAACGACAATAAGAGACTAACATTAAGCTCTTAAGGTTCCAAGTGTCAATCAAACAATAGAACTCTCATTAACCAAGCTAAGACTTAATTTTAAAGACCATCACACGCAATTTATTATCAAACTAAATGAATTGACTTGGGGAAACATTAAGGTGAAGCAATGTGTGAGCGTGTGACTATTCCCCTTTCCCGCATGCCGTTCTCATGGTACCTAAAACAACAAGAAAACACAAGGGTGAGTTCGAAAACTCAGCAAGCATCTTGCAATGGACAACAAGCATAACAACAAGTCAATAACATCTTTCGGCATGTATAACATCTCATTCATGAATACTTATCAATATCATCATCAATTTGTATGCGATGTAATGCATTGCTCCTGACCCTCTGGAACCTCATACCGGTATGGGAAGTACACACCCGTCGGTGTGCACCCTTTCCTCCCTTCCATCCCGAAGATGGAGGGTGCCTACTCGCTTCCAAACACCACGTGGATGGAATCACGACATAGACTTACTCAATGGCGTTCCGGACTAGTCATAACTTTCTCACCGACCTTGCCGGACTAGTTAAGACTTTCTCACCGCCTCGCCCTATCTCATGACATGCATGCAACCATGCCAAATATCATATTCAATTCACATATTAACACATGGCATCATAATATGTTAAACATGCTCATCATATCATATCAATCATTAAAACATGGCAAGTGGACATATATCATGTAGGCAATTCCATCTAATTTCAACATGCAACCTACAACTTGCTATCCATCACAACACACGTGCCTCAACCACGTGCAGCGGATTGGCGGGAAGAAGAGGGAACTCCCGGGTCACACCACCTGCACATAGGCATCACACACTCACAATCATAACCTCAAAACAGTACACACGCCCCATCTAACCCGACATTGCCAACTACTCGCAAAACCTAAAAACAGAGGTTCTGTCGGCGGGACAGCAGCCTTACAAAAGGCATAACTTGAGTTCTGGGACTCCAAATCGAATAAACGAGTACACCGTCGCGAAGCTTAGGAAATTTCCCAACTTTTTCTAGTTATAGGGAAAGACTGATTCGGACTCTAAAATTGTTTAATCTACAGATTACCACAATCTGTTCCAGTTACGTCACAGATTTTTAGGCGCTCGGTAAAACGGCCATAACTTTCAAACGGCTGATCGGAAATTAACGTGCTTTACGTCCACGGAAAGATAATTAAATTATCTACAACTTCCTAGAAGTCCGTACGGTCTGATTCGGATTCTAAATCGACGGAAACTCGAACCCTAGTTCGACTGCTCAATCTGCCCGAAAACAGAAACGTGGACAAGTTTAGATCTAACCCAAATTACTTCAAACCAGCGCCTCCAATTGATCTAAAAACTTGATAAACACCCTAATAACAGTACCTAGATCATCCCCAAGGATCCCCAAGATCATACCTTTGCCCAAGCGCCAAAACTCCAATCAATCTCCATGAATCTCCTCGCGAATCGCTCCTCGCTCCACGTTCCTCGCTCCTCGCTCCTTGCTCCTCGCTCCTCGCTCCACGGGATGACTCCACAAGGTGCAGGGGTGGGGAGGCCACCCTAGGGCAGCAAGGGGTGGAGGGAGGTGGTGTGGAGGTGGAGGAAAGGGAGGGGGTGCGCACGGTTTTGGGGGGCTAGGGCTTAGGGAGGGGAGGGAGGAGAGGGCGCAAGAGGGGAGGTGGGGCGCAATAAGGGGAGGTGGGGCGCAAGGGGCTGGGGAAGCCCCTTTTATCAGCCCTCAACCCAATCCTAGTCCGTTACGGAGTCCTAATCCATCCCACCAAAGCCCACCAAGGCCCAAAACTCCTCAGGAAGGCCCAAAACCCAAAACGGCCGAAAGCGGCCGAAACGTTATTAACCCCGATCCTTATGATCTTAACCTTATTTCCACATCTCATACTGTATTTAACCTTATCATGTTCAAAAATTAAGGATACGACACTCAGAGGTGTCACATTCTTCCCCTTCAACGAGATTCGACCTCGAATCTAAACGCACCAATCACGAAACCCAAGCCAAAACCAAAGACAGCCAGATTTTCACATCACATACACGAGGTGAAAAGCTCGGGATACTTCTCGCGCATGCGAGATTCCAGCTCCCAAGTCGCTTCTCTCTGGGCGATGTGACCACAAGAACTTGACAAACTTAAGCGCCCTGTTCTTCATCACTCGCTCTGAAGTCCCGAGAATTTCCCACGGACGGGACTCGAAGGTGAGGTCCTCTTTGAGCACTAATGGTTCCAATGGAACCACCAACTCGGATCATGCAAGTATTTCCTCAACATCGGGACATGGAACACATCATGCACACCTTGCATGGATTCCGGTAGCTTCAGGCGATAGGCCAACCTGCCAACTCGGGCGAGGATAGGAAAAGGCCCAACATACCTTGGGTGAGCTTTCCTTTCGTGCCAAAGCACCACACCCTTGGTGGGAGATACTCGCAAGAGTACGCTATCACCCACCTCAAACTCCAAGTCTCGCCGCCTCACATCAAAGATAGCTTTTGCATGCGCTCTGTCTTTGCGAGAAGGTTCTGTCGAACCTCCAACACGCGATCCACGATCTGCTGCACCCAATCCGGTCCAAGAATAGCTCTCTCGCCCACAAGATCCCAACAAAGTGGCGATCTGCACTTCCGACCATACGATTACCTCATAAGGAAGCGGCCAGGATCTTTGGAATGGTAGCTGTTATTGTAAGCAAACTACGCAAGGGGCAAATGGTCTTCCCAGCTACCCTTCCAAGCCATCACACAGGCCCCGAGCATGTCCTCCAAAGTTTGGATGAGTACGCTCAGATGCCCATCTGTCTGAGGGTGAAAAGCGGTACTAAGGCAAAGGCTGCGTACCCAAAGCACTCTGCAAACTCTCCTAACTTGAGAGCGAACCGCATCCCGATCGAGATAATGGTCTTGGGTACACCATGCAATCTCACAATCTCCCGCACATAGATGGGAGCCAACTCGCTCACGAATTGGTCGTGCGGATGGGAATGAAATGCGCAGACTTGCCGAGACGGTCCACCACAACCCAAACAGCATCCTTCCTCGTGGAGAACGAGGTAGACCAACCACGAAATCCATGGAGATGTCATCCCATGGCCATACAGAATCTCCAAGGGTCGCAACAGCGGCCGGGACGCTTATGCTCAGCTTTGATCTTCCGCAAATCCCACAAGACGCCACATACTTGGCAATATCCACTCTCATCCTTTTCCACCGTAAATTCTTCTTCAAGTCCACCAGTACATCTTGGTCTCTCCAGATGGACCGTGCACGGGTGCGATGAGCTTCTTTCGGAATGTCTTCTTTCACTTGAGATTTTTGGGGCACGCACAGACGGCCCTGAAACCTCAAAGCTCCCGCATCATCAACGGTAAAGTCTCCCGACTTGCCATCCTCAAGGTGTTTCCTCACCTACTGGAGCAAACGATCATGCTGCTGTGCCTCCCACACACGCTCGGGAATTGCTGACTCAAGAATCAATTGAGTTTTAGCTTGCACGGTCCCCGCAAAGCAGTAGGAGACCCCCAAACGCTCAAAATCAGCAACAAGACAATCAACAACAGGGGGCATTGTCTTGCATCGAGAGCGTCGGCCACCACATTTGCCTTCCCGGATGATCTTGGATAGTGAGGTCATAATCCTTTATCAATTCTAGCCACCTCCTCTGCCTCAAGTTCAAATCTTTACGAGTAAAGATGTACTTGAGGCTCTTGTGATCGATAAAAAATATCACAAGATTCGCCGTACAAATAATGCCTCCATATCTTCAATGCAAACACCACGGCGGCTAGCTCAAGATCATGGGTGGGATAGTTACGCTCATGCTTTTTCACCGCCTCGAAGCATAAGCAATCACCTTGCCATTTTGCATGAGCACACAACCAAGTCCCAACCGAGAAGCATCGAATAAACAGTGAAGCGCTTCCTGTTCGGGAAGGGTAAGAACAGAGCGATCACTAACTTCTCCTTCAAAGTGCGTAAGCTGTGCTCACACTCTGCGATCCTTTGGAACTTCATCCCTTCTCGAGTCGGGCCAGAAAGTGGCTTGGCAATGATAGAGAAATCCTGCACAAAACGCCGATAGTATCCAGCCAACCCAAGGAAACTACGCACCTCTTTGACATTGGAAGGCCTCTTCCAATCCAAAGCTTTGAGACTTTGCTAGGATCTACCGATATGCCCTCTGGATTGATGATGTGGCCAAGAAAACCCACTTTTGAAATCCAGAACTCGCACTTTTTCAGCTTAGCAAAGAATTGATTCTCCCTCAGGGTACTCAAAGACAAGCCTCAAGTGTCGCTCATGCTCCTCTTCCGATTTAGAGTAAATCGAATGTCATCGATGAACACTACCACAAACTCATCAAGGTACTTGTGTAGCATACTGTTCATCGCCTCCATAAAGACAAATAGGAGCATTAGTTAGTCCAAAAGACATAACTTTAAATTCATAATGCCCATACCTAGTGGAGAAAGCGGTCTTCTCAATGTCCCGCTTCCTCACACGGATCGATTATACCCCGATCAAGATCAATTTTGGAGAACACCTTTGCTCCTTTGATTGGTCAAGCGGATCCTCGATGCGAGGCAAAGGATACTTGTTTTTGTATCACTTGGTTAAGAGCACGATAATCAATGCACATACGC
The DNA here is from genome assembly GCA_036346355.1 of Rhipidocladum racemiflorum. Taxonomy (NCBI): domain Eukaryota; kingdom Viridiplantae; phylum Streptophyta; class Magnoliopsida; order Poales; family Poaceae; genus Rhipidocladum; species Rhipidocladum racemiflorum. The sequence goes on along the minus strand of CM070583.1, from coordinate 37,494,944 downwards.
CAACTTCCATCCTTCTTGAGGCGAAGAGGGCGGGTGCTCCCCATGGCGATACGCTACACCGAATGAAGCCTTTGGCCATGATCCTCCAATCGCTTCTTCAACTCGTCTTGAAAAGGTCGAGCTAAGCGGTATGGAGAGATAGAAATAGGTCGAGTGCAGGAACAAGATCAATACGAAACTCCACATTCCTCACAGGAGGTAGACCAGGCAACTCGTCAGGGAACACATCAACGAACTCCTTCACTACGTAAATCTCCTCAATGGGAATCGAGGAAGATGGTTTCTCAAACAAAGTCATGAGGAAACCCATGACCTCAAACGCCGACGGAAAACAAACTAGTCAAAGCAAAGGCCAGGCTGGAGGGTATACCACCCTGAAAGGTCAACTCTTCCGGGACGGGCCTGCAAGGAAAGCGTCTTCGAAACAACAGATCTTAGCACGATGCGATGCAGCCACCCATGCCCAAAATGACATCAAAAGGAGCCAAGCTGGATCACCATGAGATTGGCAAAGAAAACCTCATCATCAATGGCAATGGTGCAACCAGGGCAAACCAAAGAACTAGCAATCAAACCCCAGAGAACCGACTAACACGGACTCGAGAAATCCGCTGAACTCCCAACTTAGCTCTACTAGCAAACTCCGGCGACACAAAAGAGTAGGATGCTCCGGAATCAAATAGAACAAAGGCATCAACGGAATCCACGAGCGAGTACTGAAACCACCTCTGGATGCCGGTGACTCGGCGATCGGCAAAGCGTACACTCTGGTGGCGGCAGGACGTATGAGCCCCGACTCGGTGATGCCCCAACAAGGCCGGGGCGGAGGAGGCAATCGAGGAGGAAGCCAGGCTGCGGGCACCGACGCTGGCCGGTGGCGCCCACGCAAAGGGTGGCTGAGAAACAGGGCAGCCATCAAGTGCACCGATCCTCTACGGAAGACGCCCGGAGTGGGAGGAGAAGGCACCGTCTCCCACTTGATGATGCTACGGGGTTCATCCGGCAGACTCGCCCCATATGGCCGGGCTTGCCCACGGTGGTTGCAACTCCCGGTCCAACCACACTCTGAAGCACGGTGCTCGCCACCGCACTTGAAGCACTTCATGCCTGCCGGGCACAGACGAACAACCGCTCGCGAAGAAGACGGCCCAGGCGACCCCATCTTAGCCCACGAGGAGGAGCCTGTCCTCCCTTGAACTTCTTGAAGGTGGGGCGAGAGGACCCACCTCCTCCACCAAAGGTCCTCTTCGGCCCCTTTGGGCCGCAGAACCCTGAACCTCCGGGTTACGCTTGTCGGGAGAGCTCCAACTCGAGCTCCATGCCCTTCGCTTGCTCCACCACAGAGCGAGAAGTCACGAGGGACGATCGCCCCCATGACAACTCTGAACTCCTGGTTGAGGCCCCTATGGAACCTCCTAGCTTTCTCCCGATCGTCGGTGCCCACGGCCAGTCTGAAGCGCACCACGCTGTTGAACTCCTTCTCATACTACGCCCTGACCTCTTTCCTCGGGAAAGAGTGGTCGAGTAAGCTCCATCCTCTCAAGGAAAGACTGCAGGTGGAACTTGGCTCTAAGCGAGCCACAAAGTCCTCCTGTGTGATCGACCAGATCGGGGTTCTAGCGGCCAGAACCCCCTCCCACGAGATATCAGCTTGGCCCTTGGTGAAAAGCCACAAAGCGAGTCCTCACGAACCGAGGTCAACTCTAGGACCTCAAGCGCCTCTCCATGTACCGCAGCCAATCTACGGACTGGATCAGCGTGCTCGCTCCGACAAAAGTGTCAAGACGGAGGGACATCCACTCCCGGAGACTCATCCTCGGCTCCGGAGCAGCGGGGGCAACAAATGGGGCCACTGCAGGGGAGGCACAACAGGGCTGCCCGCTTGGCCGGGCGCAGCTCTGAATCTCCCTCTGCAGAGCCTGGACTAAATCTTCATTGGCGGCGGGCACCGCCCGACCGCACACAGCTGGAAGCTCCTCTGAGCTGGCCCACGAGCATTAAGCGAAACGCTACCCTCGACAGAGACTCCTCAACTCCTGGGAGCCTCGCCCCTGGCCTCCACGGCCACGGGCGTCCACGGCCTCTACCTCGGCATGGTCGCTTAGACAGACAACCACCCAAACACCAAAGCACACAATCAAGATCATAGATCAAACATCATCATAAGCATATTCCTTATCACATAATCAAGCGCGATGCATTGATGAACCAAAACCCATCCTACTGTGCAACCAAGTGTGTCAGATTTTAGATTAGTTATACCACTTTTACAAGTTTTAACGTTGCTATCCTATAACAAGGTTTTAGTTAGAACCTAAGCCATGTTTCTAAGTTATTCCACATCACATTTTAGCTGTACCCTATAGCATGACACTAAAAATTCACATTCCAAGGACCTACAGCCCGCTCTGATACCAACTGTAACACCCCTGCATTTACTATTCCTGAATGTTACCTAACATAAGCTTATCATCTTCTAAATACCACATTTAACATCAAATTCCAGCAAAGGTGCATAGACTAAAAACCGAGATTTCGGCAGCACTCTCCTTTGTTTTATCATGAATTTAAGAAACAGCAACAATATAGCATTATATGGCAATAAGAGAAACATCTAAAACAGCAATAAATAAAGTCTTAACGACAATAAGAGACTAACATTAAGCTCTTAAGGTTCCAAGTGTCAATCAAACAATAGAACTCTCATTAACCAAGCTAAGACTTAATTTTAAAGACCATCACACGCAATTTATTATCAAACTAAATGAATTGACTTGGGGAAACATTAAGGTGAAGCAATGTGTGAGCGTGTGACTATTCCCCTTTCCCGCATGCCGTTCTCATGGTACCTAAAACAACAAGAAAACACAAGGGTGAGTTCGAAAACTCAGCAAGCATACTGCAATGGACAACAAGCATAACAACAAGTCAATAACATCTTTCAGCATGTATAACATCTCATTCATGAATACTTATCAATATCATCATCAATTTGTATGCGATGTAATGCATTGCTCCTGACCCTCTGGAACCTCATACCGGTATGGGAAGTACACACACGTCGGTGTGCACCCTTTCCTCCCTTCCATCCCGAAGATGGAGGGTGCCTACTCGCTTCCAAACACCACGTGGATGGAATCACGACATAGGACTTACTCAATGGCGTTCCGGACTAGTCATAACTTTCTCACCGACCTTGCCGGACTAGTTAAGACTTTCTCACCGCCCTCGCCCTATCTCATGACATGCATGCAACCATGCCAAATATCATATTCAATTCACATATTAACACATGGCATCATAATATGTTAAACATGCTCATCATATCATATCAATCATTAAAACATGGCAAGTGGACATATATCATGTAGGCAATTCCATCTAATTTCAACATGCAACCTACAACTTGCTATCCATCACAACACACTTGCCTCAACCACGTGCAACGGATTGGCGGGAAGAAGAGGGAACTCCCGGGGTCACACCACCTGCACATAGGCATCACACACTCACAATCATAACCTCAAAACAGTACACAAGCACCCATCTAACCCGACAGTGCCAACTACTCGCAAAACCTAAAAACAGAGGTTCTGTCGGCGGGACAGCAGCCTTGCAAAAGGCATAACTTGAGTTCTGGGACTCCAAATCGAATAAACGAGTACACCGTCGCGAAGCTTAGGAAATTTCCCAACTTTTTCTAGTTATAGGGAAAGACTGATTCGGACTCTAAAATTGTTTAATCTACAGATTACCACAATCTGTTCCAGTTACGTCACAGATTTTTAGGCGCTCGGTAAAACGGCCATAACTTTCAAACGGCTGATCGGAAATTAACGTGCTTTACGTCCACGGAAAGATAATTAAATTATCTACAACTTCCTAGAAGTCCGTACGGTCTGATTCGGATTCTAAATCGACGGAAACTCGAACCCTAGTTCGACTGCTCAATCTGCCCGAAAACAGAAACGTGGACAAGTTTAGATCTAACCCAAATTACTTCAAACCAGCGCCTCCAATTGATCTAAAAACTTGATAAACACCCTAATAACAGTACCTAGATCATCCCCAAGGATCACCAAGATCATACCTTTGCCCGGCGCAAAACTCCAATCAATCTCCATGAATCTCTCGCGAATCGCTCCTCGCTTCCACGTTCCTCGCTCCTCGCTCCTTGCTCCTCGCTCCTCGCTCCACGGGATGACTCCACAAGGTGCAGGGTGGGGAGGCCACCCTAGGGCAGCAAGGGGTGGAGGGAGGTGGTGTGGAGGTGGAGGAAAGGGAGGGGGTGCGCACGGTTTTGGGGGGCTAGGGCTTAGGGAGGGGAGGGAGGAGAGAGGCGCAAGAGGGGAGGTGGGGCGCAATAAGGGAGGTGGGGCGCAAGGGGCTGGGGAAGCCCCTTTTATCAGCCCTCAACCCAATCCTAGTCCGTTACGGAGTCCTAATCCATCCCACCAAAGCCCACCAAGGCCCAAAACTCCTCCGGGAAGGCCCAAAACCCCGAAAACGGCCCGGAAACGGCCCGGAAACGTTATTAACCCCCGATCCTTATGATCTTAACCTTATTTCCACATCTCATACTGTATTTAACCTTATCATGTTCAAAAATTAAGGATACGACACTCCGAGGTGTCACATTCTTCCCCCCTTCAACAGGATTCGACCTCGAATCTAAACGCACCAATCACGAAACCCAGCAAAACCAAAGACAGCCAGATTTTCACATCACATACCTGAGGTGAAAAGCTCGGGATACTTCTCGCGCATGCGAGATTCCAGCTCCCAAGTCGCTTCTCTCTCGGTCTGATGTGACCACAAGAACTTGACAAACTTAAGCGTCCTGTTCTTCATCACTCGCTCTGAAGTCCCCAGAATTTCCACAGGACGGGACTCGAAGGTGAGGTCCTGCTGAAGCACTAATGGTTCCAATGGAACCACCAACTCCGGATCATGCAAGTATTTCCTCAACATCGAGACATGGAACACATCATGCACACCTTGCATGGATTCCGGTAGCTCTAGGCGATAGGCCAACCTGCCAACTTCGGGCGAGGATAGGAAAAGGCCCAACATACCTTGGGTGAGCTTTCCTTTCGTGCCAAAACGCACCACACCCTTGGTGGGAGATACTCGCAAGAGTACGCTTATCACCCACCTCAAACTCCAAGTCTCGCCGCCTCACATCGGCATAGCTTTTCATGCGCTCTGTGCTGCGAGAAGGTTCTGTCGAACCTCCAACACGCGATCCACGATCTGCTGCACCCAATCCGGTCCAAGAATAGCTCTCTCGCCCACGACATCCCAACAAAGTGGCGATCTGCACTTCCGACCATCTGATTACCTCATAAGGAGCGGCCGGATCTTTGGAATGGTAGCGTTATTGTAAGCAAACTCTGCAAGGGGCAAATGGTCTTCCAGCTACCCTTCCAAGCCATCACACAGGCCCCGAGCATGTCCTCCAAAGTTTGGATGGTACGCTCAGGCGCCCATCTGTCTGAGGGTGAAAAGCGGTACTAAGGCAAAGCTGCGTACCCAAAGCACTCTGCAAACTCTCCCGAGAACTTGGAGACGAACTTCGCATCCCGATCAGAGATAATGGTCTTGGGTACACCATGCAATCTCACAATCTCCCGCACATAGATGGGAGCCAACTCGCTCATTGAATTGGTCGTGCGGATGGGAATGAAATGCGCAGACTTTTGCCGAGACGGTCCACCACAACCCAAACAAAGATCCTTCCTCGTGGAGAACGAGGTAGACCAACCACGAAATCCATGGAGATGTCATCCCATGGCCATACAGGAATCTCCAAGGGCTGCAACAGCAGGCGGACGCTTATGCTCAGCTTTGATCTTCCGGCAAATCCACAAGACGCCACATACTTGGCAATATCCACTCTCATCCTTTTCCACCGTAAATTCTTCTTCAAGTCCACAGTACATCTTGGTCTCTCCAGGATGGACCGTGTCTGGTGCGATGAGCTTCTCTCGAATGTCTTCTTTCACTTGAGATTTACGGGCATGCCTGACGGCCCTGAAACCTCAAAGCTCCCAAGATCATCAACGGTAAAGTCTCCCGACTTGCCATCCTCAAGGCGTTTCCTCACTGCTGGAGCAAGCGATCATCTTCTTTGTGCCTCCCGTGACACGCTGGAATCGGCCGACTCAAGAATCAATTGAGTTTCAGCTTGCACGGTCCCATAAGCGATAGGGAGACTCCCAAACGCTCAAAATCAGCAACAAGACAATCAACAACGAGGGGCATTGTCTTGCGATCGAGAGCGTCGGCCACCACATTTGCCTTCCCGGATGATACTGGATAGTGAGGTCATAATCCTTTATCAATTCTAGCCACCTCCTCCGCCTCAAGTTCAAATCTTTACGAGTAAAGATGTACTTGAGGCTCTTGTGATCGATAAAAATATCACAAGATTCGCCGTACAAATAATGCCTCCATATCTTCAATGCAAACACCACGGCGGCTAGCTCAAGATCATGGGTGGGATAGTTCTGCTCATGCTTTTTCAGTGCCTCGAAGCATAAGCAATCACCTTGCCATTTTGCATGAGCACACAACCAAGTCCCAACCGAGAAGCATCGGAATAAACAGTGAAAGCGCTTCCTGGTTCGGGAAGGGTAAGAACAGAGCGATCACTAACTTCTCCTTCAAAGTGCGAAGCCGTGGCTCACACTCTGCGATCCACTGGAACTTCATCCCCTCGAGTCGGTTGTGAAAGTGGCTTGGCAATGATAGAGAAATCCTGCACAAAACGCCGATAGTATCCAGCCAACCCAAGGAAACTACGCACCTCTTTGACATTGGAAGGCCTCTTCCAATCCAAAGCTATTTGAGACTTTGCTAGGATCTACCGATATGCCCTCTGGATTGATGATGTGGCCAAGAAAACCCACTTTTGAAATCCAGAACTCGCACTTTTTCAGCTTAGCAAAGAATTGATTCTCCTCAGGGTACTCAAAGACAAGCCTCAAGTGTCGCTCATGCTCCTCTACGATTTAGAGTAAATCGAATGTCATCGATGAACACTACCACAAACTCATCAAGGTACTTGTGTAGCATCTTGTTCATCGCCTCCATAAAGACAGCGAGGAGCATTAGTTAGTCCAAAAGACATAACTTTAAATTCATAATGCCCATACCTAGTGGAGAAAGCAGTCTTCTCAATGTCCTGCTCCCTCACACGGATCTCGATTATACCTCGATCAAGATCAATTTTGGAGAACACCTTTGCTCCTTCGCTTGGTCAAACAGATCCTCGATGCGAGGCAAAGGATACTTGTTTTTGATCATCACTTGGTTAAGAGCACGATAATCAATGCACATACGCCAACTTCCATCCTTCTTCGAGACGAAGAGGACGGGTGCTCCCCATGGCGATACGCTACACCGAATGAAGCCTTTGGCCATGAGATCCTCCAATCGCTTCTTCAACTCGTCTTGAAAAGGTCGAGCTAAGCGGTATGGAGAGATAGAAATAGGTCGAGTGCCAGGAACAAGATCAATACGAAACTCCACATTCCTCACAGGAGGTAGACCAGGCAACTCGTCAGGAACACATCAACGAACTCCTTCACTACAGAAATCTCCTCAATGGGAATCGAGGAAGATGGTTTCTCAAACAAAGTCATGAGGAAACCCAACAGCCTCAAACGCCGACAGGAAAACAAACTAGTCAAAGCAAAGACGGAATCGGAGGGTATACCACCTGAAAGGTCAACTCTTCACGGACGGGCCTGCAAGGAAACTGTCTTCGAAACAACAGATCTTAGCACGGCATCGATGCAGCACCCATGCCCAAAATGACATCAAAAGGAGCCAAGCTGGATCACCATGAGATTGGCAAAGAAAACCTCATCATCAATGGCAATGGTGCAACCAGGGCAAACCAAAGAACTAGCAATCAAACCCCAGGAGAATCGACTAACACGGACTCGAGAAATCCATTGAACTCCCAACTTAGCTCTACTAGCAAACTCCGACGACACAAAAGAGTAGGATGCTCCGGAATCAAATAGAACAAAGGCATCAACGGAATCCACGAGCAGAGTACGAAACCACCTCTGGATGCCGGTGACTCGGCGGTCGGCAAAGCGTACACTCTGGTGGCGGCAGGACGTATGAGCCCGACTCAGTGATGCCCCAACAAGGCTGGGGCGGAGGAGGCAATCGAGGAGGAAGCCAGACGGCGGGCACCAAGACGCTACCGGGTGGCGCCACGCAAAGGGTGGCTGAGAAACAGGGGCAGCCATCAAGTGCACCGATCCTCTGGAAGACGCTTGGAGTGGGAGGAGAAGGCACCGTCTCCCACTTGATGATGCTACCGGGTTCATCCGGCAGACTCGCCCCATATGGCCGGGCTTGCCCACGGTGGTTGCAACTCCGGTCCAACCACACTACGAAGCACGGTGCTCGCCACCGCACTTGAAGCACTTCATGCCCTGCCGGGCACAGACGAAACGGCCGCTCGCGAAGAAGACGCGGGCGACCCCATCTTAGCCCACGAGGAGGAGCCCTGTCCTCCCTTGAACTTCTTGAAGGTGGGACGCCGAGAGGACCCACCTCCTCCACCAAAGGTCCTCTTCGGCCCCGCTGGGGCCGAGGAACCCCGAACCTCCCGGTTCTCGCTTGTCCCGGAGAGCTCCAACTCGAGCTCCATGCCCTTCGCTTGCTCCACCACAGAGCGAGAAGTCACGAGGACGATCGCCCCCATGACAACTCTGAACTCCTGGTTGAGGCCCCTATGGAACCTCCTAGCTTTCTCCCGATCGTTTACCGCCACAAATGCACGAAGCGCACCACGCTGTTGAACTCCTTCTCATACTCACACCGACCTCTTTCCTCGGGAAAGAGTGGTCGAGTAAGCTCCATCCTCTCAAGGAAAGACTGCAGGTGGAACTTGGCTCAAGCGAGCCACAAAGTCCTCCTGTGTGATCGACCCAGATCGGGGTTCTAGCAGCCAGAACCCCTCCCACCAGATATCGCTTGGCCTCTTCAAATTAAAAAGCCACAAAGCGAGTCCTCTGAACCGAGGTCAACTCTAGGACCTCAAAGCGCCTCTCCATGTACCGCAGCCAATTCATGGACTGGATCGGCGTGCTGCTCCATCAAAAGTGTCAAGACGGAGGGACATCCACTCCAGGAGACTCATCCTCGGCTCCGGTGCAGCGGGGGCAACAGCGAGGGCCAGCTGCGAGGGAGGCACAACGCAGGGGCTGCCCGCAGCTGGCGCAGCTCTGAATCTCCCTCTGCAGAGCCTGGACTAAATCTTCATTGGCGGCGGGCACCCCGCCCCGACTGCACAGCTGAAGCTCCTCCCGAGCCGCCCACGAGCATTGCGAAACGCTACCCTCAAAGAATGACTCCTCAACTCCACTGGAGCCTGCGCCCCTGGCCTCCACGACCACGGCGTCCCACGGCCTCTACCCCTCGGCATGGCTGCTTAGACAGACAACCACCCAAACACCAAAGCACACAATCAAGATCATAGATCAAACATCATCATAAGCATATTCCTTATCACATAATCAAGCGCGATGCATTGATGAACCAAAACCCATCCTCTTGTGCAACCAAGTGTGTCAGATTTTAGATTAGTTATACCACTTTTACAAGTTTTAACGTTGCTATCCTATAACAAGGTTTTAGTTAGAACCTAAGCCATGTTTCTAAGTTATTCCACATCACATTTTAGCTGTACCCTATAGCATGACACTAAAAATTCACATTCCAAGGACCTACACTTCGCTCGATACTAATCAGAATAACACCCGGCATTTACTATGCCCGAATGTTACCAAACATAAGCTAAACAACATCTAAATACCACATTTAACATCAAATTCCAGCAAAGGTGCATAGACTAAAAACCGAGATTTCGGCAGCACCTCCTTTGTTTTATCATGAATTTAAGAAACAGCAACAATATAGCATTATATGGCAATAAGAGAAACATCTAAAACAGCAATAAATAAAGTCTTAACGACAATAAGAGACTAACATTAAGCTCTTAAGGTTCCAAGTGTCAATCAAACAATAGAACTCTCATTAACCAAGCTAAGACTTAATTTTAAAGACCATCACACGCAATTTATTATCAAACTAAATGAATTGACTTGGGGAACATTAAGGTGAAGCAATGTGTGAGCGTGTGACTATTCCCTTTCCCGCATGCCGTTCTCATGGTACCTAAAACAACAAGAAAACACAAGGGTGAGTTCGAAAACTCAGCAAGCATACTGCAATGGACAACAAGCATAACAACAAGTCAATAACATCTTTCAGCATGTATAACATCTCATTCATGAATACTTATCAATATCATCATCAATTTGTATGCGATGTAATGCATTGCTCCTGACCCTCTGGAACCTCATACCGGTATGGGAAGTACACACCCGTCGGTGTGCACCCTTTCCTCCCTTCCATCCCGAAGATGGAGGGTGCCTACTCGCTTCCAAACACCACGTGGATGGAATCACGACATAGGACTTACTCAATGGCGTTCGGACTAGTCATAACTTTCTCACCGACCTTGCCGGACTAGTTAAGACTTTCTCACCGCCTCGCCTCTATCTCATGACATGCATGCAACCATGCCAAATATCATATTCAATTCACATATTAACACATGGCATCATAATATGTTAAACATGCTCATCATATCATATCAATCATTAAAACATGGCAAGTGGACATATATCATGTAGGCAATTCCATCTAATTTCAACATGCAACCTACAACTTGCTATCCATCACAACACACTTGCCTCAACCACGTGCAACGGATTGGCGGGAAGAAGAGGGAACTCCCGGGTCACACCACCTGCACATAGGCATCACACACTCACAATCATAACCTCAAAACAGTACACACGCCCCATCTAACCCGACATTGCCAACTACTCGCAAAACCTAAAAACAGAGGTTCTGTCGGCGGGACAGCAGCCTTGCAAAAGGCATAACTTGAGTTCTGGGACTCCAAATCGAATAAACGAGTACACCGTCGCGAAGCTTAGGAAATTTCCCAACTTTTTCTAGTTATAGGAAAGACTGATTCGGACTCTAAAATTGTTTAATCTACAGATTACCACAATCTGTTCCAGTTACGTCACAGATTTTTAGGCGCTCGGTAAAACGGCCATAACTTTCAAACGGCTGATCGGAAATTAACGTGCTTTACGTCCACGGAAAGATAATTAAATTATCTACAACTTCCTAGAAGTCCGTACGGTCTGATTCGGATTCTAAATCGACGGAAACTCGAACCCTAGTTCGACTGCTCAATCTGCCCGAAAACAGAAACGTGGACAAGTTTAGATCTAACCCAAATTACTTCAAACCAGCGCCTCCAATTGATCTAAAAACTTGATAAACACCCTAATAACAGTACCTAGATCATCCCCAAGGATCCCCAAGATCATACCTTTGCCCGAAGCGCAAAACTCCAATCAATCTCCGCGAATCTCCTCGCGAATCGCTCCTCGCTCCACGTTCCTCGCTCCTCGCTCCTTGCTCCTCGCTCCTCGCTCCACGGGATGACTCCACAAGGTGCAGGGGTGGGGAGGCCACCCTAGGGCAGCAAGGGGTGGAGGGAGGTGGTGTGGAGGTGGAGGAAAGGGAGGGGGTGCACGGTTTTGGGGGCTAGGGCTTAGGGAGGGGAGGGAGGAGAGGCGCAAGAGGGAGGTGGGGCGCAATAAGGGGAGGTGGGGCGCAAGGGGCTGGGGAAGCCCCTTTTATCAGCCCTCAACCCAATCCTAGTCCGTTACGGAGTCCTAATCCATCCCACCAAAGCCCACCAAGGCCCAAAACTCCTCCGGGAAGGCCCAAAACCCCGAAAACGGCCCGGAAACGGCCCGGAAACGTTATTAACCCCCGATCCTTATGATCTTAACCTTATTTCCACATCTCATACTGTATTTAACCTTATCATGTTCAAAAATTAAGGATACGACACTCCGAGGTGTCACATTCTTCCCCCCTTCAACAGGATTCGACCTCGAATCTAAACGCACCAATCACGAAACCCAAAGAAACCAAAGACAGCCAGATTTTCACATCACATACCCGAGGTGAAAAGCTCGGGATACTTCTCGCAAGATGCGTAGATTCCAGCTCCCAAGTCGCTTCTCTCTCGGTCTGATGTGACCACAAGAACTTGACAAACTTAAGCGCCCTGTTCTTCATCACTCGCTCTGAAGTCCCGGAATTTCCACAGACGGGACTCGAAGGTGAGGTCCTCTTTGAAGCACTAATGGTTCCAATGGAACCACCAACTCCGGATCATGCAAGTATTTCCTCAACATCGAGACATGGAACACATCATGCACACCTTGCATGGATTCCTGTAGCTCTAGGCGATAGGCCAACCTCGCCAACTTCGGCGAGGATAGGAAAAGGCCCAACATACCTTGGACTGAGCTTTCCTTCGTGCCAAACGCACCACACCCTTGGTGGGAGATACTCGCAAGAGTACGCTATCACCCACCTCAAACTCCAAGTCTCGCCGCCACATCAAGATAGCTTTTCATGCGCTTCTGTGCTGCGAGAAGGTTCTGTCGAACCTCCAACACGCGATCCACGCCTGCTGCACCCAATCCGGTCCAAGAATAGCTCTCTCGCCCACAAAGATCCCAACAAAGTGGCGATCTGCACTTCCGACCATACGATTACCTCATAAGGAGCAGCCAGGATCTTTGGAATGGTAGCCGTTATTGTAAGCAAACTCGCAAGGGGCAAATGGTCTTCCCAGCTACCCTTCCAAGCCATCACACGTGCCCCGAGCATGTCCTCCAAAGTTTGGATGGTACGCTCAGATCGCCCATCTGTCTGAGGGTGAAAAGCGGTACTAAGGCAAAGCCGCGTACCCAAAGCACTCTGCAAACTCTCCTAACTTGGAGACGAACTTGCATCCCGATCAGAGATAATGGTCTTGGGTACACCATGCAATCTCACAATCTCCCGCACATAGATGGGAGCCAACTCGCTCATTGAATTGGTCGTGCGGATGGGAATGAAATGCGCAGACTTGCCGAGACGGTCCACCACAACCCAAACAAAGATCCTTCCTCGTGGAGAACGAGGTAGACCAACCACGAAATCCATGGAGATGTCATCCCATGGCCATACAGAATCTCCAAGGGTCGCAATAAAGCGGTGGACGCTTATGCTCGCCTTTGATCTTCCGGCAAATCCCACAAGACGCCACATACTTGGCAATATCCACTCTCATCCTTTTCCACCGTAAATTCTTCTTCAAGTCCTGTACATCTTGGTCTCTCCAGGATGGACCGTGCACGGGTGCGATGAGCTTCTCTCGAATGTCTTCTTTCACTTGAGATTTACGGGCATGCACAGACGGCCCTGAAACCTCAAAGCTCCCGCATCATCAACGGTAAAGTCTCCCGACTTGCCATCCTCAAGGCGTTTCCTCACTGCTGGAGCAAACGATCATCTTCTTTGTGCCTCCACTTTGCACGCTCGGGAATCGTGACTCAAGAATCAATTGAGTTTCAGCTTGCACGGTCCCCGCAGCAAGAGGGAGACTCCCAAACGCTCAAAATCAGCAACAAGACAATCAACAACAGGGGGCATTGTCTTGCGATCGAGAGCGTCGGCCACCACATTTGCCTTCCCTGATGATACCGGATAGTGAGGTCATAATCCTTTATCAATTCTAGCCACCTCCTCTGCCTCAAGTTCAAATCTTTACGAGTAAAGATGTACTTGAGGCTCTTGTGATCGATAAAAAATATCACAAGATTCGCCAGTACAAATAATGCCTCCATATCTTCAATGCAAACACCACGGCGGCTAGCTCAAGATCATGGGTGGGATAGTTACTGCTCATGCTTTTTCACCGCCTCGAAGCATAAGCAATCACCTTGCCATTTTGCATGAGCACACAACCAAGTCCCAACCGAGAAGCATCGAATAAACAGTGAAGCGCTTCCTGTTCGGGAAGGGTAAGAACAGGAGCGATCACTAACTTCTCCTTCAAAGTGCAGAAGCTGTGCTCACACTCTGCGATCCACTGGAACTTCATCCCCTTCGAGTCGGGCCAGAAAGTGGCTTGGCAATGATAGAGAAATCCTGCACAAAACGCCGATAGTATCCAGCCAACCCAAGGAAACTACGCACCTCTTTGACATTGGAAGGCCTCTTCCAATCCAAAACTCTTGAGACTTTGCTAGGATCTACCGATATGCCCTCTGGATTGATGATGTGGCCAAGAAAACCCACTTTTGAAATCAGAACTCGCACTTTTTCAGCTTAGCAAAGAATTGATTCTCCTCGTGGTACTCAAAGACAAGCCTCAAGTGTCGCTCATGCTCCTCTTACGATTTAGAGTAAATCGAATGTCATCGATGAACACTACCACAAACTCATCAAGGTACTTGTGTAGCATACTGTTCATCGCCTCCATAAAGACAAAGAGGAGCATTAGTTAGTCCAAAAGACATAACTTTAAATTCATAATGCCCATACCTAGTGGAGAAAGCGAGTCTTCTCAATGTCCTGCTTCCTCACACGGATCTGATTATACCAGTGAAGATCAATTTTGGAGAACACCTTTGCTCCCTTCAGTTGGTCAAACAGATCCTCGATGCGAGGCAAAGGATACTTGTTTTTGACTGTCACTTGGTTAAGAGCACGATAATCAATGCACATACGCCAACTTCCATCCTTCTTCGAGACGAAGAGGACGGGTGCTCCCCATGGCGATACGCTACACCGAATGAAGCCTTTGGCCAACAGATCCTCCAACTGCTTCTTCAACTCGTCTTGAAAAGGTCGAGCTAAGCGGTATGGAGAGATAGAAATAGGTCGAGTGCCAGGAACAAGATCAATACGAAACTCCACATTCCTCACAGGAGGTAGACCAGGCAACTCGTCAGGGAACACATCAACGAACTCCTTCACTACAGAAATCTCCTCAATGGGAACTGAGGAAGATGGTTTCTCAAACAAAGTCATGAGGAAACCCAACAGCCTCAAACGCCGACCAGAAAACAAACTAGTCAAAGCAAAGACGGAACTGGAGGGTATACCACCCTGAAAGGTCAACTCTTCCCCGGACGGGGCCTGCAAGGAAACTGTCTTCCAGAAACAATGAGATCTTAGCAGTGCATCGATGCAGCCGGTCCATGCCCAAAATGACATCAAAAGGAGCCAACTGGATCACCATGAGATTGGCAAAGAAAACCTCATCATCAATGGCAATGGTGCAACCAGGGCAAACCAAAGAACTAGCAATCAAACCCCAGAGAATCGACTAACACGGACTCGAGAAATCCGCTGAACTCCCAACTTAGCTCTACTAGCAAACTCCAACGACACAAAAGAGTAGGATGCTCGGAATCAAATAGAACAAAGGCATCAACGGAATCCACGAGCGAGTACACGAAACCACCTCTGGATGCCCGTGACTCGGCGGTCGGCAAAGCGCGTACACTCTGGTGGCGCCGGGACGAAGGAGCCCCGACTCAGTGATGCCCCAACAAGGCTGGGGCGGAGGAGGCAGCGAGGAGGAGCAGACGGCCGCGGCACCAAGACGCCGGTGGCGCCACGCAAAGGGGTGGCCGAGAAACAGGGGCAGCCATCAAGTGCACCGATCCTCTGGAAGACGCTACCGGAGTGGGAGGAGAAGGCACCGTCTCCCACTTGATGATGCTACCGGGGTTCATCCGGCAGACTTCGCCCCATATGGCCGGGCTTGCCACAGTGGTTGCAACTCCGGTCCAACCACACTCAAGCACGGTGCTCGCCACCGCACTTGAAGCACTTCATGCCCCTGCCGGCACAGACGAACACCGCTCGCGAAGAAGACGATCGGGCGACCCCATCTTAGCCACGAGGAGGAGCCCTGTCCTCCCTTGAACTTCTTGAAGGTGGGGCCGAGAGGACCCACCTCCTCCACCAAAGGTCCTCTTACGGCCCGCTGGGCCGCAGAACCCCCGAACCTCCCGGGTTCTCGCTTGTCCCGGAGAGCTCCAACTCGAGCTCCATGCCCTTCGCTTGCTCCACCACAGAGCGAAGTCACGAGGACGATCGCCCCATGACAACTCTGAACTCTGGTTGAGGCCCCTATGGAACCTCCTAGCTTTCTCCGATCGTCGGCTGCCACAGTAGTCACGAAGCACCTGTTTGTTGAACTCCTTCTCATACTCGCACCGACCTCTTTCCTGGGAAAGAGTGGTCGAGTAAGCTCCATCCTCTCAAGGAAAGACTGCAGGTGGAACTTGGCTCAAGCGAGCCACAAAGTCCTCCGGTGTGATCGGACCAGATCGGGGTTCTAGCGGTGAACCCCCTCCCACCGGATATCGGCTTGGCCCTTCAAATTGAAAAGCCACAAAGCGAGTCCTGCGAACCGAGGTCAACTCTAGGACCTCAAATCGCCTCTCCATGTACCGCAGCCAATCTGGATCGGATCGGCGTGCTCGCTTCCATCAAAAGTGTCAAGGCGGAGGGACATCCACTCCGAGACTCATCCTCGGCTCGGTGCAATGGGCAACAACGAGGGCCACTGCAGGGGAGGCACAACAGCAGGGGCTGCCCGCACCGCCGGGCGCAGCTCCCGAATCTCCGCAGAGCTGGACTAAATCTTCATTGGCGGCACTTCGCCCCGACCGCACACCTGGAAGCTCCTCCCGAGCCGCCCACGAGCATTAAGCGAAACGCTACCTCAAAGCAGACTCCTCCCCTCCCCGGGAGCCTCGCCCCTGGCCTCCTCGGCCACGGCGTCCCCGCCCTCGACCCCTCGGCATGGCCGCTAGGCAGACAACCACCCAAACACCAAAGCACACAATCAAGATCATAGATCAAACATCATCATAAGCATATTCCTTATCACATAATCAAGCGCGATGCATTGATGAACCAAAACCCATCCTCTTGTGGCAACCAAGTGTGTCGATTTTAGATTAGTTATACCACTTTTACAAGTTTTAACGTTGCTATCCTATAACAAGGTTTTAGTTAGAACCTAAGCCATGTTTCTAAGTTATTCCACATCACATTTTAGCTGTACCCTATAGCATGACACTAAAAATTCACATTCCAAGGACCTACAGCCCGCTCTGATACCAACTGTAACACCCCGGCATTTACTATGCAGATATGTTACCAAACATAAGCTAAACAACATCTAAATACCACATTTAACATCAAATTCCAGCAAAGGTGCATAGACTAAAAACCGAGATTTCGGCAGCACCTCCTTTGTTTTATCATGAATTTAAGAAACAGCAACAATATAGCATTATATGGCAATAAGAGAAACATCTAAAACAGCAATAAATAAAGTCTTAACGACAATAAGAGACTAACATTAAGCTCTTAAGGTTCCAAGTGTCAATCAAACAATAGAACTCTCATTAACCAAGCTAAGACTTAATTTTAAAGACCATCACACGCAATTTATTATCAAACTAAATGAATTGACTTGGGGAAACATTAAGGTGAAGCAATGTGTGAGCGTGTGACTATTCCCTTTCCCGCATGCCGTTCTCATGGTACCTAAAACAACAAGAAAACACAAGGGTGAGTTCGAAACTCGCAAGCATACTGCAATGGACAACAAGCATAACAACAAGTCAATAACATCTTTCAGCATGTATAACATCTCATTCATGAATACTTATCAATATCATCATCAATTTGTATGCGATGTAATGCATTGCTCCTCGACCCTCTGGAACCTCATACCGGTATGGGAAGTACACACCCGTCGGTGTGCACCCTTTCCTCCCTTCCATCCCGAAGATGGAGGGTGCCTACTCGCTTCCAAACACCACGTGGATGGAATCACGACATAGGACTTACTCAATGGCGTTCGGACTAGTCATAACTTTCTCACCGACCTTGCCGGACTAGTTAAGACTTTCTCACCGCCTCGCCCTATCTCATGACATGCATGCAACCATGCCAAATATCATATTCAATTCACATATTAACACATGGCATCATAATATGTTAAACATGCTCATCATATCATATCAATCATTAAAACATGGCAAGTGGACATATATCATGTAGGCAATTCTATCTAATTTCAACATGCAACCTACAACTTGCTATCCATCACAACACACTTGCCTCAACCACGTGCAACGGATTGGCGGGAAGAAGAGGGAACTCCCGGGTCACACCACCTGCACATAGGCATCACACCCTCACAATCATAACCTCACCACAGTACACACGCCCCATCTAACCCGACATTGCCAACTACTCGCAAAACCTAAAAACAGAGGTTCTGTCCCGGCGGGACAGCAGCCTTGCAAAAGGCATAACTTGAGTTCTGGGACTCCAAATCGAATAAACGAGTACACCGTCGCGAAGCTTAGGAAATTTCCCAACTTTTTCTAGTTATAGGGAAAGACTGATTCGGACTCTAAAATTGTTTAATCTACAGATTACCACAATCTGTTCCAGTTACGTCACAGATTTTTAGGCGCTCGGTAAAACGGCCATAACTTTCAAACGGCTGATCGGAAATTAACGTGCTTTACGTCCACGGAAAGATAATTAAATTATCTACAACTTCCTAGAAGTCCGTACGGTCTGATTCGGATTCTAAATCGACGGAAACTCGAACCCTAGTTCGACTGCTCAATCTGCCCGAAAACAGAAACGTGGACAAGTTTAGATCTAACCCAAATTACTTCAAACCAGCGCCTCCAATTGATCTAAAAACTTGATAAACACCCTAATAACAGTACCTAGATCATCCCCAAGGATCCCCAAGATCATACCTTTGCCCAAGCGCCAAAACTCCAATCAATCTCCGCGAATCTCCTCGCGAATCGCTCCTCGCTCCACGTTCCTCGCTCCTCGCTCCTTGCTCCTCGCTCCTCGCTCCACGGGATGACTCCACAAGGTGCAGGGGTGGGGAGGCCACCCTAGGGCAGCAAGGGGTGGAGGGAGGTGGTGTGGAGGTGGAGGAAAGGGAGGGGGTGCGACGGTTTTGGGGGGCTAGGGCTTAGGGAGGGGAGGGAGGAGAGAGGCGCAAGAGGGAGGTGGGGCGCACAAGGGGAGGTGGGGCGCAAGGGGCTGGGGAAGCCCCTTTTATCAGCCCTCAACCCAATCCTAGTCCGTTACGGAGTCCTAATCCATCCCACCAAAGCCCACCAAGGCCCAAAACTCCTCCGGGAAGGCCCAAAACCCCGAAAACGGCCCGGAAACGGCCCGGAAACGTTATTAACCCCCGATCCTTATGATCTTAACCTTATTTCCACATCTCATACTGTATTTAACCTTATCATGTTCAAAAATTAAGGATACGACACTCCGAGGTGTCACATGGGCGCTAAAGACCAAGCTGTGGGCACTGTCGCGGGGTGCGGTACGCGAAGCGCCGCCGAGCAAAACACGAAGCGGTAGGACGCGGCCGCTGCTGGGGCCTCTGCCACCTTAGTGGGAGCTTTAGGTGCTCTGCCAGCCACCGTCATCACCTTGCGCACCCGCAATCGTAGTCATGTCCTCGACTTCATGTAACAACCCAGCATCTAGTATGCCCTGGATGTCACCAAACATAGCAATAACAGTAACTAAATACCACAATTAAGATTAAATTATAGCAAGGGCGTACATGCTTTAATCGAAATTTCGGCAGCATCTCCTTCGTAATTCCATGGGTTGAAGCAACAATAATAATATCACAAGCAATAACATAGTGGATATCATCTAAAATAGCAATAACATGAGGTATAGCAACAGTTTAAGACCAATTAATGGATTTAAACGTTTCATGACTAAAACGAAGTGAATACTAAATCCAAGCACAGGATATAGCATGAACCAAACCTAGCACATTTAACATAAATGACACATCTACGAATGGAAGTGTATAGTTGTCTATGTGATTGTATCTATGTGTAGTCATGACGCTATCTCCCTTTCCCGCATGCCGAGTTCATAGTACCTAAAAACAACATGAAACAACAAGCGTGAGTTCATCAATCAAAAAAGTGTATTGCAATGGAATAGAACAACAACATTATTCAATAGCATCAATATCACATACCATAACACATCATCATAAGCATCTCATAGTTCATCTTCATAAACATCTCATAATCATCCTCATTCATGCAATGCAATGCACATGTCGCCTTGAAGCACATATCGGTATTGCCGAGTGCACACCCGTCGGTGAGCACCCTCTTTCCCCTTCCATCCCGTAGATGGAGGGTGCCTACTCTTACTGACTCGCTCCCATACACAACCGTGGATGGGACTACGAGGTAGGTCTTTCGTGTTCACTACGTGTGAACACAGAGGCCCGCATCAGAATGGGTCGCCTCTTCCATTATGAATGCACATATGTCATGAACATGTATGAACATGCATAAATACTTAATACGACAATTTCGTAGCCAACATATTCTCATGTTCATCATATCACAAGCAAATAGCAAGCATGGCAAGTTAACACATCAAGTACTCATATTGCAACTATGCAAGTCTAATAGCCACCCAAACCCCAATCCATCCCAATACACTTGCCTTCAACCGTGAGCGACAGAGTGGCGAGGGGTTGAGGGCACCCCCGGGGTCACACCACCTGCACAAAGGTACATTACACTCAAAACAAGCCCCCCAAAACAGAATAAGAATGATCTTCTACATCGACCTCGCAACCCACTCCAAAAACCCGAAACAGAGATTCTGTCCCGTCGGGACAGCGAGCTTCTAACTAGCATAACTTGAGTTCTAAAACTCCAAATCAAGTAAACGAGTACATTTTCTCGAAGCTTAGGAAATTTCCTAACTTTTTCTAAGTATTCACGAAGACTGAATCGGCCTTTAAAATTGTCTAATCTATAGTTGAACACGATCTGTCCCAATCACGACACAGATTGGACATCGTTCGGTAAAACAGCAATAACTTTTAAATGGCTAGACATAATTTAACATTTTTAGTGTCCAATTAAAGATAATTCAATTATCTACAACTTTTGTAACAGCCGACCGATTAGAAAACGCCTTTAAAATTGCGAAAACTCAAGCCATAGGTCGGAGTGCAAATCTGCCCGAGGACAGAACGTGGGACAACATTGCAATTTCCCTAATCTCATCTAGGGGCAGCGCCTAAACATGAACTTTAAACATGTATTACCCCTCCTAGCATTACGTAGACCAACCCAAAAGAGCCACGGGTCCTTACCTCTTCTCGAAGAACCTAGTGACCAATAAATCCTCCTTCCCGCCGGCCGCTCCTTCCTCCCGACCCGCAGCGAATCGCTGGAGATCTCCGGTCCAGCGAACCGCCGAGCGAGGAAACAAAGATCACCGAGGAGGAAGATGGTGTGGGGCTGCTAAGGGAGGGGAGGGTGGCAGCTAGGGAGGGGATGGAGAGGTGGAGGCGCAAGGTGGGGGCAAGAGGCGGCTAGGGTTAGAGAGGGGAAGGGGGAGGCGCATGGGGGGTTTGGGGGTGGCGACTAGGGAGTGGAGGGGGGGCGCACCAAGGGGTGGGGGCTAGGGTTGGCTGCCCAGAAGCTCCCTCCTTGGGCCCAAACCCTTCCACCGGAGGCCTAACTCAACCCCCAAGGCTCAAAATCCCCCGGAAAGGCACAAACACCTGGAAACGGCCCAAAAACACACTATAAAGTCGTACCGAAAGCCGTATTCTATATTGTCACATTCCGTGATGTCACATTCTCTCCCCCTTAACAGGATTCAACCTCGAATCCAAGACACGCCACTACGCAAACAAAGTCCACAAGGGACTCAACTTCTTTGCAAACTCAAAACACCCACGCAAAGACTCAAACAGAAGCAATGATAAACCAACTCTCCAAATCCAACTATTGACAAGAGTGACTTGACTTAGTTCAACTAAATGCAACCTCTCACGATTCCTCATTCACTTCAATTTCTACTAAAATTTGCAAGGGACAATATTCCCAAGCAATCCGAATTCCAAAGAATTTCCCAAACCAGGAATCTCACACGACTTTTGTCAGCATTCAACCTTGATACCTTCACTTAAGGACCCAATTATAATAATGGATATGCCACACTTCCAAATCTAACATACCATACCACTATCTTATGAATCAGTCTGACATACTCAGACTAGACTTTCCTTTAGCACTAATACACACTATACCTTTTTTCTCGATTATTCTTCTCAAGAGAAGAGGGTATTAACTTCTAAACTCAACAGAACTCTAATCTCCTCTTTCTACCACTCTATCATGATTCATCAAGCGCAAGATGACACAATCATCGCGAGACACATCCATTTAACAAGCATTTAACCATTTTCACCATTAGTATTTGAACGGTCAGCTAAGGTTCCAAACTTGAACCCCCAAAGAATTAAATACACACAATCCCATCTTTTCCAATTATTTGATCTTTTTCACAGAAAAACCTTAATCAACTAATGCCCTCGAAAGAATTTGCTCATTTGTGGCAAAATTTTCCTTTCCAATCGCAAACTATATTATATTTTCATTCTATCTTCTCCCAGGCATACCTCACACCCAGAGATAACTAGCCAAGACAATTTTCACAACAGAACATTTTATATCACAATTTCTATAGCATTTACCACCACCAAACAATACTCTCAACAAAATTTGAACCACGACATCAACAACCTCCATCATAATCCACCCTTATACCACTAATGTCCAGCACCTAGCCCAAGCTAGGACCGTAGAACCTTACCAAACTACAATTGGAGCTTTTCCCAAGAGGGTGTCGCCCTCACAATCTTTTCACGCAACCAACCAAGCCCAAGAGTATACATCCTTAGCATAGTCAACCATAAACCATGAACCTTCTTATTCTCAACCCCATCTAGCAATGCAAAGAAGTACAATTCCCTTGAACCCAATGTAACACCCCGGCATCTAGTATGCCGCGAATGTCACCACAAAGACTACTGACAACAGTTTAAGCACATAATTAACACCAAATTACAGCACCTACCATAATAATGAGTACAAAAATCCGGCAGCATCTCCTTTGTTTCTTTAAGATTTGGAACAATCACAATAGCAGTATAGCACATTATCATGATATAAGAGCATCTAAATCATGTATAATAGGAAACATTGCAACAGTCCAAACCACAATATATAAACTTAACGTTTCATGACTTAAACGATGGCACCCATGAAGCAAAGCACATAACATCGCAAAGACTAAACCTTAAACCAATTAAGGAATACTCCGAAGCAACATCAAATAATGATGGGTAATAAAATGTCTAATTGTGTGCTGTTAGGTGATGACGTGATGCTAACTCCCATTCCCGTGTATCGAGGTCAAGGTACCTAAAAACAACATCAAACAACAAGCGTGAGTTCATCACTCAGCAAAGTGTATTGTAATGGAATAAACAACAACATTACTCATTAACACTTTCATCAACGTCTCACAGACGTCATCATAAATTCCATAACATGTTCATCAATATTTCACAACCATCATCATTAAACTTTTGTCTCATCAACATCTCATAAACTCATGCATATATGCAATGCAATGCACATGTCTACTCAAGCACATACCGGTATTGCCGAGTGCACACCCGTCGGCGTGCACCCTCTTTCCCCTTCCATCCCGTAGATGGAGGGTGCCTACTCCTCGCTTCCATTCACAACTGTGGATGGAATCACGAGGTAGGTCTTATTCAATGGCGCTCCGGATTAGTCATAACTTTCTCACCGACCTTACCGGACTAATTATGACTTTCTCATCGACCTGGCCAGTTCTCATGCTATGTATGCAAATATGACATAAACATAAACAACTTGCACATAAACTCAACTAATCATTGCATAGCCTCATAATAAACCATTTTCAACATGTCGCAAGCAAAAGTCAATCATGGCATCATATCATAAAACATGTGTAAACCATCCTATTATCAAACATTACGGCTCCCTAAGCCGCAACCACTACAATACACTTGCCTTCAACCGCGGGCGACGGATTGGCGAGAAGATGAGGGCACTCCCGGGGTCACACCACTTGCACATAGGTACCACACACTCAAAACGTGCCCTCAAAACAGTACAAGAATGATCCCCTACCCCGACTTCGCAATCAACCCCTAAAACCCGAAAATAGAGAATCTGTCCCTACCGGACAGCGGGCTTCCAACTAGCATAACTTGAGTTCTAGGACTCCAAATTAAGTAAACGAGTATATTTTCTCATATCTTAGGAAGTTTCCTAGCTTTTTCTAAGTATTTGGAAAAACTGATTCGGCCTCTAAAATTGCCTAATCTACAGATCCACCCGATCTGTCCCAATCACGTCACAGTTTTGAACATGTTCGGTAAAATAGCCATAACTTTCAAACGGCTGATCAGAATTATGTGTTCTTGGTGTCCACCGAAAGGTATTGAAATTATCTACAACTTTCTCAACATACTGCCGACCAGAAAACGCCTCTAAAATTGCGAAATATTAAGCCCTAGGTCGGCCACCCAATCTTCCCGAAACAGAACGCCATGACACCTCTAGATTTCATCAAATCTAACCAATGGCAGCACCACCTTTTGAACTAATAGCATGAAAACCTCCATTACTACAGTGCCTAATCCACCCCAAAGGTTTTCCATCACGATACCTTAGCCCGACGAACGAAGAACCGACGAACACTCCTCCCGATCGCCCGATCTTCCTCCACGCGCCAATCCCGCCGGATCCACTCGTCGTGGAGCTCCCAATGGCGAGGGCAATGGCGTGGAAGAGCGTGGAAGCAAGGGGTGGGGGTGGAGCTCGCCTAGGGCCGGCTAGAGGTGGTGGGGAGGAAGGAGGAACAAGGGGGAGAGGTGGAGGCGCCATTGGGCTAGGGGGTGGCGGCTAGGGTTGAGGAGGGGTGGGGGTGGCGCACAAGGGAGGTGGGGCGTGCGCATGGCAGGGGTTTTTCTACCCCCCCTCCCCCACATGGGCCGGAAAACTTCACCTTCGGCCCATGTGGTGTCCCCCCCTAAGGCCCAATTCGCCCCGGGAAGGCCCAATTTCCCGAAAACGGCCCGAAAACGTGATTTAACCTCATACCGCAAGGTTTTTATTCTCTAATTTTCACAATTTATAATGTCACACCATTCCGTAGTGTCACACCTAATTGATCCACATGCATTAATTTGAATCAAATGCGCTAACAACCACTTTGGAAAGAATTCGACATCATCCAAAGAGCACTCATTATATTTTCCTAAGCCAAAATGTAAAGGAAACTCAATCTCTTACACCACAGCCAAACTACCAGAAATTATTCATTCTTTCTTTTCATGCTAGAAAGCAATGGAAATCTCGATTCATGACATGAATGCAAACTTTTCAAGAGCACTCCGGATTAGTCGTATATCCATATATGACTTTCTCACCGACCTGGCTCATTGACTCTTTTACGATTAAATATATATATATATAAACGATGTCATGTTTCCTTTTCACCATTCATTCATCATGTAACAACAATACCGAATAGTCATTCACAAAACGACTTCTTCCTCTGTATCACATGATTAAAACACAAATAACATCGATGATTGCGCTAATTCATATAAACTATGACGGCAGCACCGTTAACAGGAAAACACCACGTCATAACACAACCAAACATCAATTGAAAGCTAAACTTGCAAAACAACGCATTTCAACCAAAATCAACATTTTGGAAGATAACATCAGAATCTCAAGTCACGCATCTGCACACACAACTGCTACAAGTTTTCTCAAAGAGAAAGGGAAACTCATTTCCAAAAGAGAACACTTCACTAACAAAATCACTAATGAAATATCCATAAAAAAACCACCTTTTGAAGCACTTGCAAACACCACACACATTGTCCAAATAACTCTGACTCTAGCCAAATAGAGTTACAAATTAAATCTCAAGAGTTTCCAACACAACCCACTATGTCCATCTGCTTCCTTTAAAATTTATTCCAAAGATAATTCAGTGTGAATGCAAAGGGGCGCGATCCACTCAAAAACTTTTGGGTGTAAATCCATACTCATAGCACAAACTAAACAAATGAGCCAAAATCAAAGATTGGCACCAATTCTTACCCGTTTAGGGAAACTCTGCAATACAACAAAGGGAATACCTTGACCGAATGCATTCAACCAAAATAGTAAACAACCAAACCAGTCCAAAAGGTTTTAAACACCAGCTCAACATAGGTACAACCATCTCTAGTGTTCCACTATGCTTTCCATTAAAGACTTCAACATTTACTATTTACTCCTTGAGAAGCCCCATCATAATTCAACCAAAAACTACATAACAAATTCTTTCTCTAGTTACCTTTCCCAACACTTATAAATAAAGTTTATGATGCTTACCAAAAGACATCCAACCAATACTACCTCATCCTGATCTCTACAGACAAACACATCATATAACATCATATTCTCGATTTAAAACATAATACTTCAACAAATACTTTAGCATGATCAACCTATCAATTTTATACCATCCATACGTCAACTTCTCGACAATTTGAAACTAACTCAATCAATAAATAACGTCAACACATGAAAGTTATCTCCACAAGACAAAATTCGTAAGTAGGATTCTAAGATATACACTCATTAAGGATAGAGTCCTACATCATGTTAATTATCCATTGTTCACTCCATCACCATATGTTACAAGTTCCTCCATTTTTTTTTAACCATGGTACCACTACTTAGTCATCAATATCAATAAATGTGCATAATCAACAAGCAACAACATTGCTTTTAGCTACCCCATACATAGGTTATAACACAATTGCCACTACACAACAAACTCCAACTATTAAAATAAATTTAATAAGTTAGACAATCCCAACGCTCTTAACAACATCAAACAACAACTCCTACCTTCTCAATTGTCATCTATCATGCACTAGGGTCGATCGCCATCACAACTAACTTGTTCTACCGACCCTATAATAAAAGTCTTTTAGATAACAAACCAATTTACTATTACCTCAATAGTAGTTTACATCATCCTAATGTTCTCACTACGCATCAAGGTTTAAAACTTTAAACACTATCAAAGGTCATCTTCCAGTTAAGTAAAAGCAGTGTGCTACCTCATTTTTTAACATAAAGCTACAAATTCTAAGCATGTACATTAACACATTTGATCAATCTCGCTATAGAGTAATCTACGACACTAAACTTCATTTAATCTTAAGCTAAAGATAACAATTACATTTAATTGATTCAACTCACAAATTAACTTAGAGGTACATCATTTCCATAAACCATATTGTTACATACTACATAACATGCTAAACAACAATTCTCACTAATAGCAAAAGATTTCAGTCAAAAGACTACTTACTTTGTTTGCAGCATTTTCTTTTTAAAACTCAACCAAAATTCACCAAGAAACTCGACTCTCAAAGTTGCAATGGGACATGACTCACACTTGATCATGCAAAAGATCTCCAAAACACATTTCAATCTTAAAGACTCCCACAGGAGGGAACTAAGCATTCAAGTAAACCTTTACCGACAAAGGCACAAAACATAAATCGACACATCTTAAGTTTTTTTGCACACAACTTCAATAACATCTTTTAAACTCAGAGTAAGACACACAAGAATCCAAAACTATACTTTTCTTTGCAAAGGAACCGACAAAACCGGTGTCAAAGCCAAAAGGCGGCCAAAAAGGCGCAACACTAAACTCTTCTTCTTTGTCTTCACACAAAGAAGACAAAACCACAAACCGTCAAAAGAACAATCAGCGAGTACTCAAAACCAAATACTTTTCCTTGGTTCCTAATCAACCAAATACCAAGAAAACCAATCAAAACCGACCGTCAGAACGGTAAAGAACCTCCGAAGGAATCTACCACCAAATCTTCTATTTGTCTCCAGTCAACTACCCGATCTACGATAGGAAAGGTAAGCACTCTTCCCCCACAGGGGGTTAATAGTTCTTCGGTGATGGCTCTAATCGACCATATCGTCAAACCACACCCTTACTATGAACAAAAAGATGTGACCGAAACCCTTCGGCACCACAACCCCACTTTATCACAATAACAAGAACAATTCAATCAATTCTCTTAATAACATAGCAACATACATTACCTAATGTAGCATTCAATATCAGAGCTTAAATACAACATTTAAGCGTAAAACAACAATACCCATACCCTTTCCTACTGTGCATACATGTGTGTCAAATTTTAAATTAGTTATTCCACTTACACAAGTTTTAATGTTGCTATCCTATGACAAAATTTTAAGTATAACCTAAGTCATGTTTCTAGGATATCCCACATCAAAATTTTAGTTGACTCTATGGTATTTCACTAAGTTACTACACCACGGACCTGAAGCCCACTTTGATACCAACTGTAACACCCTAGCATCTATGTCGGGACCCCGAATTTGCAAATCCGGACCCTCTGTGTATTCAGCACTAGTCCAGGAACGCGCTAGTGCACACAGTCTTAACATCGGTAAATATCACAATCATACCAATCGATATTATCAAAGTACTTTATTTAAATAACCAAACAGGTTACTTGACCTTATGGTCAAGTTACAAATATATGCCTCGCAAGGCAAAACTTATTAAAAGAGAGATAATAGCAGCGGAAAATCAAATAACTTCGTGGCGCCATCCAGTATACCACAGTAAATCGATCGGCTCGCATCCCTAAGTAGACGGGTCCTCTTGGAATTCCTCCGCCGAAGCTGGCGTAGTCTCCTCTTCAACTGGTATTGTGCTGAGGCAAGGGTGAGTACTTGGTACTCAGCAAGTCATGCACAGAATGCAAGCTAATATACTATATGCATGGCTTGGTACAAAGGAGTAGCTCAAGGTATATTTGCAGTAAACAGCTTTTGACAAGTATCATAAATAGATTCGAAAGCAGTAGAAGCAAGTAAAGCATAAATAACTTTTCAAGAAGTTTTAATAAACATTTTTCCCCATCCTAAACCACATTTCCATCATCTTCATTATTAAACCAACCCAACCTTTCAAACCAAAGTTATTTTTGAGAAAATCTAACCCTTGACTGTAATTCCCGAGCATTGTCGATCACAGTGGACTCGGCTATTTAAATAGATTCTACACTCTGCAGAGGTTATGCACTTTACCCACAAGATACTGAGTCAAACACCACAAAGGCGAGTTCAGTAACAAAGCCTTTCGGAAGCCTCAAACAACACAGGTGGTCCTCTCAGGTTCGTGCTCTACACCATCCCTTCCCTTAGCCAAGGCGAAGTATGGGACCAACACACCGTTAGATGGGTATCTGGCCACGACCACGATCGCTCCCCGCACAATCACACAAGCGGTGTAATCGACACCCTGAGGCTCCACAAGTGAGTCCTTAGCGACTTAGTCAACTAGGGCCGTCCCATTCGACCATGTGGTTGCAAGTATGACCAGTTCAAAGGCTTGCAAGGTTAAGTCCTTAGAGTGA
The DNA here is from genome assembly GCA_036346355.1 of Rhipidocladum racemiflorum. Taxonomy (NCBI): domain Eukaryota; kingdom Viridiplantae; phylum Streptophyta; class Magnoliopsida; order Poales; family Poaceae; genus Rhipidocladum; species Rhipidocladum racemiflorum. The sequence goes on along the minus strand of CM070583.1, from coordinate 37,465,510 downwards.
CCAGGGCAAGACTACAGAAGAACCAAATCAACATCCCCAATGCCACAACTGGCCCACTGATTACTCTTGCCACATGCCCTGGCCGAGCGTTTTATCAAACCCGGTTGATTACCATGCACCACGTGCCATCAACATCACATGATACTTTTCCAAAACAGGTTCAATATATCATTAAGTCAATATTAACATTTGATTGTCCAAAATCATATTATGAGCACGTAGCAGTGTCTAAGCAAAGATACTACAACGGTCCTAAACCAGGTTGGCAATTTAATAATGTCCAACTAGTAAACCACAACTAGGGTGACAAGGGTCATGGCACATACTTAAATAATCAAGGTGTCATACAAAGAAATTGGTATTTATCTATCCCCATGTTTAAACAAAGTATCTTTCTAATTGAACTAGCATGCAATAGTTTAAATCAAAATAGATTTCGAAATAGGATCAACATGGTCAAAGCACAACTTGCCTTCAAAAAGTACTTGCTCTTGGTCTTGAGTTGGATCCTGAGTCAATACTTCTCCTTGAATCCTTAAGCACTTCAACGTCTACTCGTAAAGCGTGCAAATAGCAATACACAAATAAACAATAGGCAAAAACATCCCAAAACTCCAAATAAAATCCATAAACAGAGAAAACATAATTTTCTGGATTTTTAGGAACTGGAATCGTTCAAATCGGAGTTAAAATGCAAAAGTTATGATTTATTAAAGTTTAAATAATCAATTAAATAATATTACAGAGAAAAACTTTAGTCCAAAAATTAAATAAAATTCATATTTGAGTAGATTTGAATTTTATACAAATTTAGAAATTTGAATCACTCAAATCGGAGTTGAAACGCAAAAGTTATAAGCGTTTGAAGTTTGAATCTAAATTTGAATTAATATTTCGAATTAATAAATCATTTTCTTTTTCGGAAATTAATTATTGCGTCAGCATGGACACGTGTCGGCTCTGATTGGTGGTGGCGTCGGCCGACTCATGGGCTTGGTCCACGGTTTGGCTCGGTCCACCGTGGGCTCGGTCCACCGTGGACTCGGTCCACGACTCCACGTGAGACCAGCGGTGGGACCACTCGGGTGAGCGTCATCGGCCGGCGTCGGCGGAGGACTCGGCAGTCTTGACATGTGGGACCTTTGTGACGTCATGGGTGACGTCAGCGCTTGGCTAGATTAGCCACTGACATGCGGGCCCTCTGACACGCGGGCCCGCGTGTCGATGTACGCTGCCAGCGTCTGACGGCCAGCGTCGGTCCAACTTCCCGACACGTGGCGCAATCACGGCCGTTGGTTTGAAAATCAACGGCGCGGATTAGATCCAGGGTTAACACGTTGAACTACTCGTTGATCGTGGGCCGTTCGATCTAGATCGGACGGTCCAGATCTAATCCTATAATAACACTACTACGGCACGTGGCAATTGTGAACCGTTGGATCTTGATCCAACGGTCCAGATCTAATCGGGTTTGGAACACGTGAACTCACCTCAACCGCACGATCAAGATCGGACGGTCCTGAGCTTCGCGAGGTCCGGCGATGGCGCGGCGAGGCTTGGGCACCGGAGACGTAGACGACCTCCCACGCGGCGTGTCCGTGCAGCTCCGGCGAAGTGAAAGGTCTCTTCGGGTGCGCCTGGCTTCGGGGGTTCCAGATCTGGGCTTCTTCTCGGCGGAAGACGACGGACGGCGGCGGAATCGAGCAAAAACCGCGGCGGTCACTTCCTCCAACTCTGGCCCGAGCTCGCACGGCAATCAATGGCGGCTCAGGCGAGATGGCTCGGGGAAGCAGTGCGCAAGGATGAGGGCAACCTCGGGGACGTCTCACGCTTTAAATAGCCTCGGCGTTCGCGCGAACCACGGAAACCTAGTTTCCCGGCGGCGGCGCGGCGGAGTCGGCTTCGGTCTCGGCGGAGACGACGACGCTCGGCCCGTCCACGTGGCGCGATCAACGGCCACGATCGCGACGGCGCGATCGGATCCGGCGGATACGGCTCGAGCCGTGCAGGCGGATCTCAGCCGTTGGATCTTGATCCAACGGTTGGGATTGATTAGGGTTTTGAGCTGGTTTGATCGAGTCAACTGGCTCGGGTCGACTCGAGTCCGACTCGGGTTCCGAACTCGGTCGGATGAAACGATACTTGACCGAGTTGAATTTCCAGCGATTTAATATTTAAAATAATTCGATAATTCATTTAATTCATTAAAAATAGCAAAAGACTCAGAAAAATTCCAGAAAAATTCTGGAAAATATTTTGGATCATTTTGGACTCAAATAAAATATTTCCAACAAAATTTTATTTGCAATATTGAATTCTTTAATTATTTCAAAATGGGATAAATTCAAATAAATTCCAAATAAATCCAAATAAATTCCAGAAAATTCCAAAAATTCACCAAAGTGCCAAATCACACATGAATTTAAGAGAAGCAAAATTTTGGGGTGTTACAATCTAGTATGCCCTGGATGTCACCAAACATAGCAATAACAGCAACTAAATACCACAATTAAGATTAAATTACAGCAAGAGCGTACATGCTTTAACCGAAATTTCGGCAGCATCTCCTTCGTAATTCCATGGGTTGAAGCAACAATAATAATATCACAAGCAATAACATAGTGGATGTCATCTAAAATAGCAATAACATGAGGTATAGCAACAGTTTAAGACCAATTAATGGATTTAAACGTTTCATGACTAAAACGAAGTGAATAACAAATCCAAGCACAGGATATAGCATGAACCAAACCTAGCACATTTAACATAAACGACACAACTACGAATAGAAGTGTGTAGTTGTCTATGTGATTGTATCTATGTGTAGTCATGACGCTATCTCCCTTTCCCGCATGCCGAGTTCATAGTACCTAAAAACAACATGAAACAACAAGCGTGAGTTCATCACTCAGCAAAGTGTATTACAATGGAATAGAACAACAACATTATTCAATAGCATCAATATCACATACCATAACACATCATCATAAGCATCTCATAGTTCATCTTCATAAACATCTCATAATCATCCTCATTCATGCAATGCAATGCACATGTCTCCTTGAAGCACATACCGGTATTGCCGAGTGCACACCTGTCAGTGTGCACCCTCTTTCCCCTTCCATCCCGTAGATGGAGGGTGCCTACTCTTACTGACTCGCTCCCATACACAACCGTGGATGGGACTACGAGGTAGGTCTTTCGTGTTCACTACGTGTGAACACAGAGGCCCGCATCAGCATGGGTCGCCTCTTCCATTATGAATGCACATATGTCAGGAACATGCATAAATACTTAATACGACAATTTCATAGCCAACATATTCTCATGTTCGTTATATCACAAGCAAATATCAAGCATGGAAAGTTAACACATCAAGTACTCATATTGCAATTATGCAAGTCTAATAGCCACCCAAACCCCAATCCATCCCAATACACTTGCCTTCAATCGTGAGCAATGGAGTGGCGAGAGGTTGAGGGAACCCTCGCGGTCACACCACCTGCACAAAGGTACATTACACTCAAAACAAGCCCCCAAAACAGAATAAGAATGATCTTCTACACCGACCTCGCAACCCACTCCAAAAACCCGAAAACAGAGATTCTGTCTCATCGGGATAGCGGGCTTCTAACTAGCATAACTTGAGTTCTAAGACTCCAAATCAAGTAAACGAGTACATTTTATCAAAGCTTAGGAAATTTCCCAACTTTTTATAAGTATTCATGAAGACTGAATCAGCCTCTAAAATTGTCTAATCTACAATTGAACACGATCTGTCCCAATCACGACATAGATTTGACATCGTTCGGTAAAACAGCCATAACTTTTAAACGGCTGGACAGAATTTAACGTTCTTGGTGTCCAATTAAAGATAATTCAATTATCTACAACTTTTGTAATAGCCGGCCGATTAGAAAACGCCTTTAAAATTGCGAAAACTCAAGCCCTAGGTTGGAGTGCAAATCTGCCCGAGGACAGAACGTGGGACAACATTGCAATTTCCCTAATCTCATCTAGGGGCAGCGCCTAAACATGAACTTTAAACATGTATTACCCCTCCTAGCAGCACCTAGACCAACCCAAAAGAGCCACGGGTCCTGACCTCTTCTCGAAGAACCGAGCGACCACGAAATCCTCCTTCCCGCCGGCCGCTCCTTCCTCCCAAACAGCAGCGAATCGCCGGAGATCTCCGGTCCGGCGACCCACCGAGCGAGGAAACAAAGATCACCAAGGAGGAAGATGGTGTGGGGCTACTAGGGGAGTGGAGGGTGGCGGCTAGGGAGGGGATGGAGAGGTGGAGGCGCAAGGTGGGGGCAAGAGGCGGGTAGGGTTAGAGAGGGGAAGGGGGAGGCGCATGGGGGGTTTGGGGTGGCGGCTAGGGAGTGGAGGGGGAGGGGGGCGCACCAAGGGGTGGGGGCTAGGGTTGGCTGCCCAAAAGCTCCCCCTTGGGCCCAAACCCTTCCACGGGAGGCCCAACTCAACCCCCAAGGCCCAAAATCCCCCGAAAAGACCCAAACACCCGGAAACGACCCAAAAACAATCTATAAAGTTGTACCGAAAGCCGTATTCTATATTGTTACATTCCGTAATGTCACACTTCACCGGGAGACAAGGAGGCCGCATCTGTTCGCGGGATATGAGGTGTCACCGCGGGAGCCGAATCCGAAAGTACGCTAGCGCGTGCCTGCGGGTCCATGCAGAATTGAATCTTACGCGTGCATGAATGCCAAAGTGTGCAGAATCCGAAGGGGTGTTGTCTCGACTCCCGACGAGAGCACGAAAACGGCTCAAAGTGTGTCACCACCAGGCGTGAAGTGATGCCATCGCCTACTAGGCATGCGCGCTCGATTGTCGCCGTAGGCTCTTTTTTGTTTTGTTGATGATGATGAACAGTAATGCATCATGAATAGTAATTAGTTTTTACTATTATCTTATATTAGGCAATTAATGTGTTACTCTATGTGATAATCTGTAGGATTAAAATATGTATAGTTGCATTTAACTTACGTAGATCAAACTTACGTAGGGCCCGAATTAGATTCAATCTTGTGTAGCAGGATGATTTTGATGCAGTATAGATTGATGCAGGCAGACGATCACGGTCCCCCTCGATAGAACTTCGTGCTGATAATGTATTGTAAAATGCGGTTCCTCACCCACGATCATGTGATTACTCCTGACCGATAGCTGATGTCTATCGATGTGAGTTCTCCAATACGATCAAACGACAACAAATGTCCTGCTATAGTTTGGGGCGAGAAGAGGTATTGGAAGAACAGAGAAGGAAGGGAAGAACATGAGAAGGAGGATCACAGCAATTACAAAACTGTCTTAACAGCTAATACTCTCCTATATTTATACTTCCATCTGACAGAACAATCTTCTGGTCCACCCGTCAGGCTAGGCTCTCTTCATCTTCTTCTTAATCCTGCTGCTTTCTGTTGTCGGACGCGTCTTTCATCTTCCCGCCAATAGACCCTCCCTTGACAGTACCCTCCCTAGCAAATCCTGCTTGACCCCAAGCAGGTGCATCCAGAAAACTCTGCTTTACCACATAGAAATCTTCCCATGTTGCCATTTCAGTTGGAATCCCTAACCACTTGATGAGCACTTGTGGAATTGCTGAACTGCCCTTCTTCACCAAATGTCGGTCCAAGATATCTTCAGGCGACACCAACTCCAAGGTTAAATCAGCGATGGACGGTGGAGTGGAAAACACTGGAGTATAGTCAGGAACAAACGATTTGAGTTGAGAGACATGAAAAACCGGGTGGATCTGACTTCCTTGTGGCAATTCCAGTTTGTAAGCTGCTTCCCAATCTTGTCAGTCACACGATACAGACCAAAATACTTAAAATCAAGCTTAGGAAACGGTCGATTGACCACCGACGACTTAGCATACGGTTTTAACTTCAAATATACCTGTTCCCCCACTTGGAATTGCCGGTCAGCTCATTTTTTATCTGCCTGCAACTTCATTCGTTTTTGAGCCACAGCTAGATGACGCTTGAGTAGGACAGTATGGGCTTGTCTCTCATTCAGTAAGTCTTCCACCGATTGGTTTGTGACCTGATCAAAACTGGGCATAGCACCATATCTCGGTTCATAACCATATAGAGCCTTGAATGGCGAACAACCTAAGGAACTGTGCTGGCAAGTATTATACCAAAATTCTGCCATAGCCAACCAAATGCGCCATTTTGTCGGAGAGGAATGAAAGGCACATCTCAAGTACATTTCAAGGCATTGATTAACTCTCTCACTTTGCCCATCCGTTTGAGGGTGATACGCCGTGCTATATGCCAACTTAACATCCATACTTGTGAACTACTCCTTCCAAAACAAACTAGTGAAGACTTTGTCACGATCCGATATAATGGAACGAGGCATGCCATGAAGTTTAACAACATACTCCAGAAAAAGTTTTGCCACTTGGGCTGCTGTAAATGGATGCTTCAATGCCATGAAATGATCATACTTGGAGAACCGATCCACCACCACCAAAATAGTGTTGAACCCCTCTGACCGCGGTAGTCCTTCAATAAAGTTCATGGTAACGTCCTACCAAGCTCCAACAGGAATCGGCAAGGGCTGTAGCAGACCTGGCAAGCCTGTATGTTCATGCTTAGCCTGTTGACAAACACCGCATTGCTTGACTATATTCGTCACGTCTCTCTTCAAGCCGACCCAATCAAATAATTTCTTAACCCGGTGGTAAGTTGCTGAAATACCCGAATGCCCTCCCACGGCACTGGCATGAAACGCCTGAATAATTTTGGTGTGTAGCGCTGAATTCTCTCCCACCTAAATGCATCCCTGATGCTTGATTAGACCTTGGCATATTTCGAAACTGTGTTCATCTGGGCTCTGAACAGCTAAAGAAGCCAGCAAACGTTGAGCTTTGGTGTCAGTCGCATATGAATTTAGGACTTCTTGTATCCATAATGGTTGACTACCCGATACTGTTTGCAACGCCACTAAATGTCCCACACGAGATAGTGCATCAGCTGCTAGATTGGTTGACCCTTTTTTGTACTGAATCCGGAATTGTAAACCCAATAGCTTGGTCATTGCCTTACGTTGTAAATCAGATATCAGTTGCTGATCACCGAGATAACATAAGCTACGATGATCAGTGTTGATGATAAATTCACCTACCCCGTTGCAAATACTGACGCCACCGGTCTACTGCCAAGATGACCGCTAGAAATTCCTTCTCATAAATTGACAGCTTTTGATGTTGTGGACTTAATGCTTTGCTCAAAAAGGCAATAGGGTGCCCATTTTGCATGAGGACTACGCCGATACCCACATCACATGCATCTGTTTAAATTACAAAGGTCTGTTGAAAGTCTGGCATTGCGAGAACCGGTGAATGAATCATTGCCTATTTCAATCTTTCAAAAACACTGGAGCCATCTTCATTCCAATGAAAAGCTTTCTTCTTCAAGATATTTGTCAATGGGCGAGAAATGATGCCATAGTTTTTGACAAATTTTCGATAATATCCAGTGAGGCCTAACAAACCCCGCAATTCTGTGACAGAAGTCGGTTGAGGCCAGTTAAGCATTGCTTGAGTCTTCGCCGGGTCCGTCACAACTCCTTTGTCCGAAATAATGTGTCCCAAATATGATATACTGGACTGGGCGAATGCACATTTTGATTTCTTAACAAGTAACTGATGTTGTTGAAGTAGTGCTAATACTTGGGGTCAAATGTTCCACATGAATCCCCATATCCGGACTATAGATGAAAATATCATCCATAAAGATCAATACAAATTTGCGCAAATAAGGAGTGAGAATAGGGTTCATGGACAATGGAAAGTAGCTGGTGCATTTGTCAGTCTAAATGGCATAACACAAAATTGAAAATGCCCATGATGAGTTTTAAAAGCGGTCTTTTCCACATCCTTCTCAGCCATGCGAATCTGATGATACCCAGATCTCAAATCCAATTTGGAGAAGTATTTGGTTCCCACCAATTTATCCAATAACTCATCAACTATTGTCATTGGAAACTTGTTCTTGATTGTGATATTGTTTAATTTTCGATAATCGACACAAAATCTCCAACTCCCATCCTTCTTTTGAACCAATTAAACAGGAGATGCAAAAGGACTCATACTTGGTTGTATTAACCCTTCCTTGAGCATAACCGAATCCTACCTTTCTATTTCATCATTGCGCATGGGTGAATATCTATATGGTCTGCTATTCACCGGTATGGCATCAGGAACCAAAGGGATCATATGATCATATGCACGGAAGGGTGGCAGTGTATTCGGCTCAGCAAAGACTTCCATGTATTGATCCAGAACCCGCTGTAAGGCATCAGGTATCTGTTCTGTTGCCAGAAGAGACACAGTAGGCTGAATAATCGCCATCGCCCATACTTCGTTGCCATTCCTCCACTTGTAAAATTGCTCTAAACGCATCTCTAGTATTGCTTCTTCATGATTATTGCATAGTCCTTGCAACTTGACCTTTAAGCCCTTATCCATAAATTCTAATGTTTTGTTCTTCCAATGGAAATTCATAGGGTTGTACAATTGAAGCCAATCCATTCCAAGTATGGCATCATATGCCCCCAACTCGAGTACTCGCAGATCCGTCCTGAATGTATGTCCTTGTGTCCACCACTCCATCCGAGGAACCACACGATTGCAGCGTAAACTATCTCCATTAGCAACTTGCACTTTCACTGAATGAATGTCTTGAACTTTGCACTTAGTGTGTACAAGAAAGGCTGCATTAACGAAGCTATGGGAGCTTCCTGAATCAATTAGCACCAACATCACTTGATTACCCACCATGGCTCTAAGATGTATAGTTCCACAATCCTCAGTACCAGCCAAAGCATGAATAAAAAGTTTGTATTTCTCTTGTTCGAACTCTCTGTCCATATCCTCTAGTATTTTCAAAACTTCCTCACTCAAACGCTCAGGATGATCCTCTATCTCCAGAGCATGAATATGAGCAATTGGTACTGTCTTGCTTTGATGATCGCGCTCATACTTCTCACCACATTTGAAACACAATCCCCTTGCACGTCTATACTCTCTCAGTTGGCGAGCTCTGCTCAGATCATCACCAACATTTTTACCCAGTACTATTGTCGGTGTTTCGTGCACCGGCAATACGATTTTTAGTCTTAGGGGTCGCGCGTTCCCTTCCCTTGAATGGCCTAACTCAAGGAGCCCAAGGTGCATACTGGTTCGGGCCGAACGTCCCTACTCTAGTTCGTGTGGTGGGTTTGTATTGCCTAGAATGCAGATGGCAGCGGGGTTACAAGTGAGGGCCGAGGAAAGACCTTGAGTGCTGCCCCTACTCGTGAAGAGAAAAGAACTCTCCTCTGATCGTTCTTGGTGTGCCTGTGTGTTTTCATCCCTCTCCCGGAGGGTCCTACCTCCCTTTATATAGACGGAGGGGACAGGTTACATGGGAGTTTGGAAAAGAAAAAAGGTGGAGTGTCCTACGCCTGGGAGTCTGTCGGGACCCGAATTTTCAAATCCGGACCCTCTGTGTATTCAGCACTAGTCCATGATCACACTAGTGCACACAGTCTCAACATCGGTAAATATCACAATCATACACAACGATAACAATAAGTACTTTAATTAAAATAACCAAACTGGTTGCTCGACCTTATGGTCAAGTTACAAGAGTACGCCACACAGGGCAAAAACTTATTAAAGGAAATAATTTGCAGCGGAATGAAAGTATCAACGTGGCGCCATCCAGTATACCACCGGCAACTGATTGGGCTCGCTCCCTAGATAGACGGTTCCTCCTGAAGTTCTTCCTCCAAAGCTGGCGTCGCTTCTTCTTCAACTGGTGTTGTATTGTTGCAAAGGGTGAGTACTTGGTACTTAGCAAGTCATGCACAGAATGCAAACTAATATTCTACATGCATGGCTTAGTTCAAAGGATAGGCTATCAGGTACATTTGCAGTAAAACAACATTTAACAAGTAGCATAAGTAGATTCGAAAGCAGTAAAAGTAAAGATAGTATCAATAACTTTTACAGGAGTTAAGTAAACACTTTCCCTTTCCTAATCCATATTTCCATCAACGTCATCAATAAACCCAACCAAACTTTTCATGTCCAAGTTGTTTTCATGAAAGTCTAACCCTTGACTGTAATCCCCGAGCAAAGGTCCAAAGGCCGTGGACTCGGCTATTCGAATAGGTTGTACACTTTGCAGAGGTTATGCACTTTACCCACAAGATACAGTCAAACACCACAAAGGCGAGTGATCGTAACAAAGCCTTTCAGAGACCTCAAACTAAACAAGTAAACCTCTCCGGCTTTTGTCATACACCATCCCTTCCCTTAACAGAGGCGAAGTATGGGATCAACATACCGTTGGACGGGTACCATGCCATAGCCCTGGTACGCTCCCCTTTCAAGCTACACAAAAGGTGTAGTTGACACCCCGAGGTACCATATGTAAGTTATTAGTAACTTACTCAACTAGGTCCGTCCCATTACGGACATGTGGTTGCAAGTTTGACTCAGATCAAAGGCTTGCAAAGTTAAGTCCTTAGGGTGACCGGGGCAAGACTACCAGAAGAACCAAAACGACATCCCCGATGCCACTCATGGCCCACCATATCATTCTGGCCACTTGCCCCGGTCTAAATCTATTTATCAAACCTCGTTGACTACATTGCACCACGTGCCATCAACAATCACAACACATGATACTTCTCCAAAACAGGTTCAATATCTCATTAAGTCAATATTAACATTTGATTGTCCAAAATCATATCATGTGCACGTAGCAAGTCTAAGCAATATACTACAACGATCTAAATATCCAATGTTGGTAATTCACTAATGTCCAACTATATATTCCACAACTAGGGTGACAAGGGTTCATGGCACATAATTAAATAATCAAGGTGTCATACTGCAATTTGGCATTTATCTAATTCCCAGAAATAATTTAAACCATTTTCTAATTAAATTAACATGCAATAGTTTAAATTAAATTAGTTTCAAAAGTGGGATCAAAATGGTCAAAGCATAACTTGCCTTCAAAAAGTACTTGTTCTTGGTCTTGAGATAGCTCCTGGGTCAAAACTTCACCTTCTAAGCCTTCGGGCACTTCAACGTCTACTTGTAACGAGTGCAAATAGCAATAAATAATTAAACAGTAGACAAAAAGTGTCCAATAATTCCAATAAAGTTCATAAACAGAGAGAGCACATTTTTATAAATTTTTAGAAATTTGAAACGTCCAAATCAGAGTTAAAACGCAAAAGTTATACCCGTTTAAAGTTTGAAAAATTAATTAAAGACATATAATCAGAGAAAACTTATGTCCAAAAATTAAATAAAATTCACCATTATGTAGACCTCAATTTTATAAAAATTTAGAAATTGGAATCACCCAAATCGGAGTTAAAATGCAAAAGTTATAAGCGTTTGAAGTTTGAAAATTCAAATAAAAGAATAAACCGAATTAATTCATTTATTTTTCTATTGAAAAATCCGATTTATGACGTCAGCTGACGTCAGCGTGGAAATTGAATTTGCACCGAATTATTTTCCTATTGAAAAATCAGATTATGACGTCAGCTTGCGTCATCCGGTCCATGGACTCGGTCCACGGTTCGGCTTCGGTCCACCGTGGACTCGGTCCACAGGTGCACGTGTCACTGACACGCGGGACCCACTCGGGTGATGACAGCGCTGACGTCAGCATGGCTTGGCAGAGCGGACTGACACACGGGCCCCACCGCGACGTCATCATGATGTCACGGATGACGTCATGGTGCCATTGGCTGACACGCGGGCCCCACGCTGACGTCATGCGTGACGTCAGCGGGGACCGAGTGCGCCCATGTGGACCGCGTCGATTCGGCTCCCGCACACGTGGCGCGATCTGGGCCGTTGGTTTGAAATCCAACGGTCCAGATCATATCTAACCTCACACGTTTGGAACTAACGCGGTCAATCTGGACCGTTCGATTTGAATCGGACGGCTGAGATCCGATCGGGTTTCATCGCGTCACTGGGGGGGTGACGTGGCATGACCCGGCGTGCGACGCGTGGCTCAATCTACACCGTTCGATCTTGATCAAACGGTTGAGAACACATCTAACGCAACAACGCGGGTTAATCTTAACCGTACGATCTAGATCTAACGGCGGAGATCTAACCCGAGCTCAGTGTGGTTTTAAGGCTACGTGGCTCAATCTAGAGCGTTGGATCTAGATCCAACGGCTGATAACAGATCTAAAAATTAAAACGTGGAACTTACCCACGGATGACATGGACGAATCCTGGCTGAGCGATGAAGATCCAACAGCTGAGGAAGCTCGCGGTTCCGGTGATGGCGCGGCGGAGCAAAGGACGCTGGAGCTGGGTACGACGACCTAGCCAACGGCGCTTCGGGCACGCTCCGGTGAAGTGAGAGGTACCCCCAGTCACGCCTCGTCACGACGGTTCCGGATTTGGGCTCGATCACGGCGGAGGACGGCGGAAACGACGGCAAATGGCGAAAAACCGCGGTGGGGCAGATATCCAACTACGGCGAGCTCTTGCGGGCGAACGGCGGCGGCTTGAGCTCGGAGACTTAGGGCTACGGGTGCGCACGGAAGAGGAGACCACAACACGGGTGGCGGCGCATTAAATAGTGGCCTCGGCGTCCGTGAAATCCGTGGAAACCGAGGCCCACTCGGCTGCGGCGATGGAATCCAACGGGGATTCGGATTGGGCGACGTGGCGAATCGCTGGCCGTGGTCACGCGCGTTAGGGTTCGATCCGGCACGAGTCGGGCTTGATTTCGGTTCGAGTCAGACTCGAGTCTAACTCGGGTCCGACCCGGTCGGATGAACAGTAAAACCTGCTCGGGTATTTTCCAGCGATTTAATATTTAAAATAATTTCTAGAAATTCAATTAATTCAAGAAAAATAGCAAAATAATCAGAAAAATTCCAGAAAAATTCTGTAAAATACTTTGAGACATTTTGGGCTCAAATAAAATATTTCCAATAAAACTTTATTTGAAATGTTTAATTATTTAATTATCTCAAAAGGGAATAAATTCAAATTAAATCCAAATAAATTCCAGAAAATTCCAAAAATTCTCAAAAATGCAAAATAACATTTAAATACATGAAAAGCAAAAATTGGGGTGTTACAGAGTCCCAGCCTCCGGTCTTGGTCGATTGGCCGACGTCTGCTTACGCCACGCCGGGGTCGGTAGTCACACTGAGCGGAGTGGTCTTCTTGTAGCGTGAGGTAGTGGCGCATCTACCCTTTGTGATGTAACACTGGGTGTCCCGATCTTTCGATGAGAATGATAACCTTCGATTTGGGAGGAGACGACTTTGACGATCCGACTACAACGTACAACGACGATGCGCCTTAGCAATCGCTAAACCAACTCCAGATGGTTATTAACCTTGCCGTGGGCACGATCAACCTGATCACGAAGATCAATTCCTGCAAGCAATCGAAGAACAAGCAAGAACAAGGCAAAAGCAATCTAAAATTGCAAATATAGATGAAGTATAGAAAAGTTGGGGTTCCGATACAAGGAGCTTGTTAGGCTACATTGAGCACGCCTAAAAGACTCAAATAGTAGCAAAAGGCTAAACTATCAAATAACCAAAACCCAAGTTATTTTGGGGGACTCCCTAGCTATTTATAGGAGAAATAGGAGGCCAAAACCAGGCTTGGGGCGTCCAAAACACTTCCATGGCCGAATAGGACTCCTATTCCTAGTTTGGCTCGGATTTGGAAAGATGACCGAACTTGTTTTGCAGATTCCCGTTGACTCGTAAGGAATTTGGAGATGGGGCCGGATCCGTTGGAAAGAGGACGTCGAAACCTTTCAAACCAGTACTCATAGACCTCAAACACCCTTGTGGATCAAAAGTTATGGTCGTTTTAAGTTGGTGCTGTCTCGGAGGCCGAATCCGAGTTGAATTGTTTTGCAGATTCCTGTTGACTCGTAAGGAATCTGGAGGTGGGGCCAGATCCGTTGGAAAGAGGACGTCGAAACCTTTCAAACCAGTACTCATAGACCTCAAACACCCTTGTGGATCAAAAGTTATGGCCGTTTGATGTTGGTGTTGTCCCGGAGGCCGAATCCGAGTTGAACTTGTGCACCGGAAGAATTGGCTTCATGCTTGACGTTTGGGAGTCCTTCTCCTTGGTTCTTAAGGACAATAAAATCATCACAAGGATTAAATAGCATTCCATTCATTAAATTATTTGTATGCAACCCGAGGAACGCATTCACCTGGTAATTGAATTGACGTGCGCGAGCTCGAGTAATTGGCCCTTGTATTACATGGTTGGCTTCAATTGGGTTTGTAGGCATGGCCGTATGCATGGTAGTGATGTCCTCATCATCCTCCCCTTCTTGCATTTGAGTCGTCCTCGACTCAAGTTCATCATCTTCTCCCAAGTTTGTCTTTAGATCTGATAATTCATTTGACGGGATCGAGCTCGAGTCAATGGTCCTTGAACCGACGAAGATGTAGAAGGATGGCCAAGGTGGGGGTCGATAAAGCCATGCAGATGGAGCCATCGTAGTAGTTGTATACGAAGTAGAGGATGCCGTGAAGTGTCGCCAACTTAATGGTCTGGCCAAGGTGGGGGTCGATGAAACCATGCAGCTTGATATAAGCTGTAGCAATACTTGGTGATGACCATATGTATGCGGTGTTAGTTCTGTCCATGATGAGCATGGTCTCATCATCCTCCCTTTCTTGAAGTGGAGTTGTCCTCGACTCCATCATATTGTCTGTGAAATGTTAGTAATGACAGAAACAAAGCAATATGCACATTTGCAATGAAATCAATGGATCGAGAATTTCTATCAACCGTATCCTCCCTTTCTTGAAAACTATCATGTGACTTGTGAATGGAACCAAATGTACTTGGTCTGACATGATTAGTGATATGGCAATTATTAAATTGATGACATTGTTGCATTGCAAACGGAGGTTTAAAATCTGAACAAATATAAACTCGATGTGCTTTATACTCTCCTTTCTCACTATTTTTGCCAATAACATAAAAGATATTTCGTGATAACCATGACAAATCAGAATGTACAAAAAGGCTCTCCTCTAAATAATTCAGATCACACGGAACATCAAATTCAATGTAGCCTAATGTATATAAAGAAGACATCAATTTCAACTCATCATTTTCGCTTGTGATGTGAATGACATGTTTGTTTTCAGCATAAGTGTCTAGTGTGTTAACAAAAGTGACATGTCCATTTGCTAGTTGTGTCATGAATATAAGTGAAGTATTATCACACAACTCTTCTTTATCACAAGAAATAGCAAGCAAATCATCTTGTAACAAAGCAAAATCAGCAATTGGTTCCACTATTAGTTGCTCTACGATAGCATGATTTGTGGATAGTTTTAGCTCTTCAAAATTATTTTCTCCATGTGTAAAGTCTATACCTGTTACATTACCTTGTAAGTTCTCATCAGCTGTTGTAGGCGTTTCTTCAACTATTATCTCTTCACTTACACATGGGGTAGTACTGATCGTTTCTTTCTCCATATGCTCTTCTACATCATTCTCTCGATGGTGCTCACTTTTCTGCAAAATGTTAGCTACAAAAGAAGGTGCAACAATGGGCACCTCAAATGAAGCTAATGATTCTTTCAAGGATTCAGCAAGCATATTTTCAACTCTATAAGCACATACAACCAATTCTGAAAGAGAACTATATGTTTCATCAATAAGAGCATCTTGAATTTCTTGATTAAGTCCACGTATGAACCTAAGCTCTGTTGCTTCTTCACCTTCAACTAAACCACAATGCAACAAATGATTTTGCAATCGTTCATAGTATTCCTTAACGCACTTATTTCCTTGTTTCAAGCATTGGAGTCTAGTATACAAAAATTCAGAATGATATTCAGGAACATAATCAATTCTCATAAGTCTTTTCATGGCCTTCCAATTTTTAGGTTTTCTCTCTTTTCTACAAATATGTTTCCACCATGTTAATGCATATTCATTTAGCACACTAGCAAAGAATCCTAATCTTTTCATTTTCAGACAAATCATACTTGCCAAATTCTTTGTCTACTGCTATCTCCCAATTAATATAGGCATCAGGATCATAATGACCATTAAAAGGTGGAATGGCGAATTTAACCTTATCTAGGGAATCATCATCAACATGTACCTGAGCATGTAGTATGCCATTTTTGTTGCTTAGAAGATGAGGTAGAGGACTGGAAGTTCCGGGGGCAGTACCTGCAAGCGTATCAAGTCTAGACAAAATAGTAGCAAGATTAGTGTTAGCAACTCTCTGAGCGGTCTCGATAGACCGGAGGCGGTCTTCTTGCAGGGACATTCTAGCAACAAATTCCCTTTGTGCGTGGAGAGTGATGCATCGAATTCTCATCACCTAACATGGTTAGTAGAAGACAAAAAAACAATATAACAAGTATAATGTTCCTATCAACTACAAGGAGGTGTTGGCAATTCTCTCAACATTCAAGCCTATAACCAAAGCTCTTACAAGTTCTTACATGCAGCAGGTGTTGACGGCCGTTGGCGTGGTCAAAAGTTCTCCGAAGCTTGGATAAAGCGATTGCCAAGGGACCGAACAAATGTACGAGGTTGGGTGTGGAGCTTGGATAGGCAAAATTTATTTCCTATGCAATCTGATAATTCTAGTTATTGTAATGATAAGTAATGATCCATACTAGAATTCACAAGCCCTAGTTGCCGATCTCAAAGATATAAGTGAATTTGAAGGCAACACACACGCAAAGATAATGGCACTTGTGCAATCAAGGAATGAGCTATAAAATATAAGTGATGCACCAAAAGCTCTATTGCACAAGTCGTAGAGAGACGCTAACTTATTGCTTTGAGAAAGTAAAAAGGGCACAAGATTGCTCACTAATTAATAAATTGCACAACCTAAAAGTAACGAACACAAATTAGGGTTTTGCTCAATATAGTGCGACCGGCCACAATTTTCTTTTTCTTTTTCCTTTTTTTTTTTGTTTTTGGCCTTTTGGCTCTTTCTCTTTTCTCTCTTTTGGTGACTTTCGGCCAACACTAGTACGAACAAAAAGTTTTGGAATCCCTAACTTGGTGTCACAAGATAAGATGATATGATAACTGAAGATTGTGCAATGTATCAAGTAGAGCAGCCCTAAGCAATATCAACAAGCTAGTCTCAAATAGGATCAAAGTGTTCACAAAGGATGAATTGGTTCCCAAAGGTAGGTGTCTTGATGTTTTCTAGGGCAGCAAACTTGTCGCCTAGATTAATGTTTGAAGATCACCGAATTTGATTGATTGACAGTGGAAGGAATTGAAGCTTATATCCTCAGCTTTCATTAGAGTGCAAGAACACAAAAATCCGAGTTCGTATGTGAAAGTTATGCTCGAAACACCAAACTGGACAGAATTGAAGGATTGAAGCTACGCGAAGGAAAAGAAAGATCAGCAACTAAAACATGGACTCTAATGGATCAAAACCTAATAAAACTCACTAAAATAACAGATTGAAACTAAAGGTTGAATTTTTGTGGAGTAATTTTCAATTTAGGACAGAAATAAAAAAACTAACCTAAGGCACTGATATTCTCACCGATCAACTGAAGCTCTGATACCACTTGATGTAACACTGGGTGTCCCGATCTTTCGATGAGAATGATAACCTTCGATTTGGGAGGAGACGACTTTGACGATCCGACTACAACGTACAACGACGATGCGCCTTAGCAATCGCTAAACCAACTCCAGATGGTTATTAACCTTGCCGTGGGCACGATCAACCTGATCACGAAGATCAATTCCTGCAAGCAATCGAAGAACAAGCAAGAACAAGGCAAAAGCAATCTAAAATTGCAAATATAGATGAAGTATAGAAAAGTTGGGGTTCCGATACAAGGAGCTTGTTAGGCGGCTATTGAGCACGTCTAAAAGACTCAAATAGTAGCAAAAGGCTAAACTATCAAATAACCAAAACCCAAGTTATTTTGGGGGACTCCCTAGCTATTTATAGGAGAAATAGGAGGCCAAAACCAGGCTTGGGGCGTCCAAAACACTTCCATGGCCGAATAGGACTCCTATTCCTAGTTTGGCTCGGATTTGGAAAGATGACCGAACTTGTTTTGCAGATTCCCGTTGACTCGTAAGGAATTTGGAGATGGGGCCGGATCCGTTGGAAAGAGGACGTCGAAACCTTTCAAACCAGTACTCATAGACCTCAAACACCCTTGTGGATCAAAAGTTATGGTCGTTTTAAGTTGGTGCTGTCTCGGAGACCGAATCCGAGTTGAATTGTTTTGCAGATTCCTGTTGACTCGTAAGGAATCTGGAGGTGGGGCCGGATCCGTTGGAAAGAGGACGTCGAAACCTTTCAAACCAGTACTCATAGACCTCAAACACCCTTGTGGATCAAAAGTTATGGCCGTTTGATGTTGGTGTTGTCCCGGAGGCCGAATCCGAGTTGAACTTGTGCACCGGAAGAATTGGCTTCATGCTTGACGTTTGGGAGTCCTTCTCCTTGGTTCCTAAGGATGAAAGACCGAGATGGCGATCAGAGGGGGGGTGAATGATCCCAAATAAAAATATCCCCTACTCAACGTACTCCAAACAATCCCGCAAAGAAAACCGATGCTCCTTAAAATCGCGAAACCATAAAAATCGAACGACTTGACAACTATGTGTATCCCTAGCTTACATGGATAGGAACCATGAATCATGTGAGGGATATTTAAATCACAAATTCTGGTTGTCAAGTGTCCAAAGCAAGGAGGAATCAATTCAAATACTTCTTTTCTAAAAGAGATCAAGCCAAAACACAAAAGCCTCTTTTTAGAAAAGCAAAAGCAGATTTTCAGGAATTGTCCTCAATTAGAGCAGGTGGATGGTGGACTTCTGTTGCTCCAAAAAATTTGGGAATTTTTCAGCCTGTGAGCTGTTGAGTCGTGAAGCACTCCACCAAAAATCACCACCAAAAACCTTCTACAAAAAACAGGAAAAATCAAGAACTACGAACAGTCATGATTTTCAATCAGGAAATTTGGGGCTCGGTTTTCACCTCACAGCTCCCAAATGGTGCATCCAGTGGACTCAAAAAATTTTCCACAGATTGGTATATGAGTCAAGCACCTTCTCCAACAAGAATCAATCAAGAAAGATTTTTCTATATTTTTCTAAAAATCAAAGACTGACTGCTGCGCGAAGAACAAGTTCAGGACAGATTTGCAATCTTGATAGAAACTTGATCTCTAGTCTATCCTAGGGTGCAAGAAAGATGTAAAACCAAATGAGCACCCTCAAGACCTCCTTGATCAACAGCATTTAGAAGGAGAGGAGCAAATCCAAATTATGAAAGTAAATTGCGAGAATTTACATGCGGGAAAGTAAATGCTGAATTTAAATTGCGTAAAGTAAAGACATAATGTAAATGCGAATTTAAATTCACAAAAAGTAAAGAAAATCTTTGTATTTTCTGGTTGGAAGGTTTACAAAGGCTCACTTCATGTGGGCAAAGCTCAAAGGAGCAACTCAAACCTTCAAGTGAGGAGGACACCTCCCCCTCTATTTATACTACTCTAGGGCCACCTACCACCCTTGGATGAGTCCCAAACCCTAGGGCACTCCACCAAGGGCTAGGATTAACCCTCTCATTTCAACCCACACATGGGCTTTACATGGGCCACATTGGCCATACATGGGTTTTACACAAAACCCGGTCAACCCGATGCAACGGGCCTTCATCCGCCGGACTTGACCGCTCAGTTTCCTCCTCTTCGAGCCTCCAACCCGAACGGAAACCTTGAGCCACCTCAAGTCCATTTCCATGACGTCCAAGTGAACCTGGTTTGAGCCCAACCATCTCGTCGGCATCCTCGACCGCTCTGGACCTCGGTTCTCCCAACCTAGTCCGGTACTCACCAACGACCATAATTTGCCTCAAGAACCTGTACCACAAGGAACAAACCATTTTGCACATACCACAATGCACATACCTTTTCTTCCTGCATGTTAGTCCACAATTATCATTAATTGAAACATGCAATACCGAGTCAAATCAAACTCAAGCCTGAGCACACCTTGCTCAAATAAAGTCAAATACTCATCACAAAAATGGATGGACCTCCACATGGTCCTTCAATCTCCCTTGATGAGTATATTGACAAACCACACAAAAGGCATAAATTTGAGTTTGAAAACAAAGGAAGAAAAGCAATTTGATTGCAAAAATCATATTTGGTCCAATAAAAAGAGAAAGAAAGCTCATGACCAAATAGATGAGAAGATTTTTAGAGCTCAACACTTGAAAGGACAATTTTTCAACAAGAGCTCCAAAAACCAAGAAATCTCTCAAAAAGCTCAATATTACTCATGATCCAAATGCAAGGACAATTGTTCAACATGATCATGAGAAAGCATTTTTTTTTTAATTCTCTAAGATGTCTTTTCTACGTTTTCTCCCCCTTTTGGCAATATAGGCATCAAGAGAACAATTTTTTTTTTTGCATGAAATGCAACCTAGAAGAGCTTTGAGGATTATGCAAGTGACCACTTAGACAAAGTATGACACCAAGCTACTCAAGTTCAGATTATGTCATCCTAAGTCATATCCAATGGCATATTTCAATTTTTGCTAACTAGCTCAAAAGAAGTTATAATACTTTGGTATGATTTCAACAATAGCAACACTTAGCATAACTTCAATACTAGAAGCAAAGCCAATCAAACGAGCAAATGGATATACTAGAGTTCAACCTAGTCAACACTTTGGGAAACTACAAGTTCATAAGAGAAGCCTCATGCTCAATCATCTCTTTAAATGCAAATTTTTAGATTAAAGCTCATAAAGCGGTATGAGAGAGTTAGGCTTAGTGAAGCACATCCTCGACTAGGAGCCATCGACAAAGGCCTCCTAAGCTTCACTCTCCTCCACAAACCTTTCAGGGTTTAGAGAGTTTATCCTAGAGAAACACAACCTCGACTAGGAGCCATCGACATAGGTCTCCTAGGCATCACTCTCTTTCTCTAGTTATTTTTGCATTTTTCGATGTATTGACTCAAGCCATTAGCAACCATCTCAAGCAAGAAGCTTAAAAGAGTGGTTTTGGTCATACACACTTCATTCCAAGTTCATCCCAAGTGCAATGGGAAGCAGTCTCGTGAATGAATAGTGTTGAGTTCAATTTTAGCACAAAAGAGTCAAATTATATTTTCAAAGACTTAGATTCATGAGCATTATTGAGGATTCTAGAATGAAACAATGTAGCTAACCCAAGTTGCTCTAGGGACTCTAGTAGAAACCCACTATTTCAATAAGCATGGCATAAGCATCTAGTGAAGAAGTATAGCAAGTAAAAGCCATGTTTCATCAACTTTTCAGGAAAGCTCAAGTTTAAAATGTTGGCTAGTTTCACATGATATACCAAATTGGATATGACCTAGATTAGCAAATATCTTCAGAAAAGTAGCTAGGTGCAACATATCTCAATTTTATCAATTGCATAATAGACAAAGCTCGTAAATGAAAAACAAGTCTATATGCAATGCAAAAGAATCAATTCCAAGCTCCAGTTCAACAAGTGAGTCGATTAAGCACAAAATCTGATTGAAGTTGAGTTATTAGCAATTTTAGATTCAAAAGGATGAATTGAACTCAACTGAAACCAGAAAGACAGAAATGATGAGAAGGAATCAAGCAACTGACACAAAGGTAGTCTAGGAGCAAAGATAACATGAAGAGAAACACTAACACTCAGACTCGCTCTCACCTTCCCCATATGACTTATATAGGAAAGCTACTTCTCCAACTCCAACCCAGGAGCAAACACAGACCCTGTCTACCCAGGGGGCCCAACTCGTGCTAGACCTAAAAGACTGTGAGTGAGCTCAACCGAGAATAAGAGAGGAATAGCACCCTAAAGCATAAGGTGAGAGGTCCATGCCGAGGCATGCCAGAAGTCTAGGTGAAGTGGACTCAACCAAATGAAAACCATCCCAAAGATACCCAGACAGAGAGAGGAAGGCTGAATAAACATATGAACATATAATACAAGCCAGCTCCCCCTCAAGATATGCCATATGGGCTCATAATCCCAAGCTCTCCTCTCAGGGAAACAAACCTGGAGCTATCCAAAGGCTTGGTGAAAATGTCAGCCAACTGGTGGTCACTCTCCACAACCGAGCACTATATCACCCTTCTCCACATGGTCTCTAAGGAAGTGATAGCGAATGTCAATGTGCTTGGTCCGAGAGTGTTGCACTGGGTTCTTAGCAATGTGAATGGCAGACGTGTTATCACAGAAAAGTGGAACACAATCTGCTACTAACCCAAAGTCCCGCAAGGTCGATCTCATCCAGAGAACTCGACTACAAAGAATCGGCTGCAAAGAACATACTCTACTCGGCACTGGTGGATCATGCAACACCTGATCGCTTCCTAGACGACCAAGAGACAAGAGAAGTGCCAATGAATTGGCAAGTGCCGAAGTGCTCTTCCTATCTATCCTACTCTGGCTAAGTGCATCGGAGAAGGCTCGAGAGATAGACAGGAGGAAGAAGAGTACCAGATACCATAGTCAATGGTAGCTCGAAGGTACTGAAGATGCGCTTCACCGCTCGACGGTGAGAGACGCGGAGAAGCTCAAACCGAGCACAAAGACATACAGAGAAATGTATGTCGGTCTCGAGGCGATGAGATACAAAAGGGAGCCGATCATGCTCGGAACTCCTTCGATCAATCGGCTCACCATCCTTGTCGAGCTCGAGGGCGGTGGTGGCCATAGGAGTCATAATCGGCTTTCCATCGGACATGTCAAAGCGCTTGAGAGGTCTCGAGTGTACTTGCCTTGATGCAAGAATGTACCTCCCGAGTCCGCTTAATCTGGAAGCCAAGGAAGTAGCTCAACTTCGCCCATCATGCTCATCTCGAACTCAGTACTCATCACATCGAGAACCGAGTAACGAGCGAATGCGAGGAACCACCGAAAATGATGTCGTCGACATAGATTTGGACTAAGAGAAAATCCGAATCGTAATGTCCGACGAGCGAGTCTTGTCCACTTGACCCATATGAAAACCATGACTCAAGAGGTAGGACTTAAGCCTCTCATACCAAGCTCGTGGAGCTTGCTTAAGTCCATACAAAGCTTTGGAAAGCTTGAAGACATGGTTTGGGTACTTGGGGTTCTCAAATCTCGGAGGTTGTCGACATACACCTCTTCCTCAATGAAGCCATTGAGGAATGCACTCTTGACATCCATTTGAAAAAGCTTGAAGCCCTTGGATGCCGCGAATGCAGCAGGATCAGGATGGCCTCGATTCTAGCTACAGGGGCAAAGTCTCCTCAAGTCGAGACCCTCGACCGAGAGAAACCCCGAGCGACTAACCTAGCCTTGTTTCGAACTACAACCCCATCCTCACTGCTTGTTTTTGAACACCCATTTGGTCCCAATGATATTGTGACGGAAGGGGCTCGACAAGCTTCCAAACTTTGTTCCTCTCGAAGTTTTCAAGTTCCTCATGCATAGCATTAATCCAAGATTCATCGAGATAATGCATGAGAAACATCCTTCGGCTCAAAAGAGGCAACAAAGGCAGAGTGAAGGCAGAAAGTGGACAGACTCGACTTAGAGCGAGTGACTCGCTCAAACAGATCTCCAATGATGCAGTCGGTGGATGAGCCTCTTGAATGTGGCGGGGAGGTCGAAGGTAAGTGACCTCTACTCCTCGCGTGGGAGAAGTAGGAACAGAGCCACTAGTCGCTGAAGAGTCTCGAGGGTAAGGGCTGATCTCCCCGAGGTGCAGATATGGAAATGGGAGGCACCTCGGGAGCAGGAATGGTATTTGGATCAGGCAAGGCGCCTTCATCTCCGTCATCAACTTCCTCTGAGAAGATAGATCGGGAAAGAGGAGAAGAGCCTGAAATGTCCGGTCTAGCACCGGGGCTAGCCTCATCAAAAGTCACCTCATGGTCTCTATGATCCTACCCAAATCTACTGACCCAAATCCTATAGCTACGGGCGTAAGTCGAGTAACCGTAAAGATCCCATCAGTAACGTGACTCGAACTTATCTAGGTTCCCAGACTTCAAGAAGAAGCACTTGCAACCAAAAACACGAAAATGAGATACACTAGGCTTTCGCCCATATCTCAACTCATAAGAAGTGCAATGCAAGTGTGCCCTAAGAAAACTCTGTTGGCAACATGGCATGCCGTAGCTCTGACCTCGACCCAAAACTTCCTAGGAGTATTGTACTCATCTAGCATCGCCCTGGCCATCTCAACCAGGTCCTGTTCTTCCTTTCCACTACGCCATTTCTTTGAGGGACGTATGGAGAGGAGAAGCGATGCTCTAAGCCTAACTCCTCACAATTTGCTAAAGTAGGAGTTCTTGAACTCCGTGCCATTGTCACTGCGGATCGCTCGTAAGGCACCCGGGAGCTCAACAGGACAACCTACGGACCAAACCCCTGAAGTGTGAAAAACACTCATCCTTCGAGGCCATGAAAAACACCCAAGAGTACCTCGAAAAATCATCGACAATGACAAGAATATACCACTTCCCACCTGCTGACTGCACTCGAGCTGGACCAACAGTGTCCATGTGTAGCAAATTGCCCTGGTGCATCGATCATCACTCGGGTGATTGGAGGATGGGAGGCGACAACCATCTTGCCATGTCGGCAAGGAGAACATACAACATCTTTGACCATCTTGAGTTTAGGCAGGCCACGAATGAGATCATGGCCGCTTAACTCGAGTCAAATGATCAAAGCCAATGTGACCAAGTCTCCTATGCCAAAAGGAGAGATCACGGGACTCGAAGCAATAAGGCAATGGAGAGAGTCTCTAGAGGAAGAAGAAAAATCGGCACGAAAGACTCTCCCAAAACGAGAAATCCCGCAAACAAACTCCCCAGAAGAATCGAGGATCCTACAAGAGCTCCTCTTAAAATTGACCTCGAAATCGTCATCAAGAAGCTGAGAGACTGAAAGCAAGTTGAAATGCAGCTTACTGACTAAGGCAACGTCCTTAAGAATGAAATGATCGTTAATGCAGACGGTACCTTTAGCAATGACTCTACCCGACGCAAGCATCCCCAAAGGTGATTACCTCATCAGGGATCTCGGTTCAGGAAGAAAACCAACGGAGTCTCAGGTCATGTGGCGAGAACAGCCGAGTCTACTATCCAAACCTCCCCTTCCCTGTCCTACGGACTGAATCAAAGAGAGTGAAAAGCGGATGTCTCGATGCAGTGATAGATCGGTGCAGATCTAGGAACCCAATCTTGAGTCAATCGTGCGATGAGACGAAATAGTCAACGGAGTAGAAGAATGCAATCTGGCACCTCTCCGTGACTCGACTCTCACAAACTCAGACTCGCCCAAAGAGGATGTCTGGGAGCAAACAGGGTTGGTCCGCCAGTGCAAAGGCGGACCATCGAGTCTTCTTTGCCCGAGACCTCCCATTGGGAAAGCAAACTCACGCCGGCCGATATCTACCTCGATGGGAAAACGAGGAATATAAAGAGGACGGCGGAAGATCGACTTCGGGACGGCTGGGCGAAAACCAGTAGAAGCACGAAAACCAAGCCCCATGCATTTGTCCAAAACAGGAGACTCTCTAGCTTGTCTATCTGTCTAGAAGCCGTGTGTGCCTTAGGTGCACTCGCAGTCCGGGATGACCCTGAATACCCCTAAGAGCATGGACACGCTCACGCCGAGAAATCTTGGCGCGTCAAGCGAAATCGGCTATATGTCCATCCTTCGACAAAAGGTGCATGTATACTTCGCCTTGGGGGTGAAGTAGCATGAGAAGCACCCTTCTCGTCAGGGCGTCCCGTGGACAATCCTCGCCGATCTAAACACAGTGGTGCTCACTGTGGAGCCACCACTATCTCTCCGCTCTTGGAGGCACGCTTGATGGGCGGATGCGCCTGTATGCTCCAAGGCATCAAACCCTAGACCTTGATTGAATACGCTAATCTTGGGTGATCTAGGATAAGATTGAGCTTCTTCTTACCTCCAACAAACTTCTCAAGAGTGCTCATAAGGTAATCGACACTCTCGAAAAAGTGAGGCACAAGAAGAGCAAGGAAGGAGTAGCAGGGAAGAGCCGGATGGAGAAGAGCGAACTAAGCGGTCAAATCTCTCCTATAAAGAGCAGCCTCAATCTTGAGAGACTCGCAAGAAACACATGGAGAGTCTCTAATCCTACCCACTGGGCTTTGAGCTTCTTCCTAAGCTCTACATGAATTTGATTCATGTCCTCTGCTACCCCAACACACAAAGATGCAACCATTTTGTGACTTAGCTAGTAGATCCTTAGCATATTTTGAGTTTTCAAGCACCAAGTCATCATAAGCATTTTTAGTTGCATCTGACCCTCACATGAGTGATTGGGTCCTTAGAAGCATGCTTTTCAAGTTCATCATTTCTAGCAGATAGCTTCCTAAGGTGACAACTCATGTCATCAATTTCAATGAAGCTTAGGGCAATTAGCACATGAAGCATTTGTGTGAGTGTGAAGAAAACTAGCATCAACAGGAATAGAATCTACTTGGACATGTGCTAGCATCCTTCGACCTAAGTGACTCAAGATCGTAAAGCACACTATCATGTAGAGTCCTTAGGTTCTCCAACTCCACAAGCAAAGCATCACACAAAGTACAGTTATCAGAGTCTCGGGAGGAACAAGATCTAAGTGAAGCTAACTCCCGAGATAAGGTACCTACTTCCTTCTCTAGATCCAAACACTTAGCTCTAGACTTGGAATGAAATTTTTCTAGTTTGATAAAAGCATCATGGAGCTGGTCATAAGAAGGTACCTCCTCCGTGTCGCCAGATCTGGCTCGGTGTCGGGTACTTCCATGGCATTGGAGGCCATGAAGCACATAGGAGAAGTCATCGCCGCCCTTCACCTTCTCTTGCGGTTCATCCTCGTCCTCGTCGCTCCATGTCTCCGTGTCGGAGAGGTCAAGGTCGTCGAGCGCGGCAAGGACGCGGTGAAAGAGCTTCTTGCCCTTGGCGAACTTGCGGTGTTTCTTCTCTTGCGGCCGCTCGCCGAGTGGAGGCTTCTTGTTGCGGTTCTTGTTGATGTAGTCGTTCTTGCCCGCACCGCCTTGTTCATTATTGCCCTTCTCGGCCTTGGGGCGGTTTGCCGAATGTGGTTGGGGCCACCACACTCAAAGCAAGTGAACTTGCCACTCCTCTTTCTATCTCTCACCCTTTTGTAAATGTTCGAAAATTTTCGAGCGACAAGAGCAAGCTCGTCTTCCGGAAATTGTTCCGTAACGCCATCGCTACGCCGCAAAGAGCGGGAGAGAAAAACCGTAAGAGAAGTCAAGAGGGGGTCGAGAAGAGGAAGACCCGGTGGGATCGGTAACCAATGCCATCGTTTGGGACTTCGTCTGCGAGCGACGATGTCGAGCTCATGAGTCTTGAGGCGGGAATACAACCCGTCAAGAGTCAAGGTCGACAAGTCCGTATGGTCCGTGATGGTGGTTACCTTCATCTCCCAAATCCTCGGATCGAGTGCTCGAAGAAAATGCCTCGCATTCTCCGAATCGGTGTATGAACAACCCATCGACCGAAGATTGCCGAGAATCTTTGCAAAACGAGCAAAGCACTCATCAAGGCTCTCACCAAGCGTTGCTCAAACTTGTTGTAGTCACGCTTAAATTGATCCTGTCTCACGGACTTGATCTGAGTGGTGCCCTCATGGTAAGCATTGAGGGTCACCCAGATCTCGTGAGCCGATCGTAGGTGAGAGACGCGATCATACTCATCTGCGGCTAAGTCCTGTATGAGGAGGTTCTTGGCCTTAGCGTTTGCCTCAACGTCGACCATGTTTGCGGCGTTGACGTTCTCATCGGCCGGAACCTCATACGGGTGCTTCACCTTCTGCCATAAAGAAAAGCCCTGGCAGTGATGTATGTCTCCATCCGAACCTTCCAGCGGATAATCAACTCCAGCAAAAATTGGAGGCTTAGTTGAGTACTTGTCCGTCGCCATGGCTCTTGAGACAGGTCAAGATCTATGAAAGAGCAAAACCGCTCGATACCAATTGAAAGACCGAGATGGCGATCGGAGGGGGTGAATGATCCCAAATAAAAATATCCCCTACTCAACGTACTCCAAACAATCCCGCAAAGAAAACCGATGCTCCTTAAAATCGCGAAACTCAAAAATCGAACGACTTGACAACTATGTGTATCCCTAGCTTACATGGATAGGAACCATGAATCATGTGAGGATATTTAAATCACAAATTCTGGTTGTCAAGTGTCCAAAGCAAGGAGGAATCAATTCAAAAACTTCTATTCTAAAAGAGATCAAGCCAAAACACAAAAGCATCTATTTAGAAAAGCAAAAGCAGATTTTCAGGAATTGTCCTCAATTAGAGCAGGTGGATGGTGGACTTCTGTTGCTCCAAAAAATTTGGGAATTTTTCAGCCTGTGAGCTGTTGAGTCGTGAAGCACTCCACCAAAAATCACCACCAAAAACCTTCTACAAAAAACAGGAAAAATCAAGAACTACGAACAGTCAGGATTTTCAATCAGGAAATTTGGGGCTCGGTTTTCACCTCACAGCTCCCAAATGGTGCATCCAGTGGACTCAAAAATTTTTCCACAGATTGGTATATGAGTCAAGCACCTTCTCCAACAAGAATCAATCAAGAAAGATTTTTCTATATTTTTCTAAAAATCAAAGACTGACTGCTGCGCGAAGAACAAGTTCAGGACAGATTTGCAATCTTGATAGAAACTTGATCTCTAGTCTATCCTAGGGTGCAAGAAAGATGTAAAACCAAATGAGCACCCTCAAGACCTCCTTGATCAACAGCATTTAGAAGGAGAGGAGCAAATCCAAATTGCGAGAAAGTAAATTGCGAGAATTTACATGCGGGAAAGTAAATGCTGAATTTAAATTGCGTAAAGTAAAAACATAATGTAAATGCGGAATTTAAATTCACAAAAAAGTAAAGAAAATCTTTGTATTTTCTGGTTGGAAGGTTTACAAAGCCTCACTTCATGTGGGCAAAGCTCAAAGGAGCAACTCAAACCTTCAAGTGAGGAGGACACCCTCCCCCTCTATTTATACTACTCTAGGGCCACCTACCACCCTTGGATGAGTCCCAAACCCTAGGGCACTCCACCAAGGGCTAGGATTAACCCTCTCATTTCAACCCACACATGGGCTTTACATGGGCCACATTGGCCATACATGGGTTTTACACAAAACCCGGTCAACCCGATGCTGTGGGCCTTCATCCGCCGGACTTGACCGCTCAGTTTCCTCCTCTTCGAGCCTCCAACCCGAACGGGAAACCTTGAGCCACCTCAAGTCCATTTCCATGACGTCCAAGTGAACCTGGTTTGAGCCCAACCATCTCGTCGGCATCCTCGACCGCTCTGGACCTCGGTTCTCCCAACCTAGTCCCGGTACTCACCAACGACCATAGCTGCCTCAAGAACCTGTACCACAAGGAACAAACCATTTTGCACATACCACAATGCACATACCTTTTCTTCCTGCATGTTAGTCCACAATTATCATTAATTGAAACATGCAATACCGAGTCAAATCAAACTCAAGCCTGAGCACACCTTGCTCAAATAAAGTCAAATACTCATCACAAAAATGGATGGACCTCCACATGGTCCTTCAAAGGACAATAAAATCATCACAAGGATTAAATAGCATTCCATTCATTAAATTATTTGTATGCAACCCGAGGAACGCATTCACCTGGTAATTGAATTGACGTGCGCGAGCTCGAGTAATTGGCCCTTGTATTACATGGTTGGCTTCAATTGGGTTTGTAGGCTTGGCCGTATGCATGGTAGTGATGTCCTCATCACTTTGCGTATTTGTTAGGCGCTGACGTCGTAGTGGTTGGCTCTGGTGTGGCCTCGGGAGGGAGCGTATCCCCTCACTGCGCGTGACAGGATGACAAGACTGGTACTTTTGACTTAGGCAGCCTCCTCGCTGCCTTGGGAAGGAGCCTCCTGACTCCGTTCGGTCACTCCGAGCTGTCGCGTCCGAAGGGCAGGCGGGCAACTCTTGGCGGAGACTTGTCCTGGTTGGAGCTCGTGTGGCGTCCCACCAACAGCGGGAGGTCGGAGCCTGCGGGGCATCCGACCTAAGACGGGGGTCGAGGCGCCCCCCGGTTCGCTTGGTCAGGGACGAGCGTCTCTTGTGGCCTGGCGGGGCCTTCGGTCAGAACTGGATTTGGGGCGGCCCACCCGTAGTCCTGGGCCGCTGGGGATACCTATGGTATGTGTATTCGTCAACCGTGTTGTCATTATGGTTTGTACCCGTCTGCTTAACTCCCCCTTGTGATTTCCATGGACGCGACCTGAATTTATCCCACTTTTCTTCTTGAATTTGAGCCAATATTACCGCCTTTCTAACTGATTCAGGTAGTGGAATTTCCACCTCATAACGTAATTCATCCTTCAATCCCAGAATGAAATGGTTGACAAAAAATTCTTCTGTGCACGATTTGGTGTATGCCCCACTTTATACATCGCTGCTTCAAATTGATTTTTGTTGTCAGCAACTGTTCCGCACTGTTTTATCTGAATCAACTCTCTCATATAGTGACGAGCGTCGAATATCCCAAACTCCGATTCAACCGCTGACATGAAATGTTCCCAGTTTCCCAATATATGATCTTCCTGATAAGCTTGTAGCCACATGGCGGCGTTGCCCTCCATATACATCGCAGCTGCGGTCACCCACAAGGAATCATCAATGTTATACATTTTGAAATACCGAAGACAACGATCCTTCCAAATCCTAGGATCTGCCCCATCAAATTTCGGAAAGGACATTTTAGGGATTGGTGGTCTTTTCTCCTGAAGCGATGTTTCAGAGCTCGCCATTGATGGACAATGACTAGTCTTGTGATTGTGAGCACTCAAAATCAACGATGGCAGTGTACATTTACCAAATACTCCCGCTGATGGTGCTGCTGCTTCCATCGGTTTAGGCGTAATGAAACCGACCTCTTCACCCTGACGATCGCTTGCCTGAGCCCCAATGAACTGATTCATGGTTTGAGTGGTCTTCTAAAATTGCTCCATAAGTCTAGTAAGCACCGTGTGATGTTCCTCCACTTGTGAGCGAATCGTCGGAATCGTCTCTATTGGCTTGATTTTCTCCACAATAAACTCCAGACTGGCCTTGAGAGATTCCCAATGTTCATCCATCTGAGCCCATCTCGTCTCTTCATACTCTGCGGCTTCCCCCATCGCCTCCAATAGCAACTTCGTCTGCACGGAAGGTTTTGTTGGCGCCGTGTTGCTGATCGGATCAAAACCAACCAAATCAGAGTGCGATGCACTCGGATTAAGAGATTGCCGAGTGCTTGGAATCTCTTATCTGGGATTTTACGGTTTGATCAGAATTTTTTTTCCCCAAATCGACGCGGCTCTGATACCAAATGTGATGACTCCTGACCGATAGCTGATGTGTATCGATGTGAGCTCTCCAATACGATCAAACGACAACAAATGTTCTGCTACAGTTTGGGGCGAGAAGAGGTATTGGAAGAACAGAGAAGGAAGGGAAGAACATGAGAAGGAGGATCACGACAATTACAAAGCTGTCTTTACAGCTAATACTCTCCTATATTTACACTTCCATCTGACAGAACAATCTTCTGGTCCACCCGTTAGGTTAGGCTCTCTTCTTCTTTCTGAATCCTGCTACTTTTTGTTGTCGGACGCGTCTTTCATCTTCCCACCAATAGACTCGCTTGACAGATCAATTAACAACACACCAACGAAATCATAAGAATAGAAAACACACACAAAATAGATAGGCATAACTCTCTCTTTATTAGATTAATTATCTCTGTATAAAGGAGTACCTAATATATAACAAAACCAACAGAAGGTAAATTTAAATTCACTCATCAATAGACAAAAATCCTTCTAAATTTAAATTCGAATTCTATCAACCTGATGCAATGCAAGCACCCGTAACGGAAGCCAGCGAGGCAGCAACGGTACAATCGGGGTCCGTGCCCATGTCCTCGAGTGCGACCCACGGGTGGTGCCCGGCCACGAAGCCACACGACCGACAAGTCCATTGGAGCCGCTGCGACTGCCGCGGGGGCCCCACCCACCGCCACCCGCGCCTTCATAGCTCGCTCGCACGCCTCGGCCTCGCCGCCTTCCCCTCTCTTCCCTTCTACTACTCCCACTCCCCATTTCGAAACTTCGAGCCCTCCCTCTCCTCTCCAATCTCCACGCGTCCCCCCTTTCCCTCATCGGAGTCTAGGGCTCCGACCAGATCCGCGCGGCGCGAGGGGAAGGCTTCCTCCCCTCGGAGCGCGTGCTCTTGTCGAGGAGGCGGCGGCGGCGGCGCGGGAGGTGGAGGGAGGCTGATTAGATAGAGATGGCGGTGGAGAAGACGGTTCTGGGGGCGGCGCCTGCGGGGAGGACAGTGCTGGTGACGGGCGGGGCGGGCTACATCGGCAGCCACGCCGTGCTGCAGCTTCTGCTGGCCGGATTCCGCGCCGTCGTCGTCGACAACCTCAACAACTCCTCCGAGCTCGCCATCCGCCGCGTCGCCGCGCTCGCCGGGGACCACTCGCGGAATCTATCCTTCCACAAGGTGAGAGAGAGGGACAACAAAAAAAGCTGGCTACTCCTTGTCCTGCTGTGTGTGGATCTCTCCCTTTCCGCGCAATGTGGTGCTCTTGGTGCCCCTAGATCTCCGCGCTATCGCGGGGGATACATTTTTGGAACAGGGGAGGGGGTTTTCCCATTTTTGTTTTAGCTAATTTAAGCGCGAGGTTAACTGACGACGCAGTGCCGTCAAATGCGGAGGTTCTATTGGGTAAACGTGTATAGCATGGTGGGTTTGTGTCGTCCGTATGCCACATTGCGTTGCAATTCTTCCTAGGCCTTTTGGTGTTTCGATCTGACCACTAACTTGGGTGGATTTTTGCGGAATCTGTAGCAAAATTGTCACATTTTGCCGCGATAAACAGAATCAATTTGGTCTTGCGTGCATTGTTGAACATTTCGTGTGGTGGTAGATGATAAGGTTGTCTTCCCTTTTTTTCTTTTATTGCAAGTTGGGATACCGTTGTACATTTGGAGTTGGTTAGAGAAAAGCAAAACCTGCATCTTACCTTGTTTTACAGATTGCACAATTATGGACATTGGCTTTTGGGAATTTAATGGAAATTTAATACGTTGATGATGTATAAAAGCCATTAACGTGAACGAGTTTTGAAGTTGAGCCTTGTGACACGTTGTGGTAAACCTTTTTTTCCTTTTTAATGAACAGTAAACTTTTGATGACTTGACGGAGCTTGATTGGGAAATACTAGGCATTTGAGCTGTTGATTGATTAGGACTTACTGACTTAGGAGTGCTTTTGTGATATCTGCAATTCGTACTAGGATGCCTGGATTTCTATCTCTTGGCATTGCTACTTGATGAGTTTTAGCTGTGGTTTGTCAAGGGTAGGGGTGAAACCGGGTCGGATACGGGCGGATATTGTTCATTCCGTATCCTAATCCATATTTTTTTTTCCGGATTCGGAGTCGGATACGGATGTCCCTGATCTGATATTTAATTCGATTATTCAGATTCTGATATTTGAGCGGATACTGATTGATTCGGTCGATCGGATATCATAATCGGATAGTAGTATAATACATAATTGTGTACGTAAAAGAAAGAATGAAGCATTAACCTTACAACATTAGCTTCAAGTCATAATTATTTCAACGTAGGATAGTAGTATAGTTAAAGGTGCAAATGGGTCGGATACAAGGAGAGAGATCGAGGCATAAAGAAAACAGAGAACAAGGGGAACTCTTCCATCAAACTTAACCTTACGGAATAAATTCCTGGAGATATTAAATAGTGTTGAATTGTCACATTCTCGACAAATCAAGATAGAGTTCTCTCATAATGAGGACTACTCGGATTTGTTTGCTATGCTTCAATTTAGCGACTCAACTAATTCCAGTAATTTGAATAGAAAAGAAGTTTATCAAATAAGTTGAATAAATCAATTTAGGTAAAAGCATTATGTCATCACTCTATTTGTTTGTTGATAGATTTGTTGAAGTTCACTCTTAAAAACAAAGTAGTGTTTTTTAATGCAAATATCAAACAACTAATCTATCTATCCAATAATGAACCAAATTAATGGAAGAATAACTAATTTTATCCGGATATTCGGGTCGGATATTTACCGGATATCGGGTCGGATATTGCTCTTCCCATATCCTAACCCATATTACATGAGATTTTTCGGATACGGATCGGATATTGCTCTTCCCATATCCTAACCCATATTACACCGGATTTTCCGGATACGGATACGGATAACATCGGTACGGATTTTAAACGGATTCGATATCGGATCGGACGGATATTTCCTGTCCTATTTTCACCCCTAGTCAAGGGTTACAGTTAACTGCAGGGATGGGATTGGTGGAGGGTTGGACTTGCATTGCATCTATCAAATTGGGAACGTTTGCATGTTACCATTGTCTTCTCCGGCTGGTTTATTCAATTTTCCCTCGTTGGCACTACCAACTTTTCACAATTGGCATTGATTTGCTGTCCTCATTGTCACAATGGGAGTGGTTGGCTAATTTAAATAAGGGTACAACTAGCCATCTAGTTACCTGTTTTTTTTTTTAAATTTTTTTTAAGAAATACTGAGATGTCTCTCACCTTTATAGCTCATCCCTACCTTGGTGAGCACATCCCCTATATCCAAGCAAATCCGCTGGAGGTAAATGGTATAATAATACTTATTTAAAAAAATCAGGGACATGATTTTAGCAATTTGCTTAACACAAATATTTGACTTTTCCCCTTTGATGGTAGTGGGGATAAATTTTGCTTCCATTCTCAGTCTATTCATTGACAGCTCAGTGAGTTGATTCAAGGTATTTGTATGTGTCATAATTAATCATATTTGTGGGAATTTTGTTGGTTTAAGCGTGCGTTAAATTGTCTCATCGATGCTGAAGATCTGGACTAAGGGATATAATATAAATGGCTCAGTGCTTCGGTACTCTGCCTAAAGAAAAGTTTGTCAATCTTAAAGTAAAATCAGTTATTGTTTTCAATGAGTAGAAAATCTTTACTGCAGGCGGTTAACTTGACTTTGGTAAGTGAAGTGATATATCCTAGTCAAATGCAATTAAGAACTTGCCTTAGGGGACTCCCAACATTACAAAGTGCTGAAGTATTTTCTCAACAGCAAATGGAAATCATAAAGATGAAAGAACACCTTTTTTTTTTTTGTCTCTGATAGAAATATAGAAGTATTGTTCGATAGTGGTTAGAGAATTGTTGATGAGTGGGTATTATCAAGAACAAGGGATATGCTTAGACGGCGATTGGTGGATCCATCATTCCATCTGAAGCCCATGCTTATCACGGCGTCGCCTAGGCGACGCCTAGGCGCCGACTAGGCGTCCAGGCGGCCGGCCGGACTCGCCTTGCCTCGTCGCCTCGCCTGAAGCCGGCTAGGCGACCGCCTGGACGCTCTGGCGTCGCGGCGTGAGCGCCTAGGCGTCGGCCAGGGTGTCTGGGCGAGCGACTAGGCTTAGGATGAAGACTAAAAGGGCTGCTGAGGAAGACTCACGGTGGAGAAGAGAGGCGCTGAGGCAGAGGAACCCTAGTTTCGGGCCGCCACCGCCATTTGCACTCGCCTGGCGCTTCCACCACCGGCGCGGCGTCGGCGGCTCCTCCTCTGCTCGGCGTCCACTGCGCCTGCGACCTGCTCCTCCTCTGCTCGGCGTCCACTGCGCCTGCGACCTGCTCCTCCTCTTCCCCGTCCTCGTCCCCATCCGCTGCGCCTGCTCTTCCTCTGCTCGGCGTCGGCAGCTCGAGGGGGATGCGTCGGCGGCTCGGGTGGGATGCGCCTGCTCCTCCTCTGCTCGGCTCGGTTGGGATGAGGATTGGGCGAGCCAGCTGTGTGCGATGAGGGATTGCTTGACTGTGCCGAATGGAGAAGAGCAAAGCGGCAGAGAGCTATCTAGTGGGAGACGAGTAGGAGGACGTGGGTGACCGGTCAAAAGAATACAGCTGGTTGGAGGCCTTGAAACTTGCACCAAAGCAAGTAGGATCTTCTGTGAATAGATGTATATCTTTTGTGCATATAATTTTGAGATCCTTTGTGTGATTGTAGAAGGCAATTTAAGTGTATTGTTTACTGAAATGGCAATTTTGTTTGGTCGCCTAACTGTCGCCTAGGCGGGCGCCTAGTCGCCTAGGCGTCAGTGCGCTCGAGGCGACTTCGCCTCGGCCGGCGCAAGTGATAACCATCTTTGAAGCCTTCTTTTATAAGCGGGAATATCAGATTCCTTTTGTCATGTGGGGCCCTCTGATCTGTGGCGAGAAACAAGGGGCGGTAATGCCCACATGGTACTTCCAGCAATTAAGGAAACAAATCAGAGACTTCCAATTTAGTTAATTCCAATTTAGTTAATAACAGATCCTGATCCAATCGGATTGGATCTGATTGGATTGAATTTGGTTAGCTTATTTGTAGCAAGGATATTGAGGCAAGAAAGAAATAAAGAAGTATCCCTCCTTTTCCTTATCCTCCCCACCTCCCAGGCGGCTGGAGTTCACCCTCCAGGCACGCAACAACCTGGTATCAGAATGCCAAACTCCGATTCCGGTGGCGTCGCCGCCTTCTCCTTGGCAGCAATCTTGCGCACACTTGGCTCGATGCAAACACAGCTTGCCGAGGGTCTCCACCATTCTGCCGAGATCCACCAACAGCTCAATGATCTCGGCCGACAGAACGCCATCTTCGGCCGAGTCGACTCACTAGCTTGAGCGGAAGAATTTGGCGAACCCGGCCCGCTCGCTTAGGGCTTTGTGTTCCCACCTAGCGCCGCCATCCCCAACACCTCTTCGCCGGAATCATCCTCTCCACTCCATATTTTTCGATTCGGTCATCTTCCTTCCGTGACAGCACCAAGCCCGAGCATTCTTCCACCCGCATATGGCCGCCACCATCCTGCAAATCCGCTGCACCATGCCCCTACTGTTGGTGTTCCCCGTTTTCACAAGCTGGAATTTCCTACGTACGACGACACCGACAACCCCCTCGGCTGGCTCAATCGGTGTGAGCAATTCTTCAGGGGACAACACACTGATGAGGCTGACAAGGTATGGCTGGCCTCTTACCACCTCCTTGGTAATGCCCAGCAATGGTATTTCCAGTTGGAACGCGATGAAGGCACCCCCCAACGGTCCTTGTTCAAAGAATACTGCCAACTCCGTTTTGGGCCACCTATTCGCAGCAATCCCCTAGGGAATTGGTCCGCCTCCGCCAAGACGGGTCGGTCGACGACTTCCAGACCAAGTTCTTGGCACTCTTGTGCCGAGCAGACACCCTCACGCAGCGCCAGCAAGTCCAACTCTTCACATCCGGCCTTCAAGACGTCCTCCGCATGGATGTGGAGTTACAAAATCCGGCCAATCTACAGATGGCCATGAGCTTGGCTCGCGTTTACGAACAATGGGCCCTGTATAATCAGGCGCACACCCCTGCAGCATCGTCGCCACGGCCGGTATGGCGACAATCCAATCGGCCATCTATTCCATTACCGGCGGGCCCTCGCCAACTCGACGAATCGCGGCCGGCACCATCACGGCCACAGCGACCGTTTCGCCGCCTGACGCCCACGGAATTGTCCGAGCGTCGCTCCTAAGGTCTTTGCTATAACTGTGATGAGCGGTTTGTCGTGGGCCACCGCTGCAAACAACCGTCCCTCACCTACATCGACATGGGATCGGATCCAGCGGAGCTAACCGACGATTCCGGCTCTCCAGATGCCACCACCGACCTTCGGGACCCCAGCATTTCCCTGAACGCCCTCACAGGCATCTCCTCGGGCTGTACCATGCAGCTTCAGGTCCGAGTTGGCATCCACGAGTTCATCGCCTTGGTCGACTCCGGGCCCACATAATTTTTTCAGTAGCTGTGCGGTTAAGCTAGTTGGCATTCCCTTGGTGCCCCGACAATGCCTCACCGTGGCAGTAGCAAACGGCGAACGTCTTCCGTGTGCCGGCGTGTGCCATGCACTGCCCCTCCAGATTGGCTCAGAGGATTTTCGCATTGACGGTTACGCCATTGCCTTCGAAGGGTTCAAGGTTATTAAAACGTAAAACGAGAACGAAACGACCCACTCCCTTTTTAACTTTTAAACGTTTAAACGGATGTTGAAACGTAGTTTTAGGCACCATTGTAAAACGAATATGAGAGCAAAGATATATCATATATGTACCTTGATTTTGTAGTCTTTTCCCATATAATTCGAGACCATATGCCATCTCAATATCTCATCTCTCATCTCTCAATATCTCAATATCTCATCTCTCACCTCTCATCTCTTAATATCTCATCTCTTAATATCTCATCTCTCATCTCTCAATATCTCCAAAAATATATATAAGCAATATCAATCTATTACCAATATCAGTATATCTCCAAAGAAGAGATTTGATTCCACTCCTCTATTTTCCTCCTTTATTTCCTTTTCTTTTCTTCTTCCTTTTCCATTCTTTTCCTTCCCCTTTTCTTCTTTCCTTTTTTTTTCTTCTTTCCTAACTTCTCATTACTTCCCCTGTTTCCCGTTCAATCCAGCGAGCCTCGTTCGGCTGTCTCTCTGCGTCTGCGCCTCCTCTCCGTCGCCGCGCCGCCTACTTGTCGCCTCCTCGCCACCTACTTGTCGCCTGCCGCCTCGCCGTCGCCGCGCCTCCGCGCCCTGCGCCTCCGATTCTGCGGCATATGGTCGCACGGAGAGGAGGCATGGCTGCACGGGGAGCAAAGCAGAGAAGAGAGACAGAGAGGGGTACTGACCAAGTGGCGGCCGACAATAGCGGCACGAGACGGCGATCCGGATCCGGCGGCAGTGGCTGGTGACGGAGATTTGCCAGACGGCGGCGATAGCCAATGGCATGGCGGGCCGACGTCAGCGATTCATGCGGGCGGCTCGGCCGCTTTAGGTTAGTCCTCTCAATCTCTCCACGAAACCCTTTTCCTCTGGCGGTGTTCCCGATCCGGTCTCAAATGTCTTCTCGATCCTCGATTCCTCCGGCCAAAAGCGCTAGAAACGGGCGTTTCGTCCCTTGGGGACGTTCTTCACGTTGAAGCGACGCTCACGGACGCTTCCAGCGTTTACACCGTTCTCCAAAACGACCAGGACGTTCTGGACCTCAGAGCCGTTCTTGAGTTTAAACGACGCTTAAACGTCGTTTAAACGACGTTTTAATAAGCCTGGAAGGGTTCGACGTCGTATTAGGCGTCCAATGGCTCCGCACCTTGGGACCTATACTATGGGACTTCAACGCCCTCACCATGTCCTTCTGGTATGATACTCGCCAAGTCACCGGGCAGGGTGTTCCCCTACAGCACCGCCCATGCGCTCGCGCTTGCATTGGTGAGGACCTGCTACCTCAGTCATTGGAAGAATTCGCTGACCTCTTTTCCACACCGACTGGCCTTTCTCCCGAGCGTCCTCAAGACCATCGGATAACGTTACGGCCCGCTTCGGCACCGGTTGCAGTCCAGCCATACCGCTATCCCCATCATCTCAAGGAAGAGCTGGAGCGACAGTGCAGCTCCATGCTAGGCCAAGGCATCATTCGGCCTAGCACCTCGGCTTATTCCTCCTCGCTCTTGCTGGTCAAAAAACAGGATGACAGCTGGCGTTTTTGTGTCGATTATCGAGCATTAAACGAGCTGACCATCAAGGACAAGTTTCCCATTCCGGTCGTCGAAGAATTACTCAACGAACTGAATGGTGCCCACTATTTCACCAAGCTGGACCTCCGTTCAGACTATCATCAAGTGCGCATGCACCACGATGATATTCACAAGACGGCATTCCGCACACCACAGGACTATTTGAATTCCTTGTCATGCCGTTCGGCTTAACAAATGCCCCGGCCACTTTCCAGGCCCTGATGAATGCCATCCTGCGACCATGCCTGCGGAAATATGTCCTCGTGTTCTTCGACGATATACTGATTTACATCGCCACATGGTCCGAACATTTGCGTCATCTCTGCCACGTGGTCCTACTACTACAACAACACCTGTTTCTCAAGAAATCCAAGTGCACATTTGGCGCATCCTCAGTTACCTACCTCGGCCATGTTATCTCTTTGGGTGGTGTGGCGATGGACCCCGCCAAAGTACAGGCCGTTCAGGATTGGCCATCTCCACGCACGACGACACAACTTTACGGTTTTTTAGGCTTGGCCGGCTACTACCGCAAATTCATTCGTGATTTCGGTACCATAGCCGCCCCTCTGACCAAACTCCTCAGGAAAGAAGCCTTTGGTTGGTCCCCTGATGCCGAGACAGCCTTCTAGGCCCTCAAGCAAGCCCTCTCGACGTCCCCAGTACTTCACATGACGGATTTTTCTCAGATATTTATTGTCAATTGCGACACCTCGGGCTCTGGTTTCGGCGCTGTCCTTCACCAAGGTGCAGGTCCCCTGGCATTCTTCAGCAAACCCATCAGCCCTTGCCATGCCAAGTTAGCCGCCTACGAGCGGGAACTAATTGGCTTGGTCCATGCCGTCCGCCATTGGCGTTGTCCTTCACCAAGGTGTGGGGCCTACAGTACCGCCGGCGAGGGAAACAAGGGGCGGCAGCTGCCCCACATGGTACTTCCAGCAATTAAGGAAACAAATCAGAGGCTTCCAATTTAGTTAATAACAGATCCTGATCCAATCGGATTGGATCTGATTGGATTGAATTTGATTAGCTTATTTGTTATTATATATAAGCCCCTAGCAAGGATATTGAGGCAAGAAAGAAATAAAGAAGTATCCCTCCTTTCACTTATCCTCCCCACCTCCCAGGTGGATGGAGTTCACCCTCCAGGCACGCAACACGTTTTTTTTTTTTTTTTTTTTTTTTTGGGGGGGGGGGGGGTTACAAGATCAGGTTCTAAACTAGGAACAACAATCATGTGAAATCAGACTAAGTATGATTGGTACAGACGTGCTCCTAACTATTACTAACTGTTTTAGTGCTTTTGCTTTAAGATTCATGAACTTTTCATTGGATGGACACTAAAGCACTTCCCATATTTAGTACCTTGTTCCTTTTTGTATCTTCGAGAGTAATTTGCTTACAGTTGTTGTAGATGCAGATATCCCTACCATGATCATTGTTTGTGTTGGAGTCAATGTGGTAATTGGAATCTTGTTGATTATTTGGTGTATCTGTTGCCTTGTAAAGGTGCATAATGCATATGTTCAACAGTTTATGCTTGTAGGTTTTTGTTGTAATTTGTCGGGCCATGCTTTAATCATTTCTATCACTGTGATCTGCGATGCAAGTATTTAGTGGTGAAATTGGTAATTTAAGTAAATTGATTCCACAATTATGCAATTCTCATTGACACTTTGTTGGACTTGGATTTTTTGAAGAAGTAAAGATACTTTCCCTTCCATCCAGAGCAATGTTAATAGTTGTTTGGTAGAATTCGCCATATACTTGAGTCTTTGACACTTTGTTAGTTGCAAGCCAGGGAGGGGAGGCCTGTTCAGAGTCAAGTACACCCTATTACTCAGAAAACTTGCAGTAGCATGCCCTAGTATTTCAGTTGTTTTTTTATGATATAGTGACTTCATGCTGGCAGCCATGAATCACCGATCCTTCACGAAGGTGCTGTACCGATATCGGTATCGGATACTCCGATCCTCCCCGATACCGGATCGGGGAGGATCGGTGAAAATCAGCATTAAAAATTAATAAAAAATCCTGATCCTTCTCTGATACTTTGCGATGCTCTCCGATCCTTCCAAGCCCATAACACAAAGCCCAAACAAAGGAAAAGGCCGTTTCAGCCCAGCAATCCTAACTCTAAGAATCTCTTTCCCTCATAGCCCCCTTCTCCTCGTCGCGAAGATGCCGTCGGTAGCTTCCAGCTCCCGTGCCTCCCCTACAAATCGCCACCGTTGCCGTTCTCACAAATCGCCGCCACCTCCCCCACAAATCTCACTGCCACCTCCCGTGTAGCATCTAGCTCCCGGCGCCTACCCCACAAATCGCGCCGCCACCTTCCCCTTCTCGTCGCGAAGATGCCGTCGGTAGCTTCCAGCTCCCGTGCCTCCCCTACAAATCGCCGCCGTTGCCGTTCTCACAAATCGCCGCCACCTCCCCCACAAATCTCACTGCCACCTCTCGTGTAGCATCTAGCTCCCGGCGCCTACCCCACAAATCGCGCCGCCACCTTCCCCTTCTCGTCGCGAAGATGCCGTCGGTAGCTTCCAGCTCCCGTGCCTCCCCTACAAATCGCCGCCGTTGCCGTTCTCACAAATCGCCGCCACCTCCCCCACAAATCTCACTGCCACCTCCCGTGTAGCATCTAGCTCCCGGCGCCTACCCCACAAATCGCGCCGCCACCTTCCCCTTCTCCCGCCGCCACCGCCCCTCCCTCTTCACCTGCCGTCGCCTCCCCTTTCTCTGCCGGCCGACTCCCCCTCTTTTATTGTCTTAAATCTCTTACGGCATATTTACATTTTTTTTCACTTTTCAACTTTTCATCAAATGCATAGTTTTTGTTAGACGGTATCCTATTACATAGTCTGTTAGTCTTGTATAGATATTGCCTAATATAGGCTTTTCCTTTATACCCTCATGTACATGTATATATACTGGCTCATTGGCCTCATATTGAATACAAATGCTATTCATAACATGGTATCAGAGCAACGGTTTTAGGGTTAGGATCCTCACCAGTATTGCACTTCCCTTGGCGGTTTTCTCGTCGCCTTGTCGTTCTTCTCCGTAGCCACCGTGCCTCCCTCAGTGGTCACCGTGGCCGCTCAGCTCCCTCCGCCGTACGGTCGTGCTGATCGCCAGCCGACGTCGCTCGCCTCCGTGTGCGCCTCGACGTCAGCGCTTCTATGCCCTCGACGTCTCGCCCAAGCCCACCGAGTGCTGCTGCCTCCACACTTGTCGGCTCTCCACACCGGCTCAGTCCTTGGACCACTGGCGCCTCCGTGCTCGACTACCGCCCGCCTCTGTGCTGGGCGCCACCGCCTGCGCCATCTGCTAGCCTAGCCAGCGCTGGGTGCCATCGCTGGCGCTACCACCTCCCAGCCGCCGAGCCGCTCGACTGTCGCCCGCCTCCGCGTTGGGCGCCACCGCCTGCGCCATCTGCTGGCGGCCTTGCCAGCGCTGGGCGCCATCGCCGGCGCTACCACCTCTCGGCCATCTAGCCGCTTGCTTGCCCGTGCGCCGCTTGCTCCACCGAGAGAAACACGCCCATGAAGCAATGGATTTGAAACGAATCTGATAACTGGATTTAATTCTGTTTGTTGAGTCACATTGGCTCCAGCTCCAGCTCCAGAGCCTTCGGCCTCTCATTTGGCTTCTTAATTCCAGCTTCCGGCTTCTTGGATCAACTGCGGCTCTAGCCAAAAAAAAAATGTCGTCGTCTTTAGGCTCTTGTTCACGAGCACGATTTACATTCCTCATTTGCCCGATCATCTTCGATTGTCTCAATTATCGAGACTTGGTTCTTCATATGCATCTTCACATGCGCGGTCAGCGTCTTCGGGAGTTTCTTTCTGGCAAGCTAACTTGTCTGCCTCGTCCTGCTCCCCCTACCACGCCTGTTATTCCTAAGGAGGCCGACGATGCTGCTCGCCAGAAGATCTCTGATGATTATGCCGACGATGCTTGCTCGCCCATGCGCCGCTTGCTCCACCGAGAGAAACACGCCCATGAAGCAATGGATTTGAAACGAATCTTATAATTGGATTTAATTCCGTTTGTTGAGTCACATTGGCTCCAGCTCCAGCTCCAGAGCCTTCGGCCTCTCATTTGGCTTCTTAATTCCAGCTTCCGGCTTCTTGGATCAACTGCGGCTCTAGCCAAAAAAAAAATGTCGTCGTCTTTAGGCTCTTGTTCACCAGGCACAGTTTCTGTTCCTCGCTGCCCGATCATCTTCGATTGTCTCAATTATCGAGACTTGGTTCTTCATATGCATCTTCACATGCGCGGTCAGCGTCTTTGGGAGTTTCTTTCTGGCGAGCTAACTTGTCTGCCTCGTCCTGCTCCCCCTGCCACGCCTGTTATTCCTAAGGAGGCCGACGATGCTGCTCGCCAGAAGATCTCTGATGATTATGCCGACGCTGTGGAGTCTTTTCAGACTCAGTTTACTGCTCACAAGACATGGATTGATGAAGATGCTTGTGCCTCTGCTATTTTGGTTGCTAGCATGGAGGTGCATCTCACTGGTGACATCGCTTTGTCTTCAGCACAGTTGATGTGGGCGCATCTTCATGGTCGCTATGAGCTTGCTGGCGACTCTTTGTACCTTGCTGTTG
Organism: Rhipidocladum racemiflorum; assembly: GCA_036346355.1. Lineage (NCBI taxonomy): Eukaryota > Viridiplantae > Streptophyta > Magnoliopsida > Poales > Poaceae > Rhipidocladum > Rhipidocladum racemiflorum. The sequence goes on along the minus strand of CM070583.1, from coordinate 37,421,140 downwards.
TATGACAGGAGCAGTCGTTGCAGCAGGGTGATTCTACTGTTGATGAGTTCTATGCGCAGTTATCCTCGGTGTGGTGTCAGCTTGATTCTCTAGGTCCGGAGGTTTGTCGCACTTGCCACTGCTGTCAACGTCAGCACTCATTTGGAGCTTCGTCGCATCTACGACTTCTTGACACGTCTTCGGGTTGAATTTGAGCAGATTCGTGCCCAGCTACTTGCTCGTCATCCTCGTGTGACCCTGTTGGAGGCCCTTGCAGCTATTCGTACTGAGGAGACTCACTTTCGTGGTGCGGGTCTGCTAGTATCTCCTTCAGTCTTGGCGGCGCCTCGTTCTACTCCGTCAGTGACTCCTACTCCAGTTTCGGCTACTGGGGGCGGCGGCCTTCACTGCACCTACTGCGATAAGAACGAACATGTGGAGCAGTTCTGCTACCGGAAGAAGAAGGATCTTGCTCGTCGAAGTGGCTGTCCTCCTAAGGGCACTGGAGGCTCAGGCGTTTCCTCTCAGCGGACTCCTCCTCAGAGGACTTCTGCTGACTCTGACTCCACTCAGGAGATTCTTATGCTTCTACGTCGCATGGCTGCCTCTCCACGACAGGTTCTGCTACTCAGTCTTCTAATGAAAAACCACCTTCCTCATCAGGTACCACACGATGGATTCTTGACTTTCGAGCTTCTTTTTATATGACAATACCGCCTCTACGGAAAATTCTCAAGAGAAGACTGCCCAAGCAGAGGCTGTGGGCAACCTAGGACTCCAAGTTCCCTTGGAGACACCCGTGGACCCACTAGCAGTCATTACGGCCATTGTCGTTGCCCCAGGTACGACGGACCATCAGCGAGATGCCAATGCCTCACCCGAAGACGGCGGCCCTAGGAAGGGCACAAGACTTCCAAGAACACGACCCCCCCAGAACGTCCGATCGTGTCACGGGGACAGCTTCCCAGAAATACCGCAACAATGATGTCTTCAGTACTCCTGAAGCAAATATCCAGTGCGCTCACATGCTGTTGAAGTCACTCCCCCCATCGGGCCCAGACAACCCGATGACTCCTGTGCTCAACCAGATGAAAGCCCTGCTCGATGCAGCGCAAGCTCGAGTAACCAATTCGAGGCTAGGGCGCTTCAAATTGAACGCCACGTACTTCGCACTATGGTCGGCCAGCGTTGAGATCAGCGGTGGCCGGGTCGAGTCATCACACATGCCGAACGTCTCAATCCAATGGTTACCAAAGGCGCCCAGAAGATCTCCGAGACCGCATCCCCCATAACCGACATGATCTACGCCTGGTACTGCGCGATCGACGGGAAGAGCGAACCCGCGAGCAACAAGAGAGGAGCCTTTCTCCAGAAGGCCGAGTCCTCCCGCATTGCGATCGACAAGGTGGGTCCCCCCGACGGACATGCCAACCTGAGGGGAAACATCACCCCCGACTGACGGTGCCCGATGACATCGATGAAGGATGTCAGGCTTTCACTATTGAACTGCGAGCCGTCAGATGGCTAGACAAGTTCAAACCGGGCCCCGTCGAGAAGTATTCGGGCAAGATTAACCCCGTCGAATGGCTACAGATCTACACCACGGTCATGAGGGCAGCTCGCGGAAACGAGAAGGTGATGGCCAACTATCTGCTCACCACCCTCGACGGGGCGGCAAGATCATGGCTACTCAACCTCCCACCACAATCCATATCCTCATGGGCCGAGCTGCGAGCTCAGTTCGTTGCCAACCTCCAGGGCACATACGAGCGCCCCGAAACTCGCAGCGACTTGCATCGAGTAATCCAGGAACCAACAGAGTCGCTGCGCAACTTCATCAGGCGCTTAAACAATAAGCGCAACTTGATCCCTGACATCTCCTATGAGGCTGTAATAATGGCCTTCGAGAACGGGATCAAAGATCGCGAGCTTAAACGAAAGCTCGCCACCCGAAAGATTCGGACCACTCGAGAGTTGTTCGAATTGGTAGACACATATGCCATCCGTGCCGAAGTTCGAGACTACCTCGACAACCCCAAGCCGGAGAACGATAAACCCGAATAGTCTAAGCAAGGGGCCAAGAAGAACAAGACCCACGACGAGAAGCGGAAGAGCGGCTCTACCATCGCCACAGTTGAAAGGAGCAAGGCACGGAATACTGGCGATAACAAAGGTCGAAGCCGTGGAGGTAAAAAGTTCTGCCCTGTCCATCACACGGACAAGCATGACTTTGACGAGTGCCAAGTGATTGGTAAGAAAGTCGAAGAAAAACTCAAGGCCGCCCTCCCGAACGTGGCATCGAGCAAGCCAAGGAGAAACCTGACGACGACGAACCTGAGTACCGCGGGGCCGAGCACAAATTGGCACATATCTTCGGGGGATCTGCCACATACGAGTCCAAGCGGCAGTACAAGGCAGTGGAAAGAGAGGTGAGTTTAGTGACTCCGTCTCTTCCCCACTATCTCAAATGGTCAGAGGTATCTATTACCTCTACCAGCGAGATCACCCAGCTGTGGTCCCCAAACCTGGTCGATACCCTGTGGTGGTCGAACCCACCATACTCAACGTTCAGGTGGCCAGAGCCTTAGTCGGTGGGGGCAGCTCGTTAAACCTCATCATTTGCCAAAACATTGCATAAGATGGGTGTTTCCCGGACAAAAATTAAAGCTGGAGCAGAAGCAATGCAGATTTGCGGAAGATCGCAAGCAGGCCATCCATGAAGAGATTGGCAAACTCCTGAAAGCCAGCTTCATTCGAGAAGTTCGACATCCCACGTGGCTGGCAAACCCAGTCCTCGTCAAGAAAGCCAACGACAAGTGGAGGATGTGCGTCGACTACACTGACCTTAATAAAGCATGCCCTAAAGATCCTTTCCCTCTCCCCCGCATCAACCAAATTGTAGACTTGACGGCGGGGTATGAACTGCTAAGTTTTCTAGATGCCTATTCGGGGTATCACCAAATTAGCATGTCCGCGGAGGATGAGGAAAAAACATCTTTTAACACCTCGTTGGGTGTGTTTTGTTATGTAAAAATGCCCTTTGGGCTGAAGTGTGCGGGAGCTACATATCAACGATGTATACAGAATTGTTTGAAAACCCAAATTGGGCGCAATGTAGAAGCATATGTTGATGATATCGTAGTCAAATCAAAAACCTGAAGCTGGTTGATAGATGACCTCAAGGAGACATTCGACAATCTCAGGAAGTATCGAATGATGCTAAATCCCGAGAAGTGCACGTTCGGCGTTTCGTCCGGAAAACTTCTCGGCTTCCTGATATCTAGTCAGGGCATTGAGGCCAACCTGCACAAAATCGAAGCCATCGACCAAATGCGTTCACCGCGAACACTAAGGGAAGTGCAAAAGCTCACAGGGTGCATCGCGGCTCTCAGTCGATTCATCTCCCGGATGGGCGAACGAGGACTGCCTTTTTTCCAGCTGCTCAAGAAACAAGAGAGATTCAAGTGGACCAGGGAGGCCGAGGAAGCTTTTCAGGAGTTGAAAAGGTTACTGTCGTCTCCCTCCGTCTTAGTATCTCCTAACGAAGGAGAGGATCCCTTCCTGTATGTTGCAGCAACTCCTCAGGTAGTGAGCACCGTCCTAGTGGTGGAGCAGGATGATCCCGACAAAAAGATGTACAAATGTCGGTCTACTATGTGAGCGAGGTCTTGCACGACGCCCCCTCATGTATGTTGCAGCAACTCCTCAGGTAGTGAGCACCGTCCTAGTGGTGGAGCGGGACGATCCCAACAAAAAGATCAAAGTACAAAGGCCAGTCTACTATGTGTGCGATGTCTTGCACGACGCGAAGCTACGGTGCCCTCAGATGCAAAAGATGCTCTACGCAGTCCTGATGATCTCCAGAAATTTGCAACACTACTTCCAAGCGCACAAGATCACGGTGATGACAACGTACCCGCTCAAGGAAGTGATCCGGAATCGAGAAGCCACGAGACGCGTAGGATAGTGGGCAGTCGAGTTCAACGAATTCATGGTTGATTTCGCTCCAAGAACCAGTGTCAAATCGGGGATCCTGGTAGACTTCGTAGTAGAATGGACGCACGTTGAAGAAAAGAAGCACGGATCTTCTGACGATTACTGCACGCTTTGCCTGCAAGGCTCAGGTGCCGGCATCCTGCTCAAATTGCCAACAGGTGAGGAACTTAGGTATATCATCCAGCTTGACTTCCAAGCTTCAAATAATGTTGCAGAATATGAGGGACTGGTCAATGGGCTCTTGATTGCCACATCACTTAATCAAACGACCACTCGTGAAAGGGGACTCACAGCTAGTCGTAAACCAAGTGCAGAAAGATTACCAATGCACGGATGACAATATGGCCGCATACTTAAGTGAGGTTCGCAAGCTAGAGCACAAGTTCCAAGGTTTAGAGGTAAGACACATCTGGCGGGGTGATAACTCTCCATTGCCGACGAACTTGCCAGGCTCACTTCGTCCCGCTCGCCCACTCCTGTGGGAGTCTTCGCGGAGAAACTCCTCAAACCTTCCGCTTCCCCCAAGCAGGAGACGGAAGCCGCCCAACTCGACCAATAGCCTTGTCGAATCAGTGAGGCGGAACTTGCAGACGCGGAAGCTGCACTACAACGTGAGCCGACTTGGATGACCCCATTCCAAGCATATCAACGGAATCTTGATGAAGTGCATCACTCAGGAAGAGGGCAATAAAATATTGCTCGATGTCCATGGAGGCTTCTCCGGCAATCATGCGTCCTATCGTACCCTAGTCGGGAAAGCCTTTCGACAAGGGTTCTATTGGCCGACTGCCTTCCAGGATGCTTGCGAGCTGGTGAAAAAGTGCGAAAGCTGCCAATTCTTCGACAAGCAGACCACCAGACCAGTCCAAGCGCTGCAAACTATTCCTTTATCTTGGCCTGTCTCCGTCTGGGGCTTGGATATCTTGGGACCTTTTCCAAAAGCCCAAGGGGGTTACAAATTCCTGTTTGTGGCCATCGACACATTCACCAAGTGGATTGAAGCTGAACCCGTCAGGAATATCACCTCAGAAGCGGCCAAGAAATTCATGAGGAGCATAATTACTCGATTTGGCATCCAGAATCGAGTAATAACAGACAATGGTTCCCAGTTCAAGAGCAATGCTTTCACAGTCTTTTTCGAAGAACTAGGAATCAAGTTCTGCTTCGCCTCAGTAGCTCATCCCCAGAGTAACGGCCAAGTCGAACGAGCCAATGGTCTAGTCCTATAGGGACTCAAAACCCGCGTGTTTGATAGGCTCAAGGCCTACTCGACCCGATGGGTGAAGGAGCTACCCTCGGTGCTATGGGTTGTTCGAACTTCGGCTAGTCGAGCCACCGGTGAAACACCGTTTTTCTTGGTCTATGGAGCCGAGGCCGTGCTCCCGACCGAACTAATGCATGGATCACCTAGAGTGGAAAACTACTCGGAAGAGGGACAAGAGCAAGTACGAACCGACGATGTAAACCTGCTCGAAGAGTATCGAGACCGAATCACTTTTCGAGCAGCCAAATACCAGCAAGTGTTACGAACATATTACGGTCAAAGGATCCGAGAAAGAGTACTCGCCGGAGGGGACTTAGTGCTACGAAAAGTGCAAAAGCATGACAATCATAACAAGCTATCGCCTAAGTGGGAAGGCCCCTATCGGGTCATCGAAACAACTCGACCCGGATCCGTACGACTATCTACACGATTGAACAACGCTGGGCAACTCCTGGAACATTGATCAGCTCAGGAAATTTCACGCATAAACACGCACCAGCAGTGATAAACCAGGTAAGGTTTTCAATTTCATTTATACTAATATTTCTTATATACAGACGAAAACCCTGCAACTACTTGTTCCGGGAGTCATCGCACCTGCCCTTCATCCACGAGGACTCGAAGGAGAACAAGAGTCCCGGGAATCTTCCTCCGCCCTTCAAATGTACCGGGGGGCCAAACAAAAACTGAATCGCGCGCGCGTGAAGACGATGGCGCCTCTGTCGGCCAAGGCCTTGACGCACCGGTAGACTCCAAACTACCGGCGGGAGAAGGGGCCCTGTTTGTCCCGGGCACCTCTCTCTCTCCCGGCGCGTCGGCAGCCGCCGCAATGTCCTTCCACGCGCGAGGGAGAAAGGCTCCTGGCGGGGGGCAACATCAAGCTTAAATTTCTTCTCCGACGGGGACGAAGGCATTCCCGCCGTGGAAGTCATCGAGCCGCCGGAAGCATGTAGCTCACCGGCCGCCTCCCCTTCATCCCTCGCCCTCCTCTCCTCCCTATCCTCTTCCTCCGCCTCCTGCTCAAGGGAGCCCCAGTCGATCTTGTCGTCATCCGAGGAGGTAACGATCGCTGGAGGAGAACGAGGCGGGGTGGAAGCCATAAGTGCGCTAAAACCTCGAGAAGAGGAGCATGGTTGTGATTATGATGAGACTTTTGCACCTGTGGCACACATGACCACTATTCACACTCTACTTGCTGTGGCCTCTGTCTATGTGTGGTCCATCTCTCAGCTTGATGTCAAAACTGCCTTTCTTAATGGTGAGCTGCATGGGGAGGGCTATATGCAGCCATCACTGGGTATTCTGTTCCTGAGGGCATGGTTTGTCGGCTTCGTCGCTCTCTTTATGGGCTTAAGCAAGCCCCTCGTGCTTGGTTTGAGCGTTTTTCTTCTGTGATCACTGCAACTGGTTTTTCTGCAAGTGCTTATGATCTTGCGCTCTTTGTTCACACTTCCTCTCGAGATCGGACTCTTCTTTTTCTATATGTTGATGACATGACCATTACTTGAGATGATTTTTAGTATATTGCCTTTGTAAAGGCTCGTCTCAATGAGCAGTTTCTTATGTCTGATCTAGGTCTTCTTCGCTACTTTCTTGGGATTGAGGTTTCTTCTACCTCTGAGGGCTTCTCTCTCCCATGAAAAGTATATCCAGGATCTTCTTGATCGTGCTTCTCTCACTGATCAGTGTACAGCTGAGACTCCCATGGAGCTCAATGTTCACCTTCGATCTACTGATGGTGAACCTCTTGAGGATCTACTCGCTATCGCCATCTTGTTGGGAGTCTTGTTTACCTTGGTGTCACTCGTCCTGACATTTCGTATCCAGTCTATATCTTGAGTCAGTTCGTTTCTGCCCACTCAGCTCCACTATAGTCATCTTTTTCGTGTTCTACGATATCTTCATGGAACTATCTCTCACCGTCTTTTCTTTCTTACTCCTCTTCTATCTGACAGTACAGGAGCTATTAGCATTGCTCGAGATCCAGTGAAGCATAAGCTCACAAAGCATATTGGTGTTGATGCTTCTTATATGCGGTCACAGGCGCAGGATTAGGTTGTGGCTTTTCAGTATGTGCCTTCAGAGCTTCAGTTAGCAGATCTCTTCACGAAGACACAAATTAGGGCTTATCATAACTTTTCTCTCCAAACTATCCACCATGAGTTTTAAGGGGGGGTGTTAGACAATAGTTTGTTAGCCTTGTATAGATATTGCCTAATATATGCTTTCCCTTTATACCCTCATGTACATGTATATATACTGCCCCATTGGCCTCATATTGAATACAAGTGCTATTCATAACAGTTTTCACTTTTCAACTTTTCAGCAAGGTAATCAACTAATTATTGTCTTACATCTCTTATGGTCTATTTACGTTTTTAAATTTTTTAATACGTATATACTCGCTATATTGCCGGATTCTTGTTTTTGGGAAATTGCGTATTGCCGTACCGGTATCACGTATTGGTGATACATAGGCTGGTAGAACCTGCCCTCCTGCCATCTAGTTTTTCTTTTTTCTACAACATGATATGTCGCTTTTGTCCGTGACTTTTGTTTCTCATTATGCAAATGTGAATATGTGGTTCTGTGCTAAAGATATTACTCGCTGTCGAAGTCTTATTATATTTTTTATCCCTTAATATCACTCTTAACATTGTCAATAAAAGTTCATGGGCATGATTGCTACTTACCAATGATACTACCTTTTGTGCTTTTGCAGATTGATCTCCGTGATAAGGGAGCACTGGAAAAGGTTTTTGCTTCAACAAGGTAAAGCATACTGGTCATTTGGTTATAGTATCTCTACTTCATGTGAATGCTTTTCTGTTTTCTTATGTGCAAAGGCTGCCTAGCATCATTACTTGCTCTTTATTGTTGGACTCCTTGCTTTTCAGATTTGATGCTGTTGTTCACTTTGCTGGACTAAAAGCTGTGGGTGAAAGTGTGCAGAAGCCATTGCTTTATTATAACAACAATGTTATTGGCACAATAAATCTTCTGGAAGTTATGTCTGCCCATGGATGTAAGAAGGTATTCATCTTTTGAACTTTATATACATATTTTATTCCAACTGGAGCCATTGTTTTCCGAGTGCTTTGTTTGGAGAATTTATCTGCATTTATATGCTAAGCTGTAACTAAAATTTTTAGATAATTTTATTCATTCTCTAGATTTCGTTATACCATTTGCATTGAAGAGTAATTACCAGAGCTCTTGCTTTCAAAGCATAAATCTGATGAACTATTATGACACTAGATTATATTACATTAATGCTTTCAAAACATAAATATGATGATACCATATGGAGGCTGTTAATTATCTGATGCATCTTTGTGAATCAGAAAAACTAGGAAACGCTATAGCATTCCATTCCAAAACGACGGGATAGCAAACCCCTGTTCGATGCTATCCCTGCCGCACACATCATAAAGTGTTCCGACTGAAATAGATTCCACAATTCAATCCCTATTCTCCGACACAATCCACTCCGATCGCTCTCTCTGATTAGCAGTGTTCCTCTAGGCGCTAGTCGGGCAGTAGACTGGCGCCTTGCGCCTAATCACTGCCTAGGCTGCTAGGCGGGAGGGAGGAGCCTAGCGCCTAGGCGAGCTAGGTGGCCGCCTAGGGAACAATGCCGATTAGGGCTCCACAGCCGCGACGATTGACATGCGGGTGTGGCGACGAGGATCGGGTGTTGTGATGAGGGCTGACGTGTGAGCCGCCATGTACGGGCACTGTGTGTGAGCTCCTACTCCGTGGAGCCCTTCCTTCCCTACAATCACTGTGCGAGCGCAGCGACGATATCTGCCATGAGGGACTCCGCTATTTAGCAAACAACAACGAGAGTTACCTAGTGTGTCTCCTTTCTTAGAGCTCTTCCCCAGATCCTCTACTTCCGATCACCAAAATCCCGTATCATTGTCTTCCCAAGTTACTTTACTTGGTACCCCATTGACATAAGGTTATAGTTGCAATCCACATTGCATTCCCAATATAATTGAAGCTCTCTTTGATGTCCATAAGGATTACGTTAAGACCTGTCAATGGTAGTGTGGGGGATATCCAAGTGGTAGTGGTTGTTTGTCATTTGGTGGTGGTGCTGACGGTTCTAGCTTCACCCCTTATGCGAGCAGGGGGAGACTTGTCGAAACTTTAGTTGAAACTTGATGAAACCTGTTGAAAATCGCTAGGTTTTCTTGAAACTTTTGGGTTAAAACTAGCTGAAACTTGTTGCAAACCCATCAATTGAAACCCGGTGAAACTTGAGTTCCAAAATCTGAAACTCGTTGAAACTTTGGCTTGGAATCTTCTAGAAACGTCAAGAAACACGCAAAACTTACTGAAACATGAAACTTTTCAAATGTTCTCTTGAAACTCGCTGAAACTGTATGAAACTTTGCTATACCGTTGGTAGCACTTCCAACGGTGTAGTGTTGGGTAGCAGCACTCTTTGTGAACTATGTCATTACTGTTAGAGATAGAGTCCTATTCCTATTCCTTTTCCTCATATACATGTATATATACAAGTGCTATTCATAACATGGTATCAGAGCCTAGGGTTTTGAGTTAGGTTCCCCTCCCAAGCGTTGCACTTGCGCCTCTTCTTCGGCGGCTTTCTCGTCGCCTCTACTCACGCCCGTGGAGGATTGCTGCCGTCGGGTTGTTCTGCAGCCTCTGCATCTTCCAGCCGAAGCTTCTTCACACTTCAGATCCCGTCGTCTTCGCGTCCGCATACGCCCGGCCGCGTATCGACGACGCCAAGCCGGTCGCCGCCTTGCACTCGCTCCGCTGACTCTCCAGCCCGGCCGCTACAGCCCGGCCGACACCGTGCGCCTTGCCGGCTCGTGTCCGAGCCGAACGCAGACTGGCCGCTGCGGCTGTTCTTCTGGTCGTGGTCTTCGCAGAGGAAGATTGGCGCAGAGGAAGATTGCTTTCTGTGTTGGTCCGCACGTTTCAAGAAGCTTTGAAGAATTGCTAAGTTCTTTGGCTTTCTTTTGTTCAATTCCGTGAAGGCTTCTTTCGAGTCCGGCAGCTAGTTTTGCCTCAAGTCCGTGGCTGCTTCAACGTGAAAGTGAAAAAAAAGATGTCATCTTCTTCGGGCACAGTTTCTGTTCCTCGCTGCCCGGTCATTTTTTATGGTCTTAATTATCGAGACTGGGTTCTCCATATGCGCCTTCATATGCGTGGTCAGCGTCTCTGGGAGTTTCTTACAGGCGAGCTATCATGTCCGCCTCGTCCTGCTCCCACTGCCCCGCCTGTCATTCCCAAAGAGGCTGATGATGCTGCTCACCAGAAGGCCGCTGATGATTACGCTGATGCTGTAGTCTTTTCAGACTCAATTTGCTGCTCACAAAACATGGGTTGATGAAGATGCTCGTGCCTCTGCTATTTTGGTTGCTAGCATGGAGGTGCATCTTACTGGGGACATTGTCGCTTTATCTTCGGCACAGTTGATGTGGGCGCATCTTCGTGATCGTTATGAGCCCGCTGGAGACTCTTTGTACCTTGCTGTTGTGCGACAGGAGCAGTCGCTCCAGCACGGTGATTCTATAGTGGATGAGTTCTATGCACAGCTGTCTTCGGTATGGCGTCAGCTTGATTCCTTTGGACCGGAGCTTTGCCAGACTTGTCAGTGCTGTCAGCGTCAGCACTCTCATTTGGAGCTTCGCCGCATCTACGACTTCCTGACACGTCTTCGGGCTGAGTTTGAGCAGATTCGTGCCCAGCTGCTTGCTTGTCATCCTCGTGTGACTCTGTTGGAGGCCCTTGTCGCTATTCGCATTGAGGAGACCTGCCTTCGTGGCGCAGGCCTACTGGTGTCTCCCTCAGTTTTGGCGGCACCTCGCTCTACTTCTCCGACAGTTACGCCTGCTCCAGTTCCAGCCACCGGGGGTGGAGGACTTCACTGCACCTACTGCAATAAGAACGGACATGTGGAGCAATTCTGCTGCAGGAAGAAGAAGGATCTTGCTCGTCGAGGGGGACGCCCGTCTAAGGGCCCTGGACTCTTGGGTGCCTCTCCTCAGCAGACTTCTGTTAGTTCTGACTCTACTCAGGAGATTCTTATGCTACTGCGTCGCATGGCTGCCACTACACCGACAGGTTCTGCTGGTTCTGCTACTCAATCTTCTAGTGAGAAACCACCACCATCAGGTATCACACCATGGATCCTTGACTCTGGAGCTTCTTTTCATATGACATCTGATCCTTCGAGTCTTCATTCCATTAGTTCTTTTGTTACTCCTATCACTGTGCAGACCGCAGATGGTACTTCTCTTTCTGTTGCAGGACGAGGCAATCTTTTGTCGTCCTCTTTTCATGTTCCTGCTGTTTCTTATGTTCCCAAACTGACTATGCAGCTCATATCTGCTGACCAGCTCACTGATCATGGTTGCCACATTATTGTTGATTCTGACTCTTGTTGTGTTCAGGATGCCGCACGGGGGTTCTAGTTGGGATTGGCCCTCGCCGCCATGACTCTCAGCGTCTTTGGGAGCTTGACTGGCTTCATCTACCTTTCGCTGCCTCTGCCAGTCTCTCTGCTTCCTCGACTGCTTCAGCATCCGTTGCTTCTTCTACCGGGACTTTTGCTCAGTGGCATCACCGTTTGGGTCATCTTTGTGGTCCACGACTGTCTTCTTTAGTTTGTCGTGGTCTTTTAGGCTCTGTGTCTGGTGATGCTTCTTTACACTGTACGGGTTGTAAGCTTGGCAAACATCTACAACTCCCCTACCATTCTAGTGAGTCTATCTCACAACGTCCTTTTGATCTTGTTCATTCTGATGTTTGGGGCCCGGCTCCTTTTGTTTCAAAAGGGGGTCATCGATATTATATTCTTTTTATAGATGATTTCTCTCGCCACACTTGGATATATTTTTTGTCCTCTCGTAGTGAGGTGTTATCCATCTATAAAACTTTTGCCACCATGATTCGCACTCAGTTTGATTCTCCTATTCGTGTTCTTCGTGCTGACTCGGCAGGATAGTATCTGTCAGGAGCTCTTCGAGCTTTTCTTGCTACACAGGGCACTCTTTCTCAGTTTTCTTGTCCTGGTGCTCATGCTCAGAATGGTGTGGCTGAGCGTAAGCATCGTCATCTTCTTGAGACAGCTCGCGCTCTTATGTTTGCTTCCGCTGTTCCACCTCACTTCTGGGCTAAGGCCGTTTCCACTGCTACCTACTTGACCAATATCCAACCTTCTTCTGCTCTGAAGGGTGGGATTCCAGTTGAGCGTCTTTGTGGCATGCCTCCTGATTATTCTGGACTTCGCCTTTTTGGGTGTGTGCTTTGTTCTTCTTGCACCTCGTGAACGCACCAAGCTGACTGCTTCTGTTGAGTGTTTTTCTGGGATACAGTGCTGAGCATAAGGGATATCGTTGTTGGGATCCTGTTGGCCGACGGATACGGATTTCACGAGATGTCACTTTTGATGAGTCTCGTCCCTTCTACCCTCGTTCTTCTTCCTCTCCTACATTCCTTGTTGAGCCACTGTCTTTTCTGATTTTTCCTGATACTCTAGTTGTCACTTTTCCTTCACAATTGGCGTCTCCTTCATCGCCGGTTCCTTCACCACCGTCCTCTCCTACACAGGTCTCTTCAGATGTTGTTTCTCCCTATCCTCTCCACTACACTCGTTGTCCGCCAGCTGAGGACTCTTCTGATGTGCCATCTTCCTCTTCTTCTGATGAGCCATCTTTTTTAGTGTCTCCTCGTTATGCTCTTCGCGATCGATAGTCTATTCGGCCTCCTGAGCGCTTTGCCTTTGTTGGTGCCGTTTTGGCCGAGCCGACTTCTTACCGAGATGCTGTTATTCATCAGGAATGACAGCATGCGATGGCGGAGGAGATTGCTGCCCTTGAGCGCACCGGCACCTGGGATCTTGTTCCACTTCCTCCACGTGTCCGCCCCATTACTTGCAAGTGGGTCTATAAGATTAAGACTCGCTCTGATGGTTCTCTTGAGCGCTACAAGGCTCGTCTTGTGGCGCGTGGTTTTCAGCAGGAGCATGGTCGTGATTATGATGAGACTTTTGCACCTGTGGCTCACATGACCACTGTTCGCACTCTTCTTGCTGTGGCCTCTGTCCGTGAGTGGTCCATCTCTCAGCTTGATGTCAAGAATGCCTTTTTAATGGTGAGCTTCATGAGGAGGTCTATATGCAGCCACCACCGGGGTATTCTGTTCCAGAGGGCATGGTTTGTTGCCTTCGTCGCTCTCTTCATGGGCTCAAACAAGCCCCTCGTGCTTGGTTTGAGCATTTTTCTTTTGTGATCACTGCAGCTGGTTTTTCTGCAAGTGCTCATGATCCTGCGCTCTTTGTTCACACTTCTTCTAGTGGTCGGACTCTTCTCCTTCTATATGTTGATGACATGATCATTACTGGCGATGATTCTCAGTATATTGCATTTGTAAAGGCTCGTCTCAATGAGCAGTTTCTCATGTCTAATCTTGGTCCTCTTCGATACTTTCTTGGGATTGAGGTTTCTTCTACCTCTGAGGGATTCTTTCTCTCCCAAGAGAAGTAGATCCAGGATCTTTTTGATCGTGCTTCTCTCACTGATGAGCGTACAGCCGAGACTCCCATGGAGCTCAATGTTCACCATCGACCTACTGATGGTGAACCTCTTGAGGATCCTACTCGCTATCGCCATCTTGTTGGGAGTATTGTTTACCTTGGTGTCACTCGTCCTGACATTTCTTATCCAGTACATATCCTGAGTCAGTTCGTTTCTGCTCCCACTCAGCTCCACTATAGTCATCTTCTTCGTGTTCTACGATATCTTCGTGGAACCATCTCTTGCCGTCTTTTCTTTCCACGCTCCAGCTCTTTACAGCTCCAGGCATACTCTGATGCTACATGGGCTAGTGATCATTCTGATCGTCGGTCCCTTTCTGCTTACTGTGTTTTTCTTGGTGGTTCTCTCATTGCTTGGAAGACTAAGAAGCAGACAGTAGTTTCTCGTTCGAGTGCTGAGGCTGAGTTGCGGGCTATGGCTCTTTTGACAGCAGAGGTTACTTGGCTATGGTGGTTACTTGAGGATTTTGGTGTTTCTGTTTCTACACCGACTCCTCTTTTATCTGACAGTACAGGGGCTATCAGCATTGCGCGAAATCCAGTGAAGCATGAACTCACCAAACATATTGGTGTTGATGCTTCTTATATGAGGTCACAGGTATAGGATAAGGTTGTGGCTCTTCAGTATGTGCCTTCAGAGCTCCAGTTAGCAGATTTCTTCACGAAGACACAAACTAGAGTGTATCATAACTTTTTTCTCTCCAAGCTCAGTGTTGTTGATCCACCATGAGTTTGAGGGGGGTGTTAGAGATAGAGTCCTATTCCTATTCCTTTTCCTCATGTACATGTATATATACTGACCCATTGACCTCATGATGAATACAAGTGCTATTCATAACAATTACGATGCATCTTTATAAATCATGCTATTATACGGGAGTGATGCCTCTATTTAATTCATACTATTACACAGAGTTGTGCTCTGGCCAATGTGCAGTTACTCTGAATTTATGGTGGGCAGTTTGAGCATTTCTTTGCACTCATTAGGCTTAGTTTTTTTTTAATATATGATGAACATGGACAGGATATTGTTAGTTAGTTCTCATTATACAATAAACTCTGTTGTCTTTTGTAGTTGAACTGTTTTGCTTGTTATTCTAATTTAACTGGTGAATTGTTCTTTTGATCTGCATAATTTCTAATCAACCCTGCTTTGATCATCTGGTCCGTTGCAGCTTTTATTACTATCGATTGTTCACCCACTAGACATGGTCACAACATCAAATCTGTATATTTGACTTTGCAATAAGATCCATTTGGTTACTATTGCTTTGACTGACAACAAATCTGTTGGCTGTTGCGCTTTGAATGTATTGCTTCACTGGTCAACTCTACACTGACATGCTGCACCGCTTTTCTTGTAATTGTGTTAAAATGCTGTAGTTGGTGTTCTCATCATCAGCTGCAGTTTATGGATCACCCAAGAACTCACCGTGCACAGAAGAGTTTCCTTTGACTCCAAACAATCCATATGGCAAAACCAAGGTCCAAGGCCTGTCATTTTCCTTTCAATGTGTGAATCTGCTAACGTTCATGAGTTCTCTAAATTGACTGCAATTTTACAAATGGATTGCAGCTTGTTGTTGAGGATATTTGCCGTGATATCTACCGTACAGATCCTGAATGGAAGATTATTTTACTTAGGTACTTCAATCCAGTTGGGGCTCATCCTAGTGGATACCTTGGTGAAGACCCATGTGGAATTCCCAACAATCTTATGCCCTTTGTTCAGCAAGTAGCTGTTGGCAGGAGGCCAGCTTTGACAATATTAGGAAATGATTATGCAACAATAGATGGGACTGGGGTAATTTTTTTGGCCATGCTACGTTCAATTGGTTGTCATTTACACCTCTTCTAATCTGATTAATCCATACTAGTGCTTTTCGAGATGCAGATTCTGATCTTGTGTTGTTAATGTTTGGTTTTACTTGTAGCTTAAAGTGTACATCCTATAAAATAACATCTATTTTCCTTCAGGGTATATTCTTTTGGGAAATGAGACTTGAATGTTTGGCAAATAGAGTCATCTGTATCAGCTGCTTGTGACTGGGTCTGTTTGTTCTTCAATAAGACTGTAGCCAGTGTTTGTTGTAGTGTACTATTTCCTAGAAAATGGAGCACTAAATAGTTAAATAATCATTGAATTGATCAAAGTTATGTCTCCATTGAAAATTTGGACAAGTATGTTCATAACATTTGCTGCTTGCTACCTTGGTCAGCTCTGGACTCACATTACTATGAACTTGTTTGAAGCTTCCATGCTTACATGAGCATGTTCTTGATCTGTACTGTGTCAGATTACTTGAGTTCTGACTTCTGAAACACTGCATTGCCTACAATTTTCTCCTTTCAAAGAGTCCCATTGAGCTATTTAAAATTTAAAAGGTATCCTTGCAATAGAACATATTACACCCATGCACTTCTTATGCAGTGCTTTCTTTGTCATGTTTCAATAGATGCTTCTTTATGTGACAATTCAAGTTGTTTCTTAGGGTGTGTTTGGTTGCCTGTACCAAGTGATACATGTATGAGATGGTTCAAGAAAAAAGTCATCTATGTGTTTGGTTGCTTGAATGGAACCATCCCATCCTGAACCAAGTGATACAAATTTGAGAAATATTCCCTCTAGATGCTGAACCATTCCATTCACCAAAAATAATGGAACCAAATGGTACGGAATCATCCCATTCCATTCAACCTCATCCCATCAACTAAACATATCCTTAACTTCTCATTCCGTAGTTGTTTAGAGCTGATGATTTTCTGTGTTGAAGATAATAGAGCATATCATTGTAACAACTGTTGTTCACATGTATTATGGACTATGGGATCGCTCCATCTTTAATGACACTTTTGCATGATTTGCAGGTCCGAGATTACATCCATGTTGTTGACCTTGCGGATGGACATATTGCTGCATTACAGAAGCTTTTTGAAAACTCTAGTATAGGTTCACACTTGACCTCAGATGATTTCCAAACAATTTTTCACTAGTTCATGTACCCCTTGTCATATGTGTTTACTGTATTTTCCTATGCCATTGAGTTTTAGCTGGTCGAACATACTTGCATAGTTGCATAAGAGATACTGTTTGGATGAAATAGGGTGGGGGTGTCAAAATGTGCGGCAACAATGTTCATTTTTTTTTTAAAATTTGCATTCAATCCTCAAACTTTGGGAAAACATGGATATCTATGTAGGGTATTCATAATTTAATTTCTTGTACTTTTCGTCCTCTTGGGGCACAATACTTTAATCATTGGCCTTTTATTTTTTTGGATCGTGTTTTGAAATTTAATTTTGTACTTGCAGGGTGTGATGCATACAACCTTGGAACTGGAAAAGGGACATCAGTGTTGGAAATTGTTAAAGCATTTGAAAAGGCTTCTGGGAAGGTATGCCAGATTTGGTGTATGTTTATGTGGGAAAACTATTTTGTGCTCCTACTAGTAGGTATTCCTACTACGTATGTGTATTTTGTTAGAAGACACCATGCTTCTATATGGTATGGTAGGTATTTTTCTAATCTATCTCGTGAGCATAGAGAATTACCTGACGTGCTAGAGGTTCATAATTTACCATCACAATGTATTGACTATTGGGAGTTCCTAGTTCCTACCCCTAGGGCTAGAGTTCAAAATATGATTTGTGTGTCTAGCTGCTCTATTTTCTTGTGGTGAGCTGGTGATTTGTTTCCTGATTATCATATCTGATGAATTTTCCGCTGGTGCTACTTGGTTTCACATAACACTTGATGGGCAGTAATCAATATCAGATGCTACTTGGTCTTACGCTGCGACAACATGATAATTGAGAAATACAAATACTTAAGCAAGTAACCAAGTACGGAGTTTTGTTTCAAAGATATAGCTATATAGAAATAACCAGTATTTGTGCTTAATTTCTTGGTCATTTAATTTCAAGGAACATCTGATATTGATACTGAAGAATACATGGAAGGTTCATATAATGTTTTTTTAATGAAACATCATTGACATATAACTCTTTTCCTCCGTTTATTTAACCTGCATTTAGGGTGTGTTTGGTTCATGGTATAAGGTTGAATGGGATGGGATGGTCCTGTACCATTTGGTTCCATTATTTTGAATGAATGAGATGGTTCAGCATCTAGAGGGAATATTCCTTAAATTTGTACCACTTGATCCAGGACGGGATGGTTCCGTTCAAGCAACCAAACGCATGGATGTCTTTTTTCTTGAACCATCTCATACATGTACCACTTGGTACAGGCAACCAAACGCATCCTTAATTTCCTTCACAGAAGCACAAACAATTTTTTATTAGGTTGTATTATATTTTGTAGTAATGTCAGATACTTTTTTTTATTCCTGCAACACAATTTGTTTATTTTTTAATATAAACCTGTGTTAACTTCTATACTTCTACTAACTATTGTATGCTGATGCTTAGTTATTGCCCGTTGAGCCATCTAAGGACACCTAGAAGCTTTTTTGGTTGGGTGATTTTTAGCGGGTGATTTTTAGCGTTTGTTATAAATAAATGCTTTCTTCAACCAGGCCCTTAACGTGATAGCAAGGCTTGCATTGTTTTTTTTATGCTGCCAATGTATATAGTATAATTAACTTATTTTTCTTGTATATATGTAATTATCTTTTGTTCCTTTATAGAAAATTGCTCAGATCATTGGTCCAAGACGCCCTGGTGATGCGGAGATTCTGTTTTCGGCAACTGCTAAAGCAGAGAGGGAGCTCAACTGGAAGTAAGTCTTACGGCAACAGATGATTATGTCGTGACGACACAATTTCTTTTTGTTTTCTATGTTCGATGATTCGATATTGTCTGTCTCCAGAGCAAAATATGGCATCGAAGAAATGTGTCAGGATCAGTGGAACTGGGCTAGCAAGAACCCTTATGGATATGGCTCACCTGACTCCACCAAGCAGAACGGCCACCATGCTTATGGATCAACTGACTCCACCAAGCAGAACGGCCACCACGTATTTGGATCAGCTGGTTCCAAGCAGAATGGCCACAACGGATATGGACCAACCGACTCCACCAAGCAGAACGGCAACGGTCACTTCCACTGAGTAGCGTCAGTTGGCCTGCGCACTCCTTGTACATGCGATGTATCACGAAACTAGTATCTGATCGATGTAAATCAGTGGACCGGAAAGTGTTATACGGACACGCTGGAGCTTAGATAATATTCTTTCGTAGCTCATCATTTGCTGAAGAATCCCACTACTTGTGGGTAGAAATCTATATCCTACTTTGCACGTTTTTTTCCTCCTTGTTTCAAATTTGCTGTAGGGAATGTGGTCATAGCCTACCGGCTGATTCAATTCTTTCATTGCTAATTGCGCTGCATTGTCTGTCACAAAGCTTGATTGGTTCTTGTATAACGACAAATGCAGATGTACACGATATATTTTTTTATTTATCTCTACTATTAAAGCAACAGTTGGTGGCAGTGGTGAGTTCTACCCACGTCATTAATTGCCCTGCTTAATTGCCCTACTTAATTGCCCTACGCAAAAAACGAAGCGTTGCTTTAATTAGCCAGCTTTCACAAGGAACGAAGCGTTAAAGATAGATGTTTGATCTTGTGAAATAATTTTTTTATTTTTTAATCTTTATTCGTAGCAATGCACGGGCATGTAACTAGTAATATTTAAGAAGAGAGAACAAGCCTACCAGAAATGCGTACCTTCTTTTTTATTTTTTTATTTTACTACAATCAGATATCGTAGATTCGTAGTGGACTGCCAAAGTTTTCACGTCAGTGTGAATTAGATATACTGTTGCACAAGATAAAAAGTGCCGTTTTTAAACTGCTAAAGGGAATACGTTTATTAGAGTTTAATCATTAAACTTGCTCTACATATCTAATCCACGGCTTGCATGAAGAATCGGGGGCTTTGTTCTGAATTTGTATAGATAAAAATAAAAAAGAACGTTTTCAATGCTTGTGCCATGGTGGATTTGTGGTTTGCCGGCTGGCGCTCCACGGTATTCGTTAGTGAACTGGAGGGGATGAAATAGAAACAAAAGGCCATGCTTTTAGGGCATCTATGGTGCTCCAGCATGGACAGTGAAAGAGCATATTGGCCGAGGCAAGGTCTAGGAGTTGCGTTGTGAAAGACCATATGAAGGTTTACTCGTATTGGTGATTGAGTATTTGACGGTATTTAAGTAAGGTGTGCTTAGGTTTGAGTTTGATTTTAATTCAATCTTAGATTTGAAGCATTTGAGGCTTAGGCGGCACTACCGGATCTAAGGGGCGGTAGTACTGACCTGCGGCACTACCTGACCCAGGCAGCGATAGTGATGGTTTGCGATTGTAGCGGGTTTTTCTTGGGAAGTGAGCAATCGGCACTACCAGACCTGGGGTTGGTACTACCGGAAGAGCAGCACTATCGGCTTCTAGTAGGCGGTAGTTATTTTTCAGAGAGGGTATTTATTGATTCTGAGGGCAATCGGCACTACCGGCCACTGGGAGATGGTACTACCGGCCCTTAGCTGGTGGTAGTGCCGATTTCATGTGCGAAGAATGATATGATTTTTGAGATGAATTGATTATTGCATATCTTTATTGGACAATGATATGTGATATGGTTTCCTTGTCTTTGATGGTTGCAGAATGACGATGCTAAGTAATAGTGAGGCGGAAGATGACTAAGACTAGACGAGGTGCGTCGGAGGTCTAAGCGGTCGGGGATCACCGGAGGATGACCGGAGATGGAGTCGCTGCGAACCAAGGAGACAAGGGAATGACTGAGATGTTAGCTTGAAGCTACTTGTATCAAGGAGAGCCGTTGGGTCGCAGTTTAGAGGATAGAGTAGCAGTCAAGTTAGTTAGCTTTGAGAAGCGTGCAAAACCCGTTATATTAGTGGGTTTTGGGTTAGCCCATGTATGAGTGGTTGAGTCAATCCGAGTCCTTGATGGGGTTCCTTATGGATGAAGAAACTCATCCAAGGGTGTAGGATAATTCGTGAAGGCCATAAACAGAAGGGGGAGAAGGGTGTCTCTCCCCTTGAAGGTTTTGGTGCCCGTTGAGCTTTGCTCACTTTGTTGTGAGACTTTATAAACCTTCAATCCATGAAATAAAAGCTTTATGTCCTTACATCTGAATTTAAATTTTGCATTTATATTGTCTTAAATTCAGCAATTTAAATTCAGTGTTTACTTCCCTAATTTAAATTCTCGCAATTTATATTTTTGCAAGTTGGATTTGTCTCCCATCCTTCTACTTGCTTGTACTTCTTGTTTCCGAGGATGTGTGATTGATGGATGAATCTTCTATGGATCTTTTCCAATCATCTAGGCAATTTACAACCTCTTCTTTCAAGTTCATGCAAGAAACTGATCTTTTTGCTTGAGAGAGAAGGACTTTCGGTAGATCGTGTTCTTGAGTTTTTAAGGGCCGGATCTTTGGTGTTCTAGCTTTCTATGACATGTGGAAAACCATCTAGGATCATCTTGATCATCAAGAATCCACGAGCAAGCAAAGGGCTAAGTTTATCTTTTTGAACCCGTTCTTGTGCACTATTCCTTCGATTGGAAAAAGGTCAAAACTTTGACATCAATTCTTGTGATTGAAGGTTGGAATAGGTTCCTAACATCCATAGGAAGGTGTCTACCAAGTTTCACAGGGTTTGGATCAGTTCATCAAAAGATTCATCAATTTTTATTTTGAATTCGCGCTGATTTTCCTATTTAATGCACTGTTTTTTTTGCTGTAGCACGGCACTAATGCTAAGTACCCGGTAGTGCTGGGTTACTGTTCATCTAATACTACCAGGGCTAAACTGCGGTAGTGCAGCCCTTGCTAAAAAATTTTGGAATTGAGTTTTCTCCACTTTGCTTTGATGAAGTGAGGTTCTTATTTGGTTCTTTGAGGGGAAAATTTTATTTGTGATCATTCACCCCCCTTTGATTGCCATTTCAATCCTACAATTAGTATCAGAGTTGGTTTTGCTCTTTTATAGATCTTGATTGGTCTCGAGAGCTATGGCGTTGGACAAATATTCCACCAAGCCTTCGATTTTTTTCTAGAGTTGATTTTCTTTTTTAGAAATCGAGAATGGAGGGTCTTCCTGTTTTGGCAGAAGGTGAAGCTCCTATATGAGGTTCATGCTGAAGAAAACATCAAGGCAAGCAATATGGCTGACGTTGAGGGGAACGCTATGGCAAGGAACATCCTCATACAAGGACTCAGCCGTAGTGAGTACGACAGGATCCCTCACCTACAATATGCTCACCAACGATCTGCTCACATGATCTGGGTGACCCTCGATGCTTACCACAATGCACTAACCAGATCAAGACGATGAGATAGGATCAGTATAAGCGTGACTACAACAAGTTTGAACAACACACTGGTGAGACCCGGGACGAGTGTTTTGGTTGTTTTATAAAGATTTTGAGTGATCTTTGTGTAGTAGGTTGTACATACTCTGACTAGGAGAACGCTCATCATTTCTTGATTGCACTTGATCTTCGGGTATGGGAGATGAAGATGATCACCATCAAGGACACCACGGACTTATCGACCTTGACTCTTGATAGGCTGTATCCCCAACTCAAGACTCATGAGATTGGCATCATCTATCATAAGATGAAGTCGCAGTCGATGACCTTGGTCACCGATCCTATTGGATCCTGTTCTAAGACTTCAATTGGTTTCTCTCTTTCTGCCCTTTGCGAGCTAAGCGATGAACAACTGGAAAACTTTCCAGAAAATGAGTTTGCTCTTTTAGCCCCAATTTTTTTCATGCATACAAGAGGGTGAGGAAGAGGAAGAGAGGTGGTACTATCACCTGCTTCGAGTGTGGTGGCCCCAATCACATTCGGGCAAACTGCTCCAAGCTGGGGAAGGGTAAGAACGACTCCAGCAGTTCAGGAAAGAATTACTACATCGATAAGAACTGCAACAAGAAGCCTCCATCTCGTGATCCAGTCTGTGAGAAGAAGTACCACAACTTTTTCAATAACAAAACCTCTTTCATCGCATCCTCACCACACTCGATGACATTAACCTCTCTGACATGGAGATCTGGAGCGACAAGGGCGAGAATGATCTGCAAGAGAAGACCAAGGGTGGTGACGACTTCACCGACATGTGTTTCATGGCCAACGCGATTGGCATAGCGACTTCGAGCTCTACAGGGTCTTGGATGAGGTACCTTCCTACGACCAGCTCAATGATGCTTTCTGTAAGCTAGAAAAATTTTATTCTAGGGCTAGAGCTAGGTGTGCGGAGTTAGAGAAGGAATTAGATACCTTGTTATGGGAGACTTTTTTCACTTAGATCCATCTCCTCCTTTGACGCTGATTGCTCATTGTGTAATGCTTTCCTTGTGGAGGTTGAGAACCTATGGACCATACATGATAGTGTGATTTCTGAGCTTGAGGGTCTTAGGTTGAAGAATGCTAGCACTAATTCTATTGATACTATTCCTGTAGATGCTAGTTTTTTTCATACTCACACTAGCGCATCATGTGAAAATTGCCCTAAACTGCTATCTGAAATTGATGCCATGAGCACATACCTTAGGAAGCTATCTGCTAGAAATGATGCACTTGAACTGCATGCTTCTACGAATTGAGTTAACTCATGTGAGGGCTGTAGGAACTAAAACTTGATAATGAAGTTTTGGAAGTCAAGTGTGCTGAACTTGCTAAGGACTTACTAGCTAAGTCATAAGATAGTTGCTTGTGATATGCTGAGATTGAGGAGGACTTGGATAAAATTCATGTCGAGTTTAGAAAGAAGTTAGATGCCCAAGTTGTTAGGATTAAAAATGCCCCTTGTGTTTCTTATGAGACCCTTCTAAACTGAGAACTATGATGTTTTTTTATTTCTATCAGTTTCCTTTTGAAACGGATACTAATACCTTTTTTACATTGTCAGTTCTAAAGAGAAATGATACAAATGCTACTTCTCCTCACCTCACCTCACTCACACGGCCTCACCTCGTAGCCACCCCTCCCACGCCGAATACCTAGCCCCTCCTTGCTCTCGCCCTTTGGAGAAAATTGGTTATATGCCACTGTGAAGACTGGGTCTCACATATTTGTCATCATCGTCGTTCGGTTCGGTTTAATACCCTTTACAACGGTGACACCTTGTGCCTTTGCCATTATATCCCAATTACTCTTATTTTACAGGATTTCACCTATTTTATCGTGGGCCCAGGTGAGTGTAAGGACGATACTACCCCTAGTAGCAGAGGCGGCACAAATCTCCCAAACACCTCACAAGAGTGACATACACCCTCTCCCTCCTCCTCTGCGTGGTCGGGTTGCCTTTCATCTCCGGCCTCTCGGCCGGCGGCGACGCCAAGGACCTCCGCTTCGACCTTTCCACCGCCTTCTCCTCCGGCCCGGCGTTCCGCCTCTCGCCCTCTCCATCCGCACTGGCCTCGCTTCGCTGGTCCCCGCGCTGCTCGCCTCGCTGGGTCCCCACTTGGCGCTGCTCGCTCCACTCGGACCAATCCCCAAAACCCTCCACCTCCCACTCCTCTCGTCGCAAACCCCATCCGCCGTGGCGCCATGGCCTCCCCGGCTGCGGCCGCAGCCCCCTCCCGCATCTTCTCCTCCTCCTCGCCTACTACCCAACCGCCCAAGCCCAAGCCGGCGACGCGGAAGTCCCTCCGCGCGATCCTCAAGGACATCATCCGGGAGCGCGACCCGGACAAGCTGGTCTTCGAGTTCGTCGTCGCGTCGTCCGCGTCCTTGCGCTTTCGCGACCGGCACCGCGTGTCCCGCCTAGCCTCCATCGGCCACCACGACGGCGTCGCGGCCATCCTCGACGCATAGAAGCCCTTCTTCGAGGCCTCCACCGAGGGTTTTGCCGCGCGCATCATCCATCTCTATGGCTGCGCCTCCATGCCATTCCACGCCGCCACAACCTTCCGTGACCTGGTCGAGGCTGTACGCGATGTCGTCGAACGACTCCAACGGCGCCGTCTTGGGGTCGGCGATGAGCGTCTCGTGCCCGCCGCCTTCTTCGCCTCAGCCGCCTGCGCTCGTGAGAGGTGAGGATGGGGAAGAACACAATGGGTCCGATCGCACCAAGGGATAAAGCCGACCGAGGGGGCAGTATAGTCCTTACACTCACCTGGGCCCACGATAAAACATGTGAAATCCTGTAAAATAAGAGTAATTGGGCTGTAATGGCAAAGGCACAAGGTGTCACCGTTGTAAAGGGTATTAAACCGAACCGAACGACGATGATGACAAATATGTGAGACCCAGTCTTCAAAGTGGCATATAACCAATTTCCCCCGCCCTTTGAGGCCACACACGAAGCCCTCTGGCGCCGAATGTCTCCTCGTCTCCTTTGCTCCATTGCCGGTGCCATTCCTCTCTGCCTCCTCCCATCCCCGGCGTTCCCCCTCCATTTCCTCCATCACTCCTGAGGACCATCGATGCCCATACCTGCCCGAACTATCGCTTCTTCTCCCGTCGACATCGGTTGCCACCATGGTTAGATGCATGCCACCTCCATTGGTTGTTTTTTTACCCGTATGGATTCCACCATTTGATCGATCTTTATTTGTGATTTTTTGTGCTTTTTGATGATTTCCATGTGGGCTTCCCCAGTCGCCGGGCTTGGAACGATCCGCCGATTTGTAAGTGCGGTGTGGGGATTGGTGTGAGATGGGATTTGGGAGTAGTAAGGGGCCTCGGCATCTTCGTCAGCCATCTACAAGGTGATGAAGGGGAATGGGAAGGGGGAGGTCCGGACCGGGCTAGCCCTACTACAGCTGCTGAGCTCCATGTTCTTCAACTTAGGACTCTTTGTTCTGGTGCGTTTCTTGACAAAGGCGGTGCCTTTGAGCGTTTTCGCCCCTTCTAGCTCCTCTGACCATCGTTTGTACCGAATCTTTGCTCATTAATGCTCTCCTCTTTGATTGATTGTTTAAGTTCATAGCATAAGTTAGTTTGTTGTTTGCTTCTCTTGCTTTAAATTTCTATATAAACAGTTTAGTGATCCAAACTGATCCGATGTGGGATTTTTGTTGGCAAAAATCATTTCTCCCCTATAAATATGTAGACTGAATTATTCATAAGATATACAAATCATGTATGATCTTAGAATGGATATGTTTATAAGATGATCCCTGTAGCTGCTATTGTTAGATGACCTTGTTTGTCATGTCTTCTGCTCAAATAATTTTCGCTTTCCAGTCGTACAAGAACAGAGGTGCCTTAAATATGAGTTGTAGCTTGCTTGTCCGAGCCTCTTGTTCCATTTCTTGCGGTTGATACTCATGTGTTGTGTTCTCCTCAAGGTCACCGCGAGCAGGTTATTCTTCTTCCTCTCACTGCAGATTGCTACAAAGATTAGGCTGAAATGTTGCGTAGTTTCTCAAAGGATCAGTTCTATAAATATTGTGAATTCTCTATTGCATTCCATCGTCAGGTGTTAAATGGTTCTGCATGAACTCAAGATTTTCTAAAAGTATAGTGCTTTACTTTAGTTAGACCAAGATAGCCATGTGTTACGGATAAAAAAATCCTTATTAAATGGTTGCGTAGTTTGCTAATCTACCAACTAATGTCATCCAAGTGCTACGATTGTTTACATCATTGTTTATTTTTGGTGCCCTCATGTTTAAATGACTAGAGACTTGAAGACTCCACAAGAGCTCTAAGCTCATAATCTTGTCTGATTCCTCTGATACAAACCTATTGCTGCAGATTTTATTCCGACAATGTGTTAGGAAGCATATCCCAATATATGATGTTGCAGTGCTACCTATGCTACGACAAGGTCTGGTAATTTCTATGTAATATATTTAAAATTTCTACCTCATGTTGCAGCATCCTCAATAGCCATCCTATTTACTGTGGGTGAGCATTCTGGATGTCATGTGCTTATATGTTCTACAACATATTCAGCTCTACCTACACGGGAAGTGCAGATACAATTAGGTTACTACTGTATATGGATTGCAATCAAGTAAGGCAAGAGAAAAAAGATACCCTTCGCAATACAACCTCTCTTTTTTGTGGTATTTAATTAAATGTCTTTGATACTTCATATTTCCCCCCATTTTTGTATACACTATTATTGAACATCTGTCTTATGATAAGAACAATTCCCAATACTTCAACCTTGATATCTTTTGTGCTAAGAGCAAAATGTATTGCCTAAGGTTCCTTGCTCATCAAACTATATTAATATATGTATACATATGTTTTTATTCTGTGGAATTTTCTTTCAACCTAATGAAATCACACAATTCCGGGAGAATCAATCATTTGCCACTGAAAACTATGGATGGCTCAAAATGTGGCATCTAACTTTCTCTTCTTTTCACGTAGGTTGTTATACAATATACATGATGACAAAAGAGTAAGAATATCATATACTGATAAAGACATTCACACCGAGAATAGCACAAAAAAAATACAGAGCACTGTTTTTTTATCACTTCATCTGAGTAGATGATTTATGTGGAGAGCATGCTTTCACTAATAACAAGGGGGTGGAAGTTGTGTTAAAAGGTTTAGTCATGTGATTGTTCTGCACTATGTTTTTGGTTGTCCTAAGTGATATAATCTCATATGGGTATGGCGCTATTATACTTGTGAAGTTTCATATTATAGCACTTCATCACAATCGGTCATTTGGTTATTAGGATAGTGATAATAGGGTCATCCGTCACAATCGTCATAATTGGTTCTGAGATGAAACCGATTGTGATGAGGGGTATCATCACAATCGGTTCTAAGATGAGAACCGATTGTGATGATTATTTATTACTATCAGGTGAAAACCAACTGTGATAGTGTCTCTCCATCACTGTCGTTGGACTTTCTATCTCCAAACCTATTATGATAACGAAAAAGAACCGATTCTAATGTACATTTATGTAGTAGTGAAGGAAGCTCACCAGGGCAGCAAAGGAGACAACGCCGTTCCCGATGATCCACAGGACCAAAAGCTCTGGTTGCCGAGAGGGAAGCTAGGGATGACAAGCTGAGCCGGATGAAGCGCTCGGAGGAGCTTAACTAGATACGAGAAGCTTGGAGAAAGCTAAGTTAGTTCTCGTGGGCGCGGCGGGATAGGGCAACAGGCGTAGCGGCTCGGATCCCCTCCTCCGTCGGCGACACGAATAGGACAAAAAGAGACACCCTAGTTTTGTTTCTCTCGAAACCCCTCTTGGTGGCTTGCATTGTGGATGCCCTTACCGAGTCACAGGGGCAACCGTCTTAACCATGCAATTAGCAAAGGAGAACACGTGTATGAATTTTTTTGTAAGTTTTTTTTTCCTTATATTCCCCAAAATACCCCCAATTTTACCCTTTTCTGCTCATGCCATGTCAAATAAACAGAGGAAAACGGACGAATGCTCTCGATTGCCGTCCTATTCTGCCTTGAGAACAGACGCTACCTTCTGCAATCTCTCCCTTTATCTTTCATTAGTTTCTATCAGATCAGTTCGTCCATCAAATGTTGTGTACTTTCAAGCTAAGGAGCCTCCTCTTCCTCTGTCGATCTTTGACGCGGGCGTTAGTCTCGTTTCTCTCCCATTTCCTCTGGTGATCGATCCAATTGACCTATTGGCACAGTTAGGTGTACACATCAACATATATAGATCCAAATTCTGCACGAATACGCAGCGACATCTCAGCAGGATTGTTCTTGTCATGCATCTTCATCGTTGTCGGAGGAACCCACGATGGGATCGGTGGACTACTATGAGATCCTGAATGTCGACCGGAGCGCGACCGACGACGACTTCCGCAGGGCCTACCGGAAGCTAGCCATGCGGTGGCACCCCGACAAGAATCCCACCGGCAAGAAGGACGCCGAGGCCAAGTTCAAGGACATCACCGAAGCCTACAACGTACGTATATAGTACATCATTCATTATATATGCATGTATGAAAAAACAAACCTCTCATCTTATGTAAGAGAAAAAAAAGAGTTGATCGATTTGCATGCATGGATATCGGATCGGTGGATCAGGTGCTCAGCGACGCCGGCAAGAGGGCGCTGTACGACCAGTACGGGGAGGAGGGGCTCAAGGGCCCGCCGCCGCAGCCCAGAGGCGGCGCCGACGACATCTTCGCCGAGTTCTTCGGGAGCACGCCGTTCACCTACTGCAACACGGCCGCCAGCAGCAACACGCGCGCCAAGCAGCAGCAGACAGCGTGGGACGGCGCCAGCGGCGCCAACGGGCCGTACGGTGGGTTCACGCGGGCGGACAACGGGTTCGGGCGGCCCTGCGGCGGCGCAGCGGCGCCGCCGGCGGTGGAGAGCAAGCTGGCGTGCACCCTGGAGGAGCTCTACGTGGGCGTCACCAAGAAGATGAAGATCTCCAGGAACGTGGTGGACGCCGGCGGGTAAGCTTGCCTCCTATATTTTTCTTGTTCTTGTGCACCATGCATGGATACTAAAGAAATCGAAATGTATGTTTTTCTTATGCGGCGACTAGCGTGGTACGCACGACAAAAAAAAGCTCTACGTAAACAAACACATCTCACATGCGTCCCCTTGTCCTCACGAGGGTCGCCTCACCTAGGCTCCAAAATTTCTCAACAACATCCATCTTATTAGCTCATCTGAATCGAAAAAATCGAGCAACTAACACCAAATCATCACTATACAAAAGATCCTGGACTCCAATTGTGGGAACAAACTCCTCTAATGGAGAGCTAGCTCTCCCAAATTCAATTTGTTGCAACAGCAAAATCATGAAGTGCAACGAACGATATATGAGTTTGCAACAAAATTAAAAGTTCTTCGATTGCAACATACCAATCGCAACAACCAGCGCAACAAAACCGCAACACTGTTGCCACAGAAAAATAATGCGATACAACAAATCAACAAGTACACTGCAACAAAATACCTCTTGCTATAAAATCTAAAAAAGAAACATGGCAACCTCTGGAACCTCTGGAAGGAAAAGAATGCGCGCATCTTCCAGGAGACGGCGAGCAATGTCCAGTTAGTAGTCAGTAGAGCCAAGGAAAATGTGATGGAGTTTAATTTTGCTTCTAGGAGAGTAGGATAGGGGCCTGTTTCCCGAGAACTCTCTTTGTTGCGTGTCTCTAAAAGTTGTAACAGCACTTTATCTTCCTTTTCTCTCCTTAATTGAATAGGCAGAGCTCCTGCCACCAGTTTCGAAAAAAAACATGGCAACAAATAATACCACTTTTTAAAACAACAAGAAAAGTGTGTTGCAACAAATTTGAAAAGCGTCAACAACAAAAGCATACCCGAAGAGGGAAGCTTGCAATGATGGTGAGTACCTATGCTCCCTCGAGGAGGAGGCGGACTGCTTCACCGGAACACCTGGATCTGACGGGGGCAACACCGGTCTAGTGCCTCTTGCTCAGCCCTACCTTGTCGATCGTGCCGCTCATGATCACCATCCACATTGCCCCGCCATCCCACGAGCCGCCTGCGGGGGATAAGGATAATTTTTGAGAAATTTTTCGGTGGATTATACTTGTAGTATAAAATGTGTAGTAGAAATCACATCTAACCGTTGATTTATTAAGGGTGTTTCTACTACTTTACTACCAGATGTAGTATAAGTAAACTCTAGTTAATCTGATCTATTGGATCGAAAAGAATGAACGGTTCATATTCAATTTAGTGTACTGTAAAAGAGCTCAAATTTTGTCTATGTTTGGATCCATGGGCTAATTATTAGTTGGCTAAAAATTAGCCCACCCCTTAGCTAACAATTAGTCCATTAGCCGGTGGGTGTGAGCTAATTTGGGCTAATAGCAGGTAACACGCTGAGAAAAGTCTGAAATACCCTCGCGCTGGTCTTATCCTTACTTCCTTACCCGTGCGTCCGCTCCTCAGTCCGTTATGAGGGGCAGACATGACTTTTCTAAGAAATTAGCCCAACTAATAGCCATGTATCCAAACAGCCCTAGGCTAATTTTATATGGGCTAATTATTAGCTGGCTAACAATTAGCTCTAGCCATTAGCCAACTAACAATTAGCTTTAGCCCATCCAAACATGGCCTTAAACACTCCCCACATGTGTGAGTCATCCGATCGAGGAACTGAATGGTCTAGATCGTTCAAATCTGTTAGTTACAGTAACTGCTACAGTACCATTTGATATAGTACTTTTGCCACAGTACTTCGGGTCGATCTGAACCGTCGCTTTTTGATGCAACTTCTCACACATAACTGTTTAAGTTGCAGTTATAATAGCAACTGCATGTGATGGTGTCCGCCCGTGGGATCCTTTCCTTGTTGAGCTGAAGAGAGAATGGGTAGGGAGAGGGAGAGGGCCGGGCTCGGAGAGACTGAAGAAGAGGGGATCTACAGCCACCGGCAACAACGACGCTGCAACAGCAATAAGTGTGGCCGGAGGGATGCGGAGACGGTGGTGATTGTTGACGTTGGTGCAGCAGACGACATGGGGCTTCGAGCAAATGGGCATGGGTTGTAGGTGTGGGCTGTGATGTGAGGGACGGAGTAGTTGATGGAAGCAGCGAGAGAAGTGGGGCATCCGATTCTATGGACTCGCGTGAGACGCATGATGGTTATCATTACCCTTTAATTATTTTTAACTAAACAATATGCAAGTGTTACGAAATTGAATCCCAACATGAGATTGCCCACAGGTTTATTTGTTCGCGCGGTTGTTTCGACCGTTGTTACAGAATGCAAAATTAATTAATAAGCAGAAATGGTTTCGACGGTTTGTTACAGAATGCAAAATTTATAAGCAGATCTTCGAGTAGTGTCGTTCCATGTTCTACCATTATTGATGTTGCAACACGGTAACATAGGCGGACCCAGGCCGGGTATAGGTGGGCCTAGGCCCCGGCCGGTCGGCGTCGACGAGGCATGAACGCGCAGCGAGCCGGAGAGCCTCCGGTCTTAATACACGGTATGCGCCTAGGCCGGACAGCTCTTCGCTGCGCACCCACCACTCCACCATGGCAATGCGTGTCATGAGCTTTCTGTCTTCCATCCTCTCCATCATGATTGTGAGGACCTTCTGGATAGCAAATGGCAGCGACGACGCCAACTCGCTGCTCGCCTTCAAGGCGGCGCTTGGCAGCCATGGCTCTGACGCATATGCGGAGCCCATTGCGCCAGGAGTCCAGCTGTTTAGAACGGACGGTATGTATGTATAATCCAAGCCTTAGTAGTCTAGTATCTAGTATAACTGTACAATAATTTTGATCTATTAAATATCAATGATCAATCTATGCCGATTTAATGTCTAAAATTTTAATTTACGTAACGAAGATTATCAAAACAGATTTACGTAATAAGATAAGTGATGATTGGCTGAATGATCTTATGATTTGTTATATTGAGCGAGATGTCCTTAGATAGACATGGAAGATATTTTACAGCATTTTCAGAATATGAGGACTCGCAAATATCAACTATCGTCTCATGTGAAATAATTAGTGATACGTTTTCATTCATAAATCCTTGCAAGTTACAAATGTTATATATTGTATTTATTATATACTGAACTTTAAATATCAATCATTAATAGAGGTTCACTTCATTCTTGGCCCTTGCACGGTAACAATTGATTTCTGAATGTCACGCTAGACGCTACAAATTAAATGTTTATAGCCACTAAGTTTAATTTGATTCCAAATTTGTATATATACACGTTATTTGTGCACGTAGGAGGATGAAGACGGAGTCTGAGATTCTGTCAATCGAGGTGAAGCCGGGGTGGAAGAAGGGCACCAAGATCACGTTCCCGGGCAAAGGCAACCAGCAGTGGGACCAGCTCCCCGCTGACCTGGTCTTCGTCGTTGACGAGAAGCCCCACGACGTGTACCGCCGCGACGGCAACGACCTGGTGGCTGAGGCTCGGGTCACGCTCGCCGAGGCGCTGGGCGGCACGGTGGTCGTCCTCGCCACGCTCGACGGCCGCGAGCTGGCGGTCGACGTGGGCGGCACCAATTCCAGCGAGGACGACGAGGACGCCCCCGTGGTGTGCCCGGGGTACGAGCTCGTGGTGCCGATGGAGGGCATGCCCATCGCCCGCGAGCCCAACCGCCGCGGCAGCCTCAAGATCCGGTTCGACGTCGCGTTCCCGGAGCGGCTCACGCGGGAGAAGCGCGCACAAATCAAGCGCATCCTGGAGGCCGACGGCGACGGCGGCGATTAGCTAGCTAACTATAGCTCGGCGGCGAACTTGCTAGTGTGTGTATACGTGTGTACGTATGCCATACGTGGAAAACGCGCAACAATATGCAATCGTACGGTGTAATTTGGCGTACATTTTTTCCACCTTTTTCTCTCTTAATTCTCTTTCAACCGGCACCCCTTCACATAGTCTAAAAACATTGCAGCAAAGTCGGGTGCTATAGTGTTTTCATCACAGCTACAGTGCTTTCAATATTGCTACAGTACCAAGTCACTATCTACGGTTCTTTAAAAAAAAAAACATATTTTGCACATACGAGGTTCGTAGCCTTTTGAAAACAACTAGATATCATGCTCAATTGCATTGAATATATGTTAAGAAAAAAGATTTCATAAATCTATATCCAGCCTATTCTTTTGGGTGACCCTTTAGATTCATACAATATTGGCAATAAACCGAAAAACCCATTTTCTATTCACAACTTGTAAGCGGCTCCCAGCAGAACATGACGACTACTCAAATTGCATGAATATCATTTATCCAACAAACCTTCAATGAATACATGTTTATCCTTTTGTCACTATGATATCATGGTTTAACACAAGGTTGAGGTGTATCATCCATTTACTGTTAAACCGATTATCAGAAATAGACTAAAAAGATCGATCGATTAGCACCTTAATCGTTCAGGCATGACCATACATATTCTTTAGTCTATTTTATCGAGTGACCTATCGATATCATTTCCTCAGTATGAGGAGGACAAATTCCAATTTGATCATATGCTTCCCTCTGCATGACTCTGTCGGGATCCGGACCCTCTGTGTATTCAGCACTAGTTCAGGATCACGCTAGTGTACGCAGTCTCAATACAGATAAAATATCACAATCATATACAGCGGAATAATAAAAATAACTCAATTATAAAATATAAATTATTGAATGACCTTAAGGTCAACCTTACACTTGTGAGGCCTTGACGGCTTCAACTCCAATTAAACAGCAGCGGAATGAAGAACGTCGATGAATCCCATCAATATACCACAGGCAACTGACAGGGTTCGACTCGTAGATATTCGCCTTCGCACAAAACTTGTTCTTCTTCGACGGTGTAGTAGCAGCATTACCACAGCAGTCCACACGTGTGAAATCATGTGCTGAAAAATTAGCTTAATGATGTTTTTGGCATTGCAAAGTGTTTGTGTTCATGCCATGTGTGGTGCTTGTGGATGTGTTGTATTACTCATTCTTTTGGTATGGCTAAGTTTCTCTCTTGGAAGGAAAATAGCACGCCTGCTGAAGGAAAATAGCACGCCTCCTAGAGGAAAATAGCACGCCTGTTGAAAGGCAAATAGCACGCTTGCGAAAGGAAAATAGCACGCCTGTGCAAGGGAAATAGCACGCCATCTGAGCGTAACACATGTACGCCAGACCGTTTTCTTCGGTCCGTCGTGAACGATATTTTCTAGGGTTTAGTCTTTGTGTACACTGGACCAAGGTTTTTGATCCGGCGTGAACTTGATGTGCTCGGATTAGGTTTTTGCAAATTTTTAATTGAGTTTGGATTGTTTGTATGCAATGCTCGTGTGAGTGATTCATGGATTGACCTTGAGTCAAGTCGTGGACTTATGCTCGGATTCGTTTCTTATTTGTTCATATGCAGGTGTTGCTCGAGAGCGAACGTGGTCGATGATGGGACCGGAACTAGGTTCGTGCAGGAACTAAGGTTTGGGACTAGGTTCTGGAGGAGTCGAGGTCTTGGTGGTCAAGGGTGTCATGCGAGACGTTTGAGCTAAGAGAACAGTACACGTGAAGGCTTGTCAGTCACGTGAGGATGGCAGATGGGCCATACACGTGCAAGAGTTGTAATCGTTTGGGGAAGCTTGCATGTACTGGGCTAGGATGGGCCAAGTGGACATACATGCGTACTCCTTGTGTTTGTTCCTTTAAATAGGAGGGGTTGTCTCCTGTTGAAGGGATCAATTAGTGCATTGCGCTAAGCAGAGAGCAGAGCGCAATTTTTAGGGTTTGTACTCTTGTGTTGGAGTATTTTAGACAAAAGAAATAAAGATCAATTCTTCCAGATCCTTGCGTGCTACAGTAACCACGTTGCTACAATGTTCTCTGTTTTCGTTCTTGTTTGCATGCTTGTTCTGGTTATAGATTGGTTTTTATTCTTTGAGTTTCATCTTGATTTGATCCATCAAAAACTTTTCTAGAGTATTGATTTAGAGTTCCTCAAAGTTTAGTTGATTAATCTTTTGTCATTCTTGTTTAATCTACAAGTTTTGGTTAAATCAATTCTAGTCATCTTTTGTCACAGTAAGTTGTGAGGTTCATAACTTTTGATCCGTAAGGCCGATCGGGTTGATTCTTCTTTTTTTAGATTAGTATTGGAATCTAGTTTTTTGTGTTAAAATTTCAAGTCAATTCGACGGATGGATCTCTAGGAATTCGTGTTTTACCGATTGCATATGAAAAAGGCGATATCATCAAGTTCGGACTGGTCCGAACTTGACGACTCTGATCGGAGCGGTCCGAACCTACATCGGAGTGATCCGAACTTGACAACTCTGATCGGAGTGTTCCGAACCTACATCGGAGTTGTCTGAACTTGACTACCAATATTGGACTGGTCCGAACTAGTCGATTTCGAAACTGTCAACTTGCTAAGCTTATAACTTTTGATCCAAAGATCTGATTGAGGTGATTCTTGTTGGGTTAGTTTCTAAATTTAATCTAGTTTCTGCAGCAACAATCTCACATCAATTTAATGGTTGGATTTTTGGATATTTGCGATTTGGTGGACGACTATTAATCTATTTTTGCTTTAAACCAAAGAAATCCTTTCTGTTTTGTTTGGGGTGTTATGATAATCCCAAAAATTTTATTTTAGCTTTCGCGCAATCATTCACCCCCCTCTGATTGCTATATTAGTATATATCGATCCTACAAGTGGTATCAGAGCAAGGTCTTTCTAATCTATCTTAACTGGTGATTAGATTAATGGATCGTTATTCGATAAAACCGTGTGTGTTCGATGGTGTTGATTTTAAGTTTTGGAAGGCCAAGATGGATGCGTTTATCCAGGCGCAGGGCTTCACAATTTGGGAGAAGGTTTACAAGCCATATGAAATTCCTGAGAACAACAACTTCAATGACGCCAACCGCGCACATGTTGAAGCAAACAGCAAGGCGCGCAACTTGATCATCCAAGGCTTGGGACGCAGCGACTTTGATCGAGTGGTTCATCTTCGATCCGCATATGAGCTATGAAAATCTCTTTGTGATTACCATGAAGGATCCAACACTGTCAAAGAGGTTCGTCAGGATATACATAAGAAAGAATACATGCGATTTGAGATGAAGCCTGGTGAGTCGCTAGATGATTTCTTTGCACGCTTTAATAAAATTCTTAGCAATTTGCGTGCTGTTGGAGTTAGCTTTGATGATGCTGCTAATGCTAGACAATTGCTTGGTGCATTAGACATGTCTATTTGGGAGATGAAAGTTACATCTATTAGAGAATCAACTGTCATGAGTACATTTACAATAGATGTTCTTTATTCTAAATTGAAAACTCATGAATTGGATGTTCTTGCTAGGAAGAATGATCACATGTCAATTGCATTGACCTCCCAATCTAGCATGTCTCATAATAATGCTTCTTCAAGTTTTTCCTTGTCTTTCTTGTCTTCACTAACCAATGAACAGATTGAGAAATTTCCGGAAGAAGACTTGGCATCACTCTCTTCTCGTTTTAATAAAGCTTTGCAGATTGTGAGAATGAGGAAGAGAGCTAGTGGCAGTCCTCCAAGATGCTATGAGTGTGGTGATCTCGACCATATTCGTCCAAATTGTCCTAAACCTGCAGGTAAAGCATCATAGGAGGAGAAGGACGACAGAAGGAAAGAGAAGAAGTTCTCATCAAGTGATAGAAAGAAGAAGAGCTTCATCAACCGCAAAGTGGTCCACCGAGTTCTTTCCGCTCTTGAACAAGTCAATTTGAGCGATGTGGATTCGGAGAGTAGCGAGGACAATGCAACTCCAAGTAAATATGACTTGACAGGGTTGTGTCTCATGGCCAAAAGCAATGACAACTTCACCGAGGACGATCATGACAGCGACTTCAATGAGGTAGATCCTTCATATGATGAATTAGCTATTGCTCATCTTGAAAAATTGCTTGATAAGCGTGACAAGAAAATTAAGAAACATGATCTTGTTGTTGAATCATTGAATGCTGAAATTGCTAGACTTAAAATCTTGATTCGTGATGATGATACTTGCAAATTATGTGACTTAATTTACAATGAGCTCACATTGCTGAGGAAAGAACATGCTTCCCTTCTACTTCAAAATGAGAAAAATAAGAAACATGTTAAACATGCTAGCTGTTCCACTGATGATTTGCATGGTCCAACTTCTTGTTCTAAATGCTCAACTCTTGAATTGAAATTGAAAGATGCAAATGCTAGGGTTTCTCAATTGACTGATGATCTTCTTACACATGAGGTTCTTTCATGCTCTACTTGTCGTAAGCAAAAAGGGAAGGTTGATATTCCTTGCAATAATTGTCTCATGCTTTCTCGTAAAGTTGATTACTTGCAAAATTCCTTAGAACGGTTCACTAATGGCAAGAAAATTTTGAACATGATTTTGGACCAATCTAAGGTAGCTCAAACAAGAAAGGTTTAGGTTTTGATCTTTGTGTATCATATGAAACTAAACCTCGCACTGTTGTTCAGGCTCTTTGTAATGACAAAATTGAGATTCTTAATGAGCCTAAGAAAATTTGCTTTAAATTTGCTGGTCTTTTATGTTCCTCTGTGATGAATGCAAAATGTGCTTCTACTGTTAAAGCAAAACATCATGTTAAGTACACTTGCACTCATTGTGGTAGAGATGGACATTTAGTAGATTTCTGCTTTAGGCTAGCCAAACAACAAAATAAAGAAAGGACTAAGGCTAGGTCTAATTTCAAATAGGCACGTTTCACTTCTCATTATGTGCCTAGGGTGAAGCAAATATCTTTTGTTGCCAAGAACACGGGAAAAGACAAATCTGGTTTTGTGCATAAGAATACTCATGTTGTGCCTACTGTTGTGCGTCGTGTGTCTCAGCACTAGATTCCTAAACATCTTATTTCTAACCCCAGTACCGAGGCCTCGACATTTTCTGCTTCTATGTATGCTTCTCACGCGAGGAAGGAGAACATATGGCTAGTGGATTCTGGATGATCATACCACATGTTCGGTGATAAGATTTGGTTCTGCTTCACTCGTGCATCTCGTGCTGAAAGTGTTACTTTTGGAGATGCTTCTTCCACTTCTGTTTTCGCAAAAGGCACTAGTCCAAATGATGCAGGTACAGGTGCATATGTTCAGGGGGAGAGTATCTTTGCTCTTGAAAACGATGATGATGATGTTGAATTGGAGGCTGGATATACAAATTGATGTGTGCTTGTGTGCTCATTTTCAAGCTTCCCATGTGCTTCATATCAACAAACCATCAAGAGGATTTTCAGGTATCTTCATGGTACTCAAGATTTTGGTATTTGGCTTTCTGCTTCCTCATGCATTAGTTTAAGAGCTTTTTTTGATGCTGATTTTGGGGGATGTAGAATTGATAGAAAAAGTACATCTGGTTCATGCCATTTCTTGGGTAACTCTCTCATTGCATGGTCGTCTAGAAAGCAATCTTCTGTTGCACAATCAACTGCTGAATCTGAATATGTGGTTACTGCTAGTTGTTGTTCTCAAATTCTTTGGATAGTAGCTACACTTAAAGATTATAGGGTTAATCTGGATAGTGTTCCTCTCTTTTGTGATAACACTAGTGCAATTTGCATTGCTAAGAACCCTGTGCAACATTCAAGGACAAAACATATTGACATCAAATTTCACTTTCTTAGAGATCATGTAGAAAAAAGAAATATTGTGCTTCACCATGTGGATACTGAACACCAATTGGCAGACATTTTCACAAAACCTTTGTCTTCTTCTCGTTTTGCTTTTATTCGGGGAGAACTTGGGATTGTTCATCTAATGGGTTTGTTTTGAGGGGGAGTCTCCCTGCAATGTTTTTTACTTAATGAGCTTACTTTATCATATTTCTTTATATATTATGTAATTGAGATGATATATATGATAATCTAAATTGTCTCACTTGAACTAAAAATGACATTGCAGAATTCATTGATCTGATTGCCTATAGCTAAATACTCTGTGATATCTTACTCTTCTAGGCTTGATATTGAATCCTCTTGATAAATTTGGGCTATGAAGCAAGTGTGGTTTCACCTTTACTCTTTCAAAAGACCGTTTAATCTCTTTGCATGTTTACAATCAAAGAAAAAGGGAATCGGAAAAAATGGTTGTTAAAAACAAAGGCCTCAAGTTATGTGCTTCAGGCATGTTTTCCCTAAAAAGATAAGATGTATGCTTCAAGCATGCCATTCCCTCAACATAAGATGTATGCTTCAAGCATGCCACTCCAAGGAAATAAAAGAAGTATGCTTCAAGCATGCCACATGCAGTTTATTGTTTAAAGATTAAATTGATTTACTAGATTGGAGTTGAAACTACTTGCTCGCCCTGAATTGTTAGTTGCTTCAGTTATGAGCCTTGCTTTTCGGCTAAGGTCTTACTTAGTACTTGGCTATAGTTGACTGAACTAAGGTTGAGATGTATGCCATTCTCTAACTTGCTAAAATCACATCAAGTTCATGTATTTTGCATATTATGTGATATATAAGATTATATGATCGAATGAGCTCATCTTTTCCTATCTTGGCACTCCTTTGTTTATCTTTTGTGAAATCATTATTAAATGGAAAAATTTTGAACATGTTGTTCTCTTTTTTGTATTCTTGATGAATCCATTGTCAAAAGGGGAGAAGTTTGGAGAATTTTGGAATGTTGGCACATTGCACATTCACACACATTTTTCTTCTTAGGGGGAGATTTTTCTAATTTTCACCTAGCGGGAGTTTTTCACTTTGCATATTGGTTAACAGGAGATTCTGTGTTTTTCACTTTGATCTTTGATTTTCAACTCCTTGTTCTCAAAAACCCTTTTTGTGATTTGAATGCCAATGTTCAATTCTAAGTGGTGTTGCCAATGTTTTCATCAAGGGGGAGATTGTGACATCATGTGCTGAAAAATTGGCTTAATGATGCTTTTGGCATTGCAAAGTGTTTGTGTTCATGGCATGTGTGGTGCTTGTGGATGTGTTGTATTACTCGTTCTTTTGGTATGGCTAAGTTTCTCTCTTGGAAGGAAAATAGCACGCCTACTAAAGGAAAATAGCACGCCTGTTGAAGGAAAATAGCACACCTACTAGAGGAAAATAGCACGCCTGTGAGAGGAAAATAGCACGCCAGCTGAAAGGCAAATAGCACGCTTGCGAAAGGAAAATATACGCCTGTGCAAGGGAAATAGCACGCCATCTGAGTGTAACACATGTACGCTAGACCGTTTTCTTCGGTCCATCGTGAACGGTATTTTCTAGGGTTTAGTCCCTATGTGCGCCGGACCAAGGTTTTTGATCCGGTGTGAACTTGATGTGCTCGGATTAGGTTTTTGCAAATTTTCAATTGAGTTTGGATTGATTGTATGCAATGCTCGTGTGAGTGATTGCATGGATTGACCTTGAGTCAAGTCGTGGACTTGTGCTTGGATTCGTTTCTTGTTTGTTCATGTGCAGGTGTTGCTCGAGGGTGAATGTGGTCGATGACGGGACCGGAACTAGGTTCAGGACTAGGTTCTGGAGGAATCGAGGTCTTGGTGGTCAAGGGTGTCATGCGAGACGTTTGAGCTAACTGAACAGTACACATGAGGGCTTATCAGTCACGTGAGGATGGCAGGTGCGCCATACATGTGCAAGGGTTGTAATTGTTTGGGGAAGCTTGCATGTATTAGGCTAGGATGGGCCAAGTGGGCATGCATGCGTACTCCTTGTGTTTGTTCCTTTAAATAGGAGGGGTTGTCTCCTGTTGAAGGGATCAATTAGTGCATTGCACTAGGCAGAGAGCATAGCACAATTTTTAGGGTTTTTACTCTTGTGTTGGAGTATTTTAGACAAAAGAA
Source organism: Rhipidocladum racemiflorum (assembly GCA_036346355.1). Lineage (NCBI taxonomy): Eukaryota > Viridiplantae > Streptophyta > Magnoliopsida > Poales > Poaceae > Rhipidocladum > Rhipidocladum racemiflorum. Next base: position 37,380,127 of record CM070583.1, on the reverse strand, counting down.
ATAAAGATCAATTCTTCCAGATCCTTGCGTGCTACAGTAACCACGTTGCTACTGTGTTCTATGTTTTCGTTCTTGTTTGCATACTTGTTCTGGTTCTAGATTGGTTTTTGTTCTTTGAGTTTCATCTTGATTTGATCCATCAAAAACTTTTCTAGAGTATTGATTTAGAGTTCCTCAAAGTTAAGTTGATTAATCTTTTGTCGTTCTTGTTTAATCTACAAGTTTTGGTTAGATCAATTTTTGTCATCTTCTGTCACAACAAGCTTGTGAGGTTCATAACTTTTGATATGTAAGGCCAATTGGGTTGATTCTTCTTTTTTTAGATTCATATTAGAATCTAGTTTCTTGTGTTAAAATTTTAGGTCAATACTACGGCTGGATCTCCAGGAATTCGCGTTTTACCGAACGTATCTGAAAAAGGCGATATCATCAAGTTCGGACTGGTCCAAACTTGACGACTCTGATCGAAGCAGTCCGAACCTACATCGGAGTGGTCCAAACTTGACAACTCTGATCGGAGCAGTCCGAATCTACATCGGAGTTGTCTGAACTTGACTAACAAGATCTGACTATTCCGAACTAGTCGATTTCGAAACAGTCAACTTGCTAAGCTTATAACTTTTGATCCAAAGATCCAATTGAGGTGATTCTTGTTGGGTTAGTTTCTAAATTTAATCCATTTTCTGCAGCAACAATCTCAGATCAATGTGACGGTTGGATGTTTGGATATTTGCGATTTGGTGGACGACTGTCAATCTGTTTTTGCTTTAAACCGAAGAAATCCTTTCTGTTTTGTTTGGGGGTATTCTGATAATCCCAAAAATTTTATTTTAGCTTTCGCGCAATCATTCACCCCCCTCTGATTACTATATTTGTATATATCGATCCTACAACACGTCCGAGGATGGAACACCGTGCGTCGGCGTGCACGCACTGTGTTTCTCGGCAGGCAACGAGAGGTGGAGCCTAGGGTTCTGGACGAAAGATATGTATGACGCCCACCCTTCTCCTCTACTTATATAGCCATGCGATGAAACCCTAAGCTAGGGCCCATCAGCGCGTTAAGACCATGAGGTCCATTAATTACGGATCCAATCCGAATTAATGTGTCCTAGCCCCTTTAGTGTGTGACCCTGTAGGTTCATGCGCATTTGGACATAGATTCGGAAAACCCTTTTCTAATCCAATAGTCGGTAGCGGCATCTTGCAGAGCATGCCAACTCCCAAACGCATATGATCAAAGTACTGATGTAATAATCCCTTTGCCAAACTATATGAAGATCGAACTCAAGGTGAGAAGCATGTCATCCTTTGACAGTTCAATCCATCTCTCGCATCCATGATATATTAATAAGTTGTGACTGACTTCTCAATCATGGCATGGCCATGGACTTCCTTAATCATATCACACGAGTGGCCCAGACATATATCTCCATTATGCTGGAATGGCAAATTCCATCTTGACTGCTCACTTCCCTCTACATGTTTCATAGTAAACATGAAAGCTACCTTTATAACTATCAAGTTAGGAAATAGTGTTTGGTAACCCCAAGGTAAACTATTACATATGTAGGGAATGTGACAATCTCAGGTCTAAGGATCATACATCTACTATGTATGAGATACACTGATGACATATAAGAATGTAACATTCTCGCAGTGTCCCATTGCGGATCTATCTAACACATGTTCTTCAACATGCATTCGCAATGTATTGATGATATCTCCATATCCCATGATCTATGAAACATGATCATCGATCAATACATGCACTGATCTATTCATCGTTGTCCTATACGATGATACCCGATGAGAGATACTTACAGAATTATATCAATGAGTAGAGAGTTTCATAAGCAAGTCACATACTTGCTGATCAATATAATGATATACATTCATTGGACCAATAATCATATTATTATTCATAAACATAGTCGTGTTACAATCATCTATATGACTGCCTCAAGGGCATAACACTAACAATCTCCCACTTGCACTTGAGTCAGTCAATTAAGCATTTAATACCAATAGACCGTGTGCCTCATGCTTAGGCTGTGGAAGAGGCTTCGTTAACGCATCAGCCACATTAGATTCCGTATGTACTTTGCATATCTTCACGTCACCTCTATTCACAATCTCGCGAATAAGGTGAAAGCGTCGGAGTATGTGTTAGGACTTCTGCTGTGATCTAGGCTCTTTTGCTTGTCCAATGACGCCACTATTATCACAATAGAGGTCCATTGGATTAGAGGCACTAGCGACCACACCAAGTTCTGAGATGAACTTGTTTATCCACACAGCTTCCTTTGTAGCCTCTGAAGCCGCAATGTACTCCGCTTTTGTTGTAGAGTCAGCCACCGTGCTTTGCTTGGAACTCTTCCAGCTTACCGCTCCTCCATTTAGTGTGAATACAAACCCGAATTGCGATCGGAAATCATCTTTGTCAGTTTGGAAGCTTGCGTCGGTGTAACCCTTTACAACCAGTTCTTCCTCACCTCAAAAACTAGGAACATATCCTTAGTTCTTCTCAAGTACTTCAGGATGTTTTTCACGGCTATCCAATGACCATCACCGGGATCCGTTTGGTATCTGCTCGTGACACTTGGAGCATATGAGACATCTGGGCGTGTACAGATCATGGAATACAGAATAGACCCAATAGCCGAAGCATATAGAATCTTGCTCATCCTGTCTCGCTCATCAGTTATCGAAGGACACTGATTCTTGCTTAGACTGATGCCAACTGATCTTTATTTCTTTTTGTCTAAAGTACTCCAAACAAAAGAGTACAACCCTAAAACCTGCCCAAGACTTGATGCATAAATACGAGGCACCTCCCCCTATTTATACAGAGCAAACACATAGAGTCCTGAATACAATTCCTACTCCTAATCCTAGAAAGAGTCCCACTCCTAATCGTAGAAGGAGTTTGTATTCAACACAACTCCACTTGGCCCAACCTGGCCAAATACAGCTCTTGCACGCGTATGGCAACCCAGCCATACTCACGTGACTAACAACTCTTGCACGCGTACGGCCACCATGCCATACTCACGTGACTAACCATTCTTCATGTGCACCGTCCTCTAGCCCGAACGTCCCGCATGACATCCTTGACCACCAACACCTCGGTTCCTCCCTGAACCTGGTCCCGAACCTAAGTTCCTTCATGAACCTAGTTCCAATCCCATCATCGACCATGTCCGCCCTCGAGCAACACCTGCACATGAACAAACAAAATACAGTTCCGAGCACAAGTCCACGACTTGACTCAAAGTCAATCCATGCAATCACTCACACGAGCATTGCATACAAAACAACTCAACCAGAGAAAAAACACGTTCATGACGGACCAAACATTGGTCCGGCGCACACAGAGAGCAAAACCCTAGAAAATCCATTCACGCCGGACCAAACACCGGTCCGGCGCAACTCACGACAGACCAAAAACTCGGTCCGACGTACACGTGAAAGTCTCTGTTACTTGTCAAGTTGATCCAGCGCAAAAACACGTTCACGACAGACTAAAGGAAATCAGTCCGGGGTACATGCGAAATCAAACCTCAAAATGCCGTTCACAATGGACCAAAGAAATTGGTCCGACGTACATGCAAAACTTACTGTTTTTGAAAGATTTGGTCCGGCACAAAATCATTCATACCACATTCACGGTGGACCAAAGAAAATCGTTCCTGCACCAATGCGAACTTACTGGTTTGGAAATTTGGTCCAGCACAGAAGAGAAACACATGCACATGCACATTTTGCAAATTCAATTCTTAAGCCAATTTTTTAGCACATAATTTCACAATCTCCCCCTTGATGAAAACATTGGCAACACCACTTAGAATTGAACATTGGCATTCACTTCACAAGAAGGTTTTTGAACAGACCAAAGTGAAGAACACAAACCCCCCCCTTTGACCAATATACAAAGTGAAAAGCTCCCCCTAGGTGAAAATAAGAAAAAGATCTCCCCCTAAGAAGAAAAATGTGTGTGAATGTGCAATGTGCAAAAATTTCAAAATTCGCCCAGCTACTTCAAACTTCTCCCCAAACTTCTCAAAAACTTCTCCAAACTTCTCAAATATTCCCAAAGTTCTCCCCCTTTGACAATGGATTCATCAAGAATACAAAAGAGAGAACAACATGTTCAAAATTTTTCCCTTCAGCAATGATTTCACAAAAGAGAAACAAAGGAGTGCCAAGATAGGAAAAGATGAGCTCATTCGATCATATAACCTTATATATCACATAATATGCAAAATTCATGAACTTGATGTGATTTTAACAAGTTAGGGAATGACATGCATCTCAACCTTAGTACAGTCACCTATAGGCAAGTACTAAGCAAGACCTTAGCAGAAAAGCAAGGCTCAAAACTGAAGCAACTAACAACTCTGGGCGAGCAAGTAGTTTCAACTCCAATCTAGTAGGTCAATTTAATCTTTTTAAAAACGATAAACTGCATGTGGCATGCTTGAAGCATACATCTTGTGTTTTAGGGAATGGCATGCTTGAAGCATACATCTTATCTTTTTAGGGGAAAGCATGTCTGAAGCGCACAACTTGAGGCCTTTGCTTTTAACAACCCCTTTTTATTGATTCCCTTTTCTTTTCCTTTTTATTTGATTATAAAAATGCAAAGAGATTAAAAGGCCTTTTGAAAGAGTAAAGCTGAAAACATACTTGCTCTATAGCCCAAATTTGTCCAGAAGATTCAATATCAAGCCTAGAAGAGTAAGATATTACAGAGTATTTAGCTATAGGCAGTCAAACCAAGGAATTCCGCAATATCATTTTTAGTTCAAGTGGAACAATTTAGATTATCACATATTAGCTCAATTACATAATATATAAAGAAATATGATAAAGCAAGCTCATCAAGTAAAAAAAACTTGGCAGGGAAACTCCCCCTCAAAATAAACCCATTGGATGAACAATCGCAAGTTCTCCCCGAATAAAAGCAAAACGAGAAGAAGACAAAGGTTGTGTGAAAATGTCTGCCAATTGATGTTCAGTATCCACATGGTGAAGCACAATATTTCCTTTTTCTACATGATCTCTAAGAAAGTGAAATCTGATATCAATGTGTTTTGTTCTAGAATGTTGCATAGGGTTCTTAGCAATGCAAATTGCACTAGTGTTATCACACAAAAGAGGAACACTATCCAAAATAACCCCATAATCATTAAGTGTAGCTACTATCCAAAGAATTTGAGAACAACAACTAGCAGCAGCCACATATTCAGATTCAACAATTGATTGTGCAACAGAAGATTGTTTTCTAGATGACCATGCAATAAGAGAATTGTCCAAGAAATGACATATATCAGATGTACTTTTTCTATCAATTCTACATTTTCCAAAATCAACATCAGAGAAGGCTCTTAAACTAATGCATGAGGAAGCAGAAAGCCAAATGCCAAAATCTTGAGTACCATGGAGATACCTGAAAATTCGCTTGACAGCTTGTCGAAGTGAAGCACGTGGGGAAGCTTGAAAATGAGCACACAACAAATTGTATATCCGGCCTTCGTCATTCTCAACATCATCATCGTCGTCGTCTTCATGAAAAAGATATTCTCCCCCTGAACATATGCATCTGTATCCTCACTGTACCTTTTGCCACAACAGAAGTGGAAGAAGCATCTCCAAAAGTAACACTTTCAGCACGAGATGTACGAGTGAAGGAGAACCAAAACTTATCACAGAACATGTGGCGTGAGCATCCAGAATCCACTAGCCATATGTTCTCCTTCCTCGCGTGAGAAGCCTACATAGAAGCAGAAAGTGTCAAGGTCTCGGTACTGAGGTTAGAAATAAGATGTTTAGGAATCCAGTACTGAGACATACAACGCACAATAGTAGGCACAACACGAGCATTCTTATGCACAAAAACATATGTCTTTTCCCGTGTTCTTAGCAACAAAAGGTGTTTGCATCACCCTAGGCACATAATGAGAAACAAAGCGTGCCTGTATGAAATTAGACCTAGCCTTAGCTCATTCTTTCTTTTGTTGTTTGGCCAGTCTAAAGCAAAAATCTACTATATGTCCATCTCTACCACAATGAGTGTAAGTGTACTTAACATGATGTTTTGCTTTAACAGTAGAAGCACATTTTACATTCATCATAGTAGAAGATAAAACTTCAGCAGACTTAAAAAAAGTTTTCTTTGGCTCATTGACAATTTCAAAATTTCCACTTTCAAGTGTTTTAACAATGGTGGGAGCATGTGATTTATGATGAGCATAAGAATCAAAACCTAAACCTTTGTTTTGAGTGCTGACTTTTGATTGATCCAAAATCATGTTTAGGTTTTTCTTGCCATTATTGAAACGTTCCAAAGAATTTTGCAAGTAATCAACTTTCTTAGCAAGAGTTAGACAATTATTGCATGGAATGTCAACCTTCCCTTTTTGCTTAAGACAAGTTGAGCATGAAAGAACCTCATGTGTAAGTAGATCATCAGTCAATTAAGAAACCCTAGTATTTGCATCTTTCAATTTCAATTCAAGAGTTGAGCATTTAGAACAAGAAGTTGTATCATGCAAATTAATGGAAGAACAGCTAGCATATTTAACAAGTTTCTCATTTTTCTCATTTTCAGCATTCATTTGCTCTAACAAGGAAGCATGTTCTTTCCTAAGTGAAGTAAGCTCACTCCAAATTAACTCACAAGATTAGCAAGCATCGTCATCTGGAATCAAAGGTCTAAATCTAACAATTCCAGTATTTAATGATTCCACAATAATATCATGTTTCTTAATTTTCTTGTCATATTTATCAAGCAATTTACGAAGACGAGCAACAGCAATAGCTAATTCATCATATGAAGGATCTACCTCATTGAAGTCGTTGTCATGATCGTCCTTGGTGAAGCTATCGCTGCTTTTGGCCATGAGACACAACCCCGTCAACTCATGCTTGCTTGGAGTTGCATCATCCTCGCCGCTCTCCGAATCCACATCGCTCAAATTGACTTGTTCAAGAGCGGAAAGAACTCGGTGGACTACTTTGCGATTGATGAAGTTCTTCTTCTTTTTTCTATTGGCAATGTCCTTGTAACACCCCAAAATTTTGATTTTCTTAAATTCATGTGTGATTTGGCACTTTGGTGAATTTTTGGAATTTTCTGGAATTTATTTGGATTTATTTGGAATTTATTTGAATTTATTCCATTTTGAAATAATTAAAGAATTAGAAATTTGCAAATAAAAATTTGTTGGAAATATTTTATTTGAGTCCAAAATGTTCCAAAATATTTTCCAGAATTTTTCTGGAATTTTTCTGAGTCTTTTGCTATTTTTAATGATTTAATGGAATTTCTGAGAATTTAATTGGATTAATTAAATGCGAGTGGGTTTTACTGTTCCTCCGACCGGACCCGAGTCCGAGTCAGACTCGAGTCCGACCCGCCGATTGATCCAAATAACCCGCTCGGCCGAACCCAAACCCGCGTGACCGTTGGATCTTGATCCAACGGCCACGATTGAGCCACGTCACCCGAGCCCGACCGAGCCAGCCAGCTCGCCCGAGTCAGACCCGAACCCAAACCCACGCATCGTTGGATCTCGATCCAACGGCTGTGCGCGTGCCACGTCACCCTCTCCGTGTCGCCGTCGGACTCCGCCGCCGCAACGGAGTGGGCCTCGGTTTCCGCGCGTTTCACGGACGTCGAGGGCCCTATTTAATGCACCGCCACCCGTGCTGTGACGCCGACTTCCGTGCGCACCCGTAGCCCTAGACAACGTCGCCTGAGCTGCCGCCGTCTAGCTGCAATCGCTCGCCGTAGTTGCCGTAGCGCTCCGCCGTGGTTAAGTGCTGTTTCCGCCGCCGTCCGCCGTCCTCCGCCGCCGTTGAGGTCAGATCCGGAACCGGGAAGTCAAGCCGCGTCGGAGGAGACCTCTCACTTCGCCGGAGCACGCCCGTAGCGCCGTTGCCGTGGTCGCCGTCCTCAACTCCGGTAAGCCAGCGCCGCCGCAAGCCATCGCCGGACACCGAGCTCGCTCCACCGTCCGATCCAGATCCAACGGACCAGATCGCGCCACGTCATCCCCGGTGAGTTTCCACGTTGAAAATCCTAGATCCATTCTCAGCCGTTAGATCTAAATCGAACGGTTAGGGTTAGCCACGTTGTTTTCGTTAGATTGGATCTTGACCGTCCGATCAAGATTGAACGGTCCAGATCAGCGGAGTTGTTTTCCAACGCGTTACGCTAGATCCAATCTGGGCCGTTGATTTTCAAATCAACGGTCGAGATAGCGCCACGTGGCTGGAAGCCTGACCGCCGCGTGCCGGGCCGGGCCGCTGCGATGAGGCGTGTCTCTGACACGCGGGGCCCGCGTGTCAGAGGGCCCACCTGTCAGCGGCCACCCCAGCCGTGCGGTGACGCCAGCAATGACGTCACCAGTGGGTCCCACCTGTCAGCCGCACGTGAGCCGTGGACCGGGTCCACGGTAGACCCGAGCCAAACCATGGACCACGTCCATGAACCGGCTGACGTCAGCAGACCAATCAGAGGCTGCCACGTGTCCTCGCTGACGCAATAATTAATTTCCGAAAAAGAAAATGATTTATTAATTCGAAATAATGATTTCAGATTTTGTTTCAAACTTCAAACGCTTATAACTTTTGCGTTTCAACTCCGATTTGAGTGATTCAAATTTCTAAATTTGTATAAAATTGAGATCTACCTAATGATGAATTTTATTTAATTTTTGGACTAAAGTTGTTCTCTGTAATATTATTTAATTGATTATTTAAACTTTAAAATGCTATAACTTTTGCATTTAAACTCTGAATTTGACGATTCCAGTTTCTAAAAATTCATAAAATTATGTTCTCTCTGTTTATGAACTTTATTTGGATGTTTGGATACTTTTTGTCTACTGTTTTATTCATTTGTTGCTATTTGCACGCGTTACGAGTAGACGTTGAAGTGCCGGAAGGATTCGAAGGAGAAGTGTTGACCCAGGAGCCAGCTCAGGACCAAGAACAAGTACTTTTTGAAGGCAAGTTATGCTTTGACCATATTGATCCTATCTTGGAAACCTATTTTGATTTAACTTATTGCATGCTAGTTCAATTAGAAAATACTTTGTTTAATCCCGGGGAATTAGATAAATGCCAATTTGCTGTATGACACCTTGATTAATTAAATATGTGCCATGACCCCTTGTCACCCTAGTTGTAGATTACTAGTTGGACACTACTAAAATTGCCAACATGGGTTTTTGACCGTTGTAGTATATTGCTTAGACCTGCTACGTGCTCATGACATGATTTTGGACAATCAAATGTTAATATTGACTTAATGACATATTGAACCTGTTTTGGAAAAGAATCATGTGATGTTGATGGCACGTGGTGCATGGTAATCAACTGGGTGTTGATAAATAGCTTTTGACCGGGGCATGTGGCAAGAATGATCCGGTGGGCCAGTTGTGGCACCGGGAACGTTGGTTTGGTTCTTCGGGTAGTCTTGCCCTGGTCACCCTAAGGACTTCACCTTGCAAGCCTTTGAACTGAGTCAATCTTGCAACCACATGTCTGTAATGGGACGGACCTAGTTGATTAAGTTGCTAATAACGTACCTGTGGGACCTCAGGAGGTCAACTACACCCTTTGTGTAAGTTGTACGGGGGAGCGTACCGGGGCTGCGGCCAGGTACCCATCTAACGGTGGATTGACCTAAACTTCGCCTTTGCTAAGGGAAGGGTTAGTGTGCAACACCGGAGAGGACCACTTGTGCTGTTAAAAGTTTCCGAAAGACTTTGTTACGGGAACTCGCCTTTGTGGTGTTTGACTGTATCTTGTGGGTAAAGTGCATAACCTCTGCAGAGTGTAAAATCTATTCGAATAGCCGTGTCCGCGGTATTGGACATCGCTCGGGAATTACAGTCAAGGGTTAGACTTTCTTGAAAATAACTTGGACTTGAAAGGTTGGGTTTGGTTAAATAATGATGTTGATGGAAATGTGGATTAGGATGGGAAAGATGTTTACTAAACTCCATGAAAAGTTATTTATGCTTTACTTGTTCTACTGCTTTCGAATCTACTTATGATAATTGTTAAAAAGCTGTTTACTGCAAATATACCTTGAGCCACTCCTTTGTATTAAGCCATGCATGTAGTATATTAGCTGCATTCTGTGCATGACTTGCTGAGTACCAAGTACTCACCCTTGCCGCAATACAACACCAGTTGAGGAGGAGACTACACCAGCTTTGGAGGAGGAGCTCCAAGAGGAACCGTCTACTTAGGGAGCGAGCCCAGTCAGTTGCCTGTGGTATACTGGATGGCGCCACGAAGTTATCTTATTTTTTCGCTGCTATTATTTCTCTCTTAATAAGTTTCGCCCTGCGTGGCGTATATTTGTAACTTGACCATAAGGTCGAGCAACCAGTTTGACTATTTAATTAAAGTACTTTATTAGTATCGAGTGGTATGATTGTGATATTTACCGATGTTAAGACTGTGTGCACTAGCGCGTTCCTGGACTAGTGCTGAATACACAGAGGGTCCGGATTTGCAGATTCGGGTCCCGACAGTCCTTCTCCTCTCTTGATACTTTACCTGCACGTTTAGGACAATTTGGACGAATATGGTCGAGATCACCACACTCATAGCATCTTGGAGGACCATCACTAATTCTCTTCCTCATTCTCACATTCTGCAAAGCTTTGTTAAAGCGAGAAGAGAGTGGTGCCAAGTCTTCTTCCAGAAATTCCTCAATCTATTCATTGGTTAGTGAAGACAAGAAAGATAGAGCGAAACTTGAAGAAGTATTGTTAAGAGACATGCTAGATTGAGATGACAGAGCAATTGATTTAACATTACCCTTCCTGGCAAGAATATCCAACTCATGAGTTTTCAACTTAGAATAAAGAACATCTAAAGTGAGTGTACTCACGACAATTGATTCTCTAATGGATGTAACTTTCATCTACCAAATAGACATGTCCAAAGCACTAAGCAATTGTCGAGCATTTACAGCATCAGCATAGCTAACTCCAACAGCACGTAGATTGCTAAGAATTTTATTGAAGCATGCAAAAAGGTCATCTACAGATTCACCAGGTTTCATCTCAAATCGCATATACTCCTTTTTGTAAATATCTTGACGAACCACTTTGACAGTGCTAGAACCCTCATAATAATCACAAAGAGATTTCCATTCCTCATATGCAGATCGAAGATGAACCACTCGATCAAAGTCAGTACCTCCCAAACCTTGGATGATCAAGTTGCGCGCCTTGTTGTTTGCTTCAACATGTGCACGATTGGCGTCGTTGACGTTGTCGTTTTCAGGGACTTCATATGGCTTGTAAACCTTCTCCCAAATTGCGAAGCCCTAAGCTTGGATGAACGTCTCCACCTTGGCCTTCCAAAACTGAAAATCAACACCATCGAACACACACGGTTTTGTCGAATAACGATCCATTAATCTAATCACCGGTTAAGATAGATTAGAAAAACTTTGCTCTGATACCACTTGTAGGATCGATATACACAGATATAGCAATCAGAGGGGGGGTGAATGATTGTGCGGAAGCTAAAACCAAAACCAAACAATTGCCTCGTATTCGACAAAAAAGATTGATAGATATTTGGTAAAATGCAAATTTCTGGAGATCCAACCGTCGGATCGATCTGAAATTTGGACACAAGAAACTAAATTCCGATATGAATCGAACCTAAAATGAATTAGCTCTATCGGACTTACGGATCGAAAGTTATGAGCCTTGTAAGATTGCTGTGATAGAACTTGACGAAAACTGATCTAATCAAAACTTGTAGATTAATCAAGAATGACAAAAGATTAATCAATTAAACTTTGAGGAACTTTAAATCAATACCCAATAAATATTTTTGATGGATCAAATCAAGATGAAACTTAAAGAACAAAAACCAATCTAGAACAAGAAAAAGCATGCAAACAAGAATCAAAACAGGGAACACTGTAGGAACGCGGATACTGTAGCACACAAGGATCTGGAAGAATTGATCTTTATTTATTTTTGTCTAATGTACTCCAAACAAAAGAGTACAACCCTAAAACCTGCCCAAGACTTGATGCATAAACAGGAGGCGCCTCCCCCTATTTATACAGAGCAAACACATAGTGATGAGGACATCACTACCATGGATACGGCCATACTTACAAACCCAATGGAAACCAACAATATCATACAAGGGCCAATTACTCGAGCTCGGGCACGACAATTCAATTACCAGGTGAATGCGTTCCTCGGGTTGCATACAAATAATTTAATGAATGGAATGCTATTTAATCCTTGTGATGATTTTATTGTCCTTAGGAACCAAGGAGAAGGACTCCCAAACGTCAAGCATGAAGCCAATTCTTCCGGTGCACAAGTTCAACTCGGATTCGGCCTCCGGGACAGCACCAACTTCAAACGACCATAACTTTTGATCCACAAGGGTGTTTGAGGTCTATGAGTACTGGTTGGAAAGGTTTCGACGTCCTCTTTCCAACGGATCCGACCCCATCCCCAAATTCCGTCCGAGTCAACGGAATCTGCAAAACAATTGGCGTCACTTTTCCAACTCGAGAAGACGTGGGCTTTGGGCCTTGTAATAGAGTTGGAGTTGGTATCCTACTGCTTTGGACGTGTTTCCCACGTCCCTACCTCTTATAAATAGCCAGACATCGGCTCCTTAGGGTTTTGGGTTTTATTTGATTAGTTTAGCCAAGCGCAAACTTGATCCTGCGAGTTGTGGCCGACCACCTTGTCAAGATCGTCAATAAGACTCCACTTTGTTTCGCTTCCAGTTTTATCCGCAATTTCAGATTGCTTATCCTATTGTTCTTGCTTGTTCTTCGGTTGCTTGCAGGAATTGAACCTCGTGTTCAGGTTGATCGTGCCCACGGCAAGATCAATAACCCGCTGGAGTTGGTTTAGCGATTGCTAAGGCGCATCGTCGTCGTACGGTGTAGTCGGATCGTCAAAGTCGATTCTAACAAATCGATCGTGTGTTTCTCATCGAAAGATCGGGACACCCATAGTGCCATCACGGCTCCATCACATAGAGTCCTAAATACAATTCCTACTCCTAATCCTAGGAGTCCCACTCCTAATCCTAGGAGTCCCACTCCTAATCGTAGGAGTCTGTATTCAACACAACTCCACTTGGCCCAGCCTAGTCAAATACAGCTCTTGCACGCGTATGGCAACCTAGCCATACTCACGTGACTAACAAGTCTTGCACGCATACTGCCACCATGCCATACTCACGTGATTAACCATTCTTCATGTGCACCGTCCTCTAGCCCGAACGTCCCGCATGACATCCTTGACCACCAAGACCTCGGTTCCTCCCTGAACCTGGTCCCGAACCTCAGTTCCTTCATGAACTTAGTTCCAATCCCATCATCGACCACGTCCGCCCTCGAGCAACACCTGCACATCAACAAACAAAATACAGTTCCGAGCACAAGTCCACGACTTGACTCAAAGTCAATCCATGCAATCACTCACACGAGCATTGCATACAAAACAACTCAACCTGAGAAAAAACATGTTTACGACGGACCAAACATTGGTCCGGCGCACACAGAGAGCAAAACCCTAGAAAATCCATTCACGCCGGACCAAACACTCGTCCGGCGCAACTCACGACGAAATAAAAACTCGGTCCGACGTACATGTGAAAGTCTCTGTTACTTGTCAAGTTGATCCAGCGCAAAAACACGTTCACGATGGACTAAAGGAAATCAGTCCGGCGTACATGCGAAATCAAACCTCAAAATGCCGTTCACGACGGACCAAAGAAATTGGTCTGGCGTACATGCAAAACTTACTGTTTTTGAAAGATTTGGTCCGACACAAAATCATTCATACCACGTTCACGGCGGACCAAAGAAAAATCGGTCCGGCGCCAATGCGAAACTTACTGGTTTGGAAATTTGGTCCGGCACAGAAGAGAGACACATGCACATGCACATTTTGCAAATTCAATTCTTAAGCCAATTTTTCAGCACATGATTTCACAGTTCATTTTATCTTTTCACGGGAATCATCGCCCGGCTCTATTATATCAATCACTTGGACTTAACATAATTCATCCACAACTCATAGAAAATGGTTAGTCCAAGATGCATGGTTGCCTCAATCATTTGCACACTCCATTAACACATAATGGATGCCACAATGATCGATTGAGCACAACTTAACTCAAATTAAATGAATTAAATATGTCTTGAGCATATGATGCTTCATAATACTCAAGATCTATTCATTTGTCCTTGATTAATCAATGAACATCATTAACACCTGATGAAGTGTTCTCTAATGATTAATAAGACAAATGAACTCAATTTAATTTTTCATTTAAATTGATATGTTTCAACGTATTGATCATTTATATATTGAGTGGAGAATAGATCAATACTTATGAAACTTTAAATTAAAGCTGGAACTCCCCCTAAATATATGCATCCATGTAATATATGGATTGGGAAATATAATGCATATTTTGTGGTTAATATAATGGAGAATTCATACTTTAACTCAAATCCAAAGTATGCAATGAATAATAGAATAAATATGCATACATACCTTGGGTTTTCCATTTTTCATCCAAATATGAAACTACTAACAATAAGCTCAATAAACATGTTAGTGACATAAGATTAGATTTGTCACTAAACAAAGATTAAGCATTAATCTAAAACCAGTCATAAAAAAAATAGAACTTGAACTTACAACCGTTGGTGATCGCCGGTCGACCGATGGTGGTCGCGGTGCCTCTCTCCCACAGTTTCCTCTCCCCTCCTCTGGCTTTCTCCCACATCCTCTTCGAGTTCCTTCTCTCCCAGATCTGGTTGAACCCATTCCCTACCACCTTCATCCAGGCCGGCTCCACCTCCTTCAAGCAGGTCATCCAGATCCTCACCGGCACACGGGAGACCGCAGTGACCGCAGCATCAGGAGGGGCTCCAAACGTGCCGATGGCAAAGCTCGCGCTCCTAGGGCCCAAGAAGCTAGGGTTCTCACCGCGTGGGGTGGAGGTGCTGTCGCCAAGCATGCTTGACTTCCCATCGCAGGCTCTGGGGAGCCACGCGATAGCACTCCGGCCGCTACCGGGGTTGGAGGAGGCCGCCGTGGCCGAGGACCAGACCATCACCAAGAAGGAATTCTACCTCCATCCGTACCCGCACGGCATTGCTGGCTCTAGTGGCGAGTTGCAACCCAAGTCTCCCTTAGCATCCGGGAGACTGGGACCAGGCGTCACCTACCTGCAGCTAGGCTTCCTCATCGAACCGACAGGATCTAGCCTCCTTCTTAGCAGATCTAGCCTGTTCTAGTGGTCTGTGGCCAGAGTCAAGGCAATGGTGTCTAGGGGGATCGTTGGTGGTGACGGGATCTAACCTCCTTCTTTGTGGCTGCTTTTCTTTAGCTGATGTGTTTCATTCATCGATCGTCTTTGCCCGGTTTGCTTCGTTTTTTCCACAGCTTTCATGCGTCGCGGAGTATGGGCCTCGTTGACTCCTTCATTCATTGATCATCGATGGCTACAGGGAGTCTCCGGGTGTCTAGGGTGCAGCCAAGCAGTGGTGTGCCACGAAGGCACAAATGGTGGTTCATGGAAGCCTGATGATGGTTTGTCATAATGAGTGTTGTGGCTGTGTTGGACCATGTGAGCATGATATGTTGTGGTGGCACGTATGGCATGTTGCGGCTGCAGGGTGGTCGCTTCGGGCCGGCGGTGCAGCTCACTATTCATGCATGAGTGTTGATTGAGCTTGTCGTGGCGTGGTCGACGTGTCTTGCGTGCAGTTGTGGCTAGCGGAGTGTTGATTCTTAGCTCCACCATCTCCTCTGGTTCGACTACGTTTGTCTGCCGGTTAGCATGCTTGCGGCAAAGGATCAGCCTTGTTGAGTTGTTGAGAGTGTTTGTTGAAGAATGTTGCTCTAAGGTGTTGCAAGCCGGTCGTTGTTTGGTCATGGTCCTGATGTGCAACTCACCCAACCGTGGTGGAGGCCCCGTTTTGCAGTTTGGCAGGGTCCTTTGTGCAAGCAAGCCGTCGTCGGTTAGCTCGTAGGAGGTGGGGGGAGGAGCTATGTTTCTGCAGCATGTTGTTTGCCAACTTTAGGCAGATATGGTGTTGTAGGTTGGGGGACGGTCGTGTTTTGTCGTTCCTCCAGAAGGTGTCGGTCTCATTGGTGTATTTGGTGTTATGGTTGGAGTTTCCAATGTTCCAGATTTCTTCGGTGTTAGTGTCTCCCCCTATTGGGGGTTGGTGGTCGGTGTCTACGGTGTTTCCCCTTCAGGGGCTAGTGTAACACTCCCTTCTTTTAAAATAAATGGCAGAGCTCTTACCCTTAGTTTCAAAAACATATATAGAGAGAGAAATAGTAAAGATAAAGATATTGACTATAGTTCTCTAGAATACTTTCAAACATTTTCTATTTTTGTTTAATATTATCCCAGTTATACTGCATAAGAAGCCAGAAACATTATTTTCACAAATTCATTTTTGTATAAGCTGTATGATACGTGCATAAATATCTGATTATTTATGTGCATTGCATTATTCTTGTCCTTCTATTAGTTTGATTAGCATAGTTTTATAAATTGTATTGTGGCTTCCTTAATCCATGTCTAGGGCAAGGAGGTCCA
This sequence comes from Rhipidocladum racemiflorum, assembly GCA_036346355.1. NCBI lineage: Eukaryota > Viridiplantae > Streptophyta > Magnoliopsida > Poales > Poaceae > Rhipidocladum > Rhipidocladum racemiflorum. The sequence continues at coordinate 37,363,474 of CM070583.1, read as the reverse complement.
GAACCAGACACCGAGGACAACGGATGCGCTCTTTGCACAGATGAAGCAGCAACGGATCAGGACGATGCCACCGCAGCGGGCAAATGCTGCCCCGGGCCGTCAGTTTGCTCAACAGCGGTGAGGCAAAGGATGTGGTGGCTGCAATTGTGGTAACCATTGAGTTCAGCTACATTGATGTGCCGCATCAAAGCCTTTTCCAAGGATTCAAATTTCGGCGAGATTCTCGAAATGTCGGGACCCGAATTTGCAAATCCGGACCCTCTGTGTATTCAGCACTAGTCCAGGATCACGCTAGTGCACACAGTCTCAACATCGGTACATATCACAATCATACTCAATGAATAATTAAATACTTTATAGAAAGGAAATATAACGGGTTGCTCAACCTTATGGTCAAGTTACAAAAGTACGCCTCGCAGGGCTAAAGTCTTATTCAAATAGAATTTGCAGCGGAAAAATAAAGAAATCGTGTGGTGCCAACAAATATGCCACAGGCAACTGACTGGGCTCTCCCCCTAGCTTGTCGGCTCTTCCTGGAGCTCCTCCTCCAGTGCTGGCGTTGATTCTTCTTCAACTGGTGTTGTATTGTGGCAAGGGTGAGTACTTGGTACTCAGCAAGTCATGCACAGAATGCAACTAATATTCTATATGCATGGCTTAATACAAAGGATAGGTTAACAGGTTCATTTGCAGTAAAGCAGCAAATAGCAAGTAACATAAGTAGATTCGAAAGCAGTAGAAGCAATGTAGTATCAATAACTTTTCCAGGAGTTAAGTAAACACTTTCCCTTTCCTAATCCACATTTCCATCAACGTCATCATTAAACCCAACCAAACTTTTCAAGTTCAAATTGTTTTCATGAAAGTCTAACCCTTGACTGTAATTCCCGAGCAATGTCCAATGCCGCGGACACGGCTATTCGAATAGATTTTACACTCTGCAGAAGTTATGCACTTTACCCACAAGATACAGCCAAACACCACAAAGGCAAGTGTCCGTAACAAAGTCTTTAGGAAACTTCTAACAGCACAAGTGAGCCTCCCTGGTTATTGCACAATAACCCTTCCCTTAGCAAAGGCGAAGTCTAGGCCAATCAACCGTTATATGGGTACATGGCCGCAGCCCCGGTACACTCCCCCTTACAACTACACAAAAGGTATAGTTGACACCCCGAGGTCCCACAGGTACGTTATTAGCAACTTAATCAACTAGGTCTGTCCCATTACAGACATGTGATTGCATGCTTGACTCAGTTCAAAGGCTTGCAAGGTTAAGTCCTTAGGGTGACCAGGGCAAGACTACCCGAAGAACTATATCAACTTCCCCGGTGCCAACCATGGCCGACCATATCATTCTCGCCACATGCCCTGGTCTAAATTTATTTATCAAACCCCAGTTGATTACCGTGCACGACGTGCCATCGATAACAACATCAATAACACATGACACTTCTCAAAAACATGTCCCATATGTCATTAAGTCAATGTTAACATGTAATTATCCAAAATCATGTTGTGACTACGTGGCAGGTCTAAGCAATGTACTACAACGGTCTAATTACCCATGTTGGCAATTTAAAAATGTCCAACTAAATAATCCACAACTACGGTGACAAGGGTTCATGGCATACAATTATATATACATCAAGGTGTCTGTCAGCGTATGAGCTAACAGACCCCTTTCGAGATGGGGTGTAAGAAGTCCGAACGGGGGGCTTTCGTGGAGATTGCTCGGGAGATGGTGGAAATAAAACAGACGAAGCTCACAAGGAGACACTCGGGTTTATCCAGGTTCGGGCCCTCCTTACGAGTAAAAGCCCTAGTCCTGCTTGTGTTATTCTCGCTGGTGTTCTTGGAGAAATCGAAAGAGCCAGGAACAAGGAACTCCCGGCCTCCAACCCTAAAGGAGGATGAACCAATCTAAAAAGATCCAGCCAAGAAAATAGAACCGAAAAGAACTAACCGAAAGGAGTCGAACCCCCTCTCCCATGCACCCCAGCTACCTTTTATACTCGGGCTGGCTGGGGCGCACGGGACATACAAAAGTTTAGCCCAGTGAGTACACTGCCACATCGCATTTAATGCGCATATCACTGTTCTTGCAGCACATTTAATGCCCTGGCACAGCCGTCTTCTCCCCCGCCTCGGGCCCCGCGCCCGCCGGCTCCGCCCGCTCTGCTGGGGTGGGAAATTACACTGTGACGTCACTCGCCATTATGGCGTGTGTTGGGAACACACGCCGCCATACTGTGGCCTTCATTACCTCATTTAATGCGTACGATACGCATTAAGTGTCTCTGAACTTCCGTGCGGCTGCACAGGCTACCAGGTGGCCTCGGGAACTGAGCGCCAGTGGTGTGGACTGGGCGTCGCGGGTCCGCCAGGTGACCACCTTGCTGACGCCAGCGGCGTGGTCTAGACGCCACGTGTCTGTTGGGCGATCACATCGCTGCCGCCGGTGTGGCTCGTCGCCACTGTCATTGGCGGCCACCTTCTTGACCGCCCGTATGGTCCGAACGCCATGTGTTCGCTGGGCAATCACACAGCTGACCGCCAGCGGCGTGGCCTGGTCGCCACCTGTCCGCTGGGCGATCACGCTGCCGGCCGCTAGCGGCGTGGCTCGTCGCCAATCGTCCATTGGGCGCCACCTTCTTGATCGCCGCTGGCGTGGCTCGAACACCACCGTCCGGGCGATCACTCTGGCCGCCCGGTAGCGTGGCTCGTTGCCACTGTGGCGGCCACCTCACTGACCGCCAGCGACGTGGCCTGGACGCCACCTGTCCGCTGGTGGCTCTTACTAAAGTGGAGTGGGCACCCTGGTGTAGAATACACCGATAGTAGCCCCCGGACCCACCCTGGAGCGCCCTTTATACCTTTTTTGAAACAAAAGCGGCTCAGTCTCCCGGGTGGGTCCATCATAAATGCCCATGTAACGTGGTGGCTTTAAATGCTGCCGCCGTTTCCGGGCATCGAGACAGAGCGTGCAGCCGCCCCCGCCTCGTAACCAGCGCGGGACTTGGGAACATGCCTGCGCCTTTTCTGATTTTTTGGGTTTCCCGCCGAAGCACTCCTCCATGCGCGTATATATACAAGTGGCCTCCGGGGGAGCGGTTCGTTTCTTCTTTTCAGCCTCGCCCAACTGCCAAGCCCTAGCTTTTGCTCCTTACGAACTGCTCCTTTGCCGTTCATCACCTCCTTCTTGCACCTTTTCTTCTTTGCTCACATGGCGCCGCCAGCACCTTTGCTCCCTCCATCGACCGTCGAGGATGTCAAAGCCTTGAGGTTTTCCCGGTACGTCCCCGGCGGCACCGTCCACACTTGCGCTGGGACTGCCGCGCCCGGCTGCCGCCCGGGGGAAGTAATCTTGTTCGGCTGGGGGATGCTGGCCGATCTCCGACTTCTACCTCACCGTCCTCAACTTCTACTCCATCCCCAACATTCACCTTCCTCCTAACTCCATCATCCTTCTTGCTGTCTTTGCCCACTTCTGCGAGATGTTCGTGGGAGTGGCCCCCAACCTTCCTCTCTTCTGCTTCTTCTACTCCTTGCGCGCGGCCAAGGACACCTCCACCACGTCAGGCTCCTACCACCTCCACCTTCGGGACGGCGCGGCTTCGCGCTACATTCCGCTGGACCTCCGTTCCAACTGGAGGACTTGGCACAATGAGTAGTTCTACGTCGAGGACGACAACGGCGTAGAAGTCCTGGAGTTGCCGACGGGGCCAGCGGTCAGCACCCCCACCTGGGGAGCTCACGTCGACGAGACGCCCGAGCTCTAGACGATGTTGGCCCGCGTGGACCAGCTGCAAACAGCGGGCCTGACGGGAGGCATGGTTCTCTGGGACTACATCTCTAGGAGAATTAGCCCCCTGCGCCGCCATGCTTGCCCTGCCTGGCAATACACGGGCTCTGACGACATGACCAGGACGGCCCCAAAGGTAGGTTACCTATTTTTCTTTCTTTTTGGTGCTTTTTTGCAACCGCCGCTAAACTAACGATGGCTTCACTCCTCTCTCTTTTTTCTCTCTCTCAGTCACAGGGGACTTGTCCCCCGCAAAGCTCGAATCTTGGATAGGCTTGCTGGGCGCCTCCAGCAACCTCCCGCCTTTCCTGGCGGGTGCGCTCCCACTCTGCCGAGTATAGCCCAGGGAACGCGTGGCGATCACCCGTGCCATGCCCACCATGGACGCCATGAGGCTGGTGAACACGCCCCGCCATGGGGCGTTGACGATCCGGGACCCTCCTCCAGCTGGCGACCAGAGGAGGGGAAAGCGCCTCGCTGACGACGACGCCCCTGGTGCCAGCCCCAAGAGGGTCCGCGTCTCGCCAGCGGGCGTGGCGACCACGACCAGGGCGGGAAGCTCTACGGCGGCCGCAGCTGCCACTTCAACCGCTTCCGTCGAGGTGATTGAAGTTGGCGCCGCTCCGACCATAGCTCCGCCAGCACCGGTCCTTCCTCCACCGCTCCCGGAGCAGGTCGACCCGCCTCCGTCGCCGCCGGTGCAGGTCGACCCGCCTCGCGCCGCCGACACCGGTCCTTTCGCCGCCGCCGCCGGCGTAGGTCGATTCGCCTCTGCCGCCGCCGCCAGCACCGATCCTTCCTCTGCCGCCGCCGGCACCGATCCTTCCTCCGCCGTCGCCAGCGCAGATCGATCCACCAGTACCGGCGCCGCGAGGGGGACTGACGCTCGCCCCGGCCATGCCTCGGTTCAGGAGGCCTTCTGCCGGGTACGCAAAACTGATACACAGCACACTGTTAAGTTCTTTTAATCTGAGAGGCTTACCTCCTTTTTACCTTCTTTAGGGCGACTACTTCGAGTGCCCCAGCCGGGGGCGACCATGGCACTGCAGCGGCCGCGGCAGTGCCGGCTGCGGCGGTTCAGCACCAAGGCGACCCAGGCGACCACCCGGTGGCCGCCGCAGGGGCGACCGTCTGTTGGGACCCGAATTTGCAAATCCGGACCCCCTGTGTATTCAGCACTAGTCCAGGAACACGCTAGTGCACACAGTCTCAACATTGGTAAATATCACAATCATACTCAGCGAAATAATAAGGTACCTTAATTAGTTAACCAAACGGGTTGCTCGACCTTAAGGTCAAGTTACAAATATATGCCACGCAGGGCGAAAACTTATTAAAAGAGAAATAACTGCAGCAGAAAATAAGATAACTTTGTGGCGCCATCCAATATACCACAGGCAACTGACTGGGCTCGCTCCCTAGATGGACGGTTCCTCTTGGAGCTCCTTCTCCAAAGCTGGTGTAGACTCTTCTTCAGCTGGTTTTGTATTGTGGCAAGGGTGAGTACTTGGTACTCAGCAAGTCATGCACAGAATGCAAACTATTATACTACATGCATGGTTTAGTACAACAGAGCAGCTCATGGTATAATTGCAGTAAAACAGCATTTGACAAGTAGTATAAGTAGATTCGAAAGCAGTAAAAATAAGTATAAGATCAATAACTTTTCCAGGAGTTAAATAAACATCTTTCCCATTCCTAATCCACATTTCCATCAACGTCATTATTAAACCAAACCAAACCTTTCAAGTCCAAGTTATTTTCAAGAAAGTCTAACCCTTGACTGTAATTCCCGAGCGATGTCCAATGCCGCGGACACGACTATTCGAATAGATTTTACACTCTGCAGAGGTTATGCACTTTACCCACAAGATACAGCCAGACACCACAAAGGCGAGTGTCCGTAACAAAGTCTTTCGGAAATTTCTAACAGCACAAGTGGGCCTCCCCAGTTATTGCACACTAACCCTTCCCTTAGCGAAGGCGAAGTTTAGGCCAATCAACCGTTAGATGGGTACCTGGCCGCAGCCCCGGTACGCTCCCCCGAACAACTACACAAAAGGTATAGTTGACACCCCGAGGTCCCACAGGTACGTTATTAGCAACTTAATCAACTAGGTCTGTCCCATTACAGACATGTGGTTGCACGTTTGACTCAGTTCAAAGGCTTGCAAGGTTAAGTCCTTAGGATGACCAGGGCAAGACTACCCGAAGAGCCAAATCAACGTTCCTGGTGCCACAACTGGCCCACCCGATCATTCTTGCCACATGCCCCTGTCGAAAACTATTTATCAAACCCCCAGTCCTTTACCACGCACCACGTGCCATCAATATCATCATCAACAACACATGACACTTCTCAAAACAGGTTCCATATCTCATTAAGTCAATGTTATAAAGTATTTGTCAAAATCATGTTAAGTATACGTGGCAGGTCTAAGCATTATACTACAACGGTCTAAATACCGAGGTTGGCAATTCAATAATGTCCAACTATTTAATCCTCGACTAGGGTGACAAGGGGTCATGGCACATAGATAATAATCAAGGTGTCATAGAGCAAAGTTGGCATTTAACTAATTTCCCAAAATTAAGTAAAGCATTCTCTATTTAAACTAGCATGCAATAAATTAAATCAAAATAATCTCAAAATGGGATCAACATGATCAAAGCACAACTTGCCTTCAAAGAGTACTTGTTCTTGGTCTTGGGCTGGCTCCTGGGTCAACACTTCACCTTCGAAGCCCTCGAGCACTTCAACGTCTACTCGTAAAGCGTGCAAATAGCAATAAACAAATAAACGGTAGACAAAAAGTGTTCAAACATCCAAATGAAGTCCATAAACAGAGAGAGCATAATTTTATGAATTTTTAGGAATTTGAATCGGCAAAATCGGAGTTGAAACGCAAAAGTTACAAGCGTTTAAAGTTTAAATAATCAATTAAATAATATTACAGAGAAAAACTTTGGTCCATAAATTAAATAAAATTCACCATTAGGTAGATCTCAATTTTATAAAAATTTAGAAATTTGAATCACTCAAATCGGAGTTAAACCGCAAAAGATATAAGCGTTTGAAGTTTGAATCTATATTTGAAATCAATAAACCGAATTAAATAAATAATTTCTTTTTCGGAAAATGATTTATTGCGTCAGCATGACTCGTGGACCAATCGGAGACCGCCACGTCGCCTTGGGTCCATGGACCCGGCGCACGGTTCGGTTCGGTCCACCGCGGACACGGTCCACAGTACGTGTGCCTCTGACAGGTGGGCCCCTCGGGTGACGTCAGCGCACGGCTCGGCCGACGGCTCTAACACGCGGGCCCCATCGTGATGTCAGCATGACGTCATGGGTGACGTCATGGTGCGGTTCGGCGATCACTGACGTGCGGGTCCCATGCGGCGCCACGCAGCGTGGCGTCGGCGGCGGCTGCGTGACCGGCCCGGCCGCGACGGTCAGTCTTCCAGCCACGTGGGTAGATCTCGGCCGTTGATTTGAAAATCAACGGCCCAGATCGGATCTAGGTTTCACGCGTTAGGAAACTACACGGTCGATCTGGACCGTTCGATCTTGATCGGACGGTCAAGATCCAATCTAAAGCTACAACGCGGTTTAACCCTAGCCGTACGATCTAGATCTAACGGCTGAGATCTATCCAAGCACGGTGCAGTTAGGGCTACGTGGCGTGATCTAAACCGTTGGATCTAGATCCAACGGTTGAAAACAGATCTAAAAACTAAAACGTGAGAATTTACCCGAGGATGACGTGGACGAATCTGGCGCCGGATCTTGATCGGACGGTGGAGAGCTCGAGAGACGGCGATGGCGTGCGGCGGCGCTTAGCGAGACCGAGAGCGAAGACGACGACCACGGCAACGGCGTTGCGGGGCTCCTCCGGCGGAGTGGATGGTACTCCCAGGCGTGGCTTGACGCAACGGTTCCGGATCTGGACTCAACGGCGGCGGAAGACGGCGGAGACGGTGGCAAATAGCGGAAAACCGCGGTGGAAGCCTAACCCAACTACAGCAAGCGATTGCGACGCAACCACGGGCTACGGGTGCGCAAGGAAACGAAGAACACGATGGCGACGGCGGCGCATTAAATAGGGGCCTCGGCTTCCGTGAATCTCGCGGAGACCGAGGTCCACCCGGCTGAGGCGGCAGAATCCGAATCCAATTCGGATTTGGTGACGTGGCTCAACGTGGACCGTTGGATTAAGATCCAATGGGCATGGGGTTTGGGCTCGGGTCTGGCCTGGCCACTTGGTTGGCTCGGTCGGGTTCGGTTCGGGTGACGTGGCACAATAGTGGCCGTTGGATTTCGATCCAACAGTCACGCGGTTAGGGTTAGGTTGGGCTCGGGTCCGGCTCAAACGCTGCTCGGGCCGGGCTCGAGTCCGACTCGGGTTCGGGCTCGGTCGGATGAAACAGTGCAAACCTGATCGATTTTTCCAGCGATTAAATATTCAAATTAATCTCCAATAATTCATTTAATTCATGAAAAATAGCAAAATACTCAGAAAAATTCCAAAAAAATTCTAGAAAATAGTTTAGGGCATTTGGGATTCAAATAAAATATTTCCAACAAAATTTTATTTGTAAAATTAAATTCTTTATTTATCTCAAAAGGAAATAAATTCAAATAAATTCCAAATAAATCCAAATAAATCCCAAAAAATTCCAATAATTCACAAAAGTGCCAAATTTCATTTAAACTCATGAAAAGCAAAAATTGGGGTGTTAGAAACCTCCCCCCTTAACAGAATCTCATCCCCGAGATTCAGGGCTTGCTAAAGAATAGGTTCGGTAACTCTTTCTTCAAATCCTTCTCGCGCTCCCAAGTTGCTTCGCTCTCTGCATGGTTGCTCCATTGAACCCTGTAGAAACGGGTTGACTTATTTCTCGTTTCTCGATCCATTGTGTCCAAAATCTTGACAGGGTGTTCCTTGTAAGTTAGATCCTCTTGCAGTTCTATCGACTCTAACGGTGTCTGCTCATCTGGTACTCGAAGACACTTCTTCAGCTGGGACACGTGGAACACATCATGTACCCCTGCCAACGACTGCGGCAACTCCAGCTGATATGCAACTTCGCCCCTACGGCTGAGAACCTTGAATGGTCCAATATATCGCGGCGCGAGTTTCCCTTTAGCGTGGAATCTTTTAACTCCCTTGAGTGGCGTAACTCTGAGATACACGAAATCTTCTGGTTCAAAACTCAAGTCTCGGCGACGGTTGTGGGCGTAGCTTTTCTGTCTTGACTGTGCTATCTTCAGTCTTTCTCGAATCATGGCAATCTGCTCTTCAGCTTCTTGAAGAATGTTCGGCCCAAAGACACGACGTTCACCTGTTTCATTCCAGTTCAACGGTGTTCGACAAGGTCGACCATATAATGCCTCAAATGGTGACATTTGCAAACTTGCTTGATAGCTATTGTTGTAGCTGAACTCTGCATATGGCAGACTTTTATCCCAAGAGGTAGCATAAGCCAATGCACACGCTCTTAACATATCCTCCAGTATCTGATTAACTCTTTCAGTCTGTCCATCCGTCTGCGGATGATAGGCTGTGCTGAAGTTTTAAATGGGTCCCCATGGCTTCATGAAGCTTATTCCAAAATCTCGAGGTAAACTGGGTACCTCTGTCCGATACAATCTTCTTCGGCACTCCGTGAAAACAGACGATCCTGGTCATATACAATTCTGCTAACTTATCTCCCGAGTAAGTAGTCTTTACTGGAATAAAGTGGGCGACCTTAGTCAAGCGGTCCACTATAACCCATATGGAGTCATATCCACCCTGGGTTTTCGGCAACCCGGTAATGAAGTCCATTCCGATTTCCTCCCACTTCCACTCAGGTATCCTTAATGGCTACAGCAGTCCTGCTGGCCTCTGATGCATTGCCTTGACTCTCTGGCATATGTCGCACAGCGCAACATGCTCGGCAACTTCACGCTTCATGCTCGGCCACCAGAATCTTTCCTTCAAATCCTGATACATCTTGGCACTTCCCGGATGAATTGAATACTTGGAGTCATGGGCTTCTTCTAGGATCAGCTGCTTCAGCGCCTTCTTGTTCGGCACACAAATTCGATCCTTCATCCATAACGTGCCTTGCTCGTCCAGCTTGAAGTCTTTCGCCTTGCCCTCCTCCATCTTGGACTTGACTCGCTGGACTTTGTCATCGTCCTTCTGTCCTTCTCTGATCTGGTCCTCCAGGGTAGGCTTTACTTCCAATGCGGCCAAGAATCCTTCTGGTACTACTTCAATGTGCATTCTCTGGAAATCCTTGCATAGCTCATCCTGACTCGTGGTTATCAACATGTTCATGGTATGGCTTTTCCGACTCAGAGCATCGGCCACCACGTTGGCCTTTCCAGGATGGTAATGAATTCCAACATTATAATCCTTGATCAACTCTAACCATCTCCTCTGCCTCATGTTCAAGTCCGATTGGGTGAAAATGTACTTAAGACTCTTATGGTCCGTGTATACTTCTCATCAGTTCCCGATCAAATAATGACGCCACAACTTCAAGGCGTGCACTACGGCAGCCAACTCTAGGTCATGCATCGAATAACTCCTCATGTGGTCTCAACTGCCTTGATGCATAAGCGACGACCTTCCCGTTCTGCATCAGCACACATCCAAGTCCTTGGCGGATGCATCGCAATAGATATCGAAGCTTTGATTGACGTCCGGTAGAACTAACACCGAGGCTGATGTCAATCGCTTCTTCAGCTCTTGAAGACCTTTCTCGCATTCCGGCGTCCATGCAAACTTCTTCTCCTTTTTCAACAATTGCGTGAGAGGTCTCGCAATTGTCGAAAAGCCTTCAATGAAGTGACGGTAGTAACCTGCCATACCAAGGAAACTACGAATCTGGGTCATGGTCTTCGGCTGCTCCCAGTGTAACACAGCTTCTACCTTGCTTGGATCAACGGCGACTCCTTCTGCGGTCATTACATGTCCGAGGAACTCCACCTTGTCCTTCCAAAAGTCACACTTGCTGAACTTGGCGAAGAGTTGTTGTTCCCTCAGCTTCTCCAAGACTCGCCTCAAGTGCTCTGCATGTTCATCCTTCGTCTTGGAGTAAACTAAGATGTCATCTATGAATACAACAACAAACTTGTCCAAATATTCCATGAACACCTTATTCATCATATTCATGAAATATCTTTGGCGCATTAAATCGGACCGAATGACAAAGCGTAAACTCATAATGTCGTATCCGACGGGCCAGCAGTCTTCGGAATATCCTCTGATCGGATCTTCAACTGGTGGTATCCCGACCTCAGATCAATCTTGGAGAAGACTCCTGCTCCTCTCAGCTGGTCAAACAGATCATCGATCCTGGGTAGCGGGTATTTATTCTTCACGGTGACTTCATTGAGTGCACGGTAGTCAATGCACATCCTGAAGCTCCCATCCTTCTTCTTGACGAACAGAACTGGCGCTCCCCACGGTGACGAACTTGGTCGAATGAATCTATTCTCCATCAGCTCTTCAAGCTGCTTCTTCATCTCTACCAATTCTTCGGTGGACATCCGATAGGGTTTCTTTGCTATCGACGCTGTACCAGGTACAAGCTCTATCACAAACTCTATGTCTCTGTCTGGCGGCATACCAGGTAGATCTTCAGGAAAAACATTTGGGTACTCATTCATCAATAACACATGACACTTCTCAAAATAGGTTCCATATCTCATTAAGTCAATGTTATAAAGTATTTGTCAAAATCATGTTAAGTATACGTGGCAGGTCTAAGCATTATACTACAACGGCGTAAATACCCATGTTGGCAATTCAATAATGTCCAACTATTTAATCCTCAACTATGGTGACAAGGGGTCATGGCACATAGATAATAATCAAGGTGTCATAGAGCAAAGTTGGCATTTAACTAATTTCCCAAAATTAAGTAAAGCATTCTCTATTTAAACTAGCATGCAATTAATTAAATCAAAATAATCTCAAAATGGGATCAACATGATCAAAGCACAACTTGCCTTCAAAGAGTACTTGTTCTTGGTCTTGGGCTGGCTCCTGGGTCAACACTTCACCTTCGAAGCCCTCGGGCACTTCAACGTCTACTCGTAAAGCGTGCAAATAGCAATAAACAAATAAACAGTAGACAAAAAGTGTCCAATATCCAAATGAAGTCCATAAACAGAGAGCATAATTTTATGAATTTTTAGGAATTTGAATTGGCAAAATCGGAGTTGAAACGCAAAAGTTACAAGCGTTTAAAGTTTAAATAATCAATTAAATAATATTACAGAGAAAAACTTTGGTCCAAAAATAAAATAAAATTCACCATTAGGTAGATCTCAATTTTATAAAAATTTAGAAATTTGAATCACTCAAATCGGAGTTAAAACGCAAAAGTTATAAGCGTTTGAAGTTTGAATCTATATTTGAAATCAATAAACCGAATTAAATAAATAATTTCTTTTTCGGAAAATGATTTATTGCGTCAGCATGACTCGTGGACTAATCAGAGACCGTCACGTCGCCTCGGGTCCATGGACCCGACGCACGGTTCGGTTCGGTCCACCGCGGACCCAGTCCACGGTACGTGTGCCTCTGACAGGTGGGCCCCTCGGGTGACGTCAGCGCACGGCTCGGCCGAGGGCTCTGACACGCGGGCCCCATCGTGACGTCAGCATGACGTCATGGTGCGGTTCGGCGGTCAGCGGCGTCACGGGTCCACGCAGCGGCGTCACGCAGCGTGGCGTCGGCGGCGGCCGGCGTGACCACGGCCCGGCGCGGCGGTCGATCTTCGACCACGTGGGTAGATCTCGGCCGTTGATTTGAAAATCAACGGCCCAGATCGGATCTAGGTTTCACGCGTTAGGAAACTACACGGTCGATCTGGACCGTTCGATCTTGATCGGATGGTCAAGATCCAATCTAAAGCTACAACGCGGTTTAACCGTAGCCGTACGATCTAGATCTAACGGCTGAGATCTATCCAAGCACGGTGCATTTACGGCTACGTGGCGCGATCTAAACCGTTGGATCTAGATCCAACGGTTGAAAACAGATCTAAAAACTAAAACGTGAGAATTTACCCGAGGATGACGTGGACGAATCTGGGCCTTCGGATCTTGATCGGACGGTGGAGAGAGCTCGAGAGACGGCGATGGCGTGCGGTGGTGCTAGCAGGCATCAGGAGGCGAAAGCGGCGACCACGCGGCTTGGCGTAGCGGGGCTCCTCCGGCGGAGTGGATGGTACTCCCAGGCGCGGCTTGACGCAACGGTTCCGGATCTGGACTCAACGGCGGCGGAAGACGGCGGTGACGGCGGCAAACAGCGAAAAACCGCGGTGGAAGCCTAACCCAACTACGGCGAGCGATTGCGGCGCAACCACGGCGGCTCAGGCGTGATGGACTAGGGCTATTGGTGTGCAAGGAAACGGAGAACACGATGGCGGCGGCGGCGCATTAAATAGGGGCCTCGGCTTCCGTGAATCTCGCGGAGACCGAGGTCCACCCGGCTGCGGCGGCGGAATCCGAATCCAATTCGGATTCGGTGACGTGGCTCAACGTGGACCGTTGGATCAAGATCCAACGGGCACGGGGTTTGGGCTCGGGTCTGGCCTGGTGACTTGGCTGGCTCGGTCGGGTTCGGTTCGGGTGACGTGGCACAATCGTGGCCATTGGATTTCGATCCAACAGTCACGCGGTTAGGGTTAGGTTGGGCTTGGGTCCGTCTCAAACGCGGCTCGGGTCGGGCTCGAGTTCGACTCGGGTTCGGGCTCGGTCGGATGAACAGTGCAAACCCGATCGATTTTTCCAGCGATTAAATATTCAAATTAATCTCCAGTAATTCATTTAATTCATGAAAAATAGCAAAATGTTCAGAAAAATTCCAGAAAACTTCTAGAAAATAGTTTAGGGCATTTGGGATTCAAATAAAATATTTCCAACAAAATTTTATTTGTAAAATTAAATTCTTTATTTATTTCAAAAGGAAATAAATTCAAATAAATCCAAATAAATCCCAAAAAATTCTAAAAATTCACAAAAGTGCCAAATTTCATTTAAACTCATGAGTGGTGCTAGAAAATCCGTCGACGCAGATCTTCCTGGGCTTCCTCCGTGAACACCGCGCCGCGTGGTGACCCCAAGGCCAGTTCCGCGGGCAAGACAGCTTTCGCGCCGTAGACCGGGATGAAGGGAGTCTCTCCGGTGGCCCGACTGGGAGTGGTACGGAGCGACCACAACACCGCCAGGAGTTCTTCAGTCCACCGGGCTCCTCGCTTGTGGAGTCGATCAAACGCCCTGGTCTTGAGGCCCTTCAGCACCAGCGCATTGGCCCGCTCAACTTGGCCATTACTCCTCGGGTGGGCTACTAAGGCAAAACAAACCTTGGTGCCCATTTCTTCATAGAAACCCAAGAAAGCAGCGCTGGTGAACTGCGTGCCATTGTCGGTGATGATGCGGTTGGCGACCCCGAAGCGGGCGAAGATTCCTAGCATGAACTTGACCACAGCGGCGGTGGTAATCGCCCTTACTGCTTCGGCTTCCACCCATATGGTAAACTTGTCGATGGCGACGAACAGATGGGTGTAGCCCCCTGTGGCCCGCGGGAACGGGCCCAGGATATCCAGCCCCCAGACCGCGAAGGGCCACGAGAGCGGGATGGTTTGCAGGGCTTGGGCTGGTCGGTGGATTTGCTTGGCGTGGAACTGGCACGCCTCACACTTCCTCACCAGCTCGACTGGACATATGGCTCCCGCACATGCCTCCATGAATATCAGAGAGCAAACTGCTCCCCTCTTCCCGAGTGATGCACTTCCGAAGAACTCCATTTCTACCCCGGCGGTAAAGGTCCCTGCCCACCAGGGTATAGCAGCACTTGGCCTTTCGTGCTATCTTCTCTGCTGACGCATCATCATCGGAGCACACTTGATCCCGCAGGTAGGCCAGGATCGAATCCATCCATGTGCCTTCCCGGTCAAATGCGGCGACCACCGGGTGATCGTCCGGGTACTCTGCCTGGCCGGGCGTTTCCGCCGGTACTGCTCTTCCTTTCAGAATGAGGATTGAAGCAGCGTCACCATCGTCCCCACTAGAAACGGGGGCTGCGATGGACGGTCGCGGAAGCCTTTCTTCAAAGACTCCGACCGGAACAGGGGATCTTATCGAGGCGAGCTGCGCGAGCTCGTCCGCCAAGTAATTGTCGCACCAGGGGATATGAGTATACCCCAGCCCGTCGAAATGTCGCTCCATCTTTCTGACCTCTGCCAAGTACTCCGCTATGACGAGATCAGAGCAGGAGAACTCCTTTCTTGCTTGGTTGACGACTAGCAGCGAGTCACCCTTGACTTGCAGACGCCGAACTCCGATGGCCATGGCGGCGCGAAGCCCCGCCAGCAAGCCTTCGTACTCGGCAACGTTGTTGGTGGCCTTGAAGTCCAGGACTACCACGTACTTGAGGAGGTCCCCGGTTGGGGAAACTAGGAGGACCCCAGCCCCCGCACCTTCAAGCCAGAAGGAACCGTCGAAGTAGAGTGCCCAGGGGGAGGGCGCGGGGGTTTCCTCAGTCTCAGACTCGGCAGGAGTCCACTCGACAATGAACTCTGCTAGCCTTTGACTCTTGATCGCAGTACGGGGGGTGGGGGCGAATATGAGGCCGAATTCCCCCAGCTCCACAGACCACTTGGCAATGCGGCCTTCAGCTTCGCGGTTGTGAAGGATCTCGCGCAAGGGGTAGGCTGAAACCACTGTGATCTCCCTTCCTCGGAAATAACGCCGCAACTTCCTGGATGCCACTAGCACGGTGTACACCATCTTCTGGGCTTGCGGATACCTTGTTTCTGCATCATGTAGCACCTTGCTGACGTAGTAAAGTGGCCGCTGGACGCCTTCACGCTCTGCCACCAGCGCCGCGCTGACAACCGCCGGACTGGCCGCCACATATAACAATAGCGGCTCGCCTGGCTCGGGAGCGACCAGCACTGGAGGGGAGGAGAGGTACTTCTTTAATTCTTCGAGTGCTTGTTGCGCTTCTGTAGTCCACTCGAAGGAGTTGGTCTTCTTTAATAGCTTGAAAAAGGGGAGACTCTTTTCTCCAAGCCGGGCTATGAACCGGCCAAGAGAGGCCAGGCGACCAGCCAGGCACTGGACTTGCTTGAGCGGTGTGGGCAGTTGCATGCGCTCGATGGCCGCGATCTTTTCCGGGTTGACCTCTGTAGGATCGAAAGACACGAATATAGCAATCAGAGGGGGGTGAATGATTGTGCGGAAGCTAAAACCAAATCTTTGATCTAATAAAAGTTCACCCCAAAACAGAACCAAATAATTGCCTCGTATTCGACAAAAACAGAATGACAGAGGTTCGGTTAAACGTGAATTCCCGGAGATCCAACCGTCGGAACGATCAGAATCAGCTCGATCGGACTTACGGATCAAAAGTTATGAACCTCGCAAGCTTGCTGTAACAGAAGATGACGAGAATTGATCTAACGTAAATTTGAAGATTTAACAGAAACGACAAAAGATCAACCTACAGAACTTTGAAGAACTGTAAAACAAATCACTAGAGAGGTTTTGGATTGATCAAATCATGAAGGAACTCAAAGAAACAAAGTAGACGAAACATCCATCTACTAAACCTAAAAACCAGAGAGAAAACGAAACCCAAAAACTTGGATAAACAGGACCTCGTGGGTACTGTAGCACGAGGTAAATCATGTACGCATAAAGGATCTGAAGAATTTGATCTTTATTTCTCTCTTGTCTAAAATACTCCAAACACAAGAGTACAAGCCCTAAAACAAAAGCTCTAAGCTTTCAATGCGCTCAGCTCTGTTTGATGCCCTTCAACAGGAGACAACCCCTCCTATTTAAAGGAGCAAAACACAGAGAGTCCTGGATACAATTCCTACTCCTAGAAGGATTCCCACTCCTAATCCTAGAAGGAGTATGTATCCAACATAACTCCACTTGGCCCAACCTGGCCAAGTACAACTCTTGCACGCGTATGGCAACCCTACCATACTCACGTGACTAACACTTTGCACGCGCATGACCACCTGCCATACTCACGTGACTAACCATTCTTCATGTGCACCATTCTCTTAGCCCGAATGTCCCGCATGACATCCTTGACCACCAAGACCTCAGTTCCTCTCTGAACCTAGTCCCGAACCTCAGTTCCTCCATGAACCTAGTTTCGATCCCATCATCGACCACGTTCGTCCTCGAGCAACACCTGCACTTGATCAACCACAAAAACGATCCGAGCACAAGTCCGCGACTTGACTCAACATTAGTCCATGCAAATACTCACACGAGCATTGCATAAAGTCCACTTCAAAACATGCATCATGAAATTCACACTAATTTCATAATCTCAAATTCAAACCAAGATTCAATTCCAAATTTGCTCAAAACCCTAACTGAGCAAAAAGACATTCATCACGGACCAAAATCCAGTCCAGCGCACACATGTCTCAAAACCCCAGAAGAATCAGTTCATGGCGAACCAAAAAATTTGGTCCGACATACATGGCGAAAACAAGCATCAAAAATCCCGTTTGCGACGGACCAAAAAATTTGGTCTGTTGTACATGGAAAAAGCGAGGTTGCCAAAAACATATTTATGACAGACCAAAGAATTTGGTTTGTCATACATGGGAAAAACAAGGTCGCCAAAAACATGTGTATGACAGACCAAACAATTTGGTTTGTCATACATGGGAAAAACAAGGTCGCCAAAAACACGTTTATGACAGACCAAAGAATTTGGTTTGTCATACATGGGAAAAACGAGGTCGCCAAAAACATGTGTATGACAGACCAAAAAATTTGGTTTGTCATACATGGGAAAAATGAGGTCGCCAAAAGCATGTGTATGACAGACAAAAAAATTTGGTTTGTCATACATGCGAAAAACACGATTTCTTGAACAAGCGTAAATGCATCAAAATCACGTTTATGACAGACCAAAAAGTTTGGTCCGTCATACATGCGAAACTCACTGGTTTTGGATGTTTGGTCTGGCGCAAATGCAAAGTCTCTGTTTTTGGATGTTTGAATGTTTGGTCCTTCATGCAAGCAATTTTGCAAGATTAATCCTAACGAATTTTTCAGCACAAGATCAAGCCAATTTTTCATCACATGATTCACAACCTCGATTCCACGATTGGAAACGAGGAACCCAAGCAGCTTTCCAGACGACACACCGAACACACACTTCTTAGGATTTAGCTTCAAACAATACTGCCGGAGGTGGGAGAAAGTCTCCTCTAGATCTTCAACAAGCCTTGTAGTCTTTTTGGTCTTCACTACCAAGTCATCAACATATACTTCAAGATTTCTTCCAATTTACGACCGAAATACAGTGTGCATAGCGCGCTAGTAGGTTGAACAAGCGTTCTTCAACCCAAAAGGCATTCGGACATAACAGTACACGCCTAGAGGGGTCACAAAAGCAGTCTTCTCCTCATCTTCCCGCGCCATGCTGATCTGGTGGTAGCCGGAGTAGGTGTCTAGGAAGCATAAGACCTCGCACCCTGCTGTGGAATCGACGACAATGTCTATCCGCGGCAGGGGGTATGGGTCCTTGGGGCAGGCTTTGTTGAGGTCGGTGAAGTCGATGCACATCCGCCACTTCCCGTTCGACTTCTTAACGAGCACAGGGTTGGCTAGCCACTCGGGGTAGGCGGCCTCCTGTACAATCCTCGCCTGCAGCAGCTTCTCTACCTCATCCCGAATGGCATCCTGCCGCTCTGGTGCCTGCCTCCGGACTTTCTGCCGGACTGGGTGCACTCCAGGGAGCGTTGCCAATCGGTGCTCAATCACCTCCCTAGGGACGCCGGTCATCTCAGATGGTTCCCAGGCGAACACATCTAAGTTAGACCGGAGGAAGGTGACGAGCGCGTCTTCCTATTTGCTGCTGAGGCTGGCACCAATGTTCACGGCCTTCCCAGAACCGTCCTCGCCCACGGGGACCGCCTTCACCTCACCCGAGGATCCAGGTGAGGCGCGGGCCTTGACCGGGGGGAGCTCAGAGCGGTCGTCCTCGCCTCGGGCCGAGCAGGTGGCGCCGGCCAGTCTGCACACGCTGGCGAGGCAGGGCTTCCAACCGATCCACCTTCACGGTGTCGGGCCTCCAGGCCCAGGGATCTTCATCATCATGTAGGCGTAATGCGTGGCCGCCATGAACTTGACCAGAGCTGGGCGGCCAAGCAAAGCATTGTAGGGGAGGTCGAAATCTGCGATCTCGAAGTTGATTTTCTCTGTCCGGAAGTTCTCCACGCTTCCG
Organism: Rhipidocladum racemiflorum; assembly: GCA_036346355.1. Classification (NCBI taxonomy): domain Eukaryota; kingdom Viridiplantae; phylum Streptophyta; class Magnoliopsida; order Poales; family Poaceae; genus Rhipidocladum; species Rhipidocladum racemiflorum. Next base: position 37,344,395 of record CM070583.1, on the reverse strand, counting down.
AACGTGACGTGCAGCCGGACTTGTCCCAGGGGCGTCAAGCCCACCCCAGGGGCAACTCCGTAGAAGAGAGGGGCCAGGCGCAACTCCTCATAAGGAATTTGGAGTGCCTTGAACGCCCCTACAGACATAAGGTTGATGGAGCTCCCTCCATCGACGAGCACTCGCCCGAGTCTCGCATTCTGGACTGTGGGAGAAACCACGATCGGGAGATGGCCCGGGCCTGAGGTGCTCTCCGGGTGGTCGGCCTGATTGAAGGTGATCGGCTCCTCCGACCACTTCAGTAGCCTTCTCGCACTGGGAGTTGGTACGGTGGCGCACACTTCCCTCAACTCTCGCTTGTACTACGAGTTTGAAGAGTAGGTGGCGGAGCCACCATGAATGAACACCACCGTGTGCTCCGCTTGCTGAAAGGCCAGCGGAGCAGGGTCTTCACCCGCATCATCGCGGTCATCTTCGCGGCGTTCCTTAAGCCGCTGCTCCACCAGCTTGGACACGACCTGGCAATCCGCCAGATCATGCCCGTTGGTCCTGTGGATGGGGCAGTAAGGTCTGCCCCCGTCGTCTTCTCGGTGGGGCGACAGCGGTCCCAGCGATCATTGCCTGGTCTCGACGATCACCCCTCTGTCTGGCGTGATCGCGCTTCTAGGGCTTGTCTTCCGGCTCGGCGACTAGGACCTCTCCGGCACCAATCTCTTTGCGCTTCTTCTTCTTGTTGTGATCAGAAGCCTTTGAGGTTCCCGCCTCGCTGTGGCTGGACGGCCCCACCATGCTCTCCCGGGCCTCCGCCGCCCTGGCGCACTTATGTGCTAGGGAGAACAACTCGGAGGTGGTCGAAATGGTGTGGGTAGCCATCTTCTCCCGCATCTTTTGATCTCGGACCCCCCTCCGTAAGGCGATAATCATCGATTGCTCGGAAATCCGGCGGATCGTGTTTCGGCAGTGGCTGAACCGCTGGATAAACTCCCTCAGGGACTCCCCCTTTGTCTGTTCCAGGGCATGGAGGTCATCCTCCACACCCGGCTGAGTGTAGGAGCACTGAAAGTTGGCGACAAAGATGTCGCACAGTCCCTCCCACGAGTGCACGGTGCCTCGCGGGAGGTTCAATAGCCAGGAGCGGGCAGAGCCCGTCAGCGATGTCGGGAGGTAGTTGGCCATGATCTTCTCAGACCCTCCCGCGGTGCTCACCACTGTGGTGTAGATCTGCAGGAACTCCTCCGGGTTGGTGGTGTCGTCGTACTTCTCGATGGACGCGGGGCGGAACCTCTCCGGCCACGCAGCCTGGCGTAGGCGGAGGGAAAACGCCTGGCATCCGAAGTTGTAGGGGGAGCAGCGTCGCTCGCCCGCCCCTCGGCCCCGAGATGGGGTTGAGGAGTGCGAGTCTACACTCTCCCTGGAGTCAGGGAACGACGTCTCCCCCTGACCGCTAGACATCGGGCGGCCCACACGACGCTGCACGTGCGCACGACGCCCCCGAAGGACATCGCGCAAGTCACCATCGCGCTGGGACCTCCTCTCGTCTAGGCGGGCCCTCAGATCACCGTGGCCCCCCGCCGACTTGGGGGAACCATGGGAAGAAGTGGGAGCATTTGCACGTCCCCCTGTACCCGAGGGGGCTGCAACCTGTGCACCCTTTCCTTTGTCTCGGCCCTCGTGACCAGGAAAGGCTGTAGCCGGGCGGCTGGAGGCTTGCGCGTCGGTCGTGCGCATGTCCTGCCGCCCGATGCCGGAAGCCCCTGGCTGATTTGCCACCTCCACTTGCTGCTGGGCGGCATCTACTAGGTGGGCGATGTCCCGCAGCCATGGAGCGACCGGGGTTTCGCCCCCTAGCGCAACCGGGGGGTGATCGAGGAGCAGTCGGGCCTCATGAAGATTCCGCGCCGGGGTATCGTCTCGCATCAGGAGACGCCGTCGGACGAGCTGTCCTCCTTGAGCGGAAGCGCCATGCGTCCCTCCCTGGGCGGAGGGACCCGGGAGGTCCGACGCCCTGGGGGAGCGCCGGGATCGGCTGCGAACGCTGCTCTCCTCGTGTCGGTCGTCGTGCTTGGAGCGTGAAGCCGCCATGCTGATGGCCATCAAAGCTTCTTGCAAGCTTCGCGAGAAGGTGGACGAAGAAAGGGCAATACAACCACTGAGTCCCCTACCTGGCGTGCCACTGTCAGCGTATGAGCTAACAGACCCCTTTCGAGATGGGGTGTAAGAAGTCCGAACGGGGGGCTTTTGTGAAAATTGCTCGAGAGACGGTGGAAAGAAAACAGACGAAGCTCACAAGGAGACACTCGAGTTTATCCAGGTTCGGGCCCTCCTTACGAGTAATAGCCCTAGTCCTGCTTGTGTTATTCTCGCTGGTGTTCTTAGAGAAATCGAAAGAGCCAGGAACAAGGAACTCCCGGCCTCCAACCCTAAAGGAGGATGAACCAATCTAAAAGATCCAGCCAAGAAAATAGAACCAAAAAGAACTAACCGAAAGGAGTCGAACCCCCTCTCCCATGCACCCCAGCTACCTTTTATACTCGGGCTGGCTGGGGCGCATGGGACATACAAAAGTTTAGCCCAGTGAGTACACTGCCACATCGCATTTAATGCGCCTGTCACTATTCTTGCAGCACATTTAATGCCCTGGCACAGCCGTCTTCTCCCCCGCCTCGGGCCCCGCGCCCGCCGGCTCCGCCCGCTCTGCTGGGGTGGGAAATTGCACCGTGATGTCACTCGCCATTATGGCGCGCGTTGGGAACACACGCTGCCATACTGTGGCCTTCATTACCACCATTTAATGCGCACAATACGCATTAAGTGTCTCTGACCTTCTGTGCGGCTGCACAGGCTACCAGGTGGCCTCGGGAACTGAGCGCTAGTGGTGTGGACTGGGCGCCGTGCATCCGCCAGGCGACCACCTTGCTGACCGCCAGCGGCGTGGTCCGGACGCCACGTGTCCGTTGGGCGATCTGCTGCCGCCCGGTGGTGTGGCACAGTCTGCGTGTCCATTGGCGCCACCTTCTTGACCGCCCGGTGTGGTCGGACGCCACATGTCCGGCTGGCAATCACATACCGACCGCTGCATGGCCTGGTCGCCACTGTCTCCATTGGCGATCACGCCGCTGCCGCCCGGCGTGGCCTGGTCGCTAATCGTCATTGGCGTCCACCTTCTTGATCGCCCGGTGGCGTGGCTCGAACACCACTGTCATTGGCGATCACTTTCTTGGTGCCGGTGGCGTGGCTGGTTGCCACTGCCATTGGCGGCCACCTCACCGGCCAAACAGCAGCGTGGCCTGGACGCCACCTGTCCGTTGGTGGCTCTTACTAAAGTGGAGTGGGCACCCTGGTGTAGAATACACCGACAGTGTCATACAGCAATTAGGTATTTAACTAATCCCAGAATTAATCAACATAAGTTCTAACTAAATTAGCATGCAATACTTTGAAACAACATAATTTCAAAAGAATGGGCTCAACATGGTCAAAGCACAACTTGCCTTCAAAGAGTACTTGTTCTTGGTCTTGAGCTGGCTCCTGGGTCAACACCTCTCTTTCGAAGCACTCGGGTACTTCAACGTCTACCCGTAATGCGTGCAAATAGCAATAAATAAATAAAACAGTACAAAAATTGTTCAAAACTTCAAATAAGATTCATAAACAGAGAGAGCATAATTTTACAAATTTTTAGAATTTTTAATCGCCCAAATCGGAGTTGAAATGCAAAAGTTATAATTGTTTAAAGTTTAAAGAATCTATTAATTAAATAAAAACAGAGAAAATTTCATATTCAAAAATTAATTAAAATTCATATTTAAGTAGATCTCAATTTTATAAAAATTTAGAAACTGGAATCGCTCAAATCGGAGTTAAAATGCAAAAGTTATATGCGTTTGAAGTTTGAAAATTCAAATAAATCATTAAACCGAATTAACTCATTTATTTTTCTATTGAAAAATCCGATTTATGACGTCAGCACGGGATTTAATTTTCCACCGAATTATTTTTCTATTGAAAAATCGAATTATTGCGTCAGCCGGTACATGGACTCGATCCACGACCCGGGCCTGGTCCACCGTGGACTCGGCCCACGGATTCACGTGTCACTGACACGCGGGACCCACTGCTGACGTCAGCACGGCTCGGCCGAGGACGGCTGACACGCATGCCCCACGTGACGTCAGCATGACATCACGGGTGACGTCATGGAGACGTTGGGCCAGCCGCTGACATGCGGGCCCCTCGCTGACGTCAAGCACTGACGTCAGCGGCGATCGGGCGCGACCACGCTGACCGCGCCGGTTCGGCTCCCGCGCACGTGGCACAATCTGGGCCATTGATTTGAAAATCAACGGTCCAGATCAGATCTAACCTCACGCGTTCGGAAATAACGCGGTTGATCTGGACCGTTCGATCTTGATCGGACGGTCGAGATCCGATCGGGTTTCACCCCGCCTCTGAGGGTGATGTGGCTTGATCCGGCGCACGACACGTGGCTCAATCTACGCCGTTCGATTTCGATCGAACGGCCGAGATTACATCTAATGCTACAACGTGGGTTAACCCTAGCCGTACGATCTTGATCTAACGGCTGAGATCTATCCAAGCACGGTGCGGTTGCGGGCGACGTGGCATGATCTAAACCATTGGATCTAGATCTAACGGTTGAAAACAGATCTAAAACCGAAACGTGGAAATTTTACCTTCGGGCGACGTGGACGAATCTGGGCCTTTGGATCTTGATCGGACGGTGCACAAAGCTCGCGAGGTCGGCAATGTCCATGGCGGAGCTGGCTGGCCGGAGACGAAGACGACGACCACCCGAACGGCGTTGCATGCACGCTCCGGCGAAGTGGATGGTACCCCCCGACGCGGCTCGACGCGGCGGATCCGGATCTGGGCTCGGTGACGGCGGAGGATGGCGGACGGTGGCGGCTTAGGTGCGAAGGTCTAGGGCTACGGGTGCGCACGAAAGAGGACTACACGACAGGGGTGGCGGCGCATTAAATAGGGCCCTCGGCGTCCGTGAAAACCGCGGAAACCGAGGCCCACTCGGCGGCGGCGGCGGAATCCGAATTGGGTTCGGATTGGGCGACGTGGAGAAACACTGGCCGTTGGATCTCGATCCAACGGTCACGCGGCTAGTGCTCGGGCGCGACGCGGTTGGACCGAACTGCGTGGCGCGGCTGGCTCGGGTCGGACTCGGGCCCGGTCGCATGAACAGTGCAAACCCATTCGGCTATTTCCAGCGATTTTAATATTCAAAACAATTTCTAGAAATTCAAATAATTCTAGAAAAATAGCAAAATAATCAGAAAAATTCCAGAAAAATTCTGGAAAATGCTTTGAAACATTTTGGACTCAAATAAAATATTTCCAACAAAATTTTATTTGTAATTTTTAATTCTTTAATTAATTCAAAAGGAAATGAATTCAAATTAAGTCCAAATAAATTTCAAAAAATTCCAAAAATTCACCAAAGTGCAAATTTTCATTTAAATTCATGAAAAGTAAAAATTGGGGTGTTACACGAAACCTCGACTGAGATTTTTGAAATCTCGATTGAGATTTTAGATTTTGGATTTCGGAGTTCTACGAGATTCAAAATCTCAGCCGGTTAAATTTTTTTAAAAAATAAATAAATAAAATGCTACAGTGTATATACAAATTTCGGCGAGATGTCGACGATTTTGGCCGAAATCTCAATATTTTTTACCTGATTTTTATTTTTTGGGCGGATATGATTGGATTTAGATTTAAGATCATCCATAAAAATTTTATAATTTTTTTGATTTGTTTTAACCATTTTTTGGTTGGTTCAAAATGAAACGAAATCTCGGTGATTTCGGCCGAAATCTCGGATTTCCCGGTAAAAAACCCGGATTTGAAATTTAAATTTTAGATTTCGTCCAGATTTTATTTGAATTTCCAAAATCTGAAAGATCGGAATGACGATCAGGGGGTGAATGATCCCAACATAAAATTTCCCCACCTACTGGACAAATAGCATCCAACTAAAACCTCTCTTGCAAGGAATAAAGAACCTGGAGCAAAAATTCTTTCCTGGTGCAAAAGAGCAAATATGTGATCTAGGCTTGCCCGTGGGATTTTGAAGATCAAGATGAACTTGGATACCTTCCCACAAGTCACAGCAAGCTAGAGGTCACAAAGAAACCCATCAAAACACGATCAAACAAGGATTCATCAATGGAGGCACAAAAGATCGGTTTCTCACAAAACTCGAAACAAGGATTGCCTAGAGGATTGTGATATGATCTAAGTGAAGACTCATCCAATCAATCTCTCATCCTTGGCACTAAGAACCAGAAGCAACTAGAAGGAGGGGAGGCAAATCCAACTTGCGAAATTTAAATTGCGAGAATGTAAAGACTGAATTTAAATTGCGTAATGTAAAGACTGAATTTAAATTGCATAATGTAAAGGCATAATGTAAATGCAGAATTTAAATTCAGAGTGGAGAGAATGTTTTTGTATTTCTTTTCTTTGGAAGTTTTTACAAAGCCTCACTTCATGTGGGCAAAGCTCAAAGGAGCACCAAAAACCTCTAAGAAGAAGAGCACCCCTTCCCCTCTATTTATAGTGTTCTAGGATCAATTCCCACCCTTGAATGTCTTGCTTCAATCCTAAGCTAACTTCCAAGGTCAAGATTTGATCCCACACTTTCTCTCACATGGGTTGCACTGATTCACTTTTACACATGCTTTCTCAAAGCATCTTTAAGTGATCGATCCAACAACCCTCTCACAGAAGCTAACTTGACCACTACTTTAGCTCTAAAGACCAACAACTCCCTGGTCTACTAGACCTAAAAAGCCTAAAGCTTAGCAGACACTTTATCTTCTTGCCTCCTTGGACTGCACTGGCTCCATCTCCGGCGACCTCCGGCCATCTTGAACCTCCGGCAACCCTTGCCTAGTTCCGGCCTCCCTTCGCCTCACCATGACCACCAAACGGAGCCCTGCATCCATTATAGACAAGGAAAACACATCACATAACATTGCTTAAGGGTAATATTAAATTTTTGGTCATTTGCGAATGCACTTATCTTCATGATTTTTTATGATTTTTTCTGTTGCTAAAATGAAAAACTCGTCAACATAAAAAAGATGTGTCTTGAAATTCTCTACAACTTTCATGTAGACCAAATAATTTTGAGCATGGTAAGGCCTAAAAAATCACAAATTACAGAACAATCCGGCGCGGACAGTTTTTTTTTGGTCCGGCACAAATGCACTTACCTTCCAAATTTTCTGTGATTTTTTATGTTGCTCAAATGTGAAAGACCGAGATGGAGATCGGAGGGGGGTGAATGATCCCAAATAAAATTTCCCCCACTCAAAATACTCAAGACAATCCCGCAAATAAGATGGTGCTCCTCAAACTCGCAAAAACCCGCAAAATCGGGAACGACTAGACAACTATGTGTATCCCTAGCTTACATGGATGAGAACCATGAATCATTATAGGGATTTTTAAATCACCATCCTGGTTGTCAAGTGTCCAAAGCAAAGAAAGATCAATTCAAATACTTCTTTTCTAAAAAAGATCAAGCCAAAACACAGAATCCTCTTTTAGAAAAGCAAAAGCAGATTTTTCATGAATTGTCCTCACTTAAAGCAGGTGGATGGTGGAATTTTGTTGCTCCAAAATTTTTGGGAATTTTTCACCCTGTGAAAAGATGAGTCGTGAAGAACTCCACCAAAAATCACCAAACAAAGCCTTCTACAAAAATCAGGAAAAATCAAGGACTACGAACAGTCAGGATCTTCAATCAGGAATTTTGGGGCTCGGTTTTCACCTCATAGATCCCAAATGGTGCAACCAGTGGACTCCAAAATTTGTCCACAAATGGATATATGAGTCACGCACATTCTCCAAGAATAATAAATGAAAAAGGATTTTTTCTATATTTTTCTAAAAATCAAAGACTGACTGCTGCGCAAAGAACAAGTTCAGGACAGATTTGCAATCTTGATAGAAACTTGATCTCTAGTCTATCCTAGGGTGCAAGAAGGATGTAAAACCAAATGAGCACCCTCAAGACATCCTTGATCAACAACATTTAGAAGGAGAGGATGCAAATCCAAATTGCGAGAAAGTAAATTGCAAGAATTTACATGTGGGAAAGTAAATGCTGAATTTAAATTGCGTAAAGTAAAGACATAATGTAAATGCGGAATTTAAATTCACAAGAATGTACATAAAATCTTTATATTTTCTGTTTGGAAGGTTTACAAAGCCTCACTTCATGTGGGCAAAGCTCAAAGGAGTAACTCAAACCTTCAAGTGAGGGAGGACACCACTCCCCTCTATTTATACTACTCTAGGGCCACCTACCACCCTTGGATGAGTCCCAAACCCTAGGGCACTCCACCAAGGGCTAGGATTAACCCTCTCATTTCACCCCACGCATGGGCTTTACATGGGCCACATTGGCCATACATGGGTTTTAAACACAACCCGATCAACCCGATGCAACGGGCCTTCATCCGCCGGACTTGACCGCTCAGTTTCCTCCTCTTCGAGCCTCCAACCTGAACCGGAAACCTTGAGCCACCTCAAGTCCATTTCCATAACATCCAAGTGATCCTGGTTTGAGCCCAACCATCTCGTCGGCATCCTCGACCGCTCCGGACCTCGGTTATTCCAACCTAGTCCCGGTACTCACCAACGACCATAGCTGCCTCAGGAACCTGTTCCACAAGGAACAAACCATTTTGCACATACCACAATGCACATACCTTTTTCTTCCTGCATGTTAGTCCACAATTATCATTAATTCAAACATGCAATACCGAGTCAAATCAAACTCAAACCTGAGCACACCTTGCTCAAATAAAGTCAAATACTCATCACAAATATGGATGGACCTCCACATGGTCTTTCAAAATGAAAAACTTGTCAATATGAAAAAGATGAGTCTTGAAATTATCTACAATTTTCATGTAGACCAAATAATTTTTTGAGCACGGGAAGACTTCTAAAAATGCAAATTACCATAAGGTGTCAAAGTTGGTCCGGCGCAAATGCAATTTTCGCAATGATTGGTCTGGCGCAAATACATTTGCCTTCCCGATTTTTTATCATTTTTGTTGTTGCTCAAATGAAAAACTTGTCAACATGAAACAGTTGCGTCTTGAAATTCTCTACAACTTTCATGTAGACCAAATAATTTTTTGAGCACAGGAAGACCATCAAAAATGTGATTTACTGCAAGGTGTCAAAGTTGGTCCGGCGCGAAATAAAACGGTCCGACGCAAACGTGATTTTCTCTGTTTGTAAAACTACTTGGTCCGGCGTAAACATGATTTTTCACCCTTTGGTCCGGCGCAAACGTGAAACTCTCTGTTTGCAAACGTTTTTGGTCCGGCGAAAACGTGAAACTCTTTGTTTCTTGACCCGATGCGAAAAAGATGATCCGGCGCAAATGTAAAGTCATTCCTAACTTGGTCCGGCGCAAACATAGGTCATTTCTAAACTTAAATCAAACTCAAATCTGAGCAATCCAAGCTCAAATTAAGTCAAATACTCATCACACACAAGGATGAACCTCCACATGGTCCTTCAAAATCTCACCGAGATTTCGGAATTCGAGTAGTTCCAAGATTTATTCCAAAACGAGATTTGTATCCTTGGCCCTTTCTCTTCATTGGTTCCTTGGAAGGGAGAAAGACCCCCTGAATGCTAAGTTAATTGGCTTCGTTATCTTGTTTCTCTTATTAGTGAGCGGACAGAATCCTAACTGAAGTGTTTCCGTTTCAGCATGTGTAATGGCCGATGGAATGAATGGGAAATTTTTTTGCTAGTCCTTTGGTTGTTGCGATCGTATATTAGATATCATAATTTAAATAGTTGATGCTGTCGAATATTTCTTGTGCTGCTTTCAGTTTTTTAGATTCAGATCGACTTCACTGGTTTCAGTTGGTCACTATAGCATTGCGCCGAGTGGGTGAAAAAAAAGCCCTAGGAATGTTGGAGTTAATGCTGTTTTGAGAAGAAATATAGGTGTTGATTAGTTATTTTAGTACATATTGTTGAGAAATTTTGAACTGCTCTTATGCCAATCTCCTTCAATCATCATTTGTTTGTGAAAATTGCTACATTTTAGACCTACACTAGTAAAGTTGTCAAAACTGAAGGTACCGTTGACAGACAAAGAAATTATTATGGTTACATTATCAACATGGCGTTTTCCAACTAGCTAGCATATGCCTATAACTTGGAAAAGACATCTTACACAGTCGCAACTTGCAAGTTTTGTTACGAACTTCTGTATGCAGTGCTGCCTATGTTTTTTTTTTTCTTAAAAACATTTCTTAAAAGGCAGTAAAAAATGACTGTCCAAAAAATCAGTGAAATCTTGGGTGATTAGAACATAAATTGAAATCTCGGGCGATTAGCAAAAAATGTCTTCTAGAATTCACCAAGCCCCCAATTACCTCGATGGGGTTGGTGTTGATGAGGACAAGAATGGCATGACTGACGGCAATCAGAAACTTATGGGCTGTTTGGTTGCCTGCATGCACAGAGATTTGCATCTACAGATGCAGAATCTTGCTTTTTTCTCGTGTTTGGTTGCCTGCATCTAGTTTTGAGCCTGGCTCTCTGGATGCAAGATTCTTCATGCAGCTCTGGCCTGAGATACGTAGAAAATGGGCGTATCTCCTGGATGCACCTCGTGTTCTGCAAATGGACCATCACAACCATGCATGTGGTGCCACGTGGGTATGTAAGTTTCTTTTTCTTTTTTGTTTATATCTTTTGATTAGCATCTCCGACACGAACCGATTTCAAAAATGGGTTCACGACATTTTTCGAACAAAACTAGACCACACTTGCTATATAAATTTCAAAATATTTAAATTTCAAAATACTTGCCTCCTAAACACTCAACCAAACACCGTCTCAGATCTCAGTGCATCCTCAGATCCCATCGGCTGGTGAGTGGAACGGACCAGGCTCGCGAGAGAAGGCAACCAAACAGCCCATTAGGGATTCACGTCGGACAACGGAAGTCAATGGATAGGGTGACTCTAATAGTGGTGTGGTCGGCGAGGACAAGAGGAGGCAAGAGACGGTAGTAATACGGAGTTTATACCGATTCGGTTTTTAAAATAGTATACTTAAGTATCGACCTATACTGACATACTATTTTAGATTTAGTATAATAATATATATTTATAAATACACACATATCTAATTATATGTACACCAAATTTCACTTATCATATTACCCAAATACATGGTAGTACGATCTAATATAACATATAATTTAATATATCATATTGGCCTCAAAAAAGCTGATTATTTGCCAACGGGAAGATTCTGGATAGCTTCTCTGAGAATCAGAAGCTGATTTCTGTATAGAATCAGAATCTGGCTGAAATCTGATTCTCACTGATTCTTGCTGATTCTCGCCAGCTCGGTCCGAAACCTAGAAGTTGTAGCCGGCTCGACCCGATTCTTCCATAATCAGAAGCAACTTCTCCCATAATCCAGAATCTATAATCCAGAAGTTGTCCCGAAGGGGGCCATTATCAATTCTACCGGCATGACTGGTATTAGGCCGGTATTAACCTATATGACCAGTATTGATCGGTAGCGAGGCCAGTACAGTATATAGAATTACTTTCTATCGGTTTAGATGCTAAAGTGATACATACCGACTAGTATGTAACGATATTAATAACTATGGACGGTAATGGTCACACCCTAGGAGGGGAGTATTAGGGTTGTTGGAGACCTAAACGTTGTTGCGGTGGGAATCTAATGCAATGGTTTAAAGTTTTATTGTTTTTTCAAACTACCGAGATATAGATAATCATTGAAAGAAATTATTTACAGCACACTAGGTCAGACATTTTACTATGCAAACAGCCTCTCTTAAAGTTATAATTTAATATTTTTAAGATAGAACTACTAATCATTTCATTTCTCTAGAATAGAAGAAGACAATAGTGATGGTGGTAACACGATGGTGGTACGTCTCCATATTTTTAAAAAATTATAAAAAAGCAATATAAGAGCATAAATTTTTTTACCTTTCTAAAAATTCTGTTAAAAAAATAGTGAAGCTCCAGTGGGCATGAGATGTGATGCTATGAAGGCGGCGCAAGGGTGTAAGTTGAACAGGCGATGATATTAGCACAATATGGTGTGAGTAATATAATATTTGCGAATTGCTAAGTGGTACTTGAATTTTTTTTAGTTTGTGAGCACTCAATTTTTTTTTTGCCTATAGAGTATTTAAAATATGAGGAGGGATGATAAATTGATTCCATTAATTAAATCTAGATCTAAAGACTTAAAATTTGAGTGCTATTTAACAAAAAAAAAAAAACACTTCCTAGACACCTCCTAATATTTTTTATAACATTTAGTACTGAAAAAAATGCATATTTCATCCAACGATGAAGGGCTGACGACGTGCTGCACCTGTAGTCTTGTATAGAAAAGCACTTAAAAACAGAAAAAGACGAAGACAAACGAGAAGATAACATGCAAAAACCCAACCCTCCCTCGAACCTCTCCTTCTCCCACCCATGGAGCTCCTCCTTCCCTTGCCCTCCCTCCTCCCAAAATCCCACCTGTTCCCACCCCAACTCCCCTCGAGGCCACGCCATGGCCGCCTCCAAGAACCCATCATGGCATTCGCCCAAGCTCCTCCCCTCCCGCTCCTGCTTCAAGAGACGAGAAGCGCCCATGTCCCCCACCACACCCGGCCCGTCCAAGAGCCAATAATCCAAACCCACCCACCCAGTTCTTCCGCTCGCAGAGAGCCCCAGTTTGTCTCGGAGACCAAGCTCATCACGATGAATTCCTGCGTGGGGCGCCTGGGCGACGCCCGCAAGGTGTTCGACGGAATGAGCCACAGGGACCTGCTCGCCTGGTCGGCCATGATCGGCGCCTACGCCACCAGGGGCATGTACAGTGAGGTTCTTGCGCTTGCGGTGGGCATGGTCAGTGAAGGGGTGCTCCCCGACAGGTTCTTGATCACCCGGATTTTACAGGCGTGCGCGTATGCCGAGGACCTGGAGCTCGGGAGGGCGCTGCACTCCATGGCTATCCGGAGAGGGTTTATGGGGAGAGTGAAGGACGTGCCGGTCGGGAACTCGGTGCTGGTGATGTATGTCAAATGTGGAGAATTGGGGCGTGCGTGCACGGTGTTTGAGAAGATGGGGCAGCGGGACTTGGGAACGTGGAACTCGATGATTTTTGGGTGTTGCCAGTCTTGTGAGTGGGAGGAGGCACGAAGGCTGCTTGATGCTATGAGGCGGGAAGGGACTGAGCCGGGGATTGTCACGTGGAATACATTGATTTCGAGCTATGCTAGGTCTGGAGAGCTTGATGTGGCGGTGGAGCTGCTGGAGGAGATGGAGGAGTCTGGAGTAGAACCAGATGTTGTCACGTGGACTAGCCTTGTGTCAGGTTTTGTTCGAAGTGATAGAGGGGATGAGGCACTTCAATGTTTCATCCGGATGCGTCTTGCTGGAGTGGAACCAAACGGTATGACTATTGCAAGTGCCATCTCAGCTTGTGCAAGTTTGAAGTTACTAAGCCAGGGAAGAGAGCTCCATGGCCATGCCATTAAGGTTGGTAGTGTTAACAATGTACTCTCAGGGAATTCCTTGGTTGACATGTATGCAAAATGTGGAGAAATAGTTGCAGCTAGGAGAATATTTAACAAGATACCTGAGAAGGATATCTTCTCCTGGAATTCAATGGTTTCAGGGTATGCACAAGCAGGCTATTGTGGCAAAGCGTATGAACTCTTCCGTAAGATGGAGAACTATGGTGTTCGGCGCAATGCGATAACGTGGAATACAATGATCTCAGGATACATAAGAAATGGGGATGATGAGAGAGCTTTTGAGCTGTTCCAGATGATGGAAAGCTATGGAGTAAAAAGGGATACAGCTTCTTGGAACATACTCATTGCTGGATCAGTGCATAATGGTTATTATGATAGAGCCTTAAGAATATTCCGGCAGATGCAATCACTTCCTATGAGGCCTGACTACATTACAATCCTAAGTATCATTCCAGCATTTACAAACCTAGTTGCGGCATGGAAAGTACGGGAGATCCATGCCTGTATTTTTCACCACAATTTAGAAATAGATGGCAAAATTGCAAATGCACTTATAAATGCCTATTCAAAATCTGGTGATCTTGCTGGTGCTCGTGCTGTTTTTGACAGGCACACCTCAAGGAACATTATTTCCTGGAATTGTATCATGCTTGCACATTTGCTGCATGGTTCTCCAAATGAAGTGTTGTATCTCTTCTGTCAAATGAAGCAAGAAGGCATCCTGCCAGATCATACAACTTTGACTGCTGTTATCAAGGCCTATGGTCTCGAGGGAAAGGTATCTGAAGGGAAAGAAATATTACTCAATATGGTCAACGATTACAATATAACTCCAGATTTAGATCATTATGCAGCAATGGTAGATCTTCTTGGCCGATCAGGAAGACTGCTAGAAGCATATGAACTTATTGATGAGATGCCACTCACCCCCAATTCAACAGTCTGGGATGCATTTCTTACTGCAGCAATAATGCATGGAAATGTAAGACTGGCACACCTGGCAGCTAGAGAGCTGTTAGTGATTGAGCCTAAAGATCCTAGAATTCAAAGGCTAGTTTCTTGTCTGCAAGATCTTGCTGGAAAATCTGTTGATGTGCCAAAGATGATGGTGCCCAACAAAGGAAGAATGTTGGATGATGTCGAGAGTTGTTCTACAGAAATCAGAAACAGGGTCTATTTGTTCTCAACTGGTGATAATGTTGTCATAGAGCATACAGTAGCTGAACTAAAGTTGATGATGATTCAAATGGGAGTATCTATGCTTGGCATCGGTAATGGAACTCTAGATGTGGAAGAAGAAAAGGAAGAAGTTGATGGAATCCATTGCGAGAAGCTAGCAATTGCTTTTGGGATTTCTAATTCCCCTCATTTCAGAAACATACGGATAATGAAAACTGCAAGGATGTCTAGCCATTGCCACACCTTTGCCAAGTTAGTTTCAAAGAAATACGAGCGGCAAATACTGATCAAGGATCCAAAGTGTTTGCATAAGTTCAAGGGTGGAAAGTGCTCTTGTGAAGATTATTGGTGAATACAACTGGTACAAGTCTACTGGGCAAAAGATGTTGCCAAATGGCCATGCCTGAACAGGAATACACACAGCTAACTTCTTGAACAGGTGTTCATTTTGTTTGATGTCACTTGTGAGAGGAGTTGCCTTGTCTTGGAATTTCACTGACATTACAGATCTCTTCAACATTGGTTTAAAAGTAGGTGTTCGTTGCAAACACTTTTTTTGCAAATCCTTTTGCTGCTTGCTGACAGTTTCTCACTCTTGTAGAGTGCACACTCGGAAGATAGCCTGTCCAAGAATTCTATCTTGACATAAAAATATTTACTATCCTGTGGTAACAGAAAGAAGAGTGAGGTTATTGTGGATGCATTGGAAAGTAGATCACTCCATGTGGTTACTCAGCAGCATCATTTCATGAAACAGTTTGGCACACAAATATTCAGCACAACCTTTTTTAGCTGTTGTCCATTGATTTCAGTGGTTAAGATCGTCCAAATTTGTGCTTATGATTCAATCATTTTGGCGAATACTTTTATGCATATGACGAAAGGAATTCACTGATAATCTTCAGTAAGTTAATTCTACGAAGTATACAGGGCATGCTATTATTGGTTGGAACTTATGTCATGGAATCTCTAAATTTTAATAAGAGTTAATAAGAACTTTAATTAGAGTCCTTGTTGGAAGCAGTAAATTGTGTTCCATTTTATATATTATGTTATATCTCTGGCACACCTGAACTTTCAGGTGAGTTAATAGCTTGTTTTCACAGTAAGTGGGATAGGATGTCAGAAAAAGAAGGTTGACAAATGTATGCTTATCTATAATTCCAACTAGATATATAAAAAAGTTCTTGTAAGCTATCAGAGTGAAATCTCATAAACCCCACTAAAATTTATTTCATGTGTTAGGGTGTTTCTCTCCATCACATGTATGCATGCGTGTTATTTGAAAAAATTGCCCATAGGGCTGCCAGAAGCAAACTTTCAATTAAAGTTTCAGCATTTTAGCGGTCGCAGGCAGCAACATGTCCTGTTTAAAATTAAATTTGAGTTATTTTGGTTTCTAAATTTTGCCAATACCATATATGCCCCTATCTGTTTTCCCTCTTTCTGGTGAAATACTTATACCAATATCCTTTTGCAGGTTCAGAAGCTTGAATGGGCAAATGTAACATGACATCAAAGAGTTATTGGTTTCAATGGAGGATCCTTCAAGTGGTCTCCATTTTACACTGCTGTCTCAAATAGGAACAATCTAGATAGGTTTGCCTACTACCATAAACCTTATTATTGATATGGAGGCTACAAAAATATTAGCTAGATTCATTTGGTCCATCTAACATTGTGGAGGCTTTGGTCTTAGAACAGTGATTTGAGTCATTACTGTTGCGCTGGACTGGGAGATTAGCGCAACCCGTAAGATTCCCAATCACTTTTCCAAACCGTACTTGGATTGAAGCCAATTAATCGGCAAGCACTTGACTTAGGTGCTTGGGGGCCAATCGATTGAATCCAATCCGAGCTTTCCGCATATGTGTTTAATGCTAGTTCCCTGGATCAGTAGCCTAGCATCCACATATTTCCAATCAAGATGCATCACAACCACACTCATATATGTAATTATCTGATTCACAATTTAAAGGTAGAGCTAATACAGGTGCTTAGGTTTACAGCTTACGGTCGACCGGCCTAAAACAAACCAAAAGGCGCTCAACAACAGCGGAAATGCAAAAGGACTTTGCGGTGTGCCGTCACCACCCATATACAACCGACTAGGGAAAAGACCTAGTTAACCCTCGGCGGATCCATCAAACTCTGTCATGAACTGAGAATCGTCGATCGGATCTGCTATACCTTCTTCTAGCCAAAATTTGTGAGCAAACGGTGAGTACACGTATGTACTCGCAAGACTTTAGTGTATAGAAGCATTACTATAAATGCAAGGTTACAACAATGGATGTATTTCTACATTAAGTCTGATTTGAGTACAAAGCAAAATTTATTTGCAATAGAATAATTAATTTCGAAATCACTCGTAGTTTATATGGCAATTGAAAAGAGAGTAATTGAATGCAAACGATGAGCATAATTTTCGAACCATAAACCAATTAACCAACCAACCCAAAACCACGAACCGATATCCACACCATGCCTAGACCATTTCCTTGAACCAAGTCCCCAAACCAACCCACTTTTCGAACACTTTTTCGAACCAAACCCAAAACCAACAACTAGAACCAAAGTCTATACTTGACAGCACTTCCTAAGCTGCTCATGACCGTGAGCACGGTTAATCGATTAGGTTATTTATCTATAGAGATTGTACACTTTACCCATATGACACTTTCTAGTAATCATGCTATTCATGCCACGCGATACTCATCGTATCCGTTTTGCTAAATCGTGACGAGATTTTCCAAAAGGTGAGGATTTACCCCTTGCACCAGACCGGTAATGTGCCTCCCATGCTTCGGCAACAGAGGCGCCTCGACCACACGATGGTTCCGCGACACATCACCCTAGCCCTCTCCGTAGCAAGGCATTCACCGTTGTATTGGGTAAACTCCCACCTCGACGCCTCGACGAGGGAGTCCCTAGAACACACCGCTACCATAAGTATGTCCATACTCTTCTGCCTCCTAATGGTGCAAGGTCAAATCGTTTCTAATTTATTAAGTCAAGGCTATCCCATACTAGCACATGTGGTTGCACTGTTTGACTCAGTTATAGCATCAAGTTCAGTCCTTAGGATAACTCAGGCGAGATATTCAAAAACCACTTGCTATGGCCATAGAGGCTGGTCACTAGCGGTCCCTTGGAGCTCCCACTAGCCCACGCACTCCCCCATAGCAAGGCAAACCACCACAAAAACCAACTCAAGCCAATTCTAATTCCAGCAACACCATCCATCTCGCCCATGTCTAAAACACTCCATTGTTTTCCATTCTTACCCACAACCAATTCCCGACTTTCCAAACCATAACCTAACACAGAACCATGAACCAAATCCAAACCACCGACAATTTCCAAGAGGGATCATAGTGATTGAATCGTATCCTCTTGCAATACATTTTACTGAAGGAATCAATCCAGGATCGCAGCCCTGAAATCACCCTGATGAGTACTGTAGCTAAACTAGCAATATTCAGAAAACAGAGCAGAGCATAGAACGGAGGATAGTGGGGCAAATTTTCTTCTTCATGTTAATGCACTCAAGGATTCAACATTACAGCTTAACAAAACACCTACTTAATGGAATAAATCACACATCGTACCATCCTACGATCCACAAAAGACGCAACTAACTGAGACAGTGCCTACTGCCTACTGCAAAGGTTCTGAACTTTCACACACGCGGTGCTACATCTACTCCTAACTGCTTCTTCCCATGTCGCGCAAGACTCAGGCATCACAGCTAGATTTGCAGGGTTCCTATTATCGTTATCGTGATTTTCGGATGAACAATGATTTTCGATAATCGCAAAAATCGAGCCGAAAATCGGTCGAAAATCGCATAGTTTCAAAAATCAAATTTTTTTGAAAAAATTTAAAAATCATCGATTTTCGCTCGATATTTGGCGATAATCACGATATTTTGGGCGATAATCGCAATATTTGCCTCGAAAATCAACCGGACAAATGAACTTCCTTGTGTGTCGATTTTTTGAGCGATTTTCGCTCGATATGTCTCAATAATCGCGATATTTGCGTCATATAATTTTTTTTTGAATTTTTGAATTTTTTGAATTTTCTCGGTTTACCGATCGATAAACCATTTCGTGCCGCGTCGATTCGTGCGATTATCGACGATAATGTGAACCATGGGCTGGAGATCTCTGATTCCTAGCGGATAATGCATTGTGGCAAACTTCCCTGCCGGCAGTGCCTTTGTCAATATGTCAGCTCTGTACTCTTCAGTGCAAACAAACTCAACATTGATTTGCCCTTCTTCAACACATTCTCAAATGAAATGAAAACGTGTTTCTATATGTGTGCTCCTTCCATGGAACACTGGATTTTTCATCAAAGCAATTACAGACATTGTCCACGAGAAGTCTCACCGGTTTCACCTCATGCCCTGTTAGTTCTTTGAGTAGATTCCTCAGCCACGCCCCTTGACATGCTGCAGCAGTGGCAGCCATGAACTCGGCTTCACAAGATGACAAGGCGTTTGTCCTTTGCTTCTGTGAAGTCCATGATACAAGATGATCACAGATATAAAAAAAACCATACCTCCCGTACTCTTACTGTCATTTAAGTCTCCAGCAAGATTGCTATCACTATAGCTAGTAATCACCTCTTCACTTCGCCTTTTTGGATAGACCAAACCATAGTGTAAAGTACCCTTAAGTACCTTAATATTTGCTTCACTACTCTGTAATGAATCACAGTTGGTCGTTCCATATACCTGCTAGCTATACCAACAACAAAGGATAAATCAGGTCGTGTGTGTAGAAGATATTGTAGACACCCCACAATTCTTCTGTATTCAGTTGCATCTACTGCCTCCCCTTTTGTGTCCTTGTGTAGTTGATGTTTCTGCTCCATTGGTATCTTTGTTGGATTACATTCAGCCATTCCAAACTGGTCCAACACCTTTCTAGCATATGAGGTTTGCTTGAGTGTCATTCGGTCCTCCTCTTGGGTTACCTCAATCCCAATCCCAAGGTAAAAACTGAGTAATCTGAGGTCACTCATTTCAAATTCATTCCTCATTTGATGCTTGAATAAGGCAATTTCCTCAGCATTTTCTCCGGTGACTACCAGGTCATCAACATAAACACCGACAATCAATCCAATCTGCCCATGTCCTCTGGTGTACACGGGTTGTTCATGATCACATTTGATGAAATCAAGCTGCTTCAAGGTTCTGTCCAGCTTGATATTCCACGCCCAGGGAGCTTGACGCAGACCATACAAAGCTTTCTTAAGCCTGTAAACCCACTATTCCTTCCCTTTGACAGCAAAACCTCCAGGTTGCTGCACATGCACTTCCTCTTCGAGATCCCCATACAAGAATGCAGTTTTGACATCAAAATGGTGTACCTCCCAGCTGTTAGACAGTATCCTGATATGCCTTGTATAGACATTAGGCTTTTCCTTTATACCCTCATGTGTGTGTATATATATATATATATATATATATATATATATATATATATATGTATATATATATATATATATATTGGCCCATTGGCCTCATAATGAATACAAGTGCTATTCATAACATGGTATCAGAGCCAATCTAAGTTATCTTTCTGGCGTTGCACTTGCGCCGCCTCCTCCCGCACACATGCACTCGGCGACTCTTCTTGTCACCTCTGTTTTTTCTTGGCAACCGGCGGACGTCCTCCACGCTGGCCTTCCGATCTGTGTCGCTTTTCCTCTCCAAAGCCGGCTAGTCCGCCCCGCCTTCGTGCGAACGTAACTGCGACCGTCGACTTCGCTGCTTCGTCAACATCGCCGGCTTCCGTGCCTGTCAACGCTTGCGGGTTGATGCTTGCGGGCCGAGGCTGCCAACGAGCTCGGTCGCCTTCGCCTTCCGCGAACACCGGCCTCCTCCTCATCTCCGAGCGCCGGCACCGGTCGATTTGCCCGCCGAACGGTGTTGTCTTCGCTTCCGCCGGCGTTGTTCGACTAGCCGACGGAGTGCGCCGCCGTGGTTTCGCTCCAACCTACCGAGGCTCTGTTGGTCGGATCTACGATTCCCCGTCTTCTGCGCGTTGCCCAGCCTTCTCGCCTTTCCGGCCGACGCCGCCGACTGATGCCGCTCGGACTTGACGCTGCTCCTCTGCTTCAATCGGATTGGGCTCCTCTGCTTTAATCGAACTTGGGCTCCTCTGCGAGTTGGTTCTAACAACCATTTTGGGTCCTGTTTTTGTGGCTTTAGGCTTTAGTCAGTAAAAAAAAATGTCGCTGTCTTCAGGCTCTTCTTTGGGGACTGTTTTTGTTCCTCGATGCCTAGTTATCTTCGATGGTCTCAATTATCGAGACTGGGTTCTTCACATGCGCCTTCACATGCGTGGTCAACGCCTTTGGGAGTTTCTTACCGGCAAGCTATCATGTCCGCCTCGTCCAACTCCCCCTGCCACGCCTGTTATCCCCAAGGAGGCGAATGACGCTACTCGCCAGAAGATCACTGATGATTATACCGATGCTGTGGAATCTTTTCAGACTCAGTTTACTGCTCACAAGACATGGATTGATGAAGATGCTCGTGCCTCTGCTATTTTGGTTGCTAGCATGGAGGTGCATCTTACTGGTGACATTGTTGCTTTGTCTTTAGCACAGTTGATGTGGGCGCATCTTCGCGATCGTTATGAGCCAGCTGGAGACTCTCTGTACCTTTCTGTTGTACGACTTCAGCAAGGTGATTCTACTGTGGACGAGTTCTATGCGTAGTTGTCTTCGGTGTGGCGTCAGATTGATTCCCTCGGACCGGAGGTTTTCCGAACCTGCCAGTGCTGTCAGCGTCAGCACTCTCATTTGGAGCTTCGCTGTATCTACGACTTCCTGACACGTCTTCGGGCTGAGTTCGAGAAGATTCGTGCCCGGCTGGTTGCTCGTCATCCTCGTGTCACTCTGTTGGAGGCTCTTGCAGCTATTCGTACTGAGGAGACTCGTCTTCGTGTCGCAGGCCTGCTGGTGTCTCCCTCAGTTTTGGCGGCGCCTCGCTCTACTCCCCCGACAGTGACGCCTACTCCAGTTCCAGCCACTAGGGGTGGAGGCCTTCACTGCACCTACTACAATAAGAACGGACATGTGGAGCAGTTCTGCTACAGGAAGAAGAAGGACCTTGCTCATCAAGGTGGACGCCCTTCTAAGGGCGCTGGACTCTGGGCGCCTCACCTCAGCAGACTTTTGGTTCTGACTCTACTAAGGAGATTCTTATGTTACTGCGTCGCATGGCTACCACTACACCAACAGGTTCCACTGGTTCTGCTACTCAGTCTTCTAGCAAGAAACCACCACCCTCATCAGGTATCACAGCATGGATTCTTGACTCTGGAGCTTCTTTTCATATGACATTTGATCCCTCGAGTCTTCATTCAATTAGTCCTCTTGTTGCTCCTATCACTGTGCAGACCGCAGATGGTACTTCTCTTTCTGTTGTAGGACGAGGCAGTCTTTTGTCATCCTCCTTTCATGTTCCTGCTGTTTCTTATGTTCCCAAACTGATCATACAGCTTATATCCATTGGCCAGCTTACTGATCATGGTTGTCGCGTTATTCTTGATTCTGACTCTTGTTGTGTTCAGGATTGCCGTACGGGGGCTCTAGTTGAGACTGGCCCTCGCCGCCATGACCCTCAGCGTCTTTGGGAGCTTGACTGGCTTCATCTACCTTCCGCTGCCTCTGCTAGTCTCTCTATTTCCTCGACTGCTTCAGCATCCGTTGCTTCTTCTACCGGGACTTTTGCTCAGTGGCATCACCGTTTGGGCCATCTTTGTGGTTCGCGTCTGTCTTCTTTAGTTCGTCGTGGTCTTTTAGGCTCTGTGTCTGGTGATGCCTATTTACATTGTACGGGTTGTAAACTTGGCAAACAGCTACAACTCCCCAACCATTCTAGTGAGTCTATATCACAGCGTCCTTTTGATCTTGTTTATTCTGATGTTTGGGGTCCGGCTCCTTTTGTTTCAAAAAGGGGTCATCGATATTATATTCTTTTTATAGATGATTTCTCTCGCCACACTTGGATATATTTTATGTCCTCTCGTAGTGAGGTTTCATCCATCTATAAGAATTTTGCCACCATGATTCGCACTCAGTTTGATTCTCCCATTCGTGTTCTCCGTGCTGACTCGGCAGGGGAGTATCTTTCAGGCGCTTTTCGTGCTTTTCTTGCTACACAGGGCACTCTTTCTCAGTTTTCCTGTCCTGGTGCTCATGCTCAGAATGGTGTGGCTGAGCGTAAGCATCGTCATCTTCTTGAGACAGCTCGTGCTCTTATGCTTGCTTCCGTTGTTCTACCTCACTTCTGGGCTGAGGCTGTTTCCACTGCCACCTACTTGACCAATATCCAACCTTCTTCTGCTCTTAAGGGTGGGATCCCAGTTGAGCGTCTTTGTGGCATGCCTCCTGATTATTCTGGACTTCGCCTTTTTGGGTGTGTGTGCTATATTCTTCTTACACCTCGTGAACGCACCAAACTGACTGCTCAGTCTATTGAGTGCGTTTTTCTGAGATATAGTGCTGAGCATAAGGGATATCGTTGCTGGGATCCTGTTGGCCGACGGATGCGGATCTCATGGTATGTCACTTTTATTAAGTCTCGTCCCTTCTACCCTTGTTCTTCTACCTCCCCTACATCCCTTGTTGAGCCACTGTCTTTCCTGACTTTTCCTGATACTCCAGTTATCACTTTTCCTCTTTCACAATCAGCGTCTCCTTTATCGCCGGTTTCTTCTCCACCGTCCTCTCCTCCAACGGTCTCTTTAGATATTGTTTCTCCCTATCCTCTCCACTACACTCGTTGTCCGCAAGCTGAGGAGCCTTCTGATGTGCCATCTTCTCCTTCTGATGAGCCATCTTCTTCAACGTCTCCTCGTTATGCTCTTCGCGATCGACAGTCTATTCGGCCTCCTGAGCGTCTTGGCTTTGTTGGTGCAGCTCTGGCCGAGCCGACTTCTTACCATGATGCTGTTAGTCATCAAGAATGGCAGCATGCGATGGCGGAGGAGCTTGCTACCCTTGAGCGCACTGGCACGTGGGATCTTGTTCCACTTCCTCCACGTGTCTGTCCCATTACTTGCAAATGGGTCTATAAGATTAAGACTCGCTCTGATGGTTCTCTTGAGCGCTACAAGGCTTGTCTTGTGGCTCGTGGTTTTCAGCAAGAGCATGGTCGTGATTATGATGAGACCTTTGCCCCTGTGGCTCACATGACCACTGTTCGCACTCTTCTTGCTGTCGCCTTTGTTCGTGAGTGGTCCATCTCTCACCTTGATATCAAGAATGCCTTTCTTAATAGTGAGCTGCATGAGGAGGTCTATATGCAGCCACCACCAGAGTATTCTGTTCCTGAGGGCATGGTTTGTCGGCTTCGTCGCTCTCTTTATGGGCTCAAGCAAGCCCCTCGTGCTTGGTTTGAGCGTTTTTCTTTTGTGATCACTGCTGCTGGTTTCTCTGCAAGTGCTCATGATCTTGCGCTCTTTGTTCACACTTCTTCTCGTGGTCGGACTCTTCTCCTTCTCTATGTTGATGACATGATCATTACTGGCGATGATTCTCAGTATATTGCCTTTGTAAAGGCTCGTCTTAATGAGCAGTTTCTTATGTCCGATCTAGGTCCTCTTCGATACTTTCTTGGGATTGAGGTTTCTTCTACATCTGAGGGATTCTTTCTCTCTTAAGAGAAGTATATCCAGGATCTTCTTGATCGTGCTTCTATCATTGATGAGCGTACAGCCGAGACTCCCATGGAGCTCAATGTTCACCTTCGACCTACTGATGGTGAACCTCTTGAGGATCCTACTCGCTATCGCCATCTTGTTGGGAGTCTTGTTTACCTTGGTGTCACTCGTCCTGACATTTCATATCCAGTCCATATCCTGAGTCAGTTCGTTTCTGCTCCCACTCAGCTCCACTATAGTCATCTTTTTCGTGTTCTACGATATCTTTGTGGAACTATCTCTCGCCATCTTTTCTTTCCATGCTCCAGCTCTTTATAGCTCCAGGCATACTCTGATGCTACATGGGCTAGTGATCACTTTGATCGTCGGTCCCTTTCTGCTTACTGTGTTTTTCTTAGTGGTTCTCTCATTGCTTTGAAGACTAAGAAGCAGACAACAGTTTCTCGTTCGAGTGCTGAGGCTGAGTTGTGGGCTATGGCTCTTTTGACAGCAGAGGTTACTTGGCTACGGTGGTTGCTTGAGGATTTCGGTGTTTCTGTTTCTACACCGACTCCTCTTTTATCTGACAGTACGGGTGCTATCAGCATTGCCAGAGATCCAGTGAAGCATGAACTCACCAAGCATATTGGTGTTGATGCTTCTTATATGCGGTCACAGGTACAGGATCAGGTTGTGTCTCTTCAGTATGTGCCTTCAGAGCTTCAGTTAGCAAATTTCTTCACGAAGACACAAACTAGAGCTTATCATCACTTTTACCTCTCCAAACTCAGTGTTGTATTAACCATGAGTTTGAGGGGGGGGGTGTTAGACAGTATCCTGATATCCCTTGTATAGATATTAGGCTTTCCCTTTATACCCTCATCTACATGTATATATATTGGCCCATTGGCCTCATGATGAATACAAGTGCTATTCATAACACCAGCTTCGATTTGCTGCAATTGCAAAGATGAGTCGCACGGTGTCTAGTCTAGCCACCGGCGCAAAGACTTCATCAAAATCAACACCCTGTTTTTACACATATCCTTTTGCGACTAGACTGGCTTTGCACTTGATAACTTCTCCATTTGAGTTTCTCTTGACCTTATAAACCCATTTCAGCCCAATAGGTTTCTGTCCAGTTGGTAGCTCAGTGAGTTCCCAAGCATTCTTTTCAATGGATGCTAGTTCATTTCTTCATGGCTTCCTCCCACTGAAATTGTCCTGATGCGTCCCTATAGCACAAAGGCTCCTCCATTTCAGCTAGCATCAGTTCTTCTTTAGAGTTCCAGTCTTGAAGACTTACTGGACTTGTCCCCACGACTGTCCTATTCCTTCGCTCAACAACCCCATTTTGTTGTGGTGAGTAAGGTGCTGTCAAATACCTCTGAATCCCAGATGCTTCACAAAATTCATTGAACTCAGTGGACAAGAAATCTCCTCCCCGGTCTGTTCTTAAAGTCTTTACTTTGTGTCCACTAAGGTTCTCAACTCGCTGCTTGAAGTTCTTGAATACAGTGAAGGTTTGGTCTTTTGTCTTCAAGATATACACCCACATCCACCTTGAGTGATTATCTACAATGAGCAAGAAATAATTGTTCCCTGCCAATGTAGATGGAGAAATTGGCCCACACAGATCTGCATGAATTAGCTCGAGCGGCTCCTCCGCCCGAAAATTTGCTACTGCAGGAAAAGGCAGCCTTGTCTGCTTAGCACGTAAACATGCATGGCACAACTGATTTGGATGTGTGATACATGGAACCCCCACTGCCATTCCTTTCTCACCTGGCATTCTCAAGGAGTTAAAATTGACATGACCAAGTCTTGCGTGCCAAAGCCACGCTTGATTAGTGATGTTAGTCAAGCGTTGTTAGCCAACAAACAGACAAGTTCACTTGTTTCTATCACTGCTTTATATAGACGACTTGTGAAGCTTTTAATCCTGATGATCAACTTATC
The DNA here is from genome assembly GCA_036346355.1 of Rhipidocladum racemiflorum. Classification (NCBI taxonomy): domain Eukaryota; kingdom Viridiplantae; phylum Streptophyta; class Magnoliopsida; order Poales; family Poaceae; genus Rhipidocladum; species Rhipidocladum racemiflorum. Next base: position 37,318,007 of record CM070583.1, on the reverse strand, counting down.
ACAAGAATCATACCCATACAGAAATTCCCCTTGCATGGTGACCTTGCTCTCCCCTTCTGCTAACTGTCCACAGCTAATTATATTATTACAGAGAGCTGGTATAAGGTATACCTCTGTCAGTAGATGTTGTTCACTCCTCTTGAACTGGAACAAAATTGAACCTTTCCCCTTTATCTCCACTGCAGAGCCATCGCTGAACCTCACCATGCCTCTGATAGACTCATCAAGGTCAAGGAACTTCGACCTGTCTCCTGACATGTGGTTACTAGCCCCATTGTCGAAGTACCAAACATCAGAGGTGAAGTCTGTGCTGCTGCCATCGCGAAGCTGAGGCTCTACCTTCTCTTTGTTCAGCAGCACAAAGTCACTGGCTCCCTCCCTGGTAACCAGCAACAACGCAGGCTCATCCTCCTCTGTACGAGTGAGATTTACTTCTTCATTCTTCTTCTTAGACCTGCACTCAAACGCATAATGGTCCATTTTTCGCAATTAAAACATTTTATGTGGGATTTGTCCCATCCGCCACTGCCACCGCCGGAGCCGCCTACTCTGGTTTTGTGCGGCGAGTCACCACAGCCGCCTCTGCCGCGGCCTCTTCCACGCCCGCATCCACCCCGGCCGCGGTTGCTTCCATCTCCCGGCCCTTGGTTCTTGCCTTTGTTCCTTGATGACGTGTCTCCGGTGCCATGCCTCTACCGGGCTTGCCACTTCGCCTGAGTGAGCAACAGTTGGCCATCGCCGTTGCCACCTGGAGTACGCAGACACAACCGCTTGTCGAATGCCTTGAGGCGTCCCATGGCCTCCTCGAATGCCATGGTCTCGATGTTGCAAAATTGTTCGATGCCGGCGATGACGGGGTAGAAGCGGTCCGGCATGGTGTTGAGGAGCTTCTTAACCAATGCCGAATCCTCCAAAGTCACCCCGAGATTGGCATGTCGCACCGACATGCCACTTAGTTTCCCGACGTACTCATCTAGGGCTTCGCCATCTTCATGCGGAGAGCATCGAACTCCCCTTTCAATGTCGCCAATCGCGCCGTCTTGATGCGATCCGCCCCGACGAATCTCGTCTTGAGGCTATCCGAAAGCTCCTTCGCCGTTTTCTTTGCTGCCACCTGCAGCAAGATATCCTCGGGAAGAGTTTGGAGAAGTTACGCCCTCGTCGTCTTGTCCTTTCGAGCCTCCACCACCGCACCTTCCGTTGGAGCGACAGCTTCCCAAAGACCTTGGGCGTCAAGGAGAGCCTCCACCTTGATGGCCCAGGTCGTGTAATTGGTCACCGTGATCTGCGTGTACTGGAGCAACACGCTGCCGCCGTCTCTCGCCGCTTGGGGTACCATTGCCATCTGGTCCTGCTGCTGCTCGTGACGGTGTCGAATGATTTTGGGCATGCAATATTGCGCCCTGATACCAGACTGAAGGAATCAATCCAGGATCGTAGCCCTTCAATCACCCTGATGAGTACTGTAGCTAAACTAGCAATATTCAGAAAACAAAGCAGAGCATAGAACGGAGGATAGTGGGGCAAATTTTCTTCTCCTTCCTGTTAATGCATTTAAGGACTCAACATTACAGCTTAACAAAACACCTACTTAATGGAATAAATCACACACGTGGCTCTGATACCACCTCTGTCGGGACTCGAATTTGCAAATCCGGACCCTCTGTGTATTCAGCACTAGTCCAGGAACGCGCTAGTGCACACAGTCTCAACATTGGTAAATATCACAAGCATACCACTCGATACTAATAAAGTACTTTAATTAGATAACCAAACTGGTTGCTTGACCTTAAGGTCAAGTTACAAATATACGCCTCGCAGGGCAAAACTTATTAAAGAGAAATAATAGCAGCAAAAAAGTAAGATAACATCGTGGCGCCATCCAGTATACCACAGGCAACTGACTAGGCTCGCTCCCTAGTTAGACGATTCCTCTGGAAGCTCCTCCTCCAAAGCTGGTGTAGACTCTTCTTCAGCTGGTGTTGCATTGCGGCAAGGGTGAGTACTTGGTACTCAGCAAGTCATGCACGGAATGCAAGCTAATATACTACATGCATGGCTTAATACAAAGGAATAGCTCAAGGTATATTTGCAATAAACAATATTTAACAAGTATCATAAGTACGTTCGAAAGCAGTAGAAACAAGTATAACATCAATAACTTTTTCAGGAGTTAAATAAACATCTTTCTCCACTCCTAATCCACATTTCCATCAACATCATTATTAACCAAACCCAACCTTTCAAGTCCAAGTTATTTTCAAGAAAGTCTAACCCTTGACTGTAATTCCCGAGCGATGTCCAATACCGCGGACACGGCTATTCGAATAGATTTTACACTCTGCAGAGGTTATGCACTTTACCCACAAGATACAGCCATACACCACAAAGGCGAGTGTCCGTAACAAAGTCTTTCGGAAACTTCTAACAGCACAAGTGGTCCTCTCCGGTGTTTGCACACTAACCCTTCCCTTAGCGAAGGCGAAGTTTAGGTCAATCCACCGTTAGATGGGTACCTGGCCGCAGCCCCGGTACGCTCCCCCGTACAACTACACAAAGGGTGTAGTTGACATCCTGAGGTCCCACAGGTACGTTATTAACAACTTAATCAACTAGGTCCGTCCCATTACAGACATGTGGTTGCACGTTTGACTCAGTTCAAAGGCTTGCAAGGTTAAGTCCTTAGAGTGACCAGGGCAAGACTACCCGAAGAACCAAAACAACGTTCCCGGTGCCACAACTGGCCCACCCGATCATTCTTGCCACATGCCCCGGTCGAAAGCTATTTATCAAACCCCAGTTGATTATCATGCACCACGTGCCATCAACAACACAACACATGATACCTTCCAAAACAGGTTCAATATATCATTAAGTCAATATTAACATTTGATTGTCCAAAATCATGTCAAGAGCACGTAACAGGTCTAAGCAATATACTACAACGATCTAAATTCCCATGTTGTCAATTTAATAATGTCCAACTATTTAAACCTCAACTAGGGTGACAAGGGGTCATGGCACATATTTAATTAACCAAGGTGTCATACAACAATTTGGCATTTATCTATTTCCCCGGAATTTAAATAAAGTATTTTCTAATTAAACTAGCATGCAATAATTTAAACCCAAAGTAATTTGAAAATGGGATCAACATGGTCAAAGCACAACTTGCCTTCAAAAAGTACTTGTTCTTGGTCCTGAGCTGGCTCCTGGGTCAACACTTCTCCTTCGAAGCCTTCGGGCACTTCAACGTCTACTCGTAAAGCGTGCAAATAGCAAATAATAAATAAACAGTAGAAAAAAATGTCCAAACATCCAAATAAAGTTCATAAACAGATAGAGCATAATTTTATGAATTTTTAGAAACTGGAATCGTCAAATTCGGAGTTTAAATGCAAAAGTTATAACCGTTTAAAGTTTAAAGAAAACATTAATTAATTATAAAAAAGAAATATTCATAATCAAAAATTAATTAAAATTCATATTTGAGTAGGTCTCATTTTTATGAAAATTTAGAAATTTGAATCACTCAAATCAGAGTTGAAACGCAAAAGATATAAGCGTTTGAAGTTTGAATCCATTTTTGAAATCAATAATTCGAATTAATAAATCATTTTCTTTTTCGGAAATTGAATTATTGCGTCAGCATGACACGTGGACCAATCAGAGGCCGCCACGTCGCCTCGGGTCCATGGACCCGGCGCACGGTTTGGCTCGGTCCACCGTGGACCCGGTCCACGGCTCACGTGTCTCACTGACAGGTGGGCCCCTCGGATGACGTCAGCAGTGATGTCATCACGCATGACTGAGGACGGCTGACAGCTGGGCCCCACCGTGACGTCAGCGGTGATGTCATAGTGCGGTTGGCTGAGCCGCTGACGCGTGGGTCCCACGCTAACGTCACACGTGACGTCAGCGGCGACCGGGCGACGACCGCGCTGGCCGCGACGGTCAGTCTCCCAGCACACGTGGCTAGATCTCGGTCGTTGATTTGAAAATCAACGGCCCAGATTGGATCTGGGTTCACGCGTAGGAAAACTACTCGGCTGATCTGGGCCGTTCGATCTTGATCGGACGGTCAAGATCCAATCTAACGTTTACAACGCGGCTAACCCTAGCCGTTTGATCTAGATCTAACGGCTAAGAATGGATCTAGTACGGTGCGGTTAAGGCTACATGGCACAATCTACGCCGTTGGATCTAAATCCAACGGTTGGGAATAGATCTGAGGATTAGCACGTGGGATCTCACCGGGCGGTGACGTGGACGATTCTGGGCCCTTGGATCCGGATCGGACGGCTGATGGAACTCGGTCGGCGGCGATGGCTTGCGGCGGCGCTGGTTCACCGGAGACGAGGACGGCGACACGTCCGACGGCGTTTGGGCGCGATTCCGGCGAAGTGAAAGGTCCCCTCCGACGCGGCTTGACCTTGCGGTTCCGGATCTGGGCTCAACGGCGGCGAAGGACGGCGGACGGCGGCGGAATCAGCGATCAACCGCGGCGGAGCGCTAGACCAACTACGGCGAGCTCACGCGGGCAAACGGCGGCGGCTCAGGCGGCGTGGGCTAGGGCTACGAGTGCGCACGGAAGTCGGCTACCTGGTGGCGGTGGCGGCGCATTAAATAGGGCCATCGGCGTCCGTGAAACTCGCGGAAACCGAGGCCCACACAGTTGCGGCGGCGGAATCCGAATTGGATTCGGATTGGGTGACGTGGCTCAACGTGAGCCGTTGGATCAAGATCCAACGGTGCGAGGGTTTGGGCTCGGGTCCGGCTCGGGCGACCTGGCTGGCTCGGTCGGGCTCGGGTTCGGGCGACGTGGCTCAATCTCGACCGTTCGATCTTGATCGGACGGTCGAGAGGGTTAGGGTTAGGCGACTGGGTTCAACCGGATCAGCTGGCTCGGGTCGGACTCGAGTCTGACCCGGACTCGGGTCCGGTCGGATGAACAGTACAAACCCACACGATTTAATCCAGCGATTAAATATTCAAATTAATTCCCAGAAATTCATTTAATTCGTTAAAAATAGCAAAACACTCAGAAAAATTCCAGAAAAATTCTAGGAAATATTTTGGAACCATTTGGACTCAAATAAAATATTTTCAACAAAATTTTATTTGCAAAATCAAAATTTTTAATTATTTCAAAAGGGAATAAATTCCAAATAAATTCCAGAAAATTCCAAAAATTCACCAAAGTGCCAAATCTTAATTAAATTCAAGAAAAGCAAAAATTTGGGGTGTTACATTATCCAAGCTTCGGAGAACTTTTGACCACGCCAACGGCCGTCAACACCTGCTGCATTTAAGAACTTGTAAGAAGCTTTGGTTATAGGCTTGAATGTTGAGAGAATTGCCACCACCTCCTTGTAGTTGATAGGAACATTATACTTGTTATATTGTTTTCTTGTCTTCTACTAGCCATGTTAGGTGATGAGGATTCGATGCATCACTCTCCACGTGCAAAGGGAATTGTTGCTAGAATGTTGCTGCAAGAAGACCGCCTCCGGTCTATCGAGACCGCTCAGGGAGTTGCTAACACTAATCTTGCTACTATTTTGTCTAGACTTGATACGCTTGCAGGTACTGCCCCCGAAACTTCCAATCCTCCACCTCATCTTCTAAGCAACAAAAATGGCATACTACATGCTCAAGTACATGTTGATGATGATTCCCTAAATAAGGTTAAATTCACCATTCCACCTTTTAGTGGTCAATATGATCCTGATGCCTATATTAATTGGGAGATAGCAGTAGACAAAGAATTTGGCAAGTATGATTTGTCTGAAAATGAAAAGATTAGGATTGCTGCTAGTGTGCTAAATGAATATGCATTAACATGGTGGAAACATATTTGTAGAAAAGAGAGGAAACCTAAAAATTGGAAGGCCATGAAAAGACTTATGAGAATTGATATGTTCCTGAATATCATACTGAATTTTTGTATACTAGACTCCAATGCTTGAAACAAGGAAATAAGTGCGTTAGGGAATACTATGAACGATTGCAAAATCATTTGTTGCGTTGTGGTTTAGTTGAAGGTGAAGAAGCAACAGAGATTAGGTTCATACGTGGACTTAATCAAGAAATTCAGGATGCTCTTATTGATGAAACATATAGTTCTCTTTCAGAATTGGTTGTATGTGCTTGTAGAGTTGAAAATATGCTTGCTGAATCCTTGAAAGAATCATTAGCTTCATTTGAGGCGCCCATTGTTGCACCTTCTTTTGTAGCTAACATTTTGCAGAAAAGTAAGCACCATCAAGAGAATGATGTAGAAGAGCATATGGAGAAAGAAACGATCAGTACTACCCCATGTGTAAGTGAAGAGATAATAGAAGAAGAAACGCTTACAACAGCTGATGAGAACTTACAAGGTAATGTAACAGGTATGGACTTTACACATGGAGAAAATAATTTTGAAGAGCTGAAACTATCCACAAATCATGCTATCATAGAGCAACTATTAGTGGAACCAATTGCTGATTTTGCTTTGTTACAAGATGATTTGCTTGCTATTTCTTGTGATAAAGAAGAGTTGTGTGATAATACTTCACTTATATCTATGACACAAACTAGTGAGTGGACATGTTACTTTTGTTAACACACTAGACACTTGTGTTGAAAATAAACATGTCATTCACATTGCAAGCGAAAATGATGAGTTGAAATTGATGTCTTCTTTAGATACATTAGGCTACATTGAATTTGATGTTCCATATGTTCTGAATTATTTAGAGGAGAGACTTTTTGTACATTCTGATTTGTCCAGGTTATCGCGAAATATTTTCTATGTTATTTGCAAAAATAGTGAGAAAGGAGAGTATAAAGCCGATCGAGTTTACATTTGTTCAGATTTTGAACCTCTGCTTGCCGTGCAACAATGTCATCAATTTGATAAGTGCCATATCACTAATCATGTCATATCAAGTACTTTTGATTCAACTTATAAGTCACATGATAGTTTTCAAGAAAGGGAGTATATGGTTGATAGAGATTCTCGATCCATTGATTTGATTGCAAATGTGAATGCTACATTGTTTCCTGTCGCTCCTAACATTTTTCAGGATAATATGATGGAGTCGAGGACGACTCCACTTCAAGAAAGGGAGGATGATGAGACCATGCTCATCATGGACAGAACTAACACTGCATACATATGGTCATCACTAAGTGTTGCTACAATTATAACAAATGCATGGTTTCATCGACCCCCACCTTGGCCAGGACCATTAAGTTGGCGACACTTCATGGCATCCTCTACTTCGTATGCATCTACTACGATGGCTCCATGTGCATGGCTTTATCGACCCCCACCTTGGCCAGATTTAAAGACATACTTGAGAGAAGATGATGAGCTTGAGTCGAGGATGACTCAAATGTAAGAAGGGGAGGATGATGAGGACATCACTACCATGGATGCGGCCATGTAATACAAGGGCCAATTACCCAAGCTCGCGCACATCAATTCAATTGCCAGGTGAATGTGTTCCTCGGGTTGCATACAAATAATTTAATGAATGGAATGCGATTTAATCCTTGTGATGATTTTATTGTCCTTAGGAACCAAGGAGAAGGACTCCCAAACGTCAAGCATGAAGCCAATTCTTCCGGTGCACAAGTTCAACTCGGATTCGGCCTCCAGGACAGCACCAACTTAAAACGACCATAACTTTTGATCCACTAGGGTGTTTGATTTCTATGAATACTGGTTTGAAAGGTTTCGACGTCCTCTTTCCAACGGATCTGGCCCCACCTCCAAATTTCTTACGAGTCAACGGGAATCTGCAAAACAAGTTCGGTCATCTTTCCAAATCCAAGTCAAACTAGGAATAGGAGTCCTACTCGGCCATGGATGTGGTTTGGACGCCCGTAGCCTGGTTTTGGCCTCCTATTTCTCCTATATATAGCTAGGGAGTTCCCCAAAATAACTTGGGTTTTGGTTATTTGATAGTTTAGCCTTTTGCTACTATTTGAATCTTTTAGACATGCTCAACGGCCGCCTAACAAGCTCCTTGTATCGGAACCCCAACTTTTTTTATACTTCATCTATATTTGCAGTTTTAGATTTCTTTTGCCTTGTTCTTGCTTGTTCTTCAATTGCTTGCAGGAATTGATCTTCGTGATCAGGTTGATCGTGCCCACGGCAAGGTCAATAACCCACTGGAGTTGGTTTAGCGATTGCTAAGGCACATCGTCGTTGTACGTTGTAGTCGGATCGTCAAAGTCGTCTCCACCCAAATCGAAGGTTACCATTCTCATCGAAAGATCGGGACACCCAGTGTTACATAAGTGGCTCTCCAATGAAGTGAGTGGTACTCCCCGACGCCTCGTCGCGACGGTCTCGGACCTGGGCTTCAACATGGCGGAGGACAGCGGACAGCGGCAGAGCGAAGGAAAAACCCAAAGCTAACCCTAATTAACTACGGCGAGCAATCGTGGGCGCGTTGGAGCTCTACGGGCGGCAGCGGCTAGGGCAAAAGCTGCGCAAGGCGAAGGTGATCGGGCACGCACCCACGCATTAAATACCGGCTCGGACGTCGAGATACGCGCGGATTCCACGGCGAGGCCGGTACGGGCGACGGAATCCGGCTCGAACACGGAGAGGCTATGTGGAGCAATCTCAGCCATCCACGCGGCTCGATCCAATGGTCCCCCTCATGCGCCTACACGGACACGAGCACAACCGTTGGATCCCGATCCAACGGTGCAAGGCATGCGCACACGTGGCCTAATCCTGGCCGTTGGATCTTGATCCAACGGTTCGCGTGAACGTGGTTCGGTAAGTCAGACTCGGGTCTGGCTCGGGTTGGATGAACAGTGAAGCCCGTTATAGTTTTCCAGCGATTAAATAATTAAATTAATTTCTAGAAATTCAAATAATTCAAGAAAAATAGCAAAATAATCAGAAACATTCCAAAAAAATTCTGGAAAATACTTTGAGATATTTTCGATTCAAATAAAATATTTCCAAAAAAAATTTATTTAAAACTTTTAATTATTTAATTATCTCAAAAAGGGAATAAATTCAAATTAAATCCAAATAAATCCCAGAAAATTCCAAAGATTCTCAAAAGTGTAAAATTTCATTTAATTTTATGAAAAACAAAAATTAGGGTGTTACATCATGTCGGGACCCGAATCTGCAAATCCGGACCCTTTGTGTATTCAGCACTAGTCCAGGAACGCGCTAGTGCACACAGTCTCAACATTGGTAAATATCACAATCATACCACTTGATACTAATAAAGTACTTTAATTAGATAAACAAACTGGTTGCTTGACCTTAGGGTCAAGTTACAAATATACGCCTCGCAGGGCGAAACTCATTAAAAGAGAAATAATAGCAGCGGAAAATAAGATAACATTGTGGCGCCATCTAGTATACCACAGGCAACTGACTGGGCTCGCTCCTTAGTTAGACGGTTCCTCTGGAAGCTCCTCCTCCAAAGCTGGTGTAGACTCCTCTTCAATTGGTGTTGTATTGTGGCAAGGGTGAGTACTTGGTACTCAGCAAGTCATGCACAGAATGCAAGCTAATATACTATATGCATGGCTTGATACAAAGGAATAGCTCAAGGTATATTTGCGATGTGACAAGATTTAACAAATAATATAAGTAGATTCGAAAGCAGTAGAAACAAGTATATCAGTAATAACTTTTCTAGGAGTTAGGTAAGCATCTTTCCCAATCCTAATCCATATTTCCATCAACATCACTATTAAACCAAACCCAACCTTTCAAGTCCAAGTTGTTTTCAAGAAAGTCTAACCCTTGAATGTAATTCCCGAGCGATGTCCAATACCGCAGACACGGCTATTCGAATAGATTTTACACTCTGCAGAGGTTATGCACTTTACCCACAAGATACAGTCAAACACCACAAAGGCGAGTGTCCGTAACAAAGTCTTTCGGAAACTTCTAACAGCACAAGTGGTCCTCCCCGGTGTTGCACACTAACCCTTCCCTTAGCGAAGGCGAAGTTTAGGTCAAGCCACCGTTAGATGGGTACCTGGCCGCAGCCTCGGTACGCTCCCCCGTACAACTACACAAAGGTTTTAGTTGACACCCAGAGGTCCCACAGGTACGTTATTAGCAACTTAATCAACTAGGTCCGTCCCATTACAGACATGTGGTTGCAAGATTGACTTGAAATTGGGATCAACATGGTCAAAGCACAACTTGCCTTCAAAGAGTACTTGTTCTTAGTCCTGAGCTGGCTCCTGAGTCAACACTTCTCCTTCGAAGCCTTCGGGCACTTCAACATCTACTCGTAAAGCGTGCAAATAGCAATAAATAAATAAACAGTAGACAAAAAGTGTCCAAACATCCAAATAAAGTTCACAAACAGAGAGAGAGCATAATTTTATGAATTTTTAGAAACTGGAATCGTCAAATTCGGAGTTGAAACGCAAAAGTTATAGCATTTTGAAGTTTAAATAATCAATTAAATAATATTACAGAGAAAAACTTTAGTCTAAAAATTAAATAAAATTCATCATTAGGTAGATCACCATTTTATACAAATTTAGAAATTTGAATCACTCAAATCGGAGATAAAATGCAAAAGTTATAAGCGTTTGAAGTTTGAATCAAATTCTGAAATCAATAAACCGAATTAAATCTTTATTCTTAAAATAAAAAAATCGATTATGACGTCAACGTGATTTTCCTCCGAATTATTTTTCTATTGAAAAATCGATTTATTGCGTCAGCCGGTCCATAGGCTTGGTCCACGGTTCGGTTTGGGTCCACCGTGGACTCGGTCCACGGCTCCACGTGCGGCTAACAAGTGGGACCCCTCGGGTGACGTCAGCGGTGACGTCAGCGGGGCTCGGCCGAGGCGTCTGACAAGTGGGACCCACCGATGACGTCATGGGTGACGTCACGGTGCGGTCGCTGACATGCGGGCTCGGCGTGTCAGCGCCCCACGCTCACGCCCGCGTGGGCGCGGCGGGTCGGCTCCCCGGACACGTGGCTTGATCCGAGCCATTGGTTTGAAAACCAACGGCTAGGATTGGACCTGGGCTACACGCGTTGGAGCGGACGTGGTCAATCTGGGCCGTTGGATCTTGATCTAACGGCTGAGATCTAACCTAGCCTGGTGCAGTTCTAGCTACGTGGCACAATCTAAGCCGTTGGATCTAGATCCAACGGTTGGGATTAGATCTGAGGATTAGAACGTGGATCTCACCGGGGATGACGTTGACGATCCTGGGCCGTCGGATCTGGATCGGACGGTGGAGGGAGTTCGCGAGGCGGCGATGGCGCGCGGCGGAGCAGAGGTCACCGGCGCGGGGGACGACGACCACCCGAACGGCATCTGGGGCGTTCTCCGGCGAAGTGAGTGGTACTCACCGACGCGGCGTGACCTCACGGTTCCGGATCTGGGCTCAACGGCGGCGGAGGACGGCGGATGGCGGCGGAATCTGCGATTAACCGCGGCGGAACGCACGGCCAACTACGGCGGCTCAGGCGAGGTGAGTTAGGGCTACAGGTGCGCGCGGAAGAGGCGGTCACGACCGTGGTGGCGGCGCAATAAATAGGGGCCTCGGCACGTGGAATCTCGCGAAGCGAGGTCCACTGGCGGCGGCGGAGTTCGACGAGGACTCGGAGAGGGCGACGTGGCACGCGCTCAGCCGTTGGATCAAGATCCAACGGTGCGCGGGTTTGGGCTCGGGTCCGGCTCGGGCGACGCGGCTGGCTCGGTCGGAGTCGAGCTCGGGTGACGCGACGCGATCGTGGCCATTGGATCTCGATCCAACGGTCACGCGCGTTAGGGCTTCGCGAGTGGGTTCAACCGGACCAACTGGCTCGGGTCGGACTCGAGTCTGACTCGGACTCGGGTCCGGTCGGATGAACAGTAAAACCCACTCGATTTTTCCAGCGATTAAATAATTCAAATTAATTCCCAGAAATTCATTTAAATCATTAAAAATAGAAAAACACTCAGAAAAATTCCAGAAAAATTCTGGAAAATATTTTGGAACATTTTGGACTCAAATAAAGTATTTCCAATAAAATTTTATTTGCAAAGTTAAATTGTTTAATTATTTCAAAATGGAATAAATTCAAATAAATCCAAATAAATTCCAGAAAATTCCAAAAATTCACCAAAGTGCCAATTCACACATGAATTTAAGAAAAGTAAAATTTTAGGATGTTACAAACCTCCCCCCTTAACAGAATCTCATCCCCGAGATTCAGGGCTTTCTAAAGAAATAGGTTCGGAAACTCTTTCTTCAAATACTCTTCGCGCTCCCAAGTTGCTTCACTCTCTGCGTGGTTGCTCCATTGAACTCTGCAGAAACGGGTTGACTTGTTTCTCGTCTCTCGATCCATGGTGTCCAGAATCTTCACGGGGTGCTCCTTATAAGTCAGATCTTCTTGTAGCTCAATTGACTCTAGCGGTGTCTGTTCCTCAGGTACTCGGAGACACTTCTTCAGCTGGGACACGTGGAACACGTCATGTACTCCTGCTAGTGATTGCGGTAACTCTAGCTGGTAAGCAACTTCACCTCTGCGGTTGAGAACCTTGAATGGTCCAACATATCTCGGCGCGAGTTTTCCTTTGGCATGGAATCTCTTAACTCCTCTGAGTGGTGTGACCCTGAGATTCACGAAATCTTCTGGTTCAAAACTTAGGTCTCGGCGACGGTTGTCAGCATAGCTCTTCTGTCGTGATTGGGCTATCTTCAATCTCTCCCTGATCATGGCAATCTGTTCTTCGGCTTCTTGAAGAATATCTGGCCCAAAGACACAGCGTTCACCTGTCTCGTTCCAATTCAACGGTGTCCGACAGGGTCGACCGTATAGTGCTTCAAATGGCGACATTTGCAAACTGGCTTGGTAACTATTATTGTAGCTGAACTCAGCGTACGGCAGACTTTTATCCCAAGAGGTAGCATAAGCCAATGCACATGCTCTTAACATATCTTCCAAAATCTGATTAACTCTTTCGGTTTGCCCATCCGTCTGCGGATGATATGCTGTACTGAAGTTCAAATGGGTTCCCATGGCTTCATGCAGTTTATTCTAGAACCTCGAGGTAAACTGGGTACCTCTGTCCGATACAATTTTCTTCGGCACTCTGTGCAAACAAACGATCCTGGTCATATACAATTCAGCTAACTTATCTCCCGAATAAGTGGTCTTCACTGGAATAAAATGGGTGACTTTAGTCAAGCGATCCACTATAACCCATATGGAGTCATATCCTCCTTGAGTTTTCGGCAAACCGGTAATGAAGTCCATTCCGATTTCCTCCCATTTCCACTCAGGTATCTTCAACGGCTGTAACAATCCTGCTGGTCTCTAATGCATTGCCTTGACTCTCTGGCATATGTCGCACAGTGCAACATGCTCGGCAACTTCACGCTTCATGCTCGGCCACCAGAATCTTTCCTTCAAATCCTGATACATCTTGGCACTTCCAGGATGAATGGAATACTTTGAGTCATGGGCTTCTTTTAAAATCAACTGCTTCAGCTCCTTGTTCGGCACACAAATGCGACCCTTCATCCATAACGTGCCTTGCTCATCCAACTTGAATTCCTCTGCCTTGCCTTCATCCATGTTGGACTTAATCTTGCGAATCTTGTCATCATCCTCTTGTCCTTCTCGGATCTGATCCTCCAGGGTAGGCTTCACTTCCAATGCTGCCAAGAATCCTTCTGGTACGACTTCAATTCGCATTCTCTGGAAATCCTCACATAGCTCCTCCTGACTTGTGGCTATCAACATGTTCACGGTATGGCTTTTCCGACTCAGAGCATCGGCAACTACGTTGGCCTTCCCGGGATGGTAATGGATTCCAACATTGTAGTCCTTGATCAACTCTAACCATCTCCTCTGCCTCATGTTCAGGTCTGATTGGGTGAAGATGTACTTAAGACTCTTATGGTCCGTGTATACTTCACATCTGTTTCCAATTAAATAGTGACGCCATAATTTCAAGGCATGCACTACGGCAGCTAGCTCTAGGTCATGTGTCGGATAATTCTCCTCGTGTGGCCTCAACTGCCTTAATGCGTAAGCGACAACCTTTCCGTTCTGCATCAGCACACATCCAAGTCCTTGACGCGATGCGTCACAATAAATATCAAAACTTTGATTGACGTCCGGTAGAACCAACACCGGTGCTGATGTCAATCGCTTCTTCAGTTCTTGAAAACCTTTTTCGCACTCTGGCGTCCATGCAAACTTCTTCTCCTTTTTCAACAATTGCGTAAGAGGTTTCGCAATGGTCGAAAAGCCTTCAATGAAGCGGCGGTAGTAACCTGCCATTACAAGGAAACTCCGGATCTGGGTCACGGTCTTCGGCTGCTCCCAATGTAACACAGCTTCTACCTTGCTTGGATCTACGGCGACTCCTTCCACAGTCATTACATGTCCGAGGAACTCCACCTTGTCCTTCCAAAAGTCACACTTGCTGAACTTGGCGAAAAGTTGCTGTTCCCTTAGCTTTTCCAAAACTCGCCTTAAGTGCTCTGCATGTTCATCCTCTGTCTTGAAGTAAATTAAGATATCATCTATGAACACAACAACAAACTTGTCCAAATATTCCATGAACACCTTATTCATCATATTCATAAAATATGCTGGTGCATTCGTATTCTCACCCCAGAACATCGATCCTGGGTAGCGGGTACTTGTTCTTCACGGTGACTTCATTGAGTGCACGGTAGTAAATGTACATCCTGAAACTCCCGTCCTTCTTCTTGACGAACAAAACTGGTGCTCCCCACGGCGACGAACTCAGTCTGATAAATCCTTTCTCCATCAACTCTTCAAGCTGCTTCTTCATCTCTACCAACTCTTCGGTGGACATCCGGTAAGGTCTCTTTGCTATCGGCGCTGTACCAGGTACAAGCTCTATCACAAACTCTATGTCCCTGTCTGGCGGCATACCAGGTAGATCTTCAGGAAAAACATCTGGGTACTCATTCACCACTGAGACACCTTCTATGCTGATTGCCTTGGTGCTGTTAACCATCAACTGTCCATCTCTAACGGCGGTGGCTTGGAATTCTACCTTTCTTCCACACGGGCTCTCAACTGATATAATCCTTCGACCACAATCCAACACGGCCTTGTGCTTGGATAACCAATCCATTCCTAAAATAACATCTAAGGTCTGGGTTTCCAAAATAATAAGGTTCGCTAGGAACTCTATCCCATCTATTAGTATTCTCACCCCAGAACATCCTACTTTCGTTCGGAGTTCGGAACCAGGGGTTTGAACTAAAAGTATGCATTTAAGTCTTGAAATCTCCAAATCATTTTTAGCAGTAAAGCCTTGAGAAACAAACGAATGCAAAGCTCCAGAGTCAAACAAAACTGTTGCAGGTACTGAGTTAACAAGTAACTTACCCAGTACGACGTCTGTGGCATTCTGAAGTGCATCTGCGGTGACATGGTTGACTCGGCCTCTCACCACGGTCTGGGGTGTTGCTCCTGGTTGTGCTGTCCCTCGGTTTGCTCCTGGTGCTGGCGTCCTGGCTGGTGTGGATCCCAGATTGAAGCGGACTGGGGTCACTCCTGCTGTCTTCTTAGTGCAACTGTTGGCAAAGTGTCCTGGCTTGTTGCAGTTGTAGCAGCGTCTCACTGTCCCCTGTTGATCGCCTGAAGTGGCGTTTCTGGCTGGTGCTGGGGTCTGATAGTTCTGATTGACGGGTCTTGGTGCTGGTGACGGTGTCCTTGTTGCATTCTGTGGCTGGAATCTGAAAAACTGATTTGGCGCAACTCTCAAACGTTGTTGTGCTCCCTGACACGATCCCTGCTGCTGCATCCTGCGCTTCCTGTTGTCGTCCAGCTCCTTGCGCTTGTCCTCAAGAATAAGCGCTTTATTCACCAACTCTTGAAAATCTGGAAAGCTGTGGGTGATCAGTCCCACCTGTAGTCCTGAGTTAAGTCCCTTCATAAAGTGAGACTATCTGGCTTTATCTGTCGCTACATCGTCAGGTGCATAGCGAGCAAGCTGTGTGAACTTGTTCAGGTATTCGGCCACTAGCTGGCTGCCTTGCTTCAGTGCTCTGAACTCCTCTTTCTTGAGGTCCATGATTCCTTCCGGCACGTGATCTTGATTTAAATGCATTGTGAACTCCTCCCAAGTGATATCTTGAGGGTTCTCTTGCGTGGCACAGAAGTTCTCCCACCATTCGGCGGCTGTTCCTTCCAACTTATGAGAAGCGTAGAGTACCTTCTCATTTCCCATGCATTGAGCAATGTGTAGCTTCCTCTCAATTGACCTTAACCAATCATCAGCCTCCAACGGATTAGCATTCCCAGAAAAAGTGGGTGGGTGAGTCCTCATGAACTCTGACAGTCTTGTATTCTGGCGTTGTCCCTGATTGACTTGATTAGCAGTGGCCTGAGCAGTGACGTGTTGCATCTGTTGCATCATAGCATGCATCAACTGAGTCTGAGCAGCAAGAAAAGCTCCAAAATTCTGCATGTCAACTGGCGGTGCTGGTTGGGGTGCAGGTGCTCCATTATTGGGTTTTCCAGCTGGGCGAGAACCACTCCCATTGCCTCCAAGGTTTCCGCGGGTGTTCACCATCTGTCGATTGCTCTAAGGTTTAGAGATGAGAGGGAACAAGAATAGACAAGTAGTAGGGAACTTATGCGGGGGAAAAGTATAACTCAAAATCCAACTTTATTAATACTAATAGTAATAACTTGGTATGGTTGCTTACAATGCCTAAGGGCCTTGCAACACATACTGCACACTCAGCAAACGATGAAAATCCAACGCCTCTAAAGGTGACTCTTATTCTAAAACGCGACTCGACGAAGGAGTCTCAACCTCAACGCCTACGCTCACTCGTCGAGAAAACCTCCACTGCCTGGGTGGGGTTGCGACGGCATCGGCACAAAACAATCGCAATGCCCTGCAACTGCAGCTGTGGTTGACGACGCGGCGTCTTCCTCTGACTCTGGATCTGGCTGGTGCTGTGGCTGTGGCGCGGGTGCAGGTGGCGCCTCTTCTGGTTCCTCCTCTGGCTCTGGAGCTTCCAACTCCAACACTGGATCGGGACCCTGGCCATACAGTGGAGTCTCCAGCTCTGCGATCCTTTCCGCAGTATAGGCGACGTACTCACGAGCATTCTGTAAGTGCTTCTTCTCCTCCTCGACCTGCTCACGAGCCTTCTTCAACTCCTGAACTGTGTCTTCGATCAGCTCCTCCTGAGCGGCGACGAATCTGGCTAAGTGAGTGACGGTGGCATCCTCATCTTCTATAGGCTTCCGTTGAGCTCTGCTGTCTCGGCGTGGGTGGTGATGGAACACTGTGCCTTCCAGCTCCCTGGGGTAGGTGCGAGCGATCTGCTGCATTGCTCGGCGCGATACCTCCTGGATTCCAATCTCAAAGGTAGACCTCCTGGCGGTGAAGTGGAAAGGGCGACTGAACTTTGTCTTCTCTCGGGCATACACTGTGATCCAGACATCCCATCCTGTGACCAGTCCTGCTTGCACAAGTGTAGTCCCTCGGTAGAGCGGCCTCTCAAAACCTCCAAGAAACTGAAGCATACGCCACAACTCGGCAGCATAGCCTCCTTCACGCTCGGCGTAGTTGTTCTTCATCATCATCTGTCAAAGGATACTTGCGTAAGAACGCAACATTTTAAAATCAATGTGGAAGACGAAAAGAACTCAGCAAGGGGTATGAACAAGTAAGAAAAGGGGTAAGTCAAGAATTAATTCATTATCTTGATAAATTTTATCTTTAGAAAATAGGTTTTATCCTCACTACGACCATTCTAACTATGGGTGAGCCTACGGTCAGTATGGCTCTGATACCACTTCTGTCGGGACCCGAATCTGCAAATCCGGACCCTCTGTGTATTCAGCACTAGTCCAGGAACGCGCTAGTGCACACAGTCTCAACATTGGTAAATATCACAATCATACCAAACTGGTTGCTTGACCTTAGGGTCAAGTTACAAATATACGCCTCGCAGGGCGAAACTTATTAAAAGAGAAATAATAGTAGCGGAAAATAAGATAACATCGTGGCGCCATCCAGTATACCACAGGCAACTGACTGGGCTCGCTCCCTAGTTAGACGGTTCCTCTAGAAGCTCCTCCTCCAAAGCTGGTGTAGACTCCTCTTCAATTGGTGTTGTATTGTGGCAAGGGTGAGTACTTGGTACTCAGCAAGTCATGCACAAAATGCAAGCTAATATACTATATGCATGGCTTGATACAAAGGAATAGCTCAAGGTATATTTGCAGTAAACAACATTTAACAAATAATATAAGTAGATTCGAAAACAGTAGAAACAAGTATATCAGTAATAACTTTTCCAGGAGTTAGGTAAGCATCTTTCCCAATCCTAATCCATATTTCCATCAACATCACTATTAAACCAAACCCAACATTTCAAGTCCAAGTTTTCAAGAAAGTCTAACCCTTGACTGTAATTCCTGAGCGATGTCCAATACTGCGGACACGGCTATTCGAATAGATTTTACACTCTGCAGAGGTTATGCACTTTACCCACAAAATACAGTCAAACACCACTATTTGAAGCACTATATGGTAGACCATGTCGAACACCGTTGAACTGGAATGAGACTAGTGAGCATCATGTCTTTGAGCCGGATATTCTTCAAGAAGCCGAAAAATAGATTGCCATGATCTGGGAAAAGCTGAAGATAGCTCAGTCAAGACAGGAGAGTTACGCCGATAATCGTTGTAGAGATTTGAGCTTTGAGCCAGAAGATTTCGTATATCTCAGTTACACCTCTCAAGGGAGTCAAAAGGTTCCAGGCCAAAGGGAAACTCGCACCGCGCAATGTTGGACCATTTAAGATTTTGAACCGTAAAGGTGAAGTTGCTTACCAGTTGAAATTTCTGCAGTCGTTGGCAGGAGTGCATGATGTATTCCATGTGTACAACTGAAGAAGTGTCTCAGAGTGCCAGATGAGCAGACTCCTTTAGAGTCGATCGAGCTTCAGGAAGACCTGACATACAAGGAGCACCCTGTAAAGATTCTGGACACCATTGATCAAGAGACAAGAAATAAGTCAACCCGTTTCTGCGGAGTCCAGTGGAGTAACCACTCCGAGAGTGAAGCGACTTGGGAGCGCGAAGAGGAATTGAAGGAGTTTCCAAACCTATTACTTAGTCAGCCTTGAATCTCGGGGTCAAGATTCTGTTAAGGGGGAGGTTTGTAACACCCCAATTTTTGCTTTTCATGAAATTAAATGATATTTTGCACTGTTGAGAATTTTTGGAATTTTCTGGGATTTATTTGGATTTAATTTGAATTTATTCCCTTTCGAGACAATTAAAGAAATGAAAATTATAGATAAAATTTTGTTGGAAATATTTTATTTGAGTCCAAAATGTCTCAAAGTATTTTCCAAAATTTTTTTTTGAATTTTTTTGAGTATTTTGCTATTTTTCTTGATTTATTTGAATTTCTAGAAATTATTTAAATATTAAATCGTTGGAAAATCCGAATGGGTTGCACTGTTCATCCGACCCGAGTCAGACTCGAGTCTGACTCTGTAGGATCGAAGTATATGATTATAGCAATCAGATGGGGTGAATGATTGTGCGGAAGCTAAAACTAAAATTTTGATCTATTAAAAATTCACCCCAAAACGGAACCAAATAATTGCCTCGTATTCGACAAAAACATATTGACAAACGTTTGGTAAAACGCGAATTCCTAGAGATCCAACTATCAAATCGATCTAAAATTTAGACACATGAAACAAGATTCCAACACAAATCAAACACAAAAAGAATCAGCTCGATCGGACTTACGGATAAAAAGATAAGAACCTTGCAAGCTTGCTGTGGCAAAATATGACGAGAATTGATCTAATCAGAACTTGTAGAATAATCAAGAACGATAAAAGATTAATCAATTAAATTTTGAGGAACTCTAAATCAATACCCTAGAAAGGTTTTTGATGGATCAAATCAAGTTGAAACTCAAAGAACAAAAACCAATCTAGAATTAGAACAAGCATGCAAACAAGAACCAAAACAGGGAACACTGTAGCAACGTGGTTACTGTAGCACGCACGAATCTGGAAGAATTGATCTTTATTTCTTTTGTCTAAAATACTCCCATCAAAAGAGTACAAACCCTAAAACAAAGCTCTATGCTTGATTGATGCCCATCAACAGGAGACAGCCCCTCCTATTAAAGGAGCAAAAAACAAGGAGTCCTGAATACAATTCCTACTCCTAATCCTAGGAGTCCCACTCATAATACTAGAAGGAGTATGTATTCAACACAACTCCACTTGGCCCAACCTAGCCAAATACAGCTCTTGCATGCGTATGGCAACCCTGCCATACTCACGTGACTAACTATTCTTCATGTGCATCATTCTCTTAGCCTGAACGTGCCGCATGACATTCTTGACCACCAAGACCTCAGTTCCTCCATGAACCTAGTCCCGAACCTCAGTTCCTCCATGAACCTAGTCCCGGTCCTGTCATCGACCACGTTCGTTTTCAAGTAATACCTGCACATGAACAAACAAGAAACGAATCCGAGCACAAGTCCACGACTTGACTCAAAGTCAATCCATGCAACTACTCACACGAGCATTGTATAAAGTCCATTTCAAAACAAACATCAGGAAATTCTCACGTATTTCATAATCTCAAATTCAAACCAAAATTCAATTTCAAAATTGCTCAAGACCCTAATCGAGCAAAACACCATTCACACCGGACCAAACGCCGGTCCGGCGCAACTCACGACGGACCAAAAACCTGGTCCGGTGTACACGCGAAACTCTCAGTTCAAATTAGAGAAAACATGTTCAAAAACAAGTTTACGACGGACTAAACTTTTGGTCCGGCGTACATGCAAAAACAACGCTCAAAAATGCGTTCCCGACGGACCAAGAATTTGGTCCGGCGTGCATGGTCCAGCGTAACATAGAAGCTTACTGTTTTGTAAAACTTAGTCCGGCACAAAACATGTTCACGACGGACTAAATAAAAATCAGTCCGGCATACACATAAATAAAGACCTTCAAATCGCCATTCACGACGGACCAAAACTTTCGTCCGGCGTGCATGTAAAAACAGGCCTTCAAAGTGCGTTCATGGCGGACCAAGGAATTGGTCTGGCGCTAATGCAAAGGAATGATCCGGCGCAATTGCTTTGGACTTTTGGTCTGGCGCCAAAAGGGAAATTTGGTCTGGCGCCAAAAGGGAAATTTGGTCTGGCGCCAAAAGGGAAATTTGGTCCGGCGCAGGTGCGAAACTTACTGTTTTTGGAAAATTCAGTCCGGCGCTGAAAGAACCACATGTACACACATTTGCAAATTCAATTCTAAGATAATTTTTCAGTACATGATTTCACAATCTCCCCCTTGATGAAAACATTGGCAACACCACTTAGAATTGAACATTTGGCATTCACTTCACAAAAGAATTTTGAAATCCAAATGATTAAAATCAAAAACCAAAGTGAGAAAACACAGAAACTCCACCTTTGAACAATATGCAAAAGTGAAAAGTCTCCCCCAAAGAAAAAATGTTTGTGAATATGCAATGTGCCCAAAAATTCCAAAAATTCTCCTAACTTCTCCCAAAATTCTCAAAATTACAAAAAAATTTCCCCCTTTTTCCTTAAACTTCTCCCCCTTTGACAATGGATTCATCAAGAATACAAAAGAGAGAAAAACAAGTTCAGAATTTTCCTTGTAGCAATGATTTCACAAAAGAAAAACAAGGGAGTGCCAAGATAGGAAAAAATGAGCTCATTCGATCATATAACCTTATATATCACATAATACGCAAAATACATGAACTTGATGTGATTTTGACAAGTTAGGGAATGACATGCATCTCAACATCAATTCAGTCAACTATAGCCAAGTACTAAGCAGGACCTTAGTAGAAAAGCAAAGGCTCAAAACTTGAAGCAACTAACAACTCAGGGCGAGCAAGTAGTTTCAACTCCAATCTAGTAGACCAGTTTAATCTTTGAACAATAAACTGCATGTGGCATGCTTGAAGCATACTTCTTTTATTTTCTAGGAGTTGCATGCTTGAAGCATACATCTTTTCTTTGAGGGAATGGCATGTTTGAAGCATACATCTTAACTTTTTAGGGAAAGCATGCCTGAAGCACACAACTTGAAGCTTTTGCTTTTAACAACCTTTTTTTACTGATTCCCTTTTATTTTCTTTTTCTTTGATTGTAAACATGCAAAGAGATTAAAAGGTCTTTTGAAAGAGTAAAGCTGAAAACACACTTGCTCCATAACCCAAATTTGTCAAGAAGATTCAATATCAAGCCTAGAAGCGTAAGATATCACAGAGTATTTAGCTATAGGCAATCAGTCCAAGGGATTCCACAATGTCATTTTTAGTTCAAGTGAGACAATTTAGATTATCATATATTAGCTCAATTACATAATATATAAAAAATATGATAAAGTAAGCTCATCAAGTGAAAGAACTTGGCAAGGAAACTCCCCCTTAAAATAAACCCATTGGACGAACAATCCCAAGTTCTCCACGAATAAAAGCAAAACGAGAAGAAGACAAAGGTTTTGCATTTATCATAGTAGAAGATAAAAAACCAGCAGATTGAAAAGCAATTTTCTTAGGCTCATTAGGAAACTCAATTTTGCAAGGAGTCTGAACAACAGTGCGAGGTTTAGTTTCATATGAAGCATGAAGATCAAAACCTAAACCTTTCTTGTTTGAGCTAACCTTAGATTGATCCAAAATCACGTTCAACTTTTTCTTGCCATTAGTGAATCGTTCCAAAGAACTTTGCAAGTAATCAACTTTCTTAGCAAGAGTTAAACAATTGTTGCAAGGAATATCAACCTGCCCTTTTTGTTTACGACAAGTAGAGCATGAAAGAACTTCATGTGTGAGCAGATTATCAGTCATTTGAGAAACCTTAGCATTTGCATCTTTTAACTTCAATTCATGAGCTGAGCATTTAGAACAAGAAGTTGAACCATGCAATTCATCAGTGGAACAGCTAGCATTTTTAACATATTTCTCATTTTTCTCATTTAGATGTAACAGAAGAGCATGTTCTTTCCTAAGCAAGGTGAGATCATTGTAAATTAAGTCACATGATTTGCAAGTATCATCATCAGGAATCAATGTCTTAAGTCTAGCAATTTCAACATTCAATGACTCCACAAGAATATCATGTTTCTTAATTTTTCTATCGCGTTTGTCAAGCAGTTTTCCAAGACGGGCAACAGCATTGGCTAATTCATCATAAGAAGGATCTACCTCATTGAAGTCACTGTCGTTGCTGTCCTCGGTGAAGCTATCCTTGCTGCTTGCCATGAGACACAATCCCGTCAACTCATGCTTGCTTGGAGTTGCATCGTCCTCGCTGCTCTCCAAATCCACATCGCTCAAATTGACTTGTTCAAGAGCGGAAAGAACTCAGTGGACAACTTTACTGTTGATGAAGCTCTTTTTCTTTTTATTATTTGATGAGAACTTCTTCTCTTTTCTTTTATCATTGTCCTTCTCCTCCTTTGATGCTTTACCTGCAAGTTTAGGACAATTTGAATGAATATGGTCGAGATCTCCACACTCATAGCAATTTTGGAGGACCACCACCACCTCTCTTCCTCATTCTCACATTCTGCAAAACTTTGTTAAAGCGAGAAGAGAGTAGTGACAAGTCTTCTTCTGTGAATTGCTCAATCTGTTCATCCGTTAGTGAAGACAAGAAAGATAGAGCAAAACTTGAAGCAGCACCATTATGAGATATGCTAGATTGAGATGTCAAAACAATTGATTTATGATCATTCTTTCTAGCAAGAACATCTAATTCATGAGTTTTCAACTTGGAATAAAGAACATCTAATGTAAGTGTACTCATGACAGTAGATTCTCTAATGGATGTAACTTTCATATCCCAAATAGACATGTCTAATGCACCAAGCAATTGTCTAGCATTAGCATCATCATCAAAGCTAACTCCAACAACACGAAGATTACTAAGAATTTTATTGAAGTGTGCAAAGAAGTCATCTAACGACTCACCGGGTTTCATCTCAAATTGCATGTAATCCTTTTTGTAAATATCTTGGCGAACCTCTTTGACAGTGTTAGAACCCTCATGGTAATCACAAAGAGATTTTCATACCTCATATGCAGATCGAAGATGAACCACTCGATCAAAGTCGCTGCGTCCCAAGCCTTGGATGATCAAGTTGCACGCCTCACTATTTGCTTCAACATGTGCGCGATTGGCGTCATTTACGTTGTCGTTTGCAGGGACTTCGTATGGCTTGTAGACCTTCTCCCAAATTGCGAAACCCTACGCCTGGATGAATGCCTCCATCTTGGCCTTCCAAAACTGAAAATCAACACCTTCAAACACACGGTTTTGTCGAATACGGATCCATTAGTCTAATTACCGGTTAAGGTAGATTAGAAAAACCTTGCTCTGATACCAATTGTAGGATGAAAGAATACGAATATAGCAATCAGAGTGGAGGTGAATGATTATGTGGAAGCTAAAACCAAATTTTTGATCTATTAAAAATTCACCCCAAAACGGAACCATATAATTGCCTCGTATTCGACAAAAATAGATTGACAAACGTTTGGTAAAACACAAATTCCCAGAGGTCCAACCATCAGATCGATCTTAAATTTGGACACAAGAAACTAGATTCCAATACGAATCGAACCCAAAAAGAATCAGCTCGATCGGACTTACATATCAAAGGTTATGTACCTTGCAAGCTTGCTATGGCAGAATATGACGAGAATTGATCTAATCAAAACTTGTAGAATAATCAAGAACGACAAAAGATTAATCAACTAAACTTTGAGAAACTCTAAATCAATACCCTAGAAAGTTTTTTGATGGATCAAATCAAGATGAAACTCAAAGAACAAAAACCAATCTAGAATTAGAACAAGCATGCAAACAAGAACCAAAATAGGAAACACTGTAGCAACGTGATTACTGTAGCACGCACGGATCTGGAAGAATTGATCTTTATTTCTTTTGTCTAAAGTACTCCCATCAAAAGAGTACAAACCCTAAAACAAAGCTCTTTGCTTGATTGATGCCCTTCAACAGGAGACAACCCCTCCTATTTAATGGAGCAAAAAACAAGGAGTCCTGAATACAATTCCTACTCCTAATCCTAGGAGTCCCACTCCTAATACTAGAAGGAGTATGTATTCAACACAACTCCACTTGGCCCAACCTGGCCAAATACAGCTCTTGCACGCGTATGGCAACCCTGTCATACTCACGTGACTAACAACTTTGCACGCGTATGGCCCACCAGCCATACTCACATGACTATTTATTCTTCATGTGCACCATTCTCTTAGCCCGAACGTCCCGCATGACATCCTTGACCACCAAGACCTCAGTTCCTCCCTGAACCTAGTCCCGAATCTCAGTTCCTCCATGGACCTAGTTCCAGTCCTGTCATCGACCACGTTCGTCTTCGAGCAATACCTGCACATGAACAAACAAGAAACGAATCCGAGCACAAGTCCACTACTTGACTCAAAGTCAATCCATGCAACTACTCACACGAGCATTGCATAAAGTCCACTTCAAAACAAGCATCATGAAATTCTCACGTATTTCATAATCTCAAATTCAAACCAAAATTCAATTACAAATTGCTTAAAACCCTAATCGAGCAAAACACCATTCATGCCGGACCAAACACCGGTCCGGCGCAACTCACGACGGACCAAAAACCTGGTCCGGCGTACACGCGAAACTCCCAGTTCAAATCAGAGAAAACATGTTCAAAAACACGTTTACGACGGACTAAACTTTTGGTCCGGCATACATGCAAAAACAACGCTCAAAAATGCGTTCCCGACGGACCAAGAATTTGGTTCGGCGTGCATGGTCCGGCGTAACATAGAAGCTTACTGTTTTGTAAAACTTGGTCTGTCACAAAACATGTTCACAACGGACTAAACAAAAATCAGTCCGGCGTACACATGAAGAAAGACCTTCAAATCGCCATACACGACGGACCAAAACTTTGGTCTGGCGTGCATGTAAAAATAGGCCTTCAAAGTGCGTTCATGGCGGACCAAGGAATTGGTCCGGCGCTAATGCAAAGGAATGATCCAGCGCAATTGCTTTGGACTTTTGGTCTGGCGCCAAAAGGGAAATTTGGTCCGACACAGGTGCGAAACTTACTATTTTTGGAAAATTCAGTCCGGCGCTGAAAGAACCACATGCACACACATTTACAAATTCAATTCTAAGCCAATTTTTCAGCACATGATATCACAGACTCGAGTCCGACCGAGTCGGACCCAAGCCTGACTCGAGCCGGACCTGAGCCCGACTAAACCATAACCCCCGCTACCGTTGGATCGAGATCCAACGGCTGTGATAGCGCCACGTCGCCCGAGCCAGTGCCGTCGAACCCGCTCGCGCCCGGAGCGATCTCAGCCATCGATCGTGAATGCGTGTGCGGTTGAGATTGAGCCACATCACCCTCTCCGAGTCGTCGCCGGATTCCGCCGTCGCGCCCGAGTGGACCCCGTTCTCCGCAGATTTCCCGGACGTCGAAGCCCTTATTTAATGCACCGCCATGTGCATCGTGCAGCCCGCTTTGCCCCGCACCAGATGCCCTAGGTTTCCGCACTTGAGCCGCCGCCGTTTGCCCGCAATAG
The DNA here is from genome assembly GCA_036346355.1 of Rhipidocladum racemiflorum. Classification (NCBI taxonomy): domain Eukaryota; kingdom Viridiplantae; phylum Streptophyta; class Magnoliopsida; order Poales; family Poaceae; genus Rhipidocladum; species Rhipidocladum racemiflorum. The sequence goes on along the minus strand of CM070583.1, from coordinate 37,291,359 downwards.
CTCGTCGAAGTTAGAGAAGAGCGCCGCCGCGGTTTTCCGCCGTTTCACGCCGCGTTCGCCATTCTCCACCGTCACCGAGCTCAGATCTGGACTCCCCAGGTCAAGACGCGTTGGGCGCGACCACGCACCTCGCCAGAGACGCACGAAAACGCCGTTGGCTAGGTCATCGTCCCTAGCTCTGGTGAACCAGCTCCGCCGCGCCATCGCCAGGGTTCGCGAGCTTCGTCAGCCGTCCGATCCAGATCCGACCGCTATGGTGAGTCCACGTCACCATAAACCCGTAGAGAACCAGATTAGATCTAGACCGTTGGATCTAGATCCTAGCATCCAGATGCGTCCACGTCACCCGTACGTGAAATCCACGTTACGGTTTTAGATCCAATATCAACTGTTGGATCTAGATCCAACGCACGGGATTGAGCCACGTAGCCTTGGACCGCACCGTGTTAGATCCAATCGCAGCCGTTAGATCTAGATCGTACGGTTAGGTTTAACCCACGTTGTAGCGTTAGATGCGATCGTGACCGTCCGATCGAGATCGGAGAGTGTAGATCGAGCCACGTGTCGCACGCCGGGACATGCCACGTCACCCCCAAGACGCGGTGAAAACCCGATCGGATCTCGACCGTCCGATCTAAATCGTACAGTCCAGATCAACCGCGTTAAACCGCAACGTGTGGGATTAGATCTGATCTAGACCGTTGGATTTCGAACCAATGGCCCAGATTGAGCCACGTGTCTGGGAGCCGAACCGTCGCGGTCCACGCAGGCGACGCCGGTCGTCGCTGATGACGTCACGGTGGGGCCCGCGTGTCAGTACCGTTCGGCCGAGCACGATGACATCAGCGATAACGTCATCCGAGTGGGTCCCACGAGTCAGCAACACGTGTACCCGTGAACCGGGTCCACGGTGGACCGAGCCCTAGCCGTAGACCGAGTCCATGGACCGGTTAACGTCATGCTGACGTCATAATTCGATTTTTCTATAGAAAAATAATTTGGTGGAAATTGAGATCCGTCGCTGACGTCATGCTGATGTCATAATCGGATTTTTCAGTAGAAAAATAAATGAATTAATTCAGTTTATTCTTTTTTTTTAATTTTCGAACTTCAAACGCTTATAACTTTTGCGTTTTAACTCCGATTTGGGTGATTCCAATTTCTAAATTTTTATAAAATTGAGCTCTATTTAATGGTGAATATTATTTAATTTTTGGACATGATTTTTCCTCTATTTATATTTATTTAATTGATTTTTCCAAACTTTAAACGGTTATAACTTTTGCGTTTTTACTCCGATTTGGACGATTCAAATTTCTAAAAATTTATAAAATTGTGCTCTTTCTGTTTATAAATTTTATTTGAATTTTTGGATACTTTTGTCTACTTTTTAATTATTTATTGCTATTTTCACACGTTACGAGCAGACGTTGAAGTGCCCGAAGGCTTCGAAGCTGAAGTCTTGACCTAGGAGCCAGCTCAAGACCAAGACCAAGTACTTTTTGAAGGCAAGTTATGATTTGATCATATTGATCCTATTTTTGAAAATTAGTTTGATTTAAATTATTGCACACTAGTTTAATTAGAAATTGTTTTAATTATTTCTAGGAATTAGGTAAATGTCAAATTGCAGTATGACACCTTGACTATTTAATTATGTGCCGTGAACCCTTGTCACCCTAGTTGGGGATCATATTAGTTGGTCATTATTAAATTGCCAACATTGGGTATTTAGACTGTTGTAGTATATTGCTTAGACTTGCTACGTACACATGACATGATTTTGGACAATCAAATGTTAACATTGACTTAATGAGATATTAAACCTATTTTTGAGAAGTATCATGTGTTATGACGTTGATAATGCCACGTGGTGCATGGTAATCAACCGGGTTTGATAAATAGATTTAGACCGAGGCAAGTGGCAAGAATGATCGGGTGGGCCATGAGTGGCATCGGGAAAGTCGTTTTGGTTCTTCGGGTAGTCTTGCCTTGGTCATCCTAATGTAACACCCCGGCATCTAGTGTGCCTGAATGTTACCAAACATAGATTAAACAACATCTAAAAACCTCAAATAAAGATAAATTACAGCAAAGGAGCAAATGCTAGAACCGAAAATTTCGGCAGCATCTCCTTTGTTTATCCATGATTCGGAGCAACAACAAAATATCACATAATATATCATAACGGAAAAAACATTCAAAGCAGCAATAACAGGTAATATAGCGGCAATTTAAATCTAACATAATGAATTTAACTACTCCATGAACCAAATCGAAGTAAAGGATGTAAACAAGCAGATGAACAAATCATAATCCTAGTTTCATCACACTAGATTCATGATCACAAATCCGAAAGGTAAATATTGTCTAATTGTGTGGAAATTATGTGATGATGTGCCGCTAAGCCCCTTTCCCACATGTCGGTGTCAAGGTGCCTAAGAAAAACAATATAAACACAAGCGTGAGTTCAGCACTCAGCAAGTATATTGCAATGGACTGAAAAGAACAATTCAACGCCAACATCATCACATACCATGCTTAACATCATGATCAAGTCATAAATCCATATACAATATCATATCCATGTCTCAATCTCATTGTACTCATTTCATTAACAACATCATGTATGCAATGCAATGCACATGTCTCCTCGAAGCACATACCGGTATTGCTGAGTGCACACCCGTCGGTGTGCACCCTCTTCCCCCTTCCATCCCGTAGATGGAGGGTGCCTACTCGCTTCCATTCACCACGGTGGATGGAATCACGAGGTAGGACCTACTCATTGGCTCTCCGGATTAGTCATAACTTTCTCACCGACCTTACCGAACTAGTTATAACTTTTTCACCGACCGGGCCAGATCACATGCCATGTATGCGATTATGCCATAAACATAAACAACTTGCATCAAACTGAACTAAACATGGAATAGCATCATAATAATCCATTTTCATCATAACATGGGCAAGCACTAATCATGGCAAGATATGACAACATGTAATCATGACAAGATAGCACATCATGTAAACAATTTGCACCTAGTCACAATTAACAACATACAACACGCTACCCAATACAATACACTTGCCTTAACCTCGGGCGACGGATTGGCGAGAGGTTGAGGGCACTCCCGGTGTCACAACACCTGCACATAAGTACCACATACTCAAAATTTGCCCACAAAACAGTACATACTCGCTCAACTACCCCGATTACGCAAACTACTCCTGAAAACGAAAAATAGAGAATCTGTCCCCTCGGGACAGCAGACTTCAATCTAGCATAACTTGAGTTCTAGTTCTCCAAATCGAGTAAACGAGTACATCATCGCGAAGCTTAGGAAATTTAATAACTTTTTCTAAGTATTGGGAAAAACTGATTCGGCCTCTAAAATTATTTAATCTACAAAACATTACGTTCTGTCCCAATTACGTTACAGATTTGAACCCGTTCGGTAAAACGACCATAACGTTCAAATGGCTGGGCAGAATTGGACGTTCTTGGTGTCCAATTAAAGGTATTGAAGTTACCTACAACTTTCTCAACAGGCGGCAGACCAAAGTCCGAATCTAAAATCATGAAAACACAAACCCTAGGTCGAGTGCACAATCTGCCCGAAACAGAGAATATGGTAAACTCTAGTTTTCATCCAATCTACCCAATCGCAGCACCACCATTTGGTCTAAAAGCATTGAAACACCCCCTACCACAGAACCTAGACCAACCCCAGGGATTGCCCAAAACCATACCTTCACCGATGAACAACGAACGATGAATCTCCTCTCCTCCCGGGTTCCCCGATCGACTTCCTCGCGCCGGATCTCCTAGTCGCGGGGCTTCCCGATGGATGGAACAGCGGGGTGGCGAGGTGGGGAGCTCCCCTAGGGCAGCAAGGAGGGTGGAGAGGAGAGGGGAGGGGAGGGGAGAGGTGGTGGCGCAATGGGGAAGGAGATGGGGGAGGGGTGGCGCACCAAAGGAAGAGGGGAAGGCGAGATGTCGCCTAGGGCAAGGGGGAGGCGCATCAAGGGCATGGGGAGGGCGCCCCAAGGAAGGTAATTCTGCCTCCCCCTCCCTCATGGGCCCAATGGCGAACTTCAGTTCAAGTAATTACTACGTGTAGTAACAGATAACCAAGCGTGCTCATATCCGAGAGCGCGGCAATTCGAATCGCTTAATTAACCCTGCAGGGAAGCATTGACCGCACGACATGTGCCACGAAGAAACCTCATGTCAACCCCTCCCACCCATACCAATTCGTTGGGGCATCTTCATGCGGTCCGAGCACCTAGCACCCCCTCGAGCGGCCCAAGCCCGGCTTGGCCCTCGAGGGTCAGCCTAAGCCTCGCCCTCAACCACGCCCAACCGCATGAGGTCATGGCCCATCGAATGGCATGCGATGAAAGAGTGGCTTACCGTACCATAATCGGGCATGCGATTAACCAATTTGTGCTCAGCCACAGTTAAACATCGGATCGGTCCTTAGCTGACTCAGGCGAGACTACCACATTTGAGTCTCCTTACCCAAACGTCCATCTCTCCCGCCCGGTCTCCAATTTTACCTTTTTCCACAACACAATCATAACCAAACCGTTCCATAGAGTGTAAAGTGAAAGACCTCAAGAAGTGGAACCATCCACCACACGGCCCAAACCCGACATCTAAGCGAGACTAAGCATGAACACAGTATAATTTCCCGTACTAGCTCCAAAGGAGGTGTTCAACAAGTAACAAGGATAGTACATGCCGCAATTAGGATCTAGCCTATCCCACAATTCAATTCCTAATGCAACACTTACTCATTCAATAAGCAGTTAATTCACAAAAGTAAATTACGCATATGGTTCAAGATGCTTAGGTGCTTGCCTTGTGCTTCTGCTGGCGGATCGACGACAAGTTGTTCGTCGGCAATCCCTTGAACCACGGCCACGTCAGTCACCGCGGTCTCGTTCTCTACACGGATATAATGCACGAATAAGATGCATGCAATGCAAATGAACTGAAACAAATTTCAAATCCCACCGAACAGACCAGGTAAACCCGGACAGTCCGGATAAACCAGACATTCCGGATTATTAGGTCCGGACACTCCGGACTAGGACGGACACTCCGGGCCTTTGTCCGAACATTCCGGACATGGTGCATTTCGCCCAACTAACACTAGGGATCGAAGTGCTACTGAGTTCTACGGCACCGCGAGGGCCCGATCTACGACTTTCCTACATGCGGCTAAGCCGGAGGGGCTCCGAGCTAGCCCAAACACGAGGAAATGACGCTTACCTCTAAAGGCTCCAACCAAAACTTAATCCGATGCCAAGGTTGGCATCATCTACCCCCTATCTACAACCCTAACACCCAACATTGCCTAAATCACCCCCAAAGACCAACCACCCACCAAAACCCTAACGCTCCCAAGTTAACTCCAAACCCCCAATCTACACACCAAACCCCAAATCCAACCCCATAGAAGCCCTAGAACCCAAGAACCACAAATGGACTCCAAGAAGAGGTCTCACCTTCAAGGGGGTGAAGGAGAGGGAGGGGAAGCCGGGTTGAACGAAGAGGACGCCGGCTTGGAGAGGATCTTGAGGACACCGGGGTGGAGGAGTCGCTGGGGAGGAGCACTGGAGGTCGCCGGAGACGTGCTTGGGGTGGGGGAGACGCACGGGAGAGGTGGGGAGCAAGAGGTAGGAGAAGAAATGAGGGAGAAGCCATGAAATGGGACTTTTATATTTTACCCCCGCACAATCCGGACAATTAACCCGAAGACTCCGGGTTGGGGTCTTCGGTAGCACTAACCCGGACACTCCGGACAATTGGTCTGGATACTCCGAGTTGAGGTGTTCGGGCGAGCTAATCCGGATACTCCGGACAATTTATCCTGACATTTCGGGTTATATCCGGACATTCTGGGTTATATCCGGATATTCCGGATAGCTAATCCGGATACTCCGGATTTCCCAAAATTTTTGGAAGTGGGGCCTTGACAAACCCTCCCCCCTTAAGGGAATCTCGCCCCGAGATTCAGAACCGACGCATAGGCAGGACAGAATGTGGATGGACAGAACGATAGCGCACTAATCGCTATGCCTAGAATTGCGAAGAACTGTAACTGGTACTCACATGGCATTGAAGAACTTGGGGTACTCGGTCTTCAAAAGATCTTCGGGCTCCCAAGTGGCTTCATCTTCAGTGTGATTGCTCCACTGGACTTTGTAGAACTTGAGAGTCTTCCGACGGGTCTTGCGTTCAGCTTCATCCAAAACCCGAATAGGATGTTCTTGGTACGAGAGATCAGGTTTAGGTAAAGCTCCGAGTTCATCTACCTCCAATGACTCGAAAGGAGTACGGGGGCACTTCTTCAATTGAGATATGTGGAAGACATCGTGGACCATTGCCAGAGAGGGAGGAAGCTCCAGCTGATATGCCACTTGACCACGCTTCGCAAGGATCTGGAAAGGTCCTATGTAGCGAGGTGCCAATTTTCCCTTGATTCCGAAACAACGGGTGCCCCGGAGAGGAGACACCTTCTGGTAGACATAATCACCAACTTCGAAGGAGAGGGGTCTCCTACGGTGGTCAGCATAGCTCTTTTGTCGTGATTGTGCCACCCTCAAATTCTCTTGGATGGTCTTCACCTTCTCTTCCGCAGCTTTAACCATATCAGGTCCAAAGAATGGTCGTTCTCCAGTCTCGGACCAGTTCAGGGGTGTCCGACAGCTACGACCATAGAGTGCTTCGAAAGGAGACATTTTGATGCTGGCTTGGTAGCCGTTGTTATAAGCGAACTCGGCAAAGGGGACATTCGTCCCATTTCTTCCCGAAAGATAGAACACAGGTCCTCAACATATCCTCAAGGACCTGATTGACCCTCTTGGTTTGATCGTCAGTCTACGGATGATATGCTGAGCTGTGTAACGGCTTGGTGCCCAATGATTCATGCAAACTTCTCCAGGCAGGAAGCAGGCGAGAGCCTCGATGCAAACTATCCGCTTGGGCACTCCATGAAGACACACAATCCGAGAGATGTACAACTCCTCATACCTCATGGTTGGATAGGTGGTGCGAACGGCTAAAAAATGCGCGGACTTCGTCAACCGGTCGACTATAACCCAGATCGAATCATGACCCGAAGAAGTCGTTGGTAGCCCGGTGATGAAGTCCATGCCGATATCTTCCCACTTCCAACTCGGAATGGGTAATGGCTGAAGAGTACCAGCTGGCTTCAGATGTTTCGCCTTTACCCTCTTGCAGACATCACACTCAGACACATAGCAGGCAATATCACGCTTCATGCGAGTCCACCAAAATCGTTGCTTCAAGTCTTGATACATCTTATTGCTGCCCAGATGAATTGTGAGCAAAGAGTTGTGGGCCTCATCGAGAACCTTTCTTCGCAATTCATGGTTCTCGGGGACGACCAGGCATTTGCCGAACCACAAAGTCCCACAGTCATCAAGATAGAAGTCAGTGGCTTGGCCAGAATTCAGTTCACTGCAAACCCGGGCAACGTCATTGTCCTCCTTTTGAGCCTCTCTAATCTGATCCAGCAATGTGGAATTCAACTCCAGATTAGCCAAGAACCCTTCTTCAACCATTTCTAAGCCAAGTTTCTGAAATTCGGCAGAGAGAGTGGCACTTTGGGGTTCAAGAATGAGGCAATTGCATTGAGCCTTGCGACTTAATGCATCAGCCACCACATTGGCTTTCCCCGGGTGGTAATGGACTTCCAGATTGTAGTCCTTGATCAGCTCAAGCCACCTTCTTTGCCTCATATTCAAATTTGCCTGAGTGAAGATGTACTTGAGACTTTTGTGATCGGTGTAGATATTGCACTTGTTCCCCAGGAGATAGTGGCGCCAAATCTTTAAGGCGTGGACCACTGCCGCAAGCTGTAAGTCATGAGTTGGGTAGTGCTCTTCATGGTGCTTCAACAGCCGAGATGCATAGGCGATGACCCGGCCTTCTTGCATAAGCACACAACCAAGGCCGATACCTGATGCATCGCAATACACATCGAATGGCTTGTGGATATCAGGTTGGGTAAGGACAGGAGCTGTAGTCAGGCGCTGCTTTATAGTCTGGAATGCTCGTTCACAGCCCACTGACCATTTGAACTCAACACCCTTCTTCAACAGTTCGGTCTTAGGTTTGGCAATTTTGGAGAAGTCCTGAATGAAACGGCGATAATAGCCTGCAAGTCCAAGGAAACTACGGATCTCCGTAACTGTCTTGGGTTGCTCCCACTCGAGGACATCCTGTACTTTGCTTGGGTCGACAGCAACGCCTTGCTCGGAAAGGACATGTCCCAAGAAAGATACCCCCTTCAGCCAAAACTCGCACTTGCTGAATTTGGCATAAAGGCGATGTTCCCGAAGTCTTCCGAGAACAATGTGAAGATGTCTGGCATGCTCTTCCTCATTCGCTAAATAGACTAGAATGTCATCAATAAAGATGACCACAAAGGAATCAAGTTCTTCCATAAAGATAGAGTTCATGAGGTACATGAAGTACGCCGGTGCATTCGTCAGACCGAACGACATGACGGTGTACTCATATAACCCATATCGGGTGGAGAATGCTGTCTTTGGGACATCCTCAGCCCGAATCTTGATCTGATGGTACCCGAGCCTCAAGTCAATCTTAGAGAATACCCGTGCACCAGCAAGCTGATCGAACAGGATATCGATCCGAGGTAGAGGGTACTTGTTCTTGACCGTGGCGGCATTCAGCGGTCGATAATCAACACAGAGTCGAAGAGAGCCATCCTTCTTGGTCACAAAGAGAGCCGAGCAGCCCCAAGGTGAGGATCTCGGGCGAATGAATCCCTTGTCCATCAGCTCCTTCAGTTGCTTCTTCAACTCGGCCAATTCATTTGGCGGCATCCGATACGGCTGCTTGGAAACTGGAGCAGTCCTGGGTTGAAGTTCGACTACAAATTCTACATCCCAATCGGGTGGCATCCCTGGCAGTTCTGCTAGGAACACATCCGGGTATTCCGAAATCAGAGGAATGGACTCTAACTCCTCAACTTCGGTGCCATTCAAAGAGCAAAGAGCGGCCTTGCTGTCATCAAGAAGCAGAGTCAGCAAGTCGCCCTTCGGTCCCTTGAGGGAAATGGAGCGACGAGAGCAATCTAGAATGGCCTGCTGCCTTGTGAGCCAATTCATGCCCAAGATGACGTCCATCCCACGAAGGTCAAGGAGCAGCAGGTTGATAAGGAACGGAACCCCTTGGACTAACACATTGGTCTTCGGGACCATTTGATTAACAACAACCTTAGAACCCGGTGCTTCAACATCGACGTAGTTGACGCGGCCACAGTTCATTAGGAAGGAGGTATGGCTGCAACTCGCATTCATTTGATGTTGCACAACGAAATCCTTGCTAATGAAGGAATGGGAAGCCCCCGAGTCAAATAATACCCTAGCAGCATGCCCCTCAATGCACAACGTACCCGTCAGCGCAGTAGCGCCCTTGGGAATCGCCTCAGCATCGACGTAGTTAACGCGGCCACGGTTCGGCGCGGGAAGTGGAGGTGGTGCAGTTGCGCCTTGAGGCCTTGGGGCGGCGGAATTGTTGCCCCTCCTTGGGAAGGGACAGTCGCGGATGAAGTGCCCCGCACGCCCACAGTTGTAGCATGGGCTCGGTCTAGAGCTCGTCACCACACGCACTCCAGGCTATGGCTGTGGAAGTCGAGGAACGGCAATAGGAGGTCGGACCACTCCAACAGGCAAGGAAGGCGCAGGAATAGGGGCCCTCAGTGGTGGAAGAGCAGTCCGGGCCCGCTGTGAGCTGCCGCCCGCCGAGTACTGTACCGCCCTCTTCCGCTTCTTCTCATCTTGATGACTCCTCATCTTGTGCTCCACAGTAATTGCCCGACTCACCAAGGCATTGAAGTCGGCGAAGTCACAAACAGAGAGCTTATCCTGCATCTTGGCGGACAGCCCATTCACGAACCGACTTTGCTTCTTCTGATCGGTGTCGACTTCCTCCGGTGCATACTGAGCCAAGTAATTGAACTCTCATGAGTAGTCCATCACTGACTTGCTTAACTGCTTGAGGGCAAGAAACTGCTGCTTCTTAATTTCCATGAGTCCTTTCGGGATGTGATAAGCCCGAAAAGCCTCACGGAACTCTGCCCATGTCACTTGGTGACCAGCAGGCTGCATCACCAAGAAATTGGCCCACCATGCCCCAGCGGGACCCTGAAGCTGCTGCGCGGCGAAAGGCGCCTTCTGAAGATCCTCGCAATAGATGAGCGCAAACTTCTGCTCCATCGTGCACAGCCAATCATCAGCCTCCAACGGGTCGCTGGCCCGAGAGAACGTCGGCGGCTGAGTGTGGAGGAAGTCCAAGTAGCCATTGGGTCAGCCTCGTCCTTCACCATGGCCACCGGGAGTGGCTTGATTCTGGACAAGCATCTCCAAAATCCGGTTGGTGGTCTGCTGGTTCTACTCCGAACGCAACAAGACATCCAGCAGGTTGGGAGGAGGAGGCGGATCGCTACCGCCAGGCTGCGATCGCCCAGCACCATCGTCACCTCCCATACCACCGCGGGTCCTCATTCTGTCGTCAATCAAGCTAGACGACAAGAGTTAGACTCCACACGGATAGGACAGGTCTTAAACTCGATAAACCCGCAAACAAACCCCAAGCCAGACTGTAGTACTCCACACTGGAGCCCAACAAGTCTAACATACCCAAAACCCATCTCAAAATGCAGGACGACATGGCACATGCATGATATGACATGAAATGCACGATTCCAACGTAACCCATACTCATTGTACATATACATAGGGCGGGTATAAGTACTACTTCTACTTAATGCATTATGACAGTCCTAATCAATTCCTTAAGTGGTTGTCAAGTTTTGGGTTCGTCTTCATGCACCTTGCTCTGATACCAGCGCTGTGAGGAGCCGCCCAGACCGTCCCCGGGTTATTTGAAGGTTTAGTCGTCCTAATCGGGTTTGGAGGCTAACAGCGGACCGCCGAAGGCGCTCGCAGAGTTAGCACCCAAGCCCAATCGAGACCACACAAAAACCCTTCGAATAATTCGACAACAATCCCGGTATTCCCCCGGTATGCGACCCAAAACTCGCCCAGGATTCCCGCATACCGGTTTCCAATGCCATATCAATTCAATTTGCATAAAGGGGCAACGAACTCGGAACCCCACAACCAAGGTACGCAACGCGGAAGCACAACCAACCAAACACTACGGCACAAAGACAGAACCCCTATAACCCCGACCAACGACAAGGCACAAAGGCCAACGAAGGCAGAAATAACATCACAATTACGAGGCAAATAACAACAAACAGCAAGTGTTCATTACAAAAGAAACCAAGTATCCGAAGATAGAAATGACATAGTTTTGAAACTAACTATACAACAAAAGAACATACAGTTATCAACTAAACCCAAAAGCAAAACATCTTCGGAAGTGTTATGCCTCCGAACACCTCCGGGCGTGTACGACGGCATAGGGAGCCTCTACTCGGTGCCCCACCCGGTCACCGATAGGCAGTAGGGGCAGAACTCACACCCCACTGGATCCTCACCTGCAAAACCACAAAAGCAGAAGCCTGAGTACGGAAGGTACTTGCAAGTCTTACCCGTGGTCCATATATGACCGACTCCAAGGAGTATGCAATTGGATGTGGCAAGGAACAAGCCCAAGGTAAAACTTGCGGAAAGCTAAACTTTGTTTTATGATTTCATTCATTTACTCAGGTTACAAATTTAAAGCAATTGTACCAGCACCTACTTCTAGAGTGAAGTTCAACATTTAATATCAACAAAGTAAGTAATCTCATGACATTTTTGAGCTCAAGCCCAAAGGCGAACTTTAGTTCAAGTAATTACCACGTGTAGTAACAGATAACCAAGCGTGCTCATATCTGAGAGCGCGGCAATTCGAATCGCTTAATTAACCCTGCAGGGAAGCATTGACCGCACGACATGTGCTACGAAGAAACCTCATGTCAACCCCCTCCCACCCATACCAATTCGTTGGGGCATCTTCATGCGGTCTGAGCACCTAGCACCCCCTTGAGCGGCCCAAGCCCGGCTTGGCCCTCGAGGGTCGGCCTAAGCCTCGCCCTCAACCACGCCCAACCGCATGAGGTCATGGCCCATCGAACAGCATGCGATGAAAGAGCGGCTTACCGTACCATAATCGGGCATGCGATCAACCAATTTGTGCTCGGCCACAGTTAAACATCGGATCGGTCCTTAGCTGACTCAGGCGGGACTACCATATTTGAGTCTCCTTACCCAAACGTCCATCTCTCCCGCCCGGTCTCCAATTTTACCTTTTTCCACAACACAATCATAACCAAACCGTTCCATAGAGTGTAAAGTGAAAGACCTCAAGCAGTGGAACCATCCACCACTTGGCCCAAACCCGACATCTAAGCGAGACTAAGCATGAACACAGTATAATTACCCGTACTAGCTCCAAAGGAGGTGTTCAACAAGTAACAAGGATACTACATGCAGCAATTAGGATCTAGCCTATCCCACAATTCAATTCCTAATGCAACACTTACTCATCCAATAAGCATTTAATTCACAAAAGTAAATTACGCATATGGTTTAAGATGCTTAGGTGCTTGCCTTGTGCTTCTGCTGGCGGATCGACGACAAGTTGTTCGTTGGCAATCCCTTCAACCACGGTCATGTCAGTCACCGCGGTCTCGTTCTCTACACGGATATAATGCATGAATAAGATGCATGCAATGCAAATGAACTGAAACAAATTTCAAATCCCACCGAACAGACCAGGTAAACCCGAACAGTCCGGGTTTAATATCCGGACAGTCCGGACAAACCGGACATTCCGGATAATTAGGTCCGGACACTCCGGACTAGGACGGACACTTTGGACCTTTGTCCGGACATTCCGGACATGGTGCATTTCGCCCAACTAACAGTAGGGATCGAAGTGCTACTGAGTTCTACGGCACCGCGAGGGCCCGATCTACGACTTTCCTACACGCGGCTAAGCCGGAGGGGCTCCGAGCTAGCCCAAACACGAGGAAATGACGCTTACCTCTAAAGGCTCCAACCAAAACTTAATCCGATGCCAAGGTTGGCATCATCTACCCCCTATCTACAACCCTAACCAACATTGCCTAAATCACCCCCAAAGACCAACCACCCACCAAAACCCTAATGCTCCCAAGTTAACTCCAAACCCCCAATCTACACACCAAACCCCAAATCCAACCCCATAGAAGCCCTAGAACCCAAGAACCACAAATGGACTCCAAGAAGAGGTCTCACCTTCAAGGGGGTGAAGGAGAGGGAGGGGAAGCCGGGTTGAACGAAAAGGACGTCGGCTTGGAGAGGATCTTGAGGACACCGGGGTGGAGGAGTCGCCGGGGAGGAGCACGGGAGGTCATCGGAGACATGCTTGGGGTGGAGGAGACGCACGGGATAGGTGGGGAGCAATAGGTAGGAGAAGAAATGAGGGAGAAGCCACGAAATGGGACTTTTATATTTTACCCCTGCACAGTCCGGACATTCCGGATAATTAACCCGGAGACTCCGGGTTGGAGTCTTCGGTAGCACTAACCCGAACACTCCGGACAATTGGTCTGGATACTCTGGGTTGAGGTGTTCGGGCGAGCTAATCTGAATACTCCGGACAATTTATCCGGACAATCTGGGTTATATCCGGACATTCCGGATAGCTAATTCGGATACTTCGGATTTCCCAGAATTTTTGGAAGCGGGGCCTTGACAACCAAGTACTCACCCCTTGCAACTACAACATCAGTTAAGAAGAAGCTATACCTGCTTTGGAGGAGGACCTCCAGGAAGATTCGGCTAACTAAGGAGCGAGCCCAGTCAGTTGCCTGTGGTATACTGGATGGCGCCACGTTGATTCTTTTATTCCGCTGCAGTTTATTTCCTTTAATAAGTTTTCGCCCTGCGTGGCGTATCTTTGTAACTTGACCATAAGGTCGAGCAAGCAGTTTGGTTATTTTAAATAAAGTACTTGTGGTTACGTTTAGTATGATTGTGATATTTACTGATGTTGAGACTGTGTGCACTAGTGTGATCCTGGACTAGTACTGAATACACAGAGGGTCCGGATTTGCAAATTCGGGTCCCGACATAAAACTCATAAGATAGCTGGAAGGTTCGATTTCTTGTGCTCAACCCAGCGTGAAGTATACTAGGGGAGAGAAAAAAGTTTGTAGAGATCAAGGGACGACGAAGGCATGGAGTGACTATCGGCTTCCAAATGGAGAAACGATGGGCGGGGAAAATCGGCTGGATTAGTGTAACTAAAGAAGTCTTGTTGGCCGAAGTTGGCACGATCCAAGTACAGAAAGAATGATAGATACTTGTGGAGGCCAGCTGGGGATATCTTTGTTTCACCAGATGGCCGAGTAGCGAGGCTTTGATTCTTCACTATAATCTTCTCGAGGAAGCCTGGATCTTCTGCATCGGGAAAAAGTGACCGGCTAAAGAGGCAATGAAGCCATGTTTGTATGAACCAAAGGGGTCGACCAATGTTGCCTATAACAAAATTGGAAAACCCTAAGAAAAGTCTGCTCCGGATCACATGCGTCATTTGGTACACGGCCCCTAGCAGAATCTTGCCCAATGCAAGCCGACGGCCCTCTACTAGCTGCTCTGCTAAAAGCTGATACACTTGTGTTGGTCCGAGGGAGGCTCCACAAAACAGATATCTGTCCAACCACATATTAAGGAAAGCGACGTGCTCCTCATCCGACACGGGCCCGTTGACCTTGTTATTATCCTGAATGTATTTTCGCCATCCCTCACCCTTCTTTTGGATAAGCTTGTATCTAGGCTTGCCGCTGAAAGCCGATATCTGCTCCCCATCAGGTCTAAGACAGCACAGCTGGGCCTTGCCCAGAAGAGTCGGACCGATTGGGCCGGTTGGGAAGAGAAAGGCATTGAAGGAATCCGACCAAAAGTAATAGGCCGTGGCCACCAAGGGCTCATTGGCTTCTGGATCGGCTAGACTCAAGGGAAGGCACTCAGCTATGCCCATCCGTTCCCATTCTGTTCTCTTCTGGGCTGATACTCTAATATACCAAGTCCTCAATCCTTTGAGAGGTGTCGGCCAAGCCCTAAAACTCTTGCCCCACTCTTTCACGTTATAACCAGCGACCGATAGTGCAAGACGAGGGATCTCCTGATTAATGACTGCATCGGCTTCTATATTTCCTACCGGCCCTAGGTAGAATTGATCGTCACTATTGGGGATCGGAATGAGTACCTGAGAGGAATCCATCCCAGCCGATTTCAAAAGGAGGTTTGAAACTTGGTGAAAACAAGACGGAAGGCTGATTGCTGTTGATCCGAGAGCTCGAAGACGTGCGAATGACCGCGGGGTCCCGCATATTTATACTGCAGTAAAAAGGTGAATAGGCGGGGACGGTTTTGAGCATTAAAAGCGCACCGAGGTTGTTACGGCGCCAATAATGGTACAGTTATCGAGAAGGATTTCTTTTACAAGCCGATTGAAAAGAAAAGTCGATACGATTTTTGGAAAACAATAAGTTATCTTCCAAAAATGGGGGGCATATGTTTGCACCAAAATTTGGCACGTATAGAAAATATCGGCCCAGTTCAAAAATTGGAAAAGTGTAATGCATATGTAACGGTTAAGATTAGGAGACCATACACCGTAACCGACAAGGATTCAGTTGCCAAAACGGAAAGAAAACAGATTGGATCGTAGCCGACACGGATCTGGTGACCGTATCCATGGAGGACTCGGATCGGCCGAGGCGTATAAAAGGGGATGAGCCGTGAGGCGCAAAGGACGACATCAATCCAGCACAATTACACATCTGCTTTTACTGTTCTTTTTCGTTGTTTTTCTAGTTTCGTAAGCATTCCTCTGTAAGTCGACGAGATCAATAAAGAGTTGCGCATCGCCAATTTCTTGATTCCGCCGATTTTGCTCAGGTTCGATTTACTTTGTTTTGTTGCGCATCGCCTCTCAAAGCCGATTTGCCTTTACCTTCGGATTAGCCCTAATCGGCTGATCTAGTTATCTCCTGATCGGCTTTTGGCCGATCAGTGTTAAGCCGATAATAGTTCGTTTGTCGGCTCTGATTGATTTACGACTGCTTCCTTGTCAATTATAGGTCAAATTGACTGGCACGCTTCAAACCCAGCGTTTGTCTCGTGTGTTCGAGGCTGAGAACCCTACCTCACGTTTTTTGGCGCGAACAGTAGGCAATGACCCACTGCCAACAAATCCCTTTAGAATCCCATTTCCATTATCTTTACGTCACCAACAATGAACCAAACACCACAATATGTAAGACTACCATTGTGGACGTAATAATCAAAATATTAGTACATCGCTAGATAGCAAATCTGGCTTATTACATCCCTTCAAAAAAGCAAAAAGATAAGCAAACCGGGCTACTGTAATGGTGAATATTGTGACCTACGTTCGTAATGTCACGCTTATAACCGGCAAAGAACTAGTTACTTATGAGAGATCCATAATTTGACACCCAAGAGAAATCAAAGCCCTACAAGATCCATCCATTGCGGAACAGAAGAAGAAGAGGAAGCAAAAAAGCCAAGAAAACAATGATGACTGTAGCTTCCCCGACCCTGCGAATCACACCCCAAAAGAGGAAGGAAACAACGGATGAATTAAAAGGGGAGGTGTGACATGATGGAAGGAAGTATTCAGTGTTTTAAACCAGGAATTGTTTTCAAGGAAGAATTGGTACCATAAGCCTTGATCCTCATCACATCCATGCCAACGTGGGATGGCTGGGATGGGCCCCAATCGCCCTCGCCATGGCTGCCTCCAACGTGGCACGGATGTGTCCACCATGATGACAAACACAACGGACGCTTGTGAGGCAGGAGGACAGATGCTCGATGCCAAAATCAAAATCGCCATTGGTCAGAGAACCGGTTTCCTCCACATCGAATTCGAGCTCAAGTTTCTGCAGCTTCGGCATGGATCCGGCTTCAAAGATCAGCCCTAGCGCACACTCCTCTCCACCGAATTGGAAGTGACCCAAGGAAGGGAATCCATGGCTGCGGCCGATTCTGAGCCGTCCTCCATCCGCTCCATCTCCCCACATACTCAGGCAGAGACACAGCAGAGCGGGTAGGCCTCCCAGGATCACCAAATCTTCCTGCTTGAGTTCCCACACACTGAGGCATAATTTCTGGAGGTTGGCATGGGAGCCCATCCATCTTGGAACACTCGAGACTGCATCCCGATCTATGACGAGTTCCCGAAGGCTGCCAGGAGAAGGGCACCATGATTCCCCGAGGATCTCATCTGCTCCCTCGCTGATGCTAACACGCAGAGCGTGAAGGTTTGCTTTGCCTAGCTCACAGATCGAAGAGACCATCTCCTCCACTTTCACCTCCCAGTCCTCATCAGCATAGCTATTGATGAATTCTATGCTCAGATTCCTCAGGTTTGTCAGCTGGCCAAGATGCTGAACAAAGTTAATTGACTGACTGTATACATTGATACCTTCCAACACCTGCAATGCTTTCATGCCTGCAATTTCATCCGGCAATATAGTATCATCATCAACAGCTAGATGGACCAATCGTCCAAGCCGAGCAATGGTTGCTGGAATTTCAATTATTTTGTTGGGTCCATATATGTGAAGTGTCTGTAAGTACTGTAGTTCTGCTACTTGTTCCGGAAGCTTACTAATTGATGTATACCGGACTCTCAGGTACCTGAGGTGGACCAAATTGCCTATATCTGCAAGATGGTGATCTTCTAATTGCCGACAATCTTCAAAGTCCAAAACACGCAAGTGCCTGAAAACCAACAGAGAGGGGATTTTCGCAGAACTCCCGAAAAGAGCAAGTGACCGGGCATTAGATAAAACCAGGCTTGTTGGAACTTCACTGCCATTATGCAGGGAGAGTCGACGAACCTTGTTTTCTGGCTTAGGATTTGCACCAGGAACACCTAATAGAGTAGCAAAGTTCTCTTCCTTAGACTTAGATATGATGAAATCAAGCAGAGTGCTGTGTACTCGACAGGTTTCCACCTCGCCAAACATACCAATCCTCCCTGGTTGGATCAAGCTCCTGTTGATCAGCTCATTAAAACAACTCTCTCCTGATTCATACAGGGTATGTCCATGTTCTTCAGGAATGAATCCCTCGGCAATCCATCTCAATACCAAAGGTTTCTTTTCAATATCATAATCCTCTGGAAATATATTCAGATATAATAGACAAGTTTGCAGAAAATGCGGAAGGTCAAAGAAACTAAGTGATAATACCCCAATCATATCTTGAATATCTTTATTTCTTTCAAGTGCATAGCCGATAGAATTTTCCACTTGGTCCCATTGATCTAATGTCTGTGCTTTGCTGGCCAACAAACAAGAGACAGCAGTAATCGCTAATGGCGAACCACCACATTTTTTTAGAATTTTACCAGATATATTATTGAGGTGCGAGGGGCATTGTTCCTTGGAACCAAATATTCTACTGAGTAACAACCTTCTAGAGTCCTTATCGCTCAGAGGCATTAAATTATAAACATGGCCCCCATAAGAAGAGCAACATGCTTCAGCTACTCCTTTTATACGTGTTGTTGTGATTACTCTGCTACCACACCTATTTTTCAGAAGTATGCCCTTAATAATATTCCATGCTTCTACACTCCAAACATCATCGACTACAATGAAGTACCTGTAATATGATGTCATGAGTTAGTTCACCAAGCCTTTAATATCTTCCAAAATTGTGTTGAGGCGAAAACGGAATCAGATACAGATTGGATATACAAAAATGGAATTATCCAACAACAGTGTGAATGATAAACCAAATTTTCGCCCAAACATAGCCAAATACAGTTAGTAGCCCCTGCAAATGAACAGTTGAGAACTGGTACATCGTTGTAACATAATATTGGATACGGGCATACCTTTTGTCCTGGAGGAAACAAGTGATCTTGCCGATGAGTTGTTGCATGTCCCCTGCTTCGGTGGTAGCATACGGTTCATTGCTCAGTTCACTGAAAATAGCCCTGAAAACGTCCGTCATGTCAGGATCTCGTGACACTGAAACGAAAGCCGAGCACTCGAATTGCCCCTTGAGACCTTGATACACTTGGTATGCGAGAGTTGTCTTTCCCAGCCCTGCAAATCCAACGACAGAGACCACCTTCGGCTGCTGCGACGGCACACGTCGTCCATCCTCCTTCGTCAGCAACTCGATCAGCTCGCCTTTTGGTCCATCGATGCCTACGAGCTTCGAAGCATCCACGAAGATGGCAGCCGCCCTGTTGTCCATGGCCGCGTTGCTCGTCTTGGAGCTGGAGATGGCCTCACGGACCTTGTATCTTGCATTCCTGTCGCCGGCCTGCTTGTCTTGGGTCTTGAGATCTTCGATCGCCTCGGCGATCCGACCACGAGCCTTGGTCTTGGCCAACAGGTTCTTGCAGCCGTAGATGAAGCCATCCGGTTTAGCAGATTTGTCGCCGACAAGGCCGAGCATGAAGAACTCGTCGAGGGTATCCTCGACGTCGTAGGACAGCTCCCGCACCTCCACCATCCAGGCCTTGTCTTGCTCGCCGGGACCGGAGTCCTCCTCCTCCGACATCTTCAGGAGGAACGCGTGGATGGCCGCAATCTCATCTCTGAGAGACTTGATCTGGCCGTGCAGCACCCCGTTGAAACGCGTGTACTCGTCGCCGAGCACGGCTGCGAGCTTCTCCAGGACGGGATCCAGCGCCGCCGTGGCTGCGCTCAGCAGAAAAGTCCCAGCCATGGCGAGGCGCCTCACGCTCGCTTGCTCTGAGCTTCCTCGGTCGGTCAATTTTGCGTTGGTAGGTCGGACACTTGGATGCTCCATGTACACCCCAAGGCATAAATTACTCTTCAGCCGTGGCGAGTCGACACCTCAGCTGATCATAACCAGATACGATATCACAACCACATCTGTGAGATCCCACATTGAGCAAGTGGCATTCATTCCTGACTTTACTGGTATATACTCCCGGATCGATTCACACGCATGATCGGGTATACGAGTTTCGGTCTTTCGGTGCTATCCACGTTGATTTCCGCACGACGTGGCCGTACGGTGTCGCGCCGCGTTGCCAGTTTGCTTCGCCATTTATACAGCTCAACTAATGTTTTACACTGAAAGGTTAGCGCGGCGCACGTCGCGCGTGTGAACGAAAAATAATTTTGCATTTTTTTCTTAAGAAAAAAATAGATTTAAACGTATTTTTAGATTTTTTGTAGGCTCGCGAAACCTTAGAGATCGCGCTAGGGAAAAAAAGTAACGGGGGCTTTTTTCGTAAAGTAACGAACGAGGGGCCTAAACGCAATCCAGGAAAAAAAATTTCCCTCACAAAAAATCGCAAAAGACCTCTGTGCAAATTAGAAGGACCTATCCGTGATTTAAAGAACAGGAGGGGTTTTTGCGCAAATAACAGAGAGAGAATGGGGTGGGACACGTGGTCATGGTGGCCTTCCAGGGACTCTTTCGAAAGTGTTTTATTGAGTATTCGCTTAACACATTGGCGTGGTGGGAGGCCTGCGAAGCCGTGCGCCCGCGTTCGAGTCCCGACAAAAGCTTTCCTTTCTGATTTTTTGCACCGTTGCAGCTTTCGCGCGGACGGCCGGGATCGACACTTCGCACGAGCGAGCGCCACCTACTCTCTCTCCCCTCGTCCGTCTCGAGAGTTTTCAAAATTTGACACACTTTAAAATTCGTATTTCGGAATTTGACACTCTGGCTCACTGTCATACACACAGACGGTCTCATATGTCATCCAAATAAGCTGAAAGGCTTGTGAATTGAGTGTCAAATTCTGAAATAACTCCGTCCGTCTCTTCCTCTTGCGAGGAGTTGCTCATCCGCACCGCATGCCCAGCTCATCCGCTTCCTCGGCGACATCGGCCGGTGGTGTCAGCCCTCCAGCCCACGCCTTTGCCGCCCGGAGGCCTCCTGGAGCCGCTCTCCGTTCACATCTCCGCAGGCCTCCGGTAACCTACTTTCTTAGTCTCTAAAGAAGGGTGTTATGTGATGGTTCTAGGTGTCGGCGTTTTCGGCCAGCAGGATATCTCTTGAAGGGAGAAAGTTGGTTCGATAGGGGGTGCTTTTGCGAGTGGAACGCCTGGGGGGGCTCTCTTGGGGGATCCCGGTGGGGACATGCCGAGGAGCGCACTCGAGGCACCAAAGGGCGAGATGGAGAAGCGAGCAGCGCGGGCGAGGGGAAGAACGAGCAACGCCCCGATATACCCATGTTTGGGCCCCGATGTGGGTAATAGCCCTATGTCCTATCAGATCGTTGTTGATGTGTGTTGAGGTGGTTACAAGGCTTCTCCCTTGCCAAGGAAGATCCAAGCTATGTCTAGTCTCTCGCAAGAAGAAGCCGTACGTCCCTCTCTCTCCATGCACCCGAGCTCCCTTATATAGACGGGGCTGGTCCGAGCAGGTGAGAGGGTAACGTCATGCTGAACTACAATTCAGTCTTGTCTCTCAGTCTCATTCTTCGTGCTGCCGCCCGTCCCCGCCCGGTCCACCCGGGGTAGGTGTGAGTTGTCAGAGGGACGGACCGTCTTTGCAATTAATGGGCCTGACACAGCATGTCAGGGGGAGGAGGCTTCAGGGCGAAGCCTCTCCTCTGCCTTTTGGTCGCCCACTTGCTCGCCTGGCCGCCACGTGGGCCGGTGCCCGGCGAGAGGGGCCTGGTCGCCCGTCTGCTCGCCGGGCCATCTGTCTTGATCACGGCGGAGAGGGTACCCTAGCGTAAAGTACACCGACACTAGGTATGGAGATGTGAGAATCCGTAAGAATGGCAGCTTAGCCGTACAGCGTATATGATCTGAAGCTCTTTTCTGTACGTCTTGGTTTATTTGCTAACACCATGCTTGTCCTCGCAAGTCACAAATGCTAGAAAGTGAGGTTTTTCTGTCTTTCCCTTTGCTTTACTTGCTTCCTGATAGCTTAGTTCTGAGTTATATGATGGAAAATTTTGGAATTTTGATGTGGTGCAGTAGCGTTAGAGATACTATGATAGTGGCAGTTGAACATGGTGGACATTTAATTGTTATAATTATTGTATCGGCATAACTTCCCCAACAACTGCCTAGACAAGGAAAAGAGCTGACTATAAGTATAGTATGTAGCAGAGTGTGAAATAGCATTTTCGAGAGCATAGGTTGGCTTATCACATTCATTGTCTTGCTTTATAGAGAGGAATGGTAGATAATAATGTTTATCTATCGATGTAAGTCAATTACTGCTTTTTCCTAAGAGAATCAGCCGCCGAATTGACTGTAGAATAAAGCACGAAAGTCATACTCATCTGCACTTTGATCAAAGGAGAATCATTCCTTTTAACATGATTGGTGAATTTAGTATTGCAGTTATCCTATGAATTTTCATGTACATTTTTTTTGGAGATAGTAAAGGGTGATGCGAACTGGAAGCCTGTTTTATATCTAAAGCTTTGGTACCCCCTCAAAAAAAAAAAATACACATGGTTAATTTAACTATATGTTGCAACTCTGCAGTTTATAAGCGAAACAAATTGCAAACATTTGAAGAATTCATTTATCCCTTCTGTAGAAAATGTCTTATATTTGACTGAAATGAATATGACAATGATGTGTTTGAACTGAGGAGCTTTTGTCAACTGTGTGCAGTAAACAAGAAGAAATTCTACTAATTTAGACATATTCTAATACTGGCTTCCTGAAGTGGTTAACGCGTGTCCAAAATACTTTACTTCAGGATCCCTAACTTTATAAGGAGATATTATAGTAATATATAACATTTCTTCTCATTAATTAAATATTTTCGTCATTGATCCTTGCATGCAATCTGTAAATAGCTGACAGCTTTTCTTTGTGACACAGGGTTTGAAAACTGTGGAGGGCATTTGTTAACAAACTTCTTTCAGCATCAGAGTGTGCAACTTTTGCAAAGACAAGAACATTCTGGCCATCAAAGATTGTCTTCAAAAATAGAGTGACGTTCTCTTTTAGTGGAGCATGACAGGATTATCTGCTTTTGACGCACTCGGTTTCTAGAAGCCACACTTTTGTAACACTTTTGAGCAGAGATTGTTGAGTCAATTTGTAGAGGTGCTGATATGGACTACTCCGGTGGTTCTTACTTTTCATCTTGGCCCAATTCTGCTTCCTATAATTCTGTGGATGGTTCAGTGGGATCATAGGCAGAAGAAGGAAGCATGCCACCTTCAGGAAATTTCATGAGAACTAGATCAGATTGCGATTTAATATTCAGTGAGCATGAAAAGAACCCCACTATGCTTACAAATGGATGCTTGCTGTACAACAACCAGACCGATCTATTGTTCTATCTAAGGATAAGCTTCCTCACACTCTTCTGGAGCTTCAACAAGTGCGGAACAACGGCGATCAGCAAAGAAATTTAATTCCCCCAGGGATTCTTCAATCCAATTCAACACCTGGAACATTTCATCCGCGTCTCCCAGAACTGTCTTACACGTTATCCAGTTCAATTAATAGTAGTGGTAGTGAAATTTCTGCCTTTCTTGCTGATGTACATGCTGTTTCTTCAGCCTCGACTTTGTGTTCCACATTCCAAAATGCTTCTTCCTTCATGGAACCAGTAAACCTAGACGCTTTCGATTTTCAAGGGGCACAAAATGCTGCTATGCTGAGCAAAACAAGCCATCCAAATGGGAATCTCTCGGTATTTGATGATGCTACCGTGGCATCACTGCACGCAATGCTCACTACATAGATATAGCTGCTAGCCTGCTACTGTTTTTATTACGTTCAATTATTTTTTTTTCTTGTGGTAATACAGGATAGCAAAGAGTTTATCAATGGTAGCATCTCCTCTTTTTCTACCATCCAGCAAGCACAACTACCTACCAGTGGTTTGAAGGCTCGACAACAGGTTTAAATTTTGAAATTGTGACACTAAACAACAATTTCTGCAACTGCAACTTGCATATTGCAATGTGTAATATACCTCTCATATTTTCATTTCTAGTAGCCAGATGGCTGTTACTGAAGCACAAGGGACACTGATTCCTCCAAAGGTTTTTTAAATGAACATTTGTTCTCATATGTGTTGTTTATTTTACTTTGTCCTTCTTTAAATACATATCTAAGAAGTTGGACTCTGTGCTTGCAAATGTTCAGATGCCACCGCTGATCCATGACAACAAAAGTGAGTGCCCTATTAGCCATCCTTCTGGTGTGCAAACCCCAAGCAAATTTTGCTCAAGGGGACAGTGTCAGCGTGAAGCCAAGAGTAAGGGCTCGTCGTGGACAGGCAACTGATCCTCATAGTATTGCATTTTGCATCTGTGTCCACTTTTTCGAGAAGACCTCCAATATTTTCAAAATTATATCTAGGTCTGTTTTCCCGAGTAAACACCCCAAAAAATCCAAAATTACGCTTAAGTCCGAAAAATCACCCTCGTGCTGGCGTGGCATCTAGTTTAATTTAGATATGCTGATCATACTATTTTATCAGTTTATATTTAAGTATTAAATCCTATTATTTCATCACTGCTTCACCTGCTGCTTTTCAGTTACGTTGTCAGATCCCATGAAACTGTTAGAACTGTTTACTTCTCTCGTCTTTTTTTTTTTTACAAAAATAGTTTCCTCTTAAAAAACGTAAAAATAGTTTCCTCTTAAAAAACATATAGCACTTTTTAGCTCTGTAGCATAGAAGGACCTTACACGGAAGGTGTTTTTCCGCACTATAGTGCCACGGTAGGGACATGTGCCTCGTGCTGTCACTTCCTGTGTTGTGGTACCACGACAACTCAATCTCCCGCGTAATCTCTGGGCGTGGAAGGAGCCTAGCGTCGGCTCCTATTCCTTTCGAGGTGGGTAAAAGAGCTATTTTTGTAATTTTTGTAGGAGGAAGTTATTTTTCAAAAAAAAAAGAGAGGCATATAAGTAAACAGTTCGAACTCTTACGGCTAGAATAGTTATTTCCCCAACTCGATCTACACGTGATATATTTTCTAAAAGGATATCGCCGACAGACAGTCGGTATGTGTTTGCGCAAAAAACTTAAAGTAGGGTTTCTTGCCTCAAACACACAAGACAAACACTGGATTTGAAGCGTGCAGTCAATTTAACCTGTAATTGACAAGGTAATGGGATCGTAAGTATAATCAACCGATAACAAAAATTATCGGCTTAACACCGATCGGCTATGGGCCGATATGGGAGTAACCAGACTAGCCGATTAGGGCTAATCAGAGGTAAAGGCAGACCGACTTTGAAAGGTGATGCACAACAAGCAAAGTAAATCGAACCTGGGGACAAGTCGATGAAAAAAAAATTGACGATGCACAACTTTTATTGATCTCGACGACTTACAGAGGAAAGATTGCTACGAAAACTAGAAAAACATAAAAATGTAGAAAGAAACATATGTTGATGGATTGGATGATGATCCCCTTCGTCCTCTGGTACGCCCCTTTTATATGCATCAACCGATCCGAGTCCTACATGGATACGACAACCGAGTCCATATCGGCTTTGATCCGATCTCTTTCCGTTTTGGCAACTGAATCCTTGGTTACGGTGTATCTTTTAACCCCAACTGTATCATGTTTTTCTATTTTTAAATTTGGCCAATATTTTCCGTACGCGCCAAATTTTAGTACAAACAGTATGTTTCACCTCAGAACATTGAAGTACAACTTTGCCGTTGGACCTGCTAACACGTGTTACATTGGAGTATTGAGGAGCTAGGACGTGATCTTCTTCGTGGCGAAGCTTTTCTGGTTTTAGCTCTACTACTGTGAAAGCATCTAGGCCCCCTAATGATCTATTTGAAATATTTGTTGGATTTTGGTGTTTGATGATCAACTAAAATAGTGTTAGTAGTTTTCTTCAGAAAGAATGATCAAGATTAAGGTTCTCTTTTTTCTAGTTCTTTGACTTGGGCGTTGATTCAAGTCTTTTAGCTGTGTCTTTCTAGTTTTCAACCGTACTATAAAGAGGGATTATGCATAAGTTCAAAATCTTGGTTCCTAGGACTTTTCATTAAGACTACTTGGAGCTTAGGTTAAATCTCTTCAGATTCCTCTAAAAAATATCTTGTCTTGAGTTCATATCCCTTTCAAGTCAAAATCTAACTGAACTCATACCGAGAGTTTCCCATTTACAACGGACCAAGTTTTTGGGTCCGGTGCAGATAGGCTTTCTCTTTGAAACCAACTTCAGTGCATAAAGGCTACAACGGACCAAAAATTCCCTTGTACGACAGACCTCTTTTCTTGGTCCGTAGTAAACTTAAATCTTACTGGTTTTGCTGCTTGTATCCAATTCCTTTCTTAGGTCATGATCACTAAGTTTGCCTTTACTACTGCAGACCAAGTTTTAAGTCTGTTGCAATCGTGCACTTTGATATCTCTCAACGGACCACTTTTACTCAAAGCATGTATGACGGACCAACTCTTCTTGGTCCGAAGCGTATATGCGTTTCTGATTTGGGTCCGTTACGTTGAGCCTCTTGTATACTTTGTCAAACCTTGTCGAGATACAATCATTTTGAGTTGTCTTTTCGGTCGACATTGGCAAGCGGCTACCTGTTGCCAATAACGGCTATAACGGCTATTTGCTTCTGTAGCCTATTTAAGCAGATCAGGCTCTCCCAAAATAGAACTTTTACATCTCTTTGACATCTAGCATCCCAAAAGCTCAAAAGCCCTCAAAGAGATCAAGCTCAACTGAAAACAAAAACCTACTTTCTTACGGCTCAAGAAAAGTCTAGTTTGAGGTTTCTAGTGAACCAAGAGACAGGGCTTGTGGATAGTCTATTACTCTTGGAACTAGCTGTTCCTAGGCGGTTTCTACGGTGGTTGTAGTGCGACCTGTCCAACCGTGATTGTGGAAGGCCACTGTCTTTGTGAGAGGTTTGGACTCACCTCACCGGAGTGGTAAAGAGTCACTTTAGTTACAAATCCAGTTCCTCTGTTGAGAGTCATTGGAGGAGCAACACTTCTGTGGAAGTGCTCCAACGGGGACGTAGGAGATTTATCTCCGAACCTCGGTGAAAAAATTCGCTTGTCTCTGCTTGTGATTGTTTACCTTAGCTCGTTTCTCTTTTATCTGTTACTTGTTCAGTGCTCCTTGTTGCTCAACCTATTACCTGCTCAGATCCTTCTTTAAACTGCTAAATTGTCTTTAAATTACTTAGTTATTTTTGTTAATTTCTTAAAATTGCCTATTCACCCCCCTCTAGGCCATACCGATCCTTTTATACTGGCTCGTTGGCAACGTTCGGTGAACTACCGGTCCAATAGCTGACGTTGTAGATATCAATACCATCTTTAAAATATAAATTTGATCACTAATTTTTATTATAATATATTTATAAAACTCTATAAGATTATAATATTATGAAAGTACTTCTCAAGACTCTCGAGATAAGCCTACACATATAATTTTCATGTATCCCATTTAAATATTTTTATATTGATAGTCAAATTTCGTAAGTTTAACCATCATTATGTCCAAAACGTCAGCGTTTTAAAGACCAGAGGGAATACTTCAAAGGGTGTTTGGAGAATTTTTTGTTAAATTAAATATTAAAACTAATCTCTTTTTTGTTAAGATAGAGATAGAATCCAAATACAAATATGGATGCACTCTACCTATTTGTAGACAAATTTGAATCTATCTCTAGTTAGTTTTGCTATATATTAGCCACCTTGTAAACAGAAAATTAATCTAATAATGAGATAGAACTTTGCCCCCTATTTTGTGTGTGCTCCATATTTTGTTCTTGTGATTTTAATAACGTGTTGTTGATTGTTCATGAGTGAACGACTACGTTTTATAACACATTGTTAGCACGATGTTTACCAAGGCATATCAAGATCGTCTAACTACATAGATCTACACGGCATCGAAATCGTCTAGCTACAAACAATTAAATCTACCACGAGTTGTATGTAAGTTCGAGCTATGTAAATAGATCATAACTATGTAATTTTTGGTCCTGCAGATCATCATATGAGAGTTGCTTCTATGCTCTTTCTTTTAAAAATTGCACAACTATTAAAGCATGAATAAATGGTAGATGGTGATTACTTACCCCTTCGCTTGCTTCAAAATTTGTGCAACTTGTATTAGAAGGAAAAACATAGAAGCACTGCTCCCATCATATCACCCCAGTTGATTATTATGCACCACATGACATCAACATTGTTTGACAACATCTGACACTCCTTTACATAAACATGTTCCATATTTCATTAATCAAGATTAATTGATATTCCAAAAGACATGAGTTAATGTAGTATGGCTAAGCAACTACACACGGTCTAACCAACCCACGTTAGTAATTAATAGCTACCAATTAGTAATGAACCATTCTAGGGTGACAAATAAATTATGGCATACAAGTGACAAGGTAGGCATAGTTCAATTGAGCTGAATAACTAATCCCAAATTAATTAAAGAAGTTATACTTGAATTAGCAAGCAATAGTTTAAAACAACATAACTTTTTGTAAATTTGGGTTCAATCATGGTCAAAGCACAGCTTACCTTCAAAAAGCTCTTGTCCCTGCTCTTACTCTTAAGTTGGCTTCTCGCTCATGCATACCTCATGCACTTCAACGTCTACACGCAACGAATAAATAAAGTAATAAATACTAAAACAGAGGGCAAACTCAATTCCAAAAATTAAATAAAATTCACCAATAAATAGAGCTTGATTTTATAAATTTTAAAAAATAGAATCACCTCAATCGGAGTTCGTATGAGAGAGAACAAGCTATCTAAAGTTTAAAATAAAAAATGATTAAATCCAAAATATTTGAATTATTTTTCTACTAGAAAAGGGCTTATGATGTCACACTGGCATCACTGGTATTTTTGGTTTTGTCTGAATTAGTTTTCTACGAAAAAACCTAATTATGACGTCATGCTGACGTCAAAAACCTATTTAATCGAATAAAGGAAAATATAAAAACTAATCTAATTCACTGACAGGTGGGCCCATGGTCTATATACCCGATCCACAAACTCAGCACTGCTCTACCGTGGACTTGGTGCATGGAGCCATGGCTCTCGTGCCTGACGTCATCGCCACAACACACGGCAGACGTGAGCACAAGCTATATGGCACGATCTGAGTCGCTCACAACGGATCGAACGACTGGGGTGTCACGATGAAGAACGATGATGAGATCAATGGTGCCACTCACCAGCGAGGAGAAGAAAGACCTCGACTTGGTGTTTGTGTGATGAATCGGCGACTAGGACCAGCGGATTTGGAAGCACTGGACCCAACAAACTCGGCTATGCACTCGGTTTCGATGAAGGCGCAACGACGGTGGAGATACGAGCAAAAGAATGAGGTGGCAACACTCCAACTCTGGCGATGAATTGCGGTTGAAAGACGGTGATCTATGCGACGGAAAGTGAGGCAACTGAGGCGGCGTGATATGGGGCAATTAATACGCAGGTTAGCAGCCTTAAATAGGCCTCGGTTTCAATGAAAAGCACAGATTCCACGGCGGAAAAAGTGGTGATGGTGGAGCAGAGTTCTGCGGAAATAAATTATGTGGAGACGGGGTGCAAATTTCTCCTTGTGCATACCCGATGCCGATTGATGCCACGTGGATAATCCTGTAATCCAACGCACGTCATTAAGTGAGGATTTTAAACTCACCTCTTACTAATTTTGATGCAATTATGGGCATTAAATGATAACTTAATGATGTGCGTTGGATTACAGGATTATCCATGTGGCATCAATCAGCGTCGGGTATGCACAAGGAAGAGTTTGCACCCCGTCTCCACGGAATTTATTTCCGAGTTCTGCTCAGTCACGCGAAGATGGTGGTTGTGGACAAGGATTCAAATCTCGTTTTGGGTAAAATCCCGGAGGTCACCGAAATCCAAAATGTCGGCGAGATTCAGAAATTTCGGATAAAATCCGGACGAAATACAAAAAACCAAATTTTAAATCCGATTTTTTTTTTCAACCGGGAAATCCGAGATCTCGGTCGAAATCATCGAGATCTTGGCCCAAGTTGAATCGACCAAAAAATGGTCCAAAACACGTCAAAAAATTTTGAATTTTTTTTGGATGGTCCTGACACATAACTAATGTTTCCATAAAAATATGAGATGATGTTCAAGCATGAGTAATTTTTTTTAAAATCTAACAGTGGTAAAGTTGTCATAAAAACCGTATGTAAAATCAGTTTTTGATTTTTCAAATGTAACAAATGAACTTCAAGTCATTTGAAAAGTTTTATATATGTTCCTATCATCCTATGTATTATAGAGAAATATTTATTCCATACATAGAAGCCATAATGTAACTGAATTGGGGCAACACAACATATTACATATGTGAGGAATCGGGTTTGCTTTTAAGTTTTCACTCTCCACATTGGGACAAATATACAAATACTAACTATCTATACCATAGGATAGGAAATATGATTAGGTAAGTTGGTCAGTGCGGCTGATTTAAGCATTTGGTGGTAGTAGAGGTCATGGGTTCGAATCCCCTTTGGCCATAATTTTTTCCTTTTCTTTTTTCATTTTTTTTTTCACTTGATAGTTGTTCGTGTTAGTCAATGAAATGCTCGAGAAAAAAAGTTTACTTTAGAAATGATTTAGTGCTTGGCACCTTAATTTTATGCGTGTTCAACCTTTTCTTTGGAAATGAAAAATAGTTCAAACCACTTTAGAAAATTTTGAATTTTTTTGTGAATGGTCCTAACACATCCATAATATTTCCATAAAATTTTTAGATGATGATCATTCTTGAGAAATTTTTAAAAAATTGGACAGTGCAAACCGATAAATTGAATCGACCAAAAAATGGTAAAAAACACATCAAAAATTTTAGAAATTTTTTGTGGATGATCTTGACCCTAAATACAATCAAATACAGTGCACAAAAATCAAAATCCGGCAAAAACACCCGAGATCTCGCCCGAAATACCCGAGATCTGACTGAGAAATTCGAAATTTGATTTTTTTTGAATTTTCCAGGATTTTGAATCTCGGAGGGGTCCGAAATCCGAAATCTTTGCCAAGATTTCGGATTTTGGTCCGAAATTTCAATCCTGGGTTGTGGACCGTACATTTATTGCGATGAATGGCTACGATTCACTTGACCCAATCTGTCCACATGGCATGATGGGCGAATAGGATTCAAATGGCACGGGTTGATCTAGGTCGCATACGGAAATCAATGGTTGGGATTCGCTAGAGTTTCCAAACTACACGATCGATCTTAGCCATCCGAGCAAAAATCAACGGCCAGGATCAAAGGTAGTGTTTGCGATGGCAGCGGGCTGCGGTGCGGGTTGGTGCAGGCTGGGCTGGCTCGGGTTTATGTTGAACCCATTGGGTTTTGGTCCAATAGGGTTTCAAAGCATTATTTGAGCTTTTTTGTTTTAAATAATCCCAGGAATCAAATAAAGATGAAATAAGCAGCAAAAATATTGGAAATTTTTTGAAAAATACTTTAAGTCATTTGGGACTCAAATAAAATATTTCCAACATAATTTTATTTAAACTTTTCAAATCATTCAATAGAATTTAACAATAGGCTTATTTCAAATCAATTCCAGAAAATTCTCAAATATATAAAATGCACAATAAATCTGGAGAAAGAAAAATTTGGGATGTTACAATATCCGTGCAACCACAAGTACTAGCTTTGCACATTGGAAGGCCGAAGTAGTACGAGCATTATAGGTAGGTTTACTCGAAGGTGTGCCATCACCGAGGTATTGGGAATAATGCTTGCCAATACAACGGTTTATGCCTTGCTATGGGAGAAATGTTACGACAGGGCGTAAATTGTAGTTGGTATTGTGTGTCTGAGTTTTATTTTCCACCGCCGTAGCGGGTCAAACATCACCGGACTGGTGCAAAGTTAGTTCTAGGTAATGTAATAGTCTTATCATGATATTTCTGCCACACACCAAAAAAGTATGCTAATAGCTTGGCAACAAGAGTTGAACATGACATATGGGTAAATCTGTACACCTCTGTAGAATATAAATCTTTTTGAACAATCTTGATCGCGGTCATGAGAGACTTGGTGGCTTGAAACTAGTTAGTTTTGAATTTTAAGCAAAGTCTTAAATGTGAAAATGGTGGGTAGCTAGCCATGTTACAAATATTGTGCCAGACATGGCAGGAAATGGAATGTTGATCACAATCATGGAGGATTGTGATTTGCTCATAATTGTGTTATGTACTTATCAACTCGTGCTTAAAAATTTTGTTTGCAATCTAATACTTGTTATTGTTGAATAAATCTCGCTTTATGTCAAATTTAAGAACATGGTAGGATAGCCATTCCCATAACATAGCTATGTATATGATTATATTTGTGATACACTATAAGTCTTGCTGGATACAAATATACTCATGCTTGCTTGTTGATATTTAGAGGACGGAGAAACTATGGTCCCCGATGATGCATAGGGATGAAAACGGATCGGATAATTCCTACCTGATCCGGGTCGGTTACGGTTAGGACCAGATACGGGACCGATTTGACTATCCGACCGGATCCGGGACGGGATCCGAATACTTGAATTTGGATACGAGATCGGATACGGAGCAACCAATATCCGGTAAATACGGTATGGGATCAGGATATTCGGATATTCGGATTTTTCCTATTCGGGTATTTGGATCGGATATCCAGATTTCCTATTCGGATATCAGCAAGGCCCAGCCCATTTCATCTCATTTTTTTTCATAAAGAGCCCATTTATATTGACAATTAGTTAGTTCTATTAATCCTAAAGTAGCATATTCTTTCTATGACGTATATTGAGTTTGATTGGTATATAACTTGCTACTATAGTCATGTACCCGTACGGTTTAATTCAAAATATATTACTCTATATATGCGTGAATTATCTGTATATCTTTATTTTTTCTCGACCCAAATCCATTTCATATTTGTCCCGTATCCGTTCCCGATTAACCCGAATTCGTATCCATATTTGGCTAGCTCGTATCCGGTTCCGAATCCGGAAACAACTATGGGTTAAGATACGAAAAAAAGCAATATCCACACGTATCCGACTCGTTATCACCCCTAATGATGCATATTTCATAGTAGGTTGCGGAGAATACGATAAGGAGATTTTCTAGGACTTAATCCTTGTCGGTTGTCTGCAGATATTTTGAGCTAAGGCATAGCACTGAACCTTAATATGCCATTATTTTTTCGCTGCATTTTATTCGGCCAATAACTCTTATTGAAAGAACAATGCACCTTTTATCTATGTAAGATATACTAGGAGGGCGAGGAGGTGGCGACCAGTACGGGGAGGACGACCAAGCGTGGAGGCGGCGACCAGGATGATGCTTCGAGATCGGGGATGAGGTGGCCACCAAGAGGGTGAGCAAGTGAGGTGTTGGGGACGACCTGACCCAGGAGGAGGCACTGATTGATTACATCCGATCCTATGATTTGATCTAATTGTCTGGTGATATCCGGGTAAGGTATCCAACGGTCCAAAATTTAGATATTAGTTAAAACAAATTAAAAACACCCTGATGATACCTATACACTCCCTTGAATTAATCAATCCGAAGGATCAACCAAACTGCATTCACAAGCAAGAATGGGCTTTGATAATTAACTTCTTAAATTAATCCGGTTTAGGTAAGGGATTAATTAACAAACGGCCGGAAGGCGTGGCGGAACACTACATTAATTATCGTTAACTAGAGAGCACCCGTCGTCGTTGCTGCTTACTCCCTCTGTCTCACAAAGAGTGCATTTCTAGTGTTCAAATTTTGTCCCACAAAGAGTGCATCTTTAGTCCGTAGGGCCCAGCTGTAAGTGTATGCATGCTCATTTAAGTGCTTGTGGAAACCGAAGCACCATAATGCTTGTGTATGGAGTAATGAGGGTCACATTAGTCATTTACCTTGCACACTAATCTGTCTTAAAAATCCTAGAAATGCACTCTTTGTGGGACAGAGGGAGTATCTCACGGCCTTTGGCGCGATGCCTCCTCCCGCGGGATTTTTATTACCCGATTAGGATTTCGTCGAATCAAATGATGTCAATCACGCAATGATTAACCTAGCCTATTTCCGAAAGCCACTGCTCCACCGCCATAATTTTTTTTTTTGTAATTAGTTGAATGTGGCGCACCCCGCGCGCACGGTTCTCCTTTGCTTTACATATACTCGGAAAGTGAGTGCCGAGCGCGGCGGAACGCCGCACACTTGAACCAAAAAAATTTTGTGTTGTTTTTCGCATGCTCCGAAGAAAAAGCGAACAACGAAAATATTCTTTCCAACAAAAACGAAGAAACATCAAACGGAAAACGAATTTACAATTTTTTTTTGAGGAAAAAGAGGATAACGAAAACATTTTTCCCATGCTCCGGAGAAAAAACGG
The DNA here is from genome assembly GCA_036346355.1 of Rhipidocladum racemiflorum. NCBI lineage: Eukaryota > Viridiplantae > Streptophyta > Magnoliopsida > Poales > Poaceae > Rhipidocladum > Rhipidocladum racemiflorum. The sequence continues at coordinate 37,256,944 of CM070583.1, read as the reverse complement.
ACTACGGAAACATTTTTTCCGGGCAAAACGGAGAAATGATCTGAACGTAAAGTGCAAGGACCTATTTATTATGATTTTGGACCTGTTCGCTATTTTGAAAAACTATAAAAAGGCTCGTCCGCGATTCGTATTTAACTGGGATTTTTTTTCTGCAAAACGGCGAACGAGGGACCTAAACGCGAACCGAGGAAAAAAATTTCCCTCTCACAGTAAATTGCAAAGGGCCCCTACGCAAATTAAAAGGACTTATCCGTAATTTCAAAATCCGGAAGGTTTTTTTGCAAAAAGAGGAGAGAGAGAGGGGGGTGGGACACGTGGGGGGCCTCACCGGGCGGCTTTCCTCCGGATTGTAATGGCTGTAAGATACCATGTTTTATATGAATACGACGATAATATTATAAATATGTGTATTACTCACTGATTATAGGATTTGTACCGAATATACATTAGACTTTTGGGTATTTCACGTCTTGGTCAGGATCTCGACAGATCGCCAACGGTCTAAGTGCCAACCATTGACCGGTCAAACTGCGCCCGATTTTGTTTTCAGATTTCCCCTGGTAACAAGACACGGGTTCGACCGCAACTCGACTAAGCCCCAACCCTGAAGAACTCTCCCAGGAACATTGCTACCGCCTACTTAGGGGTGAAAATAGGACAGGAAATATCCGTCCGATCCGATATCGAATCCGTTTAAAATCCGTACCGATGTTATCCGTATCCGTATCCGGAAAATCCGGTGTAATATGGGTTAGGATATGGGAAGAGCAATATCCGATCCGTATCCGAAAAATCTCATGTAATATGGGTTAGGATATGGGAAGAGCAATATCCGACCCGATATCCGGTAAATATCCGACCCGAATATCCGGATAAAATTAGTTATTCTTCCATTAATTTGGTTCATTATTGGATAGATAGATTAGTTGTTTGATATTTGCATTAAAAAACACTACTTTGTTTTTAAGAGTGAACTTCAACAAATCTATCAACAAACAAATAGAGTGATGACATAATGCTTTTACCTAAATTGATTTATTCAACTTATTTGATAAACTTCTTTTCTATTCAAATTACTGGAATTAGTTGAGTCGCTAAATTGAAGCATAGCAAACAAATCCGAGTAGTCCTCATTATGAGAGAACTCTATCTTCAGTTTGTCAGAATGTGACAATTCAACACTATTTAATATCTCCAGGAATTTATTCCGTAAGGTTAAGTTTGATGGAAGAGTTCCCCTTGTTCTCTGTTTTCTTTATGCCTCGATCTCTCTCCTTGTATCCGACCCATTTGCACCTTTAACTATACTACTATCCTACGTTGAAATAATTATGACTTGAAGCTAATGTTGTAAGGTTAATGCTTCATTCTTTCTTTTACGTACACAATTATGTATTATACTACTATCCGATTATGATATCCGATCCTGACCCGAATCCGTCAGGTATCCGCTCCGTATCCGAATCCTGAATAATCCGAATTCGTATCCGTATCCGGGACATCCGTATCCGACTCCGAATCCGGAAAAAAAAATATGGATTAGGATACGGAATGAACAATATCCGCCCGTATCCGACCCGGTTTCACCCCTACGCCTACTAGCTATCAGTCAGCCGCCTTGGGCCGACCGCATGACCAATGCCGCTCAGACTGCCCAGCACAAACTATGCCCCAAAAATCACAGCCCAAGCACAGCGGTCTGACTGTGCCCACATACAGATCAGACTGGCTAAACCTGAAATTACTGAAAATTTGCAAAACTGCAAATTGGACAATGCGCAAACTCCACAAACAAGCCCAACGATTGTCATATATACATCACAGGATATGGGGTGACCTCCACATGGTCTGACGGAAAGTTTATTTGAATAATCAGCTCTCGACGACGCACAAGTCCTTGACTTGTAGTTTATTTCATGGGATGAGGATAAACTCCGTAAGACACAATCACAAGCTTTAATCCCGATGATGTCATATATACTTTGCTTGAAACAAGGTTATCTTGATTAGATCTTCACGGTGTCGATAACCCTTCTTCCTTGGGAGAAATGTTCATAGAGCCCCGCGACGTAGTCCTTGATCTTCACCTTCTTGTACAGCGCCGGCCGCTTGTCGTCTATCAGCTCATCTGCTGGCCCGATCTCCTTATCAAAATCCAACGCATATAATATCACAACCGATACCCTCTCTTTCTCGCCGTTCGTCACGACCCTATGCACCGGGCTCTTGAAAATCCCGTTGCTCATTATCTTTCCCAAAAATGAAAAAAAGAATGTTAAGTTCTTCGGTGAATAAAGAACATGGAAATGCGTCAAGTTCATGGCATATAGATATCTACCTCTGTTGAGTCTCCTAAGTTGATAAGTAGGGCGTGACGCCTTGTTGGGACGTCGTACCAGACTCCATCCTTGAGAACTTGCAGCCCACTGACGTCGTTGTCAACCATAAGAACCGTGACAACGGTTGCATCGGAGTGAGGCTTGATGCCAAGGACGAGATCAGGTCTCGGGCACCGAGGGTAGTAGATGAATCTACCATAAATGTCTGCCTTGTCGCCGATCTGTCTGATGAAGTAATCCTCTTTGAGCCCCAAGAGCTTGGCCATTGCCGGAAGGAGTCTGTCCTTCACTCCGTTGCACTGTTTGGTGTACTCATGCAGAATGTCCCTGAAGAAAAAAGTTCAGCCTTCCATGGTAAGATGCAGGCTCTGCTCTGTTCTTTTAAAAGGTGAAATTTTTAGAGCTTTGTGGTATACATGCTGCAACCGCAAACTGAACCTATATCTTCAATGCATTTGATTCTACGGCGCCATCGTCGTTGCTGCAAGATTGATTGGTTACCTGAAAGCTTTGGGGTGTTCGGGCCAAAGAGGGAGGTTTCTCTCCTCTTCCGGTTCCACTTTGAGGTACAACCGATCGGACCAGTCGAGGATTTGGTCCTCAGATTTCACCTCGTCGTTGCCGTACCCTTCGAGCTGGAAATGCTTGCCGTCTATCAGGTTTGTGTACCTTTGCTTCTCTTCAAGCGGCAGCTGGAAAAATTCTCTGGACGCCTCCATCATGTCGTCCATCACAGAGGTCTCCATGCCATGGTTGGTAACCTGCAAATTAAAAACAGACACACAGACGTCTGATATTAAGCTGGAGCCATGGTTTCGAACTTCATCGAAATTTCACCTAATTTCAGCGAAATTTGGTCTTTTGGTGGGTCCAAAAATATATTTATCCCAGTTACAATTCGGTGGGTTCATTTGATTTTTGTCAAAAAAAATCAATATTTGGTCAAAATTTGTCCAAAAATTCAAATTTCATTCAAAAATTGTCAAACAAATTCAAATATTTCGACAACCATTTCGTCCCAAAATTCCACCGAAATTACCGAATTTTGGTAGGTCCCGAAATAATTTTTAAACCGAAATTTGAAACCCTCTGGAGCTAAATATCAGGAAAGAACAAGTAGCTGTACGTAGCCAGGATTGTTCGGGCAAGGTTACCAGGAAGAGGCCCCAAGACTCGAGAGCCGACCGGAGTTTCGCCGCCTCCTCGGCGCCGTCTTGCCGGGACAGGCGGCCGAGGTCGATGACGGGGATCGGCGCGGCGGCTGCGTTGACGATCGGCAGATCGTGCTGCCGCACAACGTACCGGTCTGGCACGTCGACTGCCCCCGTGCCGGCGAGCTCCTGCACGAGCAGCATCGAATCCGGTTCTTCCCTGCGGGTTCCTTCCATGCTGCACGTTGACTTGTTTTCGTTAGTCTTATTGGCTGGATGGTCTCTTGATATCGGTAGTTCAGTCGCATGTGATGTGAAGACTGAGAGGCGCATTTAGCTTTGAGCCCTTAAGCCCTTAAGTAAGCTAAAAAGTTAATTTTTATAGTTCGTAATGTATTTGTTGTACCTAAAAGTTAGCCTTTAAGGCGCACTCAGCTTTGAGCAAGTAAGCTAAAAAGTTATATTTACAGTTTGTATTTGTTGTAGCTAAAAGTTAACCTTTGAGGCGCACTTAATTAGCTTTGAGTGTTTAAGTAAACTAAACATTTAATAATTCTAGTTTGTAATGTATTTGTTGTAGCAAAAAAAGTTAGCCTTTAAGGGCATTTTCAGTCACAGACATAGCTTTGATATATATGTTTATACCCTAAAAGCCAATTCTAGATTGTGGTTTTAGAGAAGCTGATTCTCAAAAAATTGGAATCCAAAAGCACATTGGAGTGGATTGTGGATTCTAGTATATATAGATGGGCTGGATTGTGAGAATCAATTCCTAGAATCAGACTATTTATTTTTTATTCAGCTTTTGAGACCAGAATCCATAATAAAAAAGCAAAAACAAATAGGCCCTAAGTAAATGGTTTTTATTAGGGGTGAAAATGGGTTAGATACGGTCGGGTAGTAGGTCATCCTATATCCTACCCTAATTATTTTTTCAGATATGGGTGCGGGTATGGGTAGTGGAAAATCGGGTAGGATACGGATACCGGGTATTTACGAACAGGTAAAAAACGAATACCGGATATTATACGGACATGTACAATACGGATAATGGATACTTAGTCGAATAGTACGCAAACTACCTAGGAAAGTATGTGATAAAAATAATTTAACTAACACACATGGTCCAATAATCACACATAATTCGGCTGCTTAGTACCTGTTGGTGTAGCCAACCGGTACCGATGTTAGAGCATCGGTATTGGTTGGAGGGGAGGAAGAGGAGGTTCAAATAAGGCTGCTTAGTACCGGTTGAAGAGACCAACCGGTGCTGATGCTCTAACATCGGTACCGGTTGGTGTAGAGCATCAGTACCAGTTGATCTCTTTACACCAACCGGTACCGATGTTAGAGCATCAGTACCGGTTGATCTCTTTACACCAACCGGTACCAATGTTACCTCTTAGCCAGGTAGGGACTTGTGAGGGTCTTACTACAGGGGTCAAAAATGTGGGCGACAGGAAGGCGGTCACCTACTGCTAATAATTTTGAATCGAGTGGGAACTACTCCTTATCTAGCCGCGAAGCAAAAGAAAGGGCCCATGAGAAGCAGTAGCCCCTGGCACTACCGGGAGGGTGCCTAGCCGGGGTTCGGAAGGACTCTGAACAGACTAGCAACTGTGGCAACTAGGGCGAGCTATGCCATATCCGAAAGCGACGCCATACCGGACAGAACTACAGGTAAGAAAGACTTCGTCAAGGACAAAACGAACATGAAACAAGGAACAGAAGGGCGGCCAGAGGGGGAAGGTTTCCCCCCTGTGACCCCCTTCCTTGGGTTAGGAATTTATAAACTACTTTACTTAGTTTCTTTCTCATACTTGCTGGCTACTTTACTTGGTAGCAAGGAGGAGAAGAAGACAAACCTAACATATATACTATAATTATTTGAATCTACTTCTTCTCGAAATCCATTGAAACAACTCCCATTGCTATTACCTGTGCTATTTGTCTATTCCCCTTGCTTCAATACCAGTCACTACCATATAGCACTAGCAATACTACTTCACTTGCACTACTACTAGCAATAGCACTTGAACTTGCTCTTCTCCTCCTCGTGTCCAGATAGTTGTCAACCCCAGAGGGTGTATTGGAGCTAACCCGCATCTCCTGAACTTAAGACAGACCTGAGGAAGTTGACTCGTACCAGGATTGAGCTACTCTACTAGCTTTCACTGTCCTATTCCTGTTCCCAGAGGGTGGTTTGGAGCTTTCTGGCGTATTGTATATTTCCATTCTCCTGAGGGCGTAGAGATAGTACCCTGTATTATGCTCTGCAGAAATGCTTTTCAGATATAGAGTTGGGCGTAGATAGTGCATATAGTTCCCATTGCCAATGCATTGCTTATCTGTCCCTTGCATTGCATTGTATTCGTATTCCCCCAGTGGGTGTATTGCCTATTGCTTGCTTTCCTCTTCTCCTCCTGGGTGTCCTACTTCCGAACTGCAACTGTACTTGTGTCTGTCCAGATAGTTCCCTTGTTTTCAACTGGCGTATTTCAACCCGAATAAGAACTCGTGCTGTTCCCAGCTTCTCCTCTGCTCGTGCTCCGTGTTCACATGGGTAGTTCCCCCTTCGGGAGTTGAGTATTGCTTTGTTCCTTGCTTTGCCTATTGCATTGCAGTGAATTGAATTGCTTTCCACAGTGCTAGTCCAGTGCTTTCCTTACGCGTAAGAAAAACCAGCCCTTGGGAGGGGAACAACAGCTGCTTTTCGTCTCTTTAGGAACTTCAATTCTCTTTCGTTAGTTGCATCTCCTCGCGGACCAAACACTAGAGCTATTCCCCTGCAGGGGGATGAACAACTATTGCTTTCCTTGCCTTTCGAGATAGAAACTAGAATCAACATCGGAGGGAAATATGTCCGCCCACCCAGCGGATGTGTTTCCCGAAGTGAACGGAATTCCCCTAACAAATCCTTGTTTTATAGGTTAGGTTTGTCTTCTTCTCCTCCTTGCTGCCAAGTAAAGTAGCCAGCAAGTATGAGAAAGAAACTATGTAAAGTAGTTTATAAATTCCTAACCCAAGGAAGGGGGGATCACAGGGGGGAAACCTTCCCCCTCTGGCCGCCCTTCCGTTCCTTGTTTCATGTTCGTTTCGTCCTTGATGAAGTCTTTCTTACCTGTAGTTCTGTCCGGTATGGCGTCGCTTTCGGATATGGCATAGCTCGCCCCAGTTGCCACAGTTGCTAGTCTGTTCAGAGTCCTTCCGAACCCCGGCTAGGCACCCTCCCGGTAGTGCCAGGGGCTACTGCTTCTCATGGGCCCTTTCTTTTGCTTCGTGGCTAGATAAGGAGTAGTTCCCACTCGATTCAAAATTATTAGCAGTAGGTGACCACCTTCCTGTCGCCCGGTTGGTCTCTTCAACCGGTATTAAGCAGCCTTATTTGAACCTCCTCTTCCTCCCCTCCTCCTCACACTCTGCCCGATCAAGAACAGTGCAGCGCCGGCCAAGAGCTTCAAGGAAGGGGGATGTGTTATCAAAATTTCAAAATTTAGGTTATTTTACTCTGAGCCAAGTTAACCAAGGTTAGTAACATTGTTCCTCACTACATTTAGTGTAAAATGGATCTTCTTCTTTGCTTGAAATGTGAAGAAAATTTGATCTTTTCTTATGATTGATGAAAGATTATGAATGTAGAGATCTAGCTCGATGTTTTCATGTAGGTTGTAATAATTTGTTGTGCAAGTTTGGAATTTGCTTGGATTAGATGTAGCTCGCATTGAAGGTGTGGATCTAGCTCAAATTTAGGTTTTGGTTCCATCAATCGATGAAAAATTTTGAATCTAGACATTGATCTACCAATTCTTTCATTTTAGGTGTGGATCTAGCCCAAATTTAGGTTTTGATTCCATCGACCGGTTAGTATTTTGAATGTAGATTTTGATCGATCAATTCTTAAAAGAGCAGTGCTTCCATGCTTTTCCTTCTAGTACAAGTTGCACAAACCTTGAAGCAAGCGAAGGGGTAAGTAATCACCATCTACCATTCATTCATGCTTTAATAGTTGTGCAACTTTTAAAAGGAAGAGCATAGAAGCACCTCTCTTCTTTTAATAGGTTGCAAAAACTTGATGAGTCTGAATACTGGAGCAAATAATCATTATAAATGACGAATAACATTATTTTATTTTTCAAAAATTATTTTAGTGTGGAACATGTATGATTTATTATTTTTATTAAGCAAAGAAGAAATAATTGAATTTATATAACAAGATGAAATTTTATCATGAAAATTGAAAAATTATTGTGGAATTTTAAGACCTTAGATATATAAATAATAGCCCTTATAAAAATATGTAATGAGGTATTGCCATTTTAAAAATATTAACTTTTTAATGAGATTTCACCTTAAATTAAATTTATCAACCTAAATTTTTTAAATAAATTTAATATTGGTTTGATTTGAATTATGAGAAATGTTCAAAAATTCATTATTGGGAAATGAGCTAACAATTGCCTTGGTGTAACGGTCGGGACCCAAATATGAAAAAAAAACCAGACTCTCTGTATATTCAGCACTAGTCCAAGATCACACTAGTGCTCATAGTCTCAACATCAGTAAATACCACAATCATACTCAATGAAATAATAAATTACTTTATTCAAAGGGAAAAATATAACCGGTTGTTCAACCTTATGGTCAAGTTACAAAAGTACGCCTCGTAGGGCTCAAGTCTTACTCAAATAAACTTGCAGCGGAAATTAAAGAAACGTGTGGCACCAACCAATATGCCACAGGCAACTGACTGGGCTCGCCCCTAGTTCATCGGCTCCTCCTGGAACTCCTCCTCCAATGCTGGTGTCGATTCTTCTTCAACTGATGGTTGTATGGTGGAAAGAGTGAGTACTTAAAGCACTCAACAAGTCATGCACAGAAATGCAGTCTAATAGCTACATGCATGGCTTATTCCAAGTGACAGGCTAAGTGGCCCATTTGCAGTAAAGCATCATTCATAAATAACAGTAATAGATGGAAAGCAGTAAAACAGTAATAACAATATTAACTTTCATAAACAATTTCACAGGTAAAGCATTTATCCACCTAAAGCAAGTTCTTCATTTCCATACCAAGTAACCAAAGTCATTTTTATGAAACTTTAACCCTTGACTGTAATTCCTGAGCAATGTCCAATATCGTGGACTCGGCTATTCAAATAGTTTGTACACTTTGTAGAGGTTATACACTTTACCCACAAGATACAATCAAACACCACCAAGGCGAGTGATCGTAACAAAGCCTTTCCAAAGCTACTTCTAGACCCAGTACTGCCCGCTAAGGTTTCAACACAAAAGGGACCGGTTACCACACTCAGGGCCCCCCTCTTGCGCCTGTGAGTCCACCCGTTAACCCAGGGCTCACTCCACCATAACAACACCGAAATCTAGACATCACAGTTTACTCGGCCAGGTCTGTCCCATTCCAGACTTGTGGCTGTATGATGGACTCGGTTCAAATTCTTGCAAGGTTAAGTCCTTAGATTGACCAAGGCAAGACTACCCAAGAATTCACAATGTCCAAAACAGCGATAACCAAATATGACCTCCCATGTGCCACTTCTGGCCCACCAGAAATAATCTTACCACTTGCCTCAGTCTAAATCATTTTATCACCCAGTTGATTACCATGCACCACGTGCCATCAACATCATCAATAACACATGTCACAATTCCAAAAACATGTTCCATATCTCATTAAGTCAAGATTAATTTTTGACATTCAAAATTATATCAATAACATGATTGCATGGCTAAGCAGGCTAATTACGATCTAATTAACCCATGTTGGCAAAGTATTAATGTCCAACTAATATTCCATAATCTAGGGTGACAAATGATTCATGGCATACAATTATTATAAACAAGGCGGCATACATCAAATAGGTCGTATAACTATTTCCTGAATTATTTAAAAGCATTTTTAATTAAACTAGCATGCAATAATTCAAATCAACATAATTTTCAAAAGTGGGATCAATATGGTCAAAGCATAACTTGCCTTGAAAAAGGTCCTCTTCCTGGTCTTGGACTTATTCCTAGGTCAAGACCTCTCCTGTAACACCCCGGCATCTAGTATGCCCTGGATGTCACCAAACATGATAGACACAGCATCTAAATGGCACAAATAAAGGTAAATTGTAGGTGCGAATGCTAAAACAAAAAATTTTGGTAGCATCTCCTTTGTTTTTCCATGATTTGAAGCAACAACAATAATATGGCAATGTATAGCATAATATGAGACATCTAAAACATCAATAACAATTGATATGGCAACATCTTACGTATAAAATAATGAATCAAACCACTCCAAAATTATAACGAAGCAAAAGATGAACTTAAGCACACAATCAAGCCATACTCCAAGTTTCATGGCACTAATCTTATTATTATGTCTCCAAATGATAAAAACTGTCTATATGTGAGGAGCTACGTGTAGAAGTGTAGCTAAACCCCTTTCCCGCATGCTGGTTTCATGGTACCTAAAAACAACATAAGACACAAGCGTGAGTTCATCACTTAGCAAGTATATTGCAATGGAACAAAACAAACAGTTCAATGCTAATATCTCTATACATCATGCTTAACATCATAACCATGTTCAAAACTCATTGTACACATCTCATTATCATCATTATGTATGCCATGCAATGCACATGTCTCCTCGAAGCACATACCGATATTGCCGAGTGCACAACCGTCGGCGTGCACCCTCTTTCCCCTTCCATTCTGTAGATGGAGGGTACCTACTCTTGCTTCCATTCACAGCTGTGGATGGAATCACGAGGTAGGTCTTATTCAATGGCGCTCCGGATTAGTCATAACTTTCTCACCGACCTTACCGGACTAGTGATAACTTTCTCACTGACCTTACTGGACTAGTTATGACTTTCACACCGACCTGGCGAGTTCTCATGCCACTTATGCAAATATGTCATAAACATAAACGACTTGCACATAAAGTCAATTAATCATTGCATATCCTCATAATAAACCATTTTCATCATGTCGCAAGCAAGAGTCAATCATGGCATCATATCATAAAACATGAGTAAACCATCTCATTATCAAACATTACGGCTCCCGAAGCCGCAACCACTACAATACACTTGCCTTCAACCGCGGGCGACGGATTGGCGAGAGGATGAGGGCACTCCCAGGGACACACCACCTGCACATAGGTATCACACACTCAAAACGTGCCCTCAAAACAGTACAAGAACGATCCCCTACCCCAACTTCGCAAACAACCCCTAAAACCCGAAAACAGAGAATCTGTCCCTACGGGACAGTGGGCTTCCAACTAGCATAACTTGAGTTCTAGTACTCCAAATTACATAAATGAGTATATTTTATCGAATCTTAGGAAATTTCCTAGCTTTGTCTAAGTATTGGGAAAAACTGATTCAGCCTCTAAAATTGTCTAATCTACAGATCAACCTAATCTGTCCCAATCTCGTCACAGATTTCAACACGTTCGGTAAAACAGCCGTAACTTTCCAACGGCATATCGGATTTACGCGTTCTTGGTGTCCACTGAAAGGTATTGAAATTATCTACAACTTTATCAACATACGGCTGACCAAAAAATGCATCTTAAATTGCAAAAACTCAAACCCTAGGTTGTACAACCAATCTGCCCGAAACAGAACACCATGCAAACTCTAGTTTTCATCGATTCTATCAATTTGCAGCACCACCTTTTGATCTAACAGCACCAAAATCCCCATTAACACAGCACCTAATCCACCCCAAGATATTACCCATCGCCATACCTTCGCCCGATGAACGACGAATCGATGAACGGCGAATCTTCTCCTCCCGGTTCCGCCGATCTCCTTCTTCGCGCCGAATCCGCCGGATCTCCTCGTCGTGGAGTTTTCCAATGGAGAGAACAGCAGGATGGAGAGGTGAGGATCTCTCCTAGGCCGGCTAGGGGGGTGGAGAGGAGAGGGAGGAAGAGGTGGCGCAAGGGGGAGGAGGAGAGGGGTGGGGGGGGCGGCGCACATGGGAGGTGAGAGAGGGGGGCGGCTAGGGTTCTAGGGGGGCTCACAAAGGGGGATGGGGGGGCGCATGGTGTCGGGACCCCGAATCTGCTAATCCGGACCCTCTGTGTATTCAGCACTAGTCCAGGAACGCGCTAGTGCACACAGTCTTAACATCGGTAAATATCACAATCATACCATTCGATACCAATAAATTACTTTATTTAAATAACCAAACTGGTTGCTTGACCTTATGGCCAAGTTACAAATATACGCCTCGCAAGGCGAAACTTATTAAGAGAGAAATAATAGCAGCGGAAAATAAGATAACTTCGTGGCGCCATCCAAGATATACCACAGTAATCGATCGGGACTCGACTCCTAGTTAGACGGGTCTTAGGGAGCTCCTCCTCCAAAGTGGTGTAGTCTCCTCTTCAACTGGTGTTGTGTTGGGGCAAGGGTGAGTACTTGGTACTCAGCAAGTCATGCACAGAATGCAAGCTAATATACTATATGCATGGCTTGATACAAAGGAATAGCTCAAGGTATATTTGTAGTAAACAGCATTTTAACAAGTATCATAAGTAGATTCGAAAGCAGTAGAAACAAGTATAGCATAACTAACTTTTCAAGGAGTTTAATAAACATCTTTCCCATCCTAATCCACATTTCCATCGACATCATTATTTAACCAAACCCAACCTTTCAAATCCAAGTTATTTTCAATAAAGTCTAACCCTTGACTGTAATTCCCGAGCGATGTCCAATACCGCGGACACGGCTATTCGAATAGATTGTACACTCTGCAGAGGTTATGCACTTTACCCACAAGATACAGTCAAACACCACAAAGGCGAGTTCCCATAACAAAGTCTTTCGGAAACTTCTAACAATACAAGTGGTCCTCCCCGGTTGTTGCACACTAACCCTTCCCTTAGCTAAGGCGAAGTTTAGGCCAACCAACCGTTAGATGGGTACCTGGCCGCAGCCCCGGTACGCTCCCCCGTACAACTTACACAAAGGGTGTAGTTGACCTCCTGAGGTCCCACAGGTACGTTATTAGCAACTTAATCAACTAGGTCCGTCCCATTACAGACATGTGGTTGCACGTTAGACCCAGTTCAAAGGCTTGCAAGGTTAAGTCCTTAGGGTGACCAGGGCAAGACTACCCGAAGAACCAAACCAACATTCCCAATGCCACAACTGGCCCACCCGATCATTCTTGCCACATGCCCCGGTCAAATCTATTTATCAAAACCCCAGTTGATTACCATGCACCACGTGCTATCAACATCACATGATACCTTTCCAAAACAGGTTCAATATATCATTAAGTCAATATTAATATTTGATTATCCAAAATCATGTCATGAGCACGAAAGTGTCTAAGCAATATACTACAACGGTCTAAATTCCCATGTTGGCGATTTAATAATGTCCAACTAGTAAACCACAACTAGGGTGACAAGGGGGTCATGGCACATACTTAAGTAATCAAGGTGTCATACAACAATTTGGCATTTATCTAATTTCCCATATTTAAATAAAGTATTTTCTAATTGAACTAGCATGCAATAATTCGAATCAAAATAGGTTTCAAAATAGGATCAACATGGTCAAAGCATAACTTACCTTCAAAAAGTACTTGTTCTTGGTCTTGAGTTGGATCCTGAGTCAATACTTCTCCTTCGAATCCTTCCGGCACTTCAACGTCTACTCGTAAAGCGTGCAAATAGCAATACACGAATAAACAATAGGCAAAAAGTGTCCAAACATCCAAATAAAAACCATAAACAGAGAGAACATAATTTTATAAATTTTTAGAAACTGGAATCGCTCAAATCGGAGTTTAAATGCAAAAGTTATGATTATTTAAAGTTTAAATAATCAATTAAATAATTTTACAGAGAAAAACTTTAGTCCAAAAATTAAATAAAATTCATAATTAGGTAGATCTCAATTTTATACAAATTTAGAAATTTGAATCACTCAAATCGGAGTTGAAACGCAAAAGTTATAAGCGTTTGAAGTTTGAATCAAAATCTGAAATCATTATTTCGAATTAATAAATCATTTTCTTTTTCGGAAATTAATTATTGCGTCAGCAGTGACACGCGTCGGCACTGGATTGGTCGGCTGACGTCAGCCGGTCCATGGGCTCAGCCCACGGTTCGGCTTGGTCCACCGTGGACTCGGTCCACGGCTCCATGTGTCGCTGACAGGTGGGTCCCCTCGGGTGACGTCACTGCTGACGTCAGCGCACGGCTGGGACAGCCGCTGACATGCGGGCCCGCCATGACGTCAGCGTGACGTCATGGTGCAGTGTGGCTGGGCCGCTGACATGCGGGCCCCGCGTGTCAGCGTCCTGCGCACGGCGCTGGGCGGCGCCGGCCGCGGCGGTCGATCTCCGCACACGTGGCTAGATCTCGGCCGTTGATTTGAAAATCAACGGCCCGCATTGATCTGGACTCACGCGTTTGGGGTGAACGCGTTTGATCTGGACCGTTGGATCTAGATCCAACGGTCGAGATTGGATCTGGGATTTTGGACGGGATCTCACCGTGGGATGACGTGGCGTGATCTGGGGCGTTGGATCTGGATCGGACGGCTGAGGAAGCTCGAGCGACGGCGATGGCGTGCGGCGGAGCTGGCTGGCCGGAGCTGGGGACGGCGACACGGCAACGGCGTTTGCGGGCTCCTCCGGCGAGGTGAGTTCTCCCCTCGGGTGCGCCTCGTCGCGGTGAGTCCGGATCTGGGGTCAACGGCGGCGGAGGACGGCGGACGGCGGCGGGACGAAGCGAAAACCGTGGCGGCTCCTTAGATCAACTACGGCGAGCTCTAGCGGGGTGACGGCGATGACTCCAGCAGCGTGGGTTAGGGCTACGGATGCGCACGAAAACGGGCTACCCGATGGCGGCGACGGCGCATTAAATAGCGGCCTCGGCTTCCGTGAATCACGCGGAGACCGAGGTCGACACGGCTGCTGCGGCGGATTCCGACGACGGCACGAAGAGGGCGACGTGGCTCAACGTGAGCCGTTGGATCTCGATCCAACGTTCGCGTGAGTTGGACTCGGGTCCGGTTCGGCGAGCTGGCTGGCTCGGTCGGACTCGGGCTCGGTGACGTGGCTCAATCGTGGCCGTTGGATCTGAACCCAACGGTCACGCGGTTAGGGCTCGGCCGAGTGGGTTCGGTCGAGTCACGTGGCTCGGGTCGGACTCGAGTCTGACTCGGACTCGGGTCCGGTCGGATGAACAAGATCGACCTCGACTTGATTTAATTAATCCAATTAAATTCTCGAAATTCAATTAAATCATTAAAAATAGCAAAAGACTTTAAAAATTCGGAAAAATTCAGGAAAATATTTTGGAACATTTTGGACTCAAATAAAATATTTCCAACAAATTTTTATTTGCAAAGTTTAATTCGTTAATTATTTCAAAATGGAATAAATTCAAATAAATTCCAAATAAATCCAAATAAATTCCAGAAAATTCCAAAAATTCACCAAAGTGCCAAATAATATTTAATTTCATGAAAAGCAAGAAAAATTGGGCGTTTGCTCATCTGGCATTCGAAGACACTTCTTTAGCTGGGACATATGGAACACGTCATGTACTCCTACTAACGACTGTGGCAACTCCAGCTGGTAAGCAACTTCGCCTCTGCGGCTCAAAATCTTAAATGGTCCAACATAACGGGGTGCAAGTTTCCCTTTGGCATGGAACCTCTTAACTCCCCTGAGAGGCGTAACTCTGAGGTATACAAAGTCTTCTGGTTCAAAACTCAAATCCGGCGACGATTGTCAAGATAACTCTTCTGTCGTGATTGGGCTATCTTCAACCTTTCCTAATCATGGCAATCTGCTTCTTGACTTCTTGAAGAATATCGAAAGCCCGAAGACTCGGCGCACGGTCTCATTCGATTTAATGGCGTCCGGTAGGTCGACCATACAAAGGCCTCAAAAGGTGACATCTCAGAACTAGCCTGGTAACTATTGTTGTAATCGAACTCAAGATACGGCAAACTCTTGTCCCAAGAGGTAGTATACGCCAATGCACACGCTCTTAACATATCCTCCAGTATCTGATTGACTCTTTCTGTCTGTCCATCTGTCTGCGGGTGATAGGTCATCTTGATCAAGTTCAAACGGGTTCCCATGGCTTCATGCAACTTATTCCAAAACCTTGAGGTAAATTGGGTACCTCTGTCTGATACAATCTTCTTTGGCACTCCGTGCAAACAGACGATTCTCGATCATATACAACTCGCTTAACTTATCTCCCGAGTAAGTGGTCTTCACGGGGATAAAATGGGCGACCTTGGTCAAGCGATCCACTATAACCCATATGGAGTCATAACCTCCTTGAGTCTTAGGCAAACCGGTAATGAAATCCATTCCGATTTCCTCCCACTTCCACTCGTATTTTCAGCGGTTGCAACAATCCCGCTGGTCTCGATGCATTGCCTTGACCCTCGGCATACGCCGCACAATGCAACATGCTCGGCAACTTCACGCTTCATGCTCGGCCACCGTAATCTTTCTTTCAAATCTGATACATCTTGGCGCTTCAGGATGAATGGAATACTTTGAGTCATGAGCTTCTTCTAGAATCAACTGCTTCAACTCCTTCTTGTTCGGCACACAAATGCGATCCTTCATCCAAAACGTGCCTTGCTCATCCAACTTGAAGTCCTCTACCTTGCCTTCATCCTTGCTGGACTTAATCCTGCGGATCTTGTCATCATCCTTCTGTCCTTCCCGTATCTGATCTTCTAGGGTAGGCTTTACTTACAATGCGGCCAAGAATCCGCTAGGTACCACCTCAATCTTCATTCTCTGAAAATCCTCACATAGCTCATCCTGACTTGTGGCTATCAGCCTATTCACGGTATGGCTTTTCCGACTCAGGGTATCGGCAACTACGTTTGCCTTTCCTGGATGGTAATGGATTCCAACATTCTAGTCCTTGATCAACTCTAACCATCTCCTCTGCCTCATGTTCAGGTCTGATTGGGTGAAGATGTACTTAAGACTCTTATGGTCCGTGTATACTTCACATCTGTTTCCAATCAAATAGTGACGCCATAATTTCAAGGCATGCACTACGGCAGCTAGCTCTAGGTCATGTGTCGGATAATTCTCCTCATGTGGCCTCAATTGTCTTGATGCATAAGCGACGACCTTTCCATTCTCCGTGCAAAGACACATCCAAGTCCTTGACGCGAGGC
Organism: Rhipidocladum racemiflorum; assembly: GCA_036346355.1. NCBI lineage: Eukaryota > Viridiplantae > Streptophyta > Magnoliopsida > Poales > Poaceae > Rhipidocladum > Rhipidocladum racemiflorum. The sequence goes on along the minus strand of CM070583.1, from coordinate 37,240,241 downwards.
ATCACAATAGATATCAAAGCTTTGATTGACGTCCGGTAGGACTAACACCGGTGCTGATGTCAATCGCCTCTTCAATTCTTGAAAGCCTTTCTCGCACTCTGGCGTCCATGCAAACTTCTTCTCCTTTTTCAGCAATTGCGTAAGAGGTTTCGCAATCGTCGAAAAGCCTTCAATGAAACGGCGGTAGTAACCTGCCATTCCAAGGAAACTCTGGATCTGGGTCACGGTCTTCGGCTGCTCCCAATGTAACACAGCGTCTACCTTGCTTGGGTCTACAGCGACTCCTTCTGCGGTCATTACATGTTCGAGGAATTCCACCTTGTCCTTCCAAAAATCACACTTACTGAACTTGGCGAAGAGTTGCTGTTCCCTTAGTTTTTCCAATACCCGCCTCAAGTGTTCGGCATGTTCATCCTCTGTCTTGGAGTAGATTAGGATATCATCTATGAACACAACAACAAACTTGTCCAAATATTCCATGAACACCTTATTCATCAAATTCATGAAATATGCTGGCGCATTCGTCAGACCAAAGGACATAACTGTAAACTCGTAATGTCCATATCTTGACGAGAATGCGGTCTTGAATATCCTCACGATCGGATCTTCAACTGATGGTATCCCGACCTCAGATCAATCTTGGAGAAAACTCCGGCTCCTCTCAGCTGATCGAACAAATCATCAATCCTGGGTAGCGGGTACTTATTCTTCACGGTAACTTCATTGAGTGCACGGTAATCAATGCACATCCTGAAACTCCCGTCCTTCTTCTTGACGAACAAAACTGGTGCTCCCCACGGCGACGAACTTGGTCTGATAAATCCTTTCTCCATTAACTCTTCAAGTTGCTTTTTCATCTCTACCAATTCTTCGGTGGACATCCGATAAGGTCTTTTTGCTATTGGTGCTGTACCAGGTACAAGCTCTATCACAAACTCTATATCCCTGTCCGGTGGCATACCAGGTAGATCTTCAGGAAAAACATCTGGGTACTCATTCACTACTAAGACATCTTCTATGCTGATTGCCTTGGTGCTGTTAACCATCAACTGTCCATCTCTAACGGCGGTCGCTTGAAATTCCACTTTCTTTCCACACAGGCTCTCAACTGAGATAGTCCTTCGTCCACAATCCAATACGGCCTTGTGCTTGGATAACCAATCCATTCCCAAAATAACATCTAAGGTCTGGGTCTCCAAAATAATGAGGTTCGCTAGGAACTCTATCCCATCTATTAGTATTCTCACCCCAGAACATCCTACTTTCGTTCGGAGTTCTGAACCAGGGGTTTGAACTAAAAGCATGCATTTAAGCCTTGCAATCTCCAAATCATTTTTAGCAGCAAAGCCTTGCGAAACAAACGAATGCGAAGCTCCAGAATCAAACAAAACTGTTGCAGGTACTGAGTTAACAAGTAACTTACCCAGTACGACGTCCGTAGCATTCTGCAGTGCATCTGCGGTGACATGGTTGACTCGGCCTCTCACCACAGTCTGGGGTGTGGCTCCTGGTGCTGGCGTCCTGGCTGGTGTGGATCCCAGATTGAAGCGAACTGGGGTCACTCCTGCTGTCTTTTTAGGACAACTATTGGCAAAGTGTCCTGGCTCGTTGCAGTTGTAGCAGCGTCTCACTATTCCTTGTTGATCGCTCGAGCGGCGTTTCTAGCCGGCTGGGGTTTGATAGTTACGATTGACGGGTCTTGAGTGCCGGTGACGGTGTCCTTGTAGCATTCTCGTGGCTGGAATCTGAAAAATTGATTTGGTGCAACTCTCGACGCCGCTATGCGTTCCTGGCGTGATCCTCGTTTGTTGCATCCTGCGCTTCCTGTTCTCATCCAGTTCCTTGCGCTTGTCCTCAAGAATAAGCGCCTTATTCACCAACTCTTGGAAATCTGGAAAGGTGTGGGTGATCAGTCCCACCTGCAATCCTGAGTTAAGTCCCTTCATGAAGCGAGACTGTCTGGCTTTATCTGTCGCTACATCCTCAGGTGCGTAGCGAGCAAGCTGTGTGAACTTGTTCAGGTATTCGGCCACTGGCTGATTACCTTGCTTTAGTGCCCTGAACTCCTCCTTCTTAAGGTCCATGATTCCTTCAAGTACGTGATACTGACGGAATGCAGCTGTGAACTCCTCCCAAGTGATATCTTGAGGGTTCTCTTGCGTGGCACAGAAGTTCTCCCACCATTCGGCGGCTGTTCCTTTGTAACGTCCCAAAATTTGCTTTTAATATATTTAGTGGGTTTTGGTATTATTTTTTTTTGAAATTTATTTGGAACCCTCGCGAGTAATTCGGGTTCACGTTTATTGAACTAATCGAAGTAAATAAAGATTAGGCATTGTCGAATAAGCGTAAACTCTAAAATTTTCTTTTAAAATAAAGATAATGGGTAGATGAGGGTGTTCGCTTCAAATATTTTCGAAAAATATGTTATATAACGTAAGTCGTTGATTTTATAAAAATCGGTACAGGTGTCTGATTCACTAAAAGATTTTTAACGAAAAATCTACATGTCGAAAAATCGCGAAATCAACTTCGTTAGGTCCCAAACGTTCCCTAGTATTTTAGAGGATTTTTTTTTGTCCGAAATGTTCAGAGCCTTTTTACTATTTTTTTTTCTCTAAACTTGTTTAGAACGTATACGCATATATAAGCACAACACAGGAACCAACCGCGCTTTTTACGTGGGCGTTGGTTTTGTTCAAGCCTTTTACGATTCAGGCATGCATGGAGGCCGTTTCTTCCTTAATTCACGTCGTAACGCTTCCATTCCTTCACCGCTTCCTTTGGCGGCATGAATCATTTCCTTTATTCCCCAGACGTTACTCTGTTTCCAGCTATTTTCCTTTTGCCCTCAAAGATCCACGCCCATTCATCATCCCTTCTCTCAAAATGTTGCCATGAAGCCTTGAACCTGAGATCTCTCGGAGGACAACAAAACACACAACCCAACAGAGCCATAACCCTTTACTACCCTCTTCAAGTTGCTCTATATTCTTTCCTGTTCGGGTTGTGCTCATCGCTGCCGTGTACGTGGCCGCCGCTGCCGTGTACGACTACGCCTCCGTGGTCGCCGACGCCTCGCAGACGTGGACGTTGCCGTAGTCGTCGCCGTCATCTACATCGCGAGCGCACGTTCCGGCCACGTCGTCTTCTTTCTACGCTACTGCCGCCGTAGATCGGTACTTCTTTTTCTTTTTGCGCACTCCGTCTCCGTCGATTAGTTGATCCCATCATCTATAGTTGCGCCTACATACGATAATACGCATGTTTGTTTCCTTATATATATATATTTTATTCGCGTGTATTTATTAGGATATTAGCGTATATGATTTTTCTATATGCGTGAACTCGTGTACCGTGGTCAGTAGATGCATATATATTCGCGTATATATATAGTTAGTCGGAGGAACGTAGATTTTTGGCCGAATAAATGTATATACGGTTTGGACGGATGGACGTATACTTTAGCGTATATACATGTTGGCTAGAACGGAGTGTATATATTTTGTTAACCATGTCGTGGTATGCTTGCTGAAATATTCTCAAAACCGAATCCGCAAAGATACCCATGCATGGAGTCGCTCTAGCCGAACCAAGACTCGTGAGAAATTGCCTCGCTACAAGACAGTACCATGCATAGATGGTAAAACTAAATAACTAGTTGTACATGTTTTTCCCAAAATTTATGGATTTTGTTATTTTCACCGCAAATTGCCCTAAGTCCGACTCGCTTCGACAAATTTTGTAAATTAGTAAATATTAATACCTTTCTACAGTAATTTTTGTGAAATTTTATAATTAAATTTATCTTTGTTAAATTATTTCATGAAAGTCCAAACTTGCAAATTTTGTAACTACTAAACTATACGTGTCAAAATGTCGAAATAAATTTTATAAATCTTAGAATATGCTAAACTAATTTTCTGGAAGTTTTCACGAAATTACGCATTAATTTGATTTGCGGCATTTTTCCGATTGTGTGTTTACCTGGTTGTTTGCTACAGCGTGAGCGTTGATCTCGAAAGGGAGTGTGGAAGTCGAAGACCAAGCTCAAGACTTAGATCAAGAGTATCAGCTATTTGAAGGCAAGTCGTGCTTTGACCATTTTGATCCTAGCATTTTAAAGATATATTTCGATTTAAAGTATCCATGTTATGTCGAATAAAATAAATAATTTAATTTGGGTACTTAGTTAATCAACCTAATTGTTAACTCACCCTTGTTAATATTATTTGTATGTCATATGTTTCCTTGTGACCTTAAGTTGGGATTAAAATGTTGGATAATATGATTGTGCCAACACGAGAGGCTAGACCGTGACTAGATGCTTAGTTGTGCTTACGTGAACCTTGTTTCAAAATAAGCAAAATAATATTGACTAATGACAAGTGAGATGATTTTGGAATGTTAAGTGTGAACTTGTCACGGGAAGATGTGAAGTGTAGGTACCTTTGTGGTTCTACATGGTAACTGAAGTTACTGTTGGCATGTGTTGCACCATAGTTGAACAAGGATGGGGAAAAGATTTAGTCTGGGGCAAGTGGTATGGGGCTTTATGCCAGGTGGGCCTTTATGGCACAGATATTGAGAAACAGCCTTTGCGGCATTGGGATGAGCGATGTGAGATGTTTTGGGTCAGGATTGTGAGATGGATGCCTTGCCCTGGACAGTTAAGGACTTAACCTTGCAAGCCTTTGAACTGGGCCTTTTGTACAACCACATGGCTGGTGTGGGACAGTCTTAGTCTAGTAGGATTCTGAAGTCTTACCTTTGATACCTAAGGGTGACAGTTACACTGGGGTAACTGTACGGGGGAGCGTACCGGAGCTACGGCTTGGTACCCTATCCAACTGTGTTGTCGGTCCCATACTTCGCCTTGCTAAGGGAAGGGATGGTGTATGGCACAAACCGGAGAGGGTCATTGGTGTAGACAGAAGTTTCTGAAACGCTTCGTTACGGTTAATCGCCTTTGTGCTGTGAGACGGTATCATGTGGGTAAAGTGTACAACCTCTGTAGAGTGTGTCAAAACTATTCGAATAGCCGAGTCCACGGTACTGGACAAAGCTCGGGGATTACAGTCAAAGGTTAGATCTTTTAAACAAAAATGTGGAATTGGGTGGCTTCGTGCCGATGAAGAATTTGACTAGGGCTTTGTGCCAAACCACTGATGAAAGACTTTGAAATTCATATTCTAGTATGGTTTTATCAATTTCAATCTATTAGAGTTATTTAATCCAAGCAAAATGCTATTTAGCGCAAAATAACCACTTAAGCCTTTCCTTTGGATTAAGACATGCATATAGTATTAGAGTTGCACATCTGTGCATGACTTGCTGAGTATGTTGTATACTCACCCCTTGCTTAAACAAAAACATCAGAAGATGGGTCTACCCCGGCTTGGGAGGAGGAGAATCTGTGACGACCAGGAGAACTAAGGAGCGAACCACGTCAGATGCCTGTGGAGACTTGGGGGCCATCAAGACTTATTTATCCGCTGCTTATTTATGATTATTTACTTGTGTTTTTGAGTAATCCCTGCGTGGCTGAATTATGTAAGGCGACCTTAAGGTCTTGCAACAGTTATTTCAATATATGAAGTACTTTATTTATATTTCCGTTGTGTATGGATGTGATGAACAACCCTGTATGCCTGTGTGTACTAGCGTGATCCTGGACTAGTACAGATTACACAGAGGGGTCCGGGTTTGCATATTCGGGTCCCGACAGAGTTGGTATCAGAGCCATACTGACTGTAGGATTGCCCTAGTTAGAATGGTCGTTAGAAGGACAAAATTATTTTCTAAAGTTAAAACTTGCCAAGAGAATAAATGGATTCTTGACTTATTCCCTCTCTTCTGATCCTTGTCTTACTCTGAAAAATTTCGTTGCTTATCATGTTTATAAAATGTTGTGTTCTTACGAGTTGTTTTGGCAGATGAGGAGGCACAACACCACCGTGGAGCAGCTGGGAGGATACGCCGCCGAGATGTGGCGCATGATGCAGGTGCTCGGAGGCTACGATCGTCCCATCTACACAGGGACCACCGTGGTAGAGGCAGGACAGGTTCACGAGTGGAAGACCAGGCTGATGGTTTACGCTAGGAATGGGGCAAGAGCCAACCGCCCCATGTACTTTCATGTCAGGAGGGCCACATTTGAGGCAGGGATCCAAAGGCGTCACGGTTGGCCATGAGGAAGATTGCCCGCGAGGCACAGTTTTTCGTCATCATCCGCGTCGGGACACTCGCGCCAATTGGGAGCCGATCGAGGACGAGGACGTCACTATTACTCATATGGCCAGGTTTGTGATTGCTCAGGAGGAGGCCATGGATGCAACGGTTGAGGAACTTCAGGGGACCCAGGAAGAAGTCAAGATTTTGAAGGCTCATTTGCAGGAGGCCCGGGAGCTCGCTATGCACGCTGTGACTAGGGTGCGGGAGCTAGAGGAGGCTCTATATGGTCAGGGACCGGATCCGGAAGAGGAGCCGGAGGAGGATCCCGAGGAGGTCCAGGAGGTGCCAGCCCAGGAGGCACCAGTGCAGGAGGCGCCAGTACAGGAGCAGGCTGTCTCTGGACTCGACGAGTCAGTTGGGTCTGCAGGGCCAATGGAGGTTGGGCATGGGGATCAGTTTGCCCCAATGCCAGCTCACCCGCCGGTTTACCCACCAGGAGGGCCGCATCCAGGATTTCTGGACGAGTGAGAGAGTTAAGTGTTGGTGTGGGACTCAATTGTTCGAGTCGCGTCTTCAATTTCCAAGAGTTGGCCTAGGTGTGAGTCGTTGTGAGTTGTTTTGGGTTGTGACTGTCTGTCTTGTGTTATGACTGTGTGCGTCGGTATGTGTTGCAATGGCCCTTAGGCACTTATAAGCAACCATACTTATATCAATAAAAAGTGGCTGGTTTTTGTTACAATCTATCTCCCCTGCATAAGTTTCCTCTACTTGTCTATCCTTTTCTTCCACTTTCCTCTAAACTGTTGGAGTATCAGCAGATGGTGAACACTCGCGGGAATGCTGGGGTTGGAGGAAGTGGATCTCGCCAGGGAGGCAACCAGTATGAAACTCCCACTCCTCAGGGTGCACCGCTAGTTGACACACAGAACCTGGGAGCTTTCCTTGCTGCCCAGACACAATTGATGCATACAATGATGCAGACTATGCAGCCAGATAGCCAACCAGCCGCCGCCAACAACGCCAACCCAAGAAATCAACCAGGGGCCTCAAGATCGAGACCAGGCTATCCGAGTTCATGAGAACCCGCCCACCAACTTTCTCTGTGCAATGCTAACTCCATCGAGGTGACGATTGGCTTAGGTCAATCGAGAGGAAATTGCACATTACTCGGTGCAATGGGAATGAGAGGAGTACTCTATGCCTCTCATCAACCGGAGGGCACAAAGAAATGAGTGGTGGGAGAATTACTTGTGCGACACAGAGAGAATCCGGACATAACACGGGAAGAATTTACTACTTCATTCCGCCAGTACCATGTGCCAGAGGGCATCATGGATCTCAAGAAAGAGGAGTTCAGATCTGAAGCAAGGAGGCGATCAGGGCCGACTATCTCGAACAAATTTACTCAGCTGGCACGTTATGCTCCGGAAGACGTGACCACTGACAAAGCAAGACAATCCCGTTTCCTGAAGGGATTGAACACCGGACTGCAGGTGGGGCTGATAACCCACACATTCCCGGACTTCCAGGAGCTGGTCAACAAGGCACTGATACTAGAAGATAAGCGCCATGAGTTGGATGACTATCGCAAGCGCAGGATGGCACAGCAGAGTGGTCGCCCAGCACAGCAAAGAGCTAGGGTGGTACCGCAGCAGCCAGCGAGGTTTCCGCCCAGGAGCAACAACCGTCCACCGATACCAGCACCCCGGCCTACAGCAGATTTCTTCTGCACTTCGCACTGATAAACCAAGCGAAGCAGTTCACAGATGGCCGGAGACGCCAAGCTGATTGCGGAGAGCTGGGGCATTTTGCTAACAACTGTCCTAACAAGGGTGGAGTGACACCAGTGCGCCTCAACCTTCGCAACACCCCCACCAAGACGCCAGCACCGAACCAGAACCGTGGAAATGCACCAGCTGGAAATCAGACTCAATCCATTGCAAGGGGCAGGGTCAATCATGTCATTGCAGAAGGAGTGCAAGAAGCTGCAGATGTTGTGCTAGGTACGTTTCTGGTTAACTCCGTACCTGCTACAGTATTATTTGACTCTGGAGCATCACATTCATTCGTTTCTCGAGAATTTGTTATTCAGAATGATTTTCCTGTCGTGAATCTTAAGTGTACACTCTTGGTTCAATCCCCTGGATCAGAACTCCGATCCAAGGTAGGGTGTTCTGGAGTGAAACTAATAATAAATGGAGTAGAGTTCCTAGCGAACTTGGTTATATTGGATAACCAGACCCTAGATGTGATATTGGGGATGGATTGGCTAACCAAACACAAAGTGGTACTAGACTGTGGTCGAAGGATAGTTTCAGTTGAAAGTCCAGACGGCAGAAAGGTGGAGTTCCAAGCAACTGCTACCCGAGAAGGACAACTGATGGTTAACAGTTTGAAGGCAACTAACCTAGAAGATGTGCCAGTGGTGCGCGATTACCCGGATGTGTTTCCAGAAGATTTACCTGGAATGCCACCGGATAGGGATATTGAGTTCGTGATTGAACTAGTACCTGGAACCGCACCGATAGCTAAGAGACCCTATCGGATGTCCACTGATGAGCTGATGGAGATGAAGAAGCAGATCGAGGAGCTACTGGAAAAAGGTTTCATAAGACCTAGTTCTTCGCCATGGGGAGCACCAGTACTGTTTGTCAAGAAGAAGGATGGAAGTTTTCGGATGTGTATCGATTATCGTGCACTCAATGATGTGACGATAAAGAACAAATATCCGCTACCCAGGATAGATGATTTATTTGATCAGCTAAGAGGAGCAGGAGTGTTCTCCAAGATCGATCTTCGATCGGGTTACCATCAACTGAAGATCAGATCCGAAGACGTACCGAAGACTGCATTCTCATCCTGATATGGACACTATGAATTCACAGTGATGTCTTTTGGTTTGACAAATGCACCCGCATACTTCATGAATTTGATGAACAAGGTTTTTATGGAGTATCTCGATAAGTTTGTAGTGGTGTTCATAGATGATATACTAGTATATTCCAAAACCAGAGAAGAACATGCTGAACATCTCAGACTCGTATTGGAGAAGTTAAGAGAACAGCAGTTATTTGCAAAATTTAGCAAATGTGACTTCTGGAAAAGTAAAGTGGAGTTTCTTGGACATATCATGACTGGCCAAGGAGTTCTTTGTAGATCCAAACAAGGTTGAAGCAGTGTTACACTGGGAACAGCCGAAGACGGTAACTCAAGTTCGGAGTTTTCTCGGAATGGCGGGGTATTACCGTCGATTCATAGAAAGTTTCTCTACAATTGCTAAACCCCTCACGCAATTGTTGAAGAAAGAAAATAAGTTTACATGGACATCTGAATGTGAGAAGAGTTTCCAAGAGTTGAAAAAGAGATTGACCTCGGTACCAGTGTTGGTTTTACCTGATGTTCATCAGAGTTTTGACATTTACTGTGACGTGTCACGTCAAGGGCTCGGATGTGTATTGATGCAGAATGGAAAAGTGGTAGCTTATGCATCAAGGCAGTTAAGGCCACATGAGGAAAATACCCCACGCATGACTTGGAATTGGCGTCTGTCGTGCATGCTCTAAAGCTGTGGCGTCACTACCTTATAGGTAACAGATGTGAAATATATACTGACCACAAGAGTCTCAAGTATATTTTCACTCAGCCAGACCTGAATATGAGACAAAGAAGGTGGTTAGAACTGATCAAAGACTATAATATGGAAATTCATTATCACCCTGGCAAAGCTAATGTAGTGGCTGATGCCTTGAGCCGGAAACGCCATGGTGTTAACATGTGCTAGAAGTAAAACAAGCCGAACTATGTGAAGACCTTCAGAAATTGAGATTGGAGGTTATGCCAGAAGGATTTCTAGCTGCTCTGGAAGTCAAGCCTACTTTGGAGGATCAAATCAAGGAAGGCCAGAAGGATGACGAGAAGATCAATCAGATCAAGTCCAAGATGGATGAAGGCCTAGCCAAAGATTTTAGGCTGGATGATCAGGGTACCTTGTGGATGAAAGAGCGTATATGTGTACCCGACAAAAGGGAACTGAAACAGTTGATACTGGAAGAAGCGCATGATTCCAAGTATTCAATTCATCCAGGAAGTGCCAAGATGTACCAGGATTTGAAAGAAAGATTCTGGTGGCCAAATATGAAAAGAGAAGTTGCTGAACATGTCGCTTTGTGTGATGTATGTCAGCGAGTCAAGGCCATGCACCAGAGACCAACAGGACTGCTGCAACCTCTGAAGATTCCAGAATGGAAGTGGGAAGAGATCGGTATGGATTTCATCACCGGTTTGCCCAGGACACAAGCCGGATATGATTCAATTTGGGTCATAGTCGACCGCTTGACCAAAGTTGCACATTTCATACCCGGTGAAGACAACCTACTCGTGTGATCGCCTAGCTGAATTGTACATATCAAGAATTGTCTGCTTACACGGAGTACCAAAGAAGATAGTATCTGACAGAGGTACCCAATTTACCTCAAGGTTCGGGGTAAGCTACATGAGGCTTTGGGAACTCGACTAAATTTCAGTCTGACCTATCACCCACGCATGCAGATGGTCGATCGAAAGAGTCAACTGTGTCCTTGAAGATATGCTTAGAGCTTGCGACCGGCATATACTACTTCGTGGGACAAGTGCTTACCCTATGCAGAGTTTAGTTACAACAACAGCTACCAATCAAGTTTACAAATGTCACCTTTGAAGCCTTGTATGGAAGACTCTGCCGAACGCCGTTAAACTGGAATGAGACCGGTGAGCAGCGAGTGTTTGGACCAGGCATACTGCAAGAAGCCAAGAGAAGATAGCAAAGAATCAAGGAAAGACTAAAGATTGCTCAGTCAGGCAGAAGAGCTATGCTGACAATAGACGCAAAGATTTGAGCTTCGAGCCGGAGGACTATGTGTATCTCAAAGTTACACCCCTCAAAGGAGTCAGAAGATTTCACACCAAAGGGAAGCTTGCGCCAAGATATGTTGGGCCGTTCAAGATTCTTAGTCGGAAAGGCGAGGTTGCATATCAGTTAGAGTTGCCACAATCATTAGCCGGAGTACATGATGTCTTCCATGTCTCACAACTAAAGAAATGTCTGCGCGTACCTGATGAACAAGCATCCCTGGAAGCCATTGATCTACAAGAAGATTTGACGTATAAGGAGCACCCGGTGAAGATTCTTGATACCATGGACCGCGAAACAAGAAACAAGTCAACTCGTTTCTGTAGAGTTCAATGGAGTAATCACTCAGAAATCGAAGCGACTTGGGAACGCGAAGAACATCTGAAGAAGGAGTTCCCGAACCTATTCTCTAGTTAGCCCGAATCTCGGGGACGAGATTCTGTTAAGGGGGGGAGGTTTGTAACGTCCCAAAATTTGCTTTTAATATATTTAGTGGGTTTTGGTATTATTTTTTTTTGAAATTTATTTGGAACCCTCGCGAGTAATTCGGGTTCACGTTTATTGAACTAATCGAAGTAAATAAAGATCAGGCATTGTCGAATAAGCGTAAACTCTAAAATTTTCTTTTAAAATAAAGATAATGGGTAGATGAGGGTGTTCGCTTCAAATATTTTCGAAAAATATGTTATATAACGTAAGTCGTTGATTTTATAAAATCGGCACAGTGTCTCGATTCACTAAAAGATTTTTAACGAAAAATCTACATGTTGAAAAATCGCGAAACCAACTTCGTTAGGTCCCAAACGTTCCCTAGTATTTTAGAGGATTTTTTTTGTCCGAAATGTTCAGAGCCTTTTTACTATTTTTTTTTCTCTAAACTTGTTTAGAACGTATACGCATATATAAGCACAACACAGGAACCAACCGCGCTTTTTACGTGGGCGTTGGATTTGTTCCAGCCATTTCCGATTCAGGCATGCATGGAGGCCGTTCTTCCTTAATTAACGTCGTAACGTTTCCATTCCTTCAGCCGTTTCCTTTGGCAGCATGAATCATTTCCTTTATTCCTCAGACAAGCATTCGCTTTCCAGCTATTTTCCTTTTGCCCTCAGCATCCACGCCCCATTCATCATCCCTTCTCTCAAAATGTTGCCATGAAGCCTTGAACCTGAGATCTCTCGGAGGACAACAAAACACACAACCCAACAGAGCCATAACCCTTTACTACCCTCTTCAAGTTGCTCTATATTCTTTCCTGTTCGGGTTGTGCTCATCGCTGCCGTGTACGTGGCCGCCGCTGCCGTGTATGACTACGCCTCCGTGGTCGCCGCCGTGGTCGCCGACGCCTCGCAGACGTGGACGTTGCCGTAGTCGTCGCCGTCATCTACATCGCGAGCGCACGTTCCGGCCACGTCGTCTTCTTTCTACGCTACTACCGCCGTAGATCGGTACTTCTTTTTCTTTTTGCGCACTCCGTCTCCGTCGATTAGTTGATCCCATCATCTATAGTTGCGCCTACATACGATAATACGCATGTTTGTTTCCTTATATATATATATTTTATTCGCGTGTATTTATTAGGATATTAGCGTATATGATTTTTCTATATGCGTGAACTCGTGTACCGTGGTCAGTAGATGCATATATATATTCGCGTATATATATAGTTAGTCGGAGGAACGTAGATTTTTGGCCGAATAAATGTATATACGGTTTGGACGGATGGACGTATACTTTAGCGTATATACATGTTGGCTAGAACGGAGTGTATATATTTTGTTAACCATGTCGTGGTATGCTTGCTGAAATATTCTCAAAACCGAACCGCAGTACCCATGCATGGAGTCGCTCTAGCCGAACCAGTACTCCGTGAGAGAAATTGCCTCGCGCACAAGCAGTACCATGCATAGATGGTAAAACTAAATAACTAGTTGTACATGTTTTTCCCAAAATTTGCGGATTTTGTTATTTTCACTGCAAATTCGTCCTAAGTCCGACTCGCTTGCGACAAATTTTGTAAATTAGTAAATATTAATACCTTTCTACAGTAATTTTTGTGAAATTTTATAATTAAATTTATACCGTTAAATTATTTGCGGAATGTCCAAACTTGCGAATTTTGTAACTACTAAACTATACGTGTCAAAATGTCGAAATAAATTTTATAAATCTTAGAATATGCTAAACTAATTTTCTGGAAGTTTTCACGAAATTACGCATTAATTTGATTTGCGGCATTTTTCCGATTGTGTGTTTACCTGGTTGTTTGCTACGCGTAGACGTTGATCTGAGCGGGAGTGTGGAAGTCGAAGACCAAGCTCAAGACTTAGATCAAGAGTATCAGCTATTTGAAGGCAAGTCGTGCTTTGACCATTTTGATCCTAGCATTTTAAAGATATATTTCGATTTAAAGTATCCATGTTATGTTGAATAAAATAAATAATTTAATTTGGGTAATTAGTTAATCAACCTAATTGTTAACTCACCCTTGTTAATATTATTTGTATGTCATATGTTTCCTTGTGACCTTAAGTTGGGATTAAAATGTTGGATAATATGATTGTGCCAACACGAGAGGCTAGACCGTGACTAGATGCTTAGTTGTGCTTACGTGAACCTTGTTTCAAAATAAGCAAAATAATATTGACTAATGACAAGTGAGATGATTTTGGAATGTTAAGTGTGAACTTGTCACGGGAAGATGTGAAGTGTAGGTACCTTTGTGGTTCTACATGGTAACCAAGTTATCTTGTTGGCATGTGTTGCACCATAGTTGAACAAGGGTGGGGAAAAGATTTAATCTGGGGCAAGTGGTATGGGGCTTTATGCCAGGTGGGCCTTTATGGCACAGATATTGAGAAACAGCCTTTGCGGCATTGGGATGAGCGATGTGAGATGGTTTGGGTCAGGATTGTGAGATGGATGCCTTGCCCTGGACAGTTAAGGACTTAACCTTGCAAGCCTTTGAACTGGGCCTTTTGTACAACCACATGGCTGGTGTGGGACAGTCTTAGTCTAGTAGGATCAAGTCTTACCTTTGATACCTAAGGGTGACAGTTACACTGGGGTAACTGTACGGGGGAGCGTACCGGAGCTACGGCTTGGTACCCTATCCAACGGTGTTGTCGGTCCCATACTTCGCCTTGCTAAGGGAAGGGATGGTGTATGGCACAAACCGAGAGGGTCATTGGTGTAGACAAGTTTCAAACGGCCGTTACGGTTAATCGCCTTTGTGGTGTGAGACGGTATCATGTGGGTAAAGTGTACAACCTCTGCAGAGTGTGTCAAAACTATTCGAATAGCCAAGTCCACGGTACTGGACAAAGCTCGGGGATTACAGTCAAGGGTTAGATCTTTTAAACAAAAATGTGGAATTGGGTGGCTTCGTGCTGATGAAGAATTTGACTAGGGCTTTGTGCCAAACCACTGATGAAAGACTTTGAAATTCATATTCTAGTATGGTTTTATCAATTTCAATCTATTAGAGTTATTTAATCCAAGCAAAATGCTGTTTAGCGCAAAATAACCACTTAAGCCTTTCCTTTGGATTAAGACATGCATATAGTATTAGAGTTGCACATCTGTGCATGACTTGCTGAGTATGTTGTATACTCACCCCTTGCTTAAACAAAAACATCAGAAGATGAGTCTACCCCGGCTTGGGAGGAGGAGTACGCGGACGACCAGGAGAACTAAGGAGCGAACCACGCCGATACTGTGGAGACTTGGGGGCCATCAAGACTTATTTATCCGCTGCTTATTTATGATTATTTACTTGTGTTTTTGAGTAAGCCCTGCGTGGCTGGATTATGTAAGGCGACCTTAAGGTCTTGCAACAGTTATTTCAATATATGAAGTACTTTATTTATATTTCCGTTGTGTATGGATGTGATGAACAACCCTGTATGCCTGTGTGTACTAGCGTGATCCTGGACTAGTACAGATTACACAGAGGGTCCGGGTTTGCATATTCGGGTCCCGACATCCTTCCAACTGATGGGAAGCGTATAGTACCTTCTCATTTCCTATGCATTGAGCAATGTGCAGCTTTCTCTCAATTGACCTTAACCAATCATCGGCCTCCAATGGATTGGCATTCCCCGAGAAAGTGGGTGGGTGAGTCCTCATGAACTCTGACAGTCTTGTATTCTGGCGTTGTCCCTGATTAACTTGATTAGCAGTGGCCTGAGCAGTGACGTGTTGCATCTGTTGCATCATAGCATGCATCAACTGAGTCTGAGCAGCAAGAAATGCTCCAAAATTCTACATGTCAACTGGCGGTGCTGGTGCTCTATCATTGGGGTTTTCTGTTGGGCGAGAACCACTTCCATTGCCTCCAAGGTTTCCGCGGGTGTTCACCATCTGTCGATTTGCTCTAGGTTTTAGAGATGAGAGGGAAACAAGAATAGACAAGTAATATGGAACTTATGCGGGGCGAAAGGCGTAACTTTAAGGTCTAACTTTATTATTTTAATCAATAGTAACTTGGTATGGTTGCTTACAATGCCTAAGGGCCTTGCAACACATACTGCACACTCAGCAAACAATGAAAATCCAAATTGAACTAACACTGGAGTCTAACGCCTAAAGGGGTGACTCTTTATTCTATGACGCGACTCAGCGAAGGAGTCTCACTATAGAACCTACGCTCACTCATCGAGAAAACCTCCACGGCCTGGGTATGGATGCTGCGGCATAGGCGCGAAACGATTGCCATGTCCAGCAACTGTGTCATCTGTGGTAGTCGAAGAAGCAGTGTCCTCCTCAAGCTCCGGCTCTTCCGGATCTGGCTCGTGCAGCTCGAGCATTGGCTCTGGCTCTGGTGCGTACAATGCCGTCTCTAACTCTCCAATCCTTTGCAGAAGGTGTGACACATACTCTTGAGCTTCCCGCCATCTGTTCTTCTCTGTCGTGATCTCCTTGCGGGCCTTCTCAGAGCTCCTTGCTTGTATCATCGAGTACATCCTCCTGGCGACAACAAGTTGTGCCAACTATGTAACCATGGCATTCTCATCCTGAATCGCCTTGGTCAAGAAGGTTATTGCTCGCGCTGGTGATATCGAACACCGTGCTCTCAATTCTCGACGTAGATGCGGGTAATGTGCCGCATTGCTCGTCGCGACACCTCCTGGATACCCATCCGCATTGTAGACCTCCCGGCAAAGCAGTAAAGGTATCGGGCGATTGCCTGGCCCTTCTTCCTAGCAGTACCACAATCTTCACGTCACAAGCTTTGATCAATCCTGCTTGTCTGATCACTTCCACTTGGTATTGCGGCTTCTCAAAATCTCCGAGAGTCTGTAGCATACGCCAAAATTCTGCGGCGTGACCAACCTCCAGATCGACGTAGTTGAATTCTCCCTCCATCTGTCACAAGAGTGCTCACGTAAGAACTCGAAATTTTTAAATCGTGACAAGGTAAGGAAAAATTCAGCAAAAGACAAGAAAAGAGAGAAGGGGACAAGTCGAGAAGTCATTTCTTATCTTGACAAATTTTATTCTTTTAGAAAATAGGTTTTATCCTCACTACGACCATTCTAACTATGGGTGAGCCTACAGTCAATATGGCTCTGATACCACCTTTGTCGGGACCCCGAATCTGCAAATCCGGACCCTCTGTGTATTCAGCACTAGTCCAGGAACGCGCTAGTGCACACAGTCTTAACATCGGTAAATATCACAATCATACCATTCGATACCAATAAAGTACATTATTTAAATAACCAAACTGGTTGCTTGACCTTATGGCCAAGTTACAAATATACGCCTCGCAAGGCGAAACTTATTAAGAGAGAAATAATAGCAGTGGAAAATAAGATAACTTCGTGGCGCCATCCAGTATACCACAGGCAACTGACTGGGACTTGACTCCTAGTTAGACGGGTCTTCTGGGAGCTCCTCCTCCAAAGCTGGTGTAGTCTCCTCTTCAACTGGTGTTGTGTTGGGGCAAGGGTGAGTACTTGGTACTCAAAGAAGTCATGCGCGAGAATTCAAGCTAATATACTGTATGCATGGCTTGTTACAAAGGAATAGCTCAAGGTATATTTGCAGTAAACAGCATTTTAACAAGTATCATAAGTAGATTCGAAAGCAGTAGAAACAAGTATAGCATAACTAACTTTTCAAGGAGTTTAATAAACATCTTTCCCATCCTAATCCACATTTCCATCGACATCATTATTTAACCAAACCCAACCTTTCAAATCCAAGTTATTTTCAATAAAGTCTAACCCTTGATCAGAATTCTAGCGATGTCCAATACCACGGACACGGCTATTCGAATAGATTGTACACTCTGCAGAGGTTATGCACTTTACCCACAAGATACAAATAAACACCACAAAGGCGAAGTTCCCGTGAACAAAGTCTTTCGGAAACTTCTAACAATACAAGTGGTCCTCCCCGGTTGTTGCACACTAACCCTTCCCTTAGCTAAGGCGAAGTTTAGGCCAACCAATCGTTAGATGGGTACTGGTCGCATGACCCAGACGCTCCCCGCACAACTTACACAAAGGGTGTAGTTGACCTCCCGAGGTCCTGCTGGTGCACGTTATTAGCAACTTAATCAACTAGGTCCGTCCCATTACAGACATGTGGTTGCACGTTAGACCCAGTTCAAAGGCTTGCAAGGTTAAGTCCTTAGGTGACCAGGGCAAGACTACCCGAAGAACCAAACCAACATTCCCAATGCCACAATTGGCCCACCCGATCATTCTTGCCACATGCGCCGGTCAAATCTATTTATCAAAACCCCAGTTGATTACCATGCACCACGTGCCGTCAACATCACATGATACCTTTCCAAAACAGGTTCAATATATCATTAAGTCAATATTAATATTTGATTGTCCAAAATCATGTCATGAGCACGAAAGGTGTCTAAGCAATATACTACAACGGTCTAAATTCCCATGTTGGCGATTTAATAATGTCCAACTAGTAAACCACAACTAGGGTGACAAGGGGGTCATGGCACATACTTAAGTAATCAAGGTGTCATACAACAATTTGGCATTTATCTAATTTCCCATATTTAAATAAAGTATTTTCTAATTGAACTAGCATGCAATAATTCGAATCAAAATAGGTTTCAAAATAGGATCAACATGGTCAAAGCATAACTTGCCTTCAAAAAGTACTTGTTCTTGGTCTTGAGTTGGATCCTGAGTCAATACTTCTCCTTCGAATCCTTCCGGCACTTCAACGTCTACTCGTAAAGCGTGCAAATAGCAATACACAAATAAACAATAGGAAAAATGTGTTCAAACATCCAAATAAAAACCATAAACAGAGAGAACATAATTTTATAAATTTTTAGAAACTGGAATCGCTCAAATCGGAGTTTAAATGCAAAAGTTATGATTATTTAAAGTTTAAATAATCAATTAAATAATTTTACAGAGAAAACCTTTAGTCCAAAAATTAAATAAAATTCATAATTAGGTAGATCTCAATTTTATACAAATTTAGAAATTTGAATCACTCAAATCGCAGTTGAAACGCAAAAGTTATAAGCGTTTGAAGTTTGAATCAAAATCTGAAATCATTATTTCGAATTAATAAATCATTTTCTTTTTCGGAAATTAATTATTGCGTCAGTAGTGACACGCGCTTAAGACTGGATTGGTCGGCCGACGTCACCGGTCCATGGGCTCACCACGGTTCGGCTTTGGTCCACCGTGAACTCGGTCCACGGCTCCATGTGTCGGCCGACGGTGGGTCCCTCGGTGACGCCATCGCCGACGTCTGCGCAAGACGGCTGGGACAGCCGCTGACATGCGGGCCCGCCATGACGTCAGCGTGACGTCATGGTGCAGTGTGAGCTGGGCGGCCCGACATGCGGGCCAGCGTGTCGGCGTTACACGCGACGCTGCCAGCGGCGTGGGCCAGGCCGGGCGGCGGATCGATCTCCGCTGCGTGGCTAGATCTCGGCCGTTGATTTGAAAATCAACGGCCCAGATTGGATCTGGACTCACGCGTTTGGGGTGAACGCGTTTGATCTGGACCGTTGGATCTAGATCCAACGGTCGAGATTGGATATGGGATTTTGGACGGGATCTCACCGTGGGATGACGTGGCGTGATCTGGGACGTTGGATCTGGATCGGACGGCTGAGGAAACTCGAGCGACGGCGATGGCGTCTTGGCGGAGCCGGCTGGCCGTAGCCGGGACGGCGACACGGCAATGGCGTTGCGGGCTCCTCCGACGAGGTGAGTTCTCTCGGTGCGCCTGCGTCGCGGTGAGTCCGGATCTGGGGTCAACGCGGCGTGAGGACGGCGACGGCGGCATGGACGGTTTAAAACCGCCGTGGCGCTCCTTAGATCAACTACGGCGAGCTCTAAGCGGGGTGACGGCGGCGTTCTGGCAGCGTGGGTTAGGAGCTACGGATGCGACGTAAAACGGGCTACCCGATGGCAGCGATGGCGCATTAAATAGCGTCCTCGGCTCGTGAATCACGCGAGACCGAGGTCGACACGGCCATGGCTGGCGCGGATTCCGACGACGCGGAGAGGGCGACGTGGCTCAACGTGAGCCGCTGGATCTCGATCCAACGGTCGCGTGAGTTGGACTTCGGTCGGTTCGACGAGCCGGGTGGCTCTGGCCGACTCGGGCTCGGTGGACGTGGCTCAATCGTGGCCGCTGGATCTCAATCCAACCCGGCCACGCGGTTAGGGCTCTACGAGTGGTTCGGCCGAGTCACGCGGTTTCGGGTCGGACTCGAGTTCCGACTTTGACGGTCCTGGTCGGATGAACAAGATGCTCGACCCGACTTGATTTAATTAATCCAATTAAATTCTCAGAAATTCAATTAAATCATTAAAAATAGCAAAAGACTCAGAAAAATTCCAGAAAAATTCTGGAAAATATTTTGGAACATTTTGGACTCAAATAAAATATTTCCAACAAATTTTTATTTGCAAAGTTTAATTCTTTAATTATTTCAAAATGGAATAAATTCAAATAAATTCCAAATAAATCCAAATAAATTCCAGAAAATTCCAAAAATTCACCAAAGTGCCAAATAATATTTAATTTCATGAAAAGCAAGAAAAATTGGGGTGTTACACATGGCAAGGTTCTTGCTGCCCTCGTCCCCCTTATGGGCCGAAAAACCCCACCTTTGGCCCATGTGGGGTCCCCTCTAAGGCCCAAATCGCCCCGGAAAGGCCCAAACTCTCAAAAACGGCCCGAAAACATGACTTATCTCATACTATAAAGTTTTATCCTCTAATTTCATAATATATAATGTCACGTCATTCCGTAGTGTCATATTCTCCCCCCTTCAATTGGATTCGCCCTCGAATCCAAGACACGCCACTACGCAACTAGGCAAAACAAAAGATAGCTAAGCTTCACATTTCATACCTGAGGTGAAAAGCTCGGGGTACTTCTCGCGCATACGAGACTCCAGCTCCCAAGTCGCTTCCCTCTCAGTCTGATGCGACCACAGGACTTTAACAAACTTGAGTGTCCTGTTCTTCAACACTCGCTCCGAATACCCCAGAATTTTCATATGACGGGACTCAAAGGTGAGGTCCTGATCAAGCACTAATGGTTCCAACGGAACCATCAACTCCGGGTCGTGCAAGTACTTCCTCAGCATCGAAACATGGAACACATTATGGACTCCCTGCATCGACTCTGGTAGCTCCAAGCGATAGGCCAACTTACCAACTCGAGCTGAGATAGGGAATGGCCCAACATACCTCGGACTGAGCTTCCCTTTAGTGCCAAAACTAACCACACCCTTGGTGGGAGATACTCGCAAGAGCACACTATCACCCACCACAAACTCTAGATCTCGCCTTCTCACGTCAGCGTAGCTTTTCTGTCTACTCTGAGCTGCAAGAAGGTTCTGCCGTACCTCTGCCACCCGATCAACAGTCTGCTGAACCCAATCCGGTCCAAGGACCGCTCTCTCTCCCACTGCATCCCAACAAAGCGGCGATCTGCACTTCCGGCCATACAACACTTCATAAGGAGCAGCCCGGATGCTGGAATGATAGCTGTTATTGTATGCAAACTCTGCCAGAGGCAAGTGATCTTCCAAGCTACCTTTCCAAGCCATCACACAGGCCCTGAGAATGTCCTCCAAAGTCTGAATGGTACGCTCAGACTGCCCATCAGTCTGAGGGTGAAAAGCAGTGCTAAGGCGAAGCTGTGTACCCAAAGCACTCTGCAAACTCTCCCAAAATTTTGAGACAAATTTCGCATCCCGGTCAAAGACAATCGTCTTGGGTGCACCATGCAGTCTCACAATCTCCCGCACATAGATGGGAGCCAACTCGCTCGCTGAATTGATAGTGCGGATAGGAATGAAATGCGCAGACTTGCTAAGACGGTCCACCACAACCCAAATAGCATCCTTCCCTCGTGGAGTACGAGGTAGGCCAACCACGAAATCCATAGAAATGTCATCCGAAGGCCACACAAGGATCTCCAATGGCTGCAAAAGACCAGCGGGATGCTTGTGTTCAGCCTTAATCTTCTGACAAATCCCACAAGAGGCCACGTACTTGGCAATATCAACTATCATCCTTTTCCACCAGAAATTCTTTTTTCAAATCCCTGTACATCTTGGTCTCCCCAGGATGGACCGTATATGGGGTCCGATGAGCCTCTTTCAGGATATCCTCTTTGACTTGGGATTTCTGAGGTACACATAGGCGACCCTGAAACCTCAGAGCTCCCACATCATCAATGGAAAAGTCCCCAGTTTTGCCATCCTCAAGGCGTTTCCTCACTTGCTGGAGCAAACGATCATCTTTGTTGTGCTTCCACTTTGCGGCTGGGATCGCTGACTCAAGAATCAATTGAGTTTCAGCTTGCACAGTCCCCGCAAAGCAGTAAGAGACTCCCAAACGCTCAAAATCAGCAACAAGACAATCAATGACAAGGGGCATTGTCTTGCGACTGAGAGCGTCAGCCACCACATGTGCCTTGCCCGGATGGTACTGGATAGTGAGGTCATAATCCTTTATCAATTCTAGCCACCTCCTTTGCCTCAAATTCAAATCTTTCTGAGTAAAGATGTACTTGAGGCTCTTGTGATCAGTGAAGATATCACAAGACTCATCATACAAATAGTGCCTCCAAATTTTCAATGCAAACACCACCGCGGCTAGCTCAAGATCATGAGTGGGATAGTTCTGCTCATGCTTTTTCAATTGCCTCGATGAATAAGCAATCACCTTGCCATCTTGCATGAGCACACAACCAAGTCCCAAATGTGAAGCATCAGAATAGATAGTGAAACGCCTCCCCGGCTCGGGAAGGGTAAGAACAGGAGCAGTCACTAACTTCTTCTTCAAAGTGCAGAAACTGTGCTCACACTCTGCAGTCCATTGGAATTTCATCCCTTTCTGGGTCAACTGTGAAAGCGGCTTAACAATGATAGAGAAATCCTGCACAAAACGCCGATAGTAGCCAGCCAACCCAAGGAAACTACGCACCTCTTTAACATTGGAAGGCCTCTTCCAGTCCAAAACTGCTGAGACTTTGCTAGGATCTACAGATATGCCCTCTGGATTGATGATGTGGCCAAGAAAACCCACTTCTGAAATCCAGAACTCGCACCTTTTCAACTTAGCAAAGAACTGATTCTCCTTCAATGTACTCAGCACAAGCCTCAAATGCTGCTCATGTTCTTCTTCTGATTTAGAGTAAACCAGAATGTCATCGATGAACACTACCACAAACTCATCAAGGTACTTGTGTAGCATACTGTTCATCGCCTCCATAAAAACAGCAGGCGTATTAGTTAGTCCAAAAGACATAACCTTAAATTCATAATGCCCATACCTAGTGGAGAAAGCAGTCTTCTCAATGTCCTGTTCCCTTACACGAATCTGATTGTAACCAGACTAAAGATCAATCTTGGAGAACACCTTTGCTCCCTTCAGTTGGTCAAACAGATCCTCAATGCGAGGCAATGGATACTTGTTCTTGACGGTCACTTGATTGAGAGCACGATAGTCAATGCACATACGCCAACTACCATCCTTCTTCGAAACGAAGAGGACAGGTGCTCCCCATAGCGACACACTGCGCCGAATAAAACCCTTGGCCAACAAATCCTCTAATTGCTTTTTCAACTCGTCTTGAAAAGGACGAGCCAAGCGATATGGGGAGATAGAAATAGGTCGAGTGCCAGGAACAAGATCAATACAAAACTCCACATCTTCACTGGAGGCAAACCTGGCAACTCATCAGGGAACACATCAACAAACTCCTTCACCACAGGAATCTCTTCAATTGCTACTGAAGAAGATGGATTTTCTGAAATAGCCATGAGAAAACCCAACTGCCTCAAACGGCGACCAGAAAATAGACTAGACAAAGTAAAGATGGAATTGGAATGTATACCACCCTGAAAGGTCAACTCCACCCCTGACGGGGCTGTGACACTACGGAATGCCGAAACCTTATAAAATATGAATGTTGAGGTCAAAAACATTATGAAATGTGGAATTGGAGGTTGAAACCATAAGGTATGAGGTTTATTTGTGTTTCCGGGCCGTTTCCGGGAGTTTAGGCCTTTCCGGGGGAGTTTGGGCCTAAGGGAAGGAGTCGTGGGCTTTGGTGGGAAGGAGTTTGAGTCCAAATAGGAGTAGGAGACCTGGTTGGGGGCCTCCCCAACCCTTATTGTGCCCCCACCCTGCTGTGTGTGCCCCCCCATGGTGCCCTAGCCGCCCCCCATCTTCCCCTCTCCCTTTTGCTTGCTCCCCCTTGCTCCCCATTGCGCCACCACCCCTCCACCACCTCTCCACCTCCCTTGCTGCCCCTAGGGGAGTCTCCACCTCACCAACCCGAAGATCCGTCCGTTGGAGCGCTCCGCGACGAGGAGATCCGGTGGATTTGGAGCGAGGAAGGAGATCGCGCGAACCGGGAGGAGATCCGTTGGGTTTTCGGTCGTCGGGCAAAGGTATGGCCACGGAGATCCTTGGGGTTGGTCTAGGTTCAGTTCTAAGGGTTAATATCATGTTTTTAGATCAAGTGGTTGTGCTGTCCATGGGTAGATTTGGGAGAAAACTAGAGTTGTCACGTTCTTTGTTTCGGGCTGTTTGAGCAGTCGACCTAGGGTTTGGGTTTTCGCCAATTTAGATTCGGAATTTGGTCGGCCGCCTGTTGAATAAGTTGTAGGTAATTTCAATACCTTTCAGTGGGTATAAATAACGTCCAATTCTGCCTAGCCGTTTGAACGTTATGCTCATTTTACCGAATGTATTAAAAACTGTGACGTGATTGGAACAGATCACGGTATTCTGTAGATTAAACCACTTTAGAGTCCGAATCAGTCTTTCCATATACTTAGAAAACGTTAGAAAATTTCCTAAGCTACGTGAGGATGTACTCGTTTAATTGATTCGAAGTCTTAGAACCCGAGTTATGCCTTTTGGAAGGCTGCTGTCCCGACGGGACAACCTCTGTTTTTGGGTTTTGCGACTAGTTTACGATGTCGGGGTAGAAGAGTGTTTGTGTACTATTTTGAGGACATGATTGTGAGTGTGTGGTACCTATGTGCAGGTGGTGTCACCCCGGGAGTGCCTTCTACTTCTCGCCAATCCGTCGCCCGTGGTTGAGGCAAGTGTATTGGGATGGGTAGCATGTGGTTTATTTGCTTGTCTTGACTAGATGCAATTGTTTCCATGTTATGCTATCTTGCCATGCTTAGTTTTTGCCATGATATGATAAAAAGGGAATGTTAAGATGCTATGCAATGGTTTATGGTTAATGATTATGGCATATGTTGCATACATGACATGAAACTTGGCCCGGTCGGTGAGAACGTCATAACTATTCCGGTAAGGTCGGTGAGAAAGTTATGACTAATCCGGAGCGCCATGGATGTAAGACCTACCTCGTGATTCCACCCACGCGGTGAGTGGAAGCGAGGAGTAGGCACCCGGGATGGAAGGGGGACGTGGGTGCACGCCGACGGGTGTGCACTCGGCAATACCGGTATTTGCGTCGAGGAGACATGTGCATTGCATTGCATTGCATTCATGATGATGATGATGAAATGATCTCGATGAGGTTGAGACATGAATATGATGTTGCATATGAAGTATGACTTGATCATGATGTTGAGTTTGTTATGTAGTGATGATAATATTTGAATTGCTCTGTATGACCCATTGCAATATACTTGCTGAGTGATGAACTTACGCTTGTGTTTTATGTTGTTTTTAGGTACCATGAAACCGACATGCGGGAAAAGGGCTTAGTGGCATATCTTCACAAAGTTTCACTCATTAAGATATATATGCAATTTTTCCATTCGTAGTTGTAATTATAAGTTAATGCGTTGAGAGCTTGGAGTATGACTTATTTGTGTGCTTGGTCATATTATTTACTTCGTTTTAGATCATAGAGTGGTTAAATTCATTATGCTAGACTTAAATAGTTGCTATATAGCCTGTTATTGCTGCTTTAGATGCTTCCCATTATGATATAACTTGTGATATTATTGTTGATGCTCCGTACCATGGAAAAACAAAGGAGATGATGCCGAAATTTTCGGTTATAGCATTTACTCCTTTGCTGTAATTTATCTTAATTTATGGTATTTAGATGTTGTTTAGCCTATGTTTGGTAGCATTCGGGCATATTAAATGCCGGGGTGTTACAGGGGCCTGCAAGGTAACTGTCTTCCAAAAGCAACAGATCATGGCACGGTACTGATGCAACCAGTCCAAGGCCAGAATGACATCAAAAGGAGCCAACTGAATCACCATAAGATTGGCAAAGAAAACCTCATCATCAATGGCAATAGTGCAACCCGGGCAAACCAAAGAACTAGCAATCAGACCCCCCGGAGAACTGACTATCATAGACTCAGAAATCCACTGAACTCCCAACTTAGCTCTACTAGCAAACTTCGATGACACGAAAGAATAGGATGCTCCGGAATCAAACAAAACAAAGGCATCAACTGAATCCACAAGCAGAGTACCTGAAACCACCTCTAGATGCCCGGCTGACTCGGCGGTCGGCAAGGCGTACACTCCCGGTGAGGCCGGGGCAGCGAGAGCCCCGACACCCGGCTGATGCCCCAATAAGGTTGGGGACGGTGGAGGTAACTGAGGAGGAGCCGACGGCTACGGGCACCAGTAGACCGCTGGTGGTGCCCAAACCGAGGGCGGCTGGGGAGCAGGGGCCACCATCATGTGCACAGACCCTCTGGAAGACGCCGCTGGAGTGGGAGGAGAAGGCACCGTCTCCCACTTGATGATGATACCGGGATTCATCCGGTAGCCTCATCCCATATGGCCGGGTTTGCCATAGTGGTTGCAAACCCCGGACCAAACACACTCCGCAGCACGGTGTTCACCACCGCACTTGAAACAAATCATGCCCTGCCCGGGCACAGGACGAAAAGCCACCCGCGAGGAAGTCGACTGGGGGGCTTCATCCTAGCCCCTGAGGAGGAGCCCTATCCTCCCTTGAACTTCTTGAAGGTGGGTCGCTGAGAAGACCCATCTCCTCCACCAAATGTCCTCTTCTGGCCCCCGCCCCAGACCGCGGGAACCCCAGAACCACCAGGGTTTTGCTTATCCCTGGAGAGCTCCAACTCGAGCTCCATACCCTTCGCCTGCTCCACCACGGAGCAGAAATAACGAGGGACATTCGCCCCCATGACAACTCTGAACTCCGCCTTCTCCCTGTCATCAGCTGCCACAGCCGACACGAAGCGCACCACATTGTTGAACTCCGCCTCATACTATGCCACCGACTTCTTTCCCTGGGAAAGAGTCGTCAGAGTATGCTCCATCCTCTCAAGGAAAGACTCTGGGTAGAACTTGGCTCGGAAGCGAGCCACAAAGTCCTCCCAGGTGACCGGTCCAAGAGCGGGGGCCCTAGCAGCAAGAACCCCCTCCCACCAGATATCCGCTTGGCCCTTCAGCTGGAAGGCCACAAAGTGAGATCTTTGGACCGAGGTCAACTCCAGAACCTCAAACTTCCGCTCCATGTACCGCAGCCAACTGCGAATTGGACCGGCGTGCCCGCTCCGTCAAAGGTGTCCAGACGGAGGGACATCCACTCCCGGAGACTCATCCTCGGCTCCGGCACAGCGAGGGCAGCAACTGGGGCCGCTGCAGGGTGAGGCACTACAACAGGGGCTGCCCGCACCTGCTGGCGCAGCTCCTGAACCTCCCTCTGCAGAGCCTGAACTAAGGCCACAGTGGCGGCGGGTACCTCAGCCCCCGACTGTGCTGCCGGGACCTCATCCTGCGCTAGCCCATGAGCATTGAGCGAAGCACTTCCCTCAGCTACAGACTCAACAACTCCCTGAGAACCTCGCACTTGGCCTCCATGGCCACGGCGACCACGGCATCTACCCCTCGGCATGGCTTCTACAGTCAGACAACCATACAATCACATAATCATAAGCACATCATCAAGGTAAACAAAAGCAAAGATCAAACATCACCATATACATAGTCTCCATTAAGTAATTAAACGCGATGCAATGATGAACCAAAACCCCATCCTACTGTGCAACCAAGTGTCTAAAATTTTAAATTAATTAGTCCACCTTTTGCAAGTTTTAACGTTGCTATCCTATGGCAAAATTTTAAGTATAACCTAAGCCATATTTCTATGTTATCCCACATCATATTTTAGTTAATCCTAAGATATGACACTATAAATACACGTTCCAAGGACATAAAGCCCGCTCTGATACCAACTGTAACACCCCGGCATCTAATATGCCCTGGATGTCACCAAACATGATAGACACATCATCTAAATGGCACAAATAAGGGTAAATTACAGCACATGTGCGAATGCTAAAACCGAAAATTTCGGCAGCATCTTCTTTGTTTTTCCATGATTTGAAGCAACATCAATAATATGGCAATGTATAGCATAATAAGAGACATCTAAAACAGCAATAACAATTGATATGGCAACATCTTATGTATAAAATAATGAATCCAACCACTCCAAAATTATAACGAAGCAAAAGATGAACTTAAGCATACAATCAAGCCATACTCCAACTTTCATGGCACTAATCTTATTATTATGTTTCCAAATTATGAAAACTGTCTGTATGTGAGGAGCTACATGTAGAAGTGTAGCTAAACCCCTTTCTCGCATGCCGGTTTCATGGTACCTAAAAACAACATAAGACACAAGCGTGACTTCATCACTCAGCAAGTATATTGCAATGCAACAAAACAAACAGTTTAATGCTAATATCTCTATACATCATGCTTAACATCATAACCATGTTCAAAACTCATTGTACACATCTCATTATCATCATCATGTATGCAATGCAATGCACATGTCTCCTCGAAGAACATACCGGTATTGCCGAGTGCACACCCATCGGCGTGCACCCTCTTTCCCCTTCCATCCCGTAGATGGAGGGTGCCTACTCTCGCTTCCATTCACAGCTGTGGATGGAATCACGAGGTAGGTCTTATTCAATCTCCGGATTAGTCATAACTTTCTCACCGACCTTACCGGACTAGTTATGACTTTCTCACCGACCTGGCCAGTTCTCATGCCATGTATGCAAATATGTCATAAACATAAACGACTTGCACATAAACTCAACTAATCATTGCATATCCTCATAATAAATCATTTTCATCATGTTGCAAGCAAGAGTCAATCATGGCATCATATCATAAAACATGTGTAAACCATCTCATTATCAAACATTACGGCTCCCTAAGCCGCAACCACTACAATACACTTGCCTTCAACCGCGGGCGATGGGTTGGCGAGAGGATGAGGGCACTCCCGGGGTCACACCACCTGCACATAGGTACCACACACTCAAAACATGCCCTCAAAACAGTACAAGAATGATCCCCTACCCCAACTTCGCAAACAACCCCTAAAACCTGAAAACAGAGAATCTGTCCCTACTGGACAGGGGGCTTCCAACTAGCATAACTTGAGCTCTAGGACTCCAAATTAAGTAAACGAGTACATTTTATCAAAGCTTAGGAAATTTTCTAGATTTTTCTAAGTATTGGGAAAAACTGATTCGGCTTCTAAAATTGCCTAATCTACAGATCAACCTAATATGTCCCAATCTCGTCATAGATTTGAACACGTTCGGTAAAACAGCCATAACTCTCAAACGGCTTATCGGAATTATGCATTCTTGGTGTACACTGAAAGGTATTGAAATTATCTACAACTTTATCAACATACGGCTGACCAGAAAACGCATCATAAATTGCGAAAACTCAAACCCTAGGTCGGACATCCAATCTGCCCGAAACAGAACACCATGCAAACTCTAGTTTTCATCGATTCTATCAATTTTCAACACCACCTTTTGATCTAACAGCACCAAAATCCCCATTAACACAGCACCTAATCCACCCCAAGAGATTACCCATCGCCATACCTTCGCCCGACGAACGACGAATCGATGAACGGCGAATCTTCTCCTCCCGGTTCCCCCGATCTCCTTCTTCGCGCCGAATCTGCCGGATCTCCTCGTCGTGGAGTTTCCCAATGGAGAGGATAGCGGGGTGGAGAGGTGAGGATCTCTCCTAGGCCAGCTAGGGGGGTCGAGAGGAGAGGGAGGAAGAGGTGGCGCAAGGGGGAGGAGGAGAGGGGGGGCGCACATGGGAGGGGAGAGATGGGGGCCTGCTAGGGTTCTAGGGGTGCGCACAAAGGGGGATGAGGGGGGCGCATGGCAGGGTTCTTGCTGCCCTCCTCCCCATCATGGGCCAGAAAACCCCACCTTTGGCCCATGTGGGGTCCCCCCTAAGGCCCAAATCGCCCTAGAAAGGCCCAAACTCTCGAAAACAGCCCGAAAACGCGATTTAACCTCATACCGTAAAGTTTTATCGTCTAATTTCACAATATATAATGTCACATCATTCTGTAGTGTCACATCTCCTTCGAAGCCTTCGGGCAATTCAACGTCTACGCGAATTGGATACATAAACAATAAATAAATAAAAACAGAAAAAAACTAATGTCCAAAAATTAAATAAAATTCACCATCGCATGCGAATCGCCATCGCATGAAGCCCCGCCGTCTCTTCGACCAGCAAGCCCCAATTCTTGCCGCCTCCCGCTGCGTGGACGGCAGCGCCAGGGCATCGACCCCGCTGTCATCAATGGTGTAGAGCCAATCGCTCCGCCAGTTCTTCCAGTTGGACTTTGCCTGGAAGGGAATGTAGCGGGTGGCTAGCCCATCGCGGAGGCGGAAATGGCAACTCCCCACGACCTCATTGTCGGCAAGGTCGCGGAGGGTGTAAAAGTACCAAAAGAGAGGAAGGTTGGTGTAACATCTCAAATTTGTGCCTTTATTTAATTTATGGAGTTAACTGAAATTTTGGAATTTTCTGGAATTTATTTGGATTTAATTTGAATTTATTCCTTTTTGAGTTATTTAAATATTTAAAAGTTTCAAATAAAATTTTGTTAGAAATATTTTATTTGAGTCCAAAATGTGTCAAAGTATTTTCTAGAATTTTCTTGGAATTTTTCTGAGTATTTTGCTATTTTTCTCGATTTATTTGAATTTCTAGAATTATTTTAAATATTAAATCGCTCAAAACCCTAATTGGTTTTACTGTAGCATTGACCCGAGTCAGACTCGAGTTTGACTCTAGTCCGACCGAGCCACGTCTGATCCGCACCCAAGCCAGACCCGAGCCGGACCCAAACCCTAACCGCGCGACCCGTTCATGCTAGGGGCAATCTTGGCCTTTTATCGTGTATGCGTGTACGGCTGAGAGGGAGCCACGTCACCATGTCCTTGTCCTCGTCGGACTGCACTGCCCGGGTGGACCTCGGTTTCCGCTGATTTCCCGGACGTCGAGGCCCCTATTTAATGTGCTGCCGCCACCAACGCGTTCTCCTCTTTCGTGTGCACATTTTACCCTAGGTCACCAAGCTCAAGCCGCCACCGTCTGCTTGCGATTGCTTGCCGTAGTTGGAAGAGGAGCCACCGAGGGTTTTGCTTGTTTTTCGCCACCGTCCGTCGTTCTCCGCCGACACCGAGCCCAGATCCGAAGTCCCCGAGTTGAGCTGCGCCTATGAGGGCCACTCACTTCACCGGAACAGCCCTAAAATGCCGTCGCGTAGGTCGTCGTCCCCGTCTCTACAACCAAGCACCACCGTGCCATCGCCGAGATCATCGAGCACTGTGGGCCATCCGATACAGATCGCACGTTCCAGGTTCGTCCATGTCACCCGTGCAAAAATCCCATGTTACGGTTTTAGATCTAATAGCAATCGTTGGATCTAGATCCAACGATCCAGATTAAGCCACGTAGGTCTCTGCCGTCACATGATAGATTTGTTCTTGGATAGATCTTAGCCGTTAGATCGATCGTACGGTTAAAATTGATTCACGTGGTAAACGCTAGATGTAATCATGGCCGTCCGATCAAGATCGAATGGTGTAGATTATGCCACGTGTCAGTCACCGGGTCGTGCCACGTCGCCCCCACGATGCGGTAAACCAAAACGTGTGAGGTTAGATCTAATCTGGACCGTTGGATTTCAAACCAACGGCCCAGATCGCGCCACATGGTCGGGAGCTGAACCGGCGCGGTCAGTGGAGTCGTTGCCCGGTCATCGCTGACGTCACACGTGACATCAGCATGGGCCCTTATGTCAGCGGCTCAGCCACTCGCATGATGACGTCATCCGTGACGTCATGCTGGCGTCACGGTGTGGCCCAGCTGTCAGTACCGTTCGGTCGAGCTGTGCTGACGTCATCAAGCCGGGCCCACATGTCAGCGAGACATGCGGGCGTGGATCGAGTCCACCGTGGAGCTGAGCCGAGCCGTGGACCGAGCCCATGGATCGGATGACGCAAGCATGATGCAATAATTCGATTTTCCTTTAGAAAAATAATTCGGTGGAAAATCAAAATGCGCGCTAACGTCAGCTGACGTCATATTCGGGTTTTTCAATAGAAAAATAAACGAATTAATTTGATTTATTCTTTTAATTGATTTTTCAAACTTCAAACAGCTATAACTTTTGTGTTTTAACTCCGATTGAGGTGATTCTAATTTCTAAAGTTTTATAAATTGAGCTCTATTTAATGATGAATTTTATTTGATTTTTGTACATTAGTTTTTCCTCTGTTTTATTTATTTGTTGTTTATTTATCCGATACGCGTAAGCGTTGAACTGCCCGAAGGCTTCGAAAGAGAAGTTTTGACCCAGGAGCAAGTTCAAGACCAGGAACCAGTACTTTTTGAAGGCAAGCTATGCTTTGACCATGTTGATCCGACTTTTGAAATTACGTTTATTTAAATTATTGCATTCTAGTTTATTCAAGAATGCTTTTGAATAATTTTGGGAATAGTTATGTGACCTACCTGATTATGCCACCTTGTCTATAATAATTGTATGCCATGAAACATTTATCACCCTAGGATATGGAATAATAGTTTGACACTATTACTTCGCAACATGGGTTAATTAGACCGTAATTAGCCAGCTTAGCCATGTAACCGTGTTATTGTTATAATTTTGAATGTCGGAAATTAATCTTGACTTAATGAGAGATGGAACATGACTTTGAAAATTGCTACATGTGTTGTTGATGATGTTGATGGCACGTGGTGCGTGGTAATCAACCGGGGTGATTAAATTATTTAGACTGGGGCAAGTGGTAAGATTGCTCTAGTGGGCCAGGTGTGGCACTTGGAAGGTCGCATTTGGTTTCATTGCTTTTGTTACTTGTGAATTATTGGGTAGTCTTGCCTTGGTCACCCTAAGGACTTAACCTTGCAAGCCTTTGAACTGAGTTCATCATACAACCACATGTCTGGGATGGGACAGACCTAGTCGAGTAGGATGCTAATAACCTGCATGTGGTACCTCAGGGTGTCAGCTATACTTAGGTGTAGTTGTACGGGGGAGCGTACCTGGGCTGCGGCTTATGTAACAGCCTAAAAATTTCTTTTAATATATTTGGTGTGTTTCTGGGATTATTTGTAATTTTTCGGAATATACTTGGAAGCCTCGCGAGTAAATCGGATTCACGTTTATTGAATTAATCGTATTAAATAAAGATCAGGCCTTTTCGAATAAGCGAAAAATTTAAAATTTTGGTTGATAATTAAGATAATTGGTAGACGAGAGTGTTCGCTTCAAAGATTTTCGAAAAACGTGCTTCATAACGTAAGTCGTTGATTTTACCCAACTCTGTACAAGTGTCTGATTTGCTAAAAGATTTATTACGGAAAATTTATGCGTCGAAAAATCGCGAAACCAACTTTGTTAAGTTCTAAATAATCCCTAGTATTTTAGAGGATTTTTTTTTCAAAATGTTTAGAAACTTTTTACTATTTTAATTTAAATCCGTTTGGGAGATGTGTACGCGTGTGTAGATATACACTTGTATACGTATTGTATTTATTTGGAGGTGTCACGAAAAGTCATGGCCACTCTTGCATGCATGAGCTAGCTTGTGCTCGGCAACCATCCTTAGCAGCCGCACATGTCTACTTCATGTGAAGTAGTAACGTGTGATGTAATTAGTAGTAAGAGGGAATTGGTAACGTGTACTTTGTGCATGCATGACATTCCTTCCTGCCGCCATTTATTTGTCGGTAACGGCACATGGTCGAGCATTTTTAGCGCTGCATGCTTGCCGTTTCCTTTTCCTTAATCACCTCACCGTTCCCTTTTCCTTGATTAGTCCAAATTGCTCTAGGCATTAGTCCATACGTTACTAGCTGCATACATTGCCCCATACCAAAGACGACGCCGCTTCTATCCCATTGCTTCTCTCCATATTGTTTTTCCTCGTTGATTGACGCCACGCTGCCGTCTCATCACCGCTGCCGCCACGCTGCCGTTCTGTCGACCGGCCGACCGATCGCTGCCTAGCCGCCGCTCATCCGACCGACCTCACGCTTCTTTCCGCTGCCGTCATCGCCGCCACCATCTACATTGCGAGCACCCTTCCGGTCACACCGTCTTCTTCTCGCGCAACGGTCTGCGCCCATCGCATAGCATCGTTCGGTACTTTTCTTTATTTACGCGCGATCGGTTCCGTTGATCAGTAGATCTAATTTTTATGTGTTTGTGCATGTAAACATAAGTATCGTAGTGTTTTGTTTCGGCACTCTCTGTTGTTCAACGCTAGTTGCATGAATATGATATTGTGTACCTATTTTGTATATATATATATATCTACCATGTTGTTTCTCCGCATAGCACGCACGTATTTACAATAGCCGTAGTTAGTATACATACGTATATAATTACTCGCTAGGCGCATGCTTGTGTAATAGCCGTAGTCGCCATCCGCGCCGTCGCCGCCGACTAATTTCGGTTGACTGCGTTCGCCGCCGCCGTCGCTGTCTCTGGCCGACTTCGCCCGCTGTCCCGCTCTAGTCGTCAGATCGATCTCTGTTTTTTTTCTTTACGTATGTGCATGTATATATACATTTTTACTAGTGTGTATAAATCAAATACCTTCCCATGCATGCGCACGAGCCCTCCCTCACGTCCAGAACAGGGCCCTGCGCCGAACAGTGCAAACTTGCATGGGAAAACTAGAAGACTAGTTGTACATGCACTTTTCTGGAAATTACGAAATTTGTTATTTTCGCTACGATTACGTTTTAAGTCCAAACTGCAGGCAACAAATTTTGTAAATTAGTAAATATTAATACATTTCTACAGTATTTTTACTGGAATTTTATAAACAAATTTATACTGTTAAATTATTTACGGAAAGTCCAAACTTACGAATTTTGTATCTCTTAAACTACGCGTCAAAAAATGTCAAAATAAATTTCATAAATCTTAGAAAATGCCAAAGTATTTATCTGGAAGTTTTCGTGAATTAACGCATTAGTTTGATTTGCGGTTTTTCCTAAATGTGTGTTTATTTGGTTATCGGATACGTGTAGACGTTGATCTGAGCGGAAGTAAGGAAGTTGAAGACCAAGCCCAAGCTTTAGATCAAGGTCATCAACTTTTTGAAGGCAAGTTGTGCTTTGACCATATTGCTCCTAGTTTTTGAAATGTATTTTGATTTAAATTATGCATGCTATGTTGATTAAAATGAGTAATTTAATTTGGGCTAACTAGTTAATCAACCTAATTGTTAATTCCATCCTTGTTAATAATATTTGTATGCCATATATTCCATTGTCACCTAAAGTTGGGATTAAATTGTTGGATGATATGATTGTGCCAACACGGGAGGCTAGACCGTGACTAGTTGCTTAGCCATGCTTACGTGAAATATATTTCAAATAGCAAAATAATATTGACTAATGACAAATGGAATGATTTTGGAAGTTAAGTGTGATCTTGTCACGTGATGATGTGAAGTGTAGGTACCTTTGTGGTTCTACATGGTAGCTGATATTATTCTTGGCATGTGTTGCACAATAATGGAACAGGGGTGGGAAAGGATTTAGTCTGGGGCAAGTGGTATGAGGCTTTATGCCAGGTGGGCCTTTATGGCATAGAATTTTGAGAAACAGCCTTTGCGGCATTGGGAAGAGTGATGTGTGAGGATTTGGATCAGGGTTTGTGAGAAGGATGTCTTGCCCTGGATAGTTAAGGACTTAACCTTGCAAGTCTTTGAACTGGGCCTTTCGTACAACCACATGGCTGGAGTGGGACGGTCTTAGTTTAGTAGGATTCTGAAGTCTTACCTTTGATACCTCAGGGTGACAGTTACGTCGGGGTAACTGTGTGGGGGAGCGTACCTATGCTACGGCTTGATACCCTATCCAACGGTGTTCGTCGGTCCTACACTTCGATCCTTCATGGGGGAAGTGATAGTGAAGGCAATACCGGAGAGGGTCATAGGTGTAGATGGAAGTTTCTGAAAAACTTCGTTACGGTCAATCACCTTTGTGGTGTGCGACTGTATCATGTGGATAAAGTGTACAACCTCTGCAGAGTGTGTCAAAACTATTCGAATAGCCGAGTCCACGGTACTGGACAAAGCTCGGGGATTACAGTCAAGGGGTAGACTTTATAAAATAAAATGTGGGATTGGAGGGTCTGAGCAATGAACTGATTAGGGCTTTGTGCCAAAATGTTGAAAAGGGTTTACGACTTAATATATAGTATGGTTTACCACTCTCGAATCTATAAAGACCATTTAATCGAAGCAAAATGCAGTTTAATGCAAAATAGCCAAATAAGCCTTTCTTTGGAATAAGCCATGCATATAGTAATAGGTTTGCACATCTGTGCATGTCTTGCTGAGTATGTTGTATACTCACCCCTTGCTATCAACAAAACATCAGAAGAAGAGTCTATACCGGCTTGGGAGGAAGAGTATACCGACGCATCAGAGAACTAAGGTGCAGTACTCACGCCGCTTGCTCGTGGAGTGTTGGAGCTACCAAGACTTTGAATATCCGCTGTTTTATTTACGTTTATGCTTGTGTTTACCTTTATCTTTAATTGAGTAAGCCCTGCGTGGCTGAATTATTGTAAGGTGACCTTAAGGTCTTGCAACAGTTTATTTTAATTATTGAAGTACTTATTTATATTCCGCTGTGTATGGATGTGATTTTCAACCCTGTTTAACTGTGTGTACTAGCGTGATCCTGGACTAGTACAAAATGCACAGAGGGTCCGGATTTGCAGGTTCGGGTCCCGACAGCTTAGTACCCATCCAACGGCTTGTTGTCCTACACTTCGCCTTTGCTAAGGGAAGGGATGGTGATCAACAACCGGGGAGGTTCACTTGTTGAGTTGGAAGTTTCCAAAAGACTTTGTTACGGTCACTCGCCTTTGTGGTGTTTGATTATATATTGTGGGTAAAGCGTATAACCTCTGCAGAGTGTACAACCAATTCGAATAGCCGAGTCCACGGTATTGGACATTTCTCGTTGATTACAGTGAAGGTTTAGATTTTCATAAAATGACATTGGTTACTTGGGATGGAATTGAGGAATTTGCTTTAGGATGATAAATGCTTACTTGTGAAATTGTTTATGAAAGTTATTACTATTTTACTGCTTTCAATCTATTATTGATATTATGAATGTCGCTTTACTGCAAATGAACCTTGGGGGGCATATGTTGGGCATGTTTAAACATATCCCCAACATTGGGGGGCATATGTTGGCACTAAAATTTGGTGAAGGATATGAATTGGATATGTTAAGACGATATGGGTTCAGATACGGCATAATATGTACTAAAAAGGAAACCAAGTCTGCAAAGTAAGCTAATATGGTTTCGGACTAGGGAGTCCCGATGATTTGGCATGAAGTATGTTAAAAGGAAACCGAGGACGATACGGGTAGGTGTAGAGATTGAGGAGGGTACTATCAAGCCTAATATAGTAAGAAGAGATTGAGGCCGATATGGGTAGTTAAAGAGACCGAGAGAAACACGATTGGCCCGAAGACTATAAAAGAGGGCGATGGGCTACGTTGAACAAATCTTGAATTCACTCAATCAACCAATACATTTATTTTCAACTTCTTTTTCTATAAGAGTAGTTTGTAGTCCTATAATCTTTCATTGTATTTCGATTGATCAATAAGAGTTGTGCATTGTTAATTGTTGATCTCGTTGACTTACGCTCCACCCAGGTTTGAATCTTTTCCAATTTTGTTGCGCATCGCCTTCTTCAGGAGAAACAGCTTTTTACCCCATTTGATCGACTCAACCAAGTAGATTGGATTTCTTTTACCCTAGTCAAAATCGGCTTGTCAAAGCCTACGAGACCCTAAAAGATTCACTTCATCGGTTTCCTTTAAGCCGATTAGATTAATTGCCGACATCTTGCCAATTGCGGGATCAAATCGGTTGGCACACCAACCCAGAGATTTGAACCCAGTATTCGCGTGTGTTGGCAGTTATTAACCCATCGTCAAGTTTTTGATGCCAACAGCTTCCTAAGGTGTGAGCTCATGTCATCTATTTCAGCAAGCAATTTAGGGCAATTTTTGCATGAAGTATTTTTGTGAGCATGAAGAAAACTAGCATCTAGAGGAATGGGATCAATGGGACAGGTGCTAGCATTCTTCAACCTAAGACCATCAAGTTTAGAAAGGACACTATCATGCAAGGTCCTTAGGTTCTCCAACTCCACAAGCAAAGCATCACATAAAGTGCAATCAGTGTCACAGGAGGGAGAGGATCTAAGCGAAGCTAACTCCCATGACAGTCTATCAACCTCCTTCTCTAACTCCAAACACCTCGACTTGTCTCTTGCATGGAATTTACTTAATTTACAAAAAACATCGGTTTTTATGACATGCCGTACAATCCAAATGAAATTTTCGCAGCATAACCCCGCTGTTCCCCAAATGCACGATCGGTTGATGTGCATCGGAGAACAACTGGGTTATGCTGCCGAAATTCCCGTTCGAATTATACGACATGTCATAAAAATCAGGCTTAACCATCCATTCCTAGGCTATCCAAAATCATGGACAATTCCGAAACAACAAAGCTCACAACTTAATGTGAACCGTGTCGCTCCCGAACGGGTGACGTATAGGTTGGGTGACTTGTGTGTATAAAATAATTAAATTCGATACATATCACTTGTGTGTATGAAATAATTAAGTGTTCATGGTATGAAAAGTAAAATTAATCCTTCGACCAATGAAGTGACAGAACATAAATAAAACGAGTAATAATTATATTAGGCTTAAACAATAACAAGAATATTAACATACAATGCTGCAAATATTTACTTATATACAATTCATTAAATGCTCAAATTTAGAAACTAAGCAAATTGCCTAATTCATAATACCTACCTAACATTATGTTATGTACCATGAAAAATATCATAATAGCTAACATACATATTTATCAACCGATTCATTACATTATGTTATCTATCATAAAAAATACCATAATAGTTAACATACATCATGTTAATTCTAATTGGGTCGGAATAAGCTTAATTTTCTTCAGTGATCACCGATCATGTCAACGGTCAGTACCGATAATAACCAGGCATTGCAAATTGATTAGAACTACAGAAACTCACGTAGGAGGAGGCATAAACTCACGGAAGGCCCGGAGGCGGCGCTACCAGAGCCGGGGGGGCGGCCGGAGGAGGGGAAGTGTAGTTGGGGGAGGCGCGGCCGGGGACGTGGTCGGACGGGGCACCGCCGGGAGGGAAGGCAGGGACCGAGGCGGGCAATCGAGACCTGGGCGGCGCGGGCCGACCGGGGCACCGCTGACCGGGCGGCGAGGCTGAAGCAAGGGCTGGGCGTGGAAGGTAGCCGGGACCGGGGCGGTGGCCACGCAACAAGGGCAGGGAAACGCGTACGTGGGCAGAGATTAGGGACTCCCGATCGATGAGTTCACATATATGGAAATGAACCACTTATTAATGTTGGTCGGGCCGACGAAACTAGTGCCGACCGGTGACATGGCAGAGATTTAGTTTTTTTATTTCCGTCGGCCGAGTCGACGAAAATAAAACCCAACACTATTA